>CM072516.1:44332060-44589560 GCA_036898135.1 Oncomelania hupensis
CAAAAAAGGTAACCTTCAGGAGTGTGAAAATTACCGCACCATCAGCCTCATCAGCCATCCCAGCAAGGTCCTCCTGAAAATAATACTCAACAGGTTGAAACCACAAGCTGAACAAATCATAGCTGAAGAACAAGCAGGATTCATGGCAGGGCGAAGTACCACTGAACAGATTTTCAACCTCAGAATAATCTGTGAGAAATACCTACAGCACCAACAACATCTATATCATGTGTTCATAGACTTCAAGAAGGCATTTGACCGAGTCTGGCATGCAGCTCTATGGGCAACCATGAAAGTGTACAACATCAGCCCTAAAATTATAGAAGTCATCAAAAGCCTGTATGACAAGGCTACCAGTGCAGTCCTCCATAACAGCGTCATCGGGAACTGGTTCAGAACAACAATCGGTGTGCGTCAAGGATGCCTACTCTCTCCAACACTCTTCAACATCTTCCTAGAGCGCATCATGTCAGATGCTCTTGCAGATCACGAAGGCACAGTCAGTATAGGGGGCAGAGCAATCTCCAATCTTCGTTTTGCGGATGATATTGATGGATTGGCTGGAGAGGAACAAAAACTTGAACAGCTTGTACAGAGGCTTGACACCACCTCCAGAGCTTATGGAATGGAAATAAGTGCGGAGAAGACCAAAATGATGACCAACAACACCAATGGCATCAACAGGGACATCAAAGTACAAGGCCAATCCCTCAACACAGTGCACAGCTTCAAATATTTAGGAGCCATTGTGTCAGACAATGGGTCTCGACAGGAAGTCCTCTCCAGGATCGCACAAACAACTGCTGCCCTGACAAGGTTGAAGCCCATTTGGAAAGACAGAACCATCAGTCTACATTCCAAAGTAAGACTGCTGCGCTCTCTGGTCATCTCCATCTTCCTATATGCTTGCGAAGCATGGACCCTCACAGCAGATCTCCAACGAAGAATACAAAGCATGGAGATGAGGTGCTACAGAAGACTTCTGGGCATTTCCTATACCCAACACATCACCAACGTTGAAGTCCGACAGACCATCACACAAGCCATTGGACAACACGATGACCTGCTCACAGTGGTGAAGAAACGGAAACTCCGATGGTATGGCCACGTCACCAGATCATCAGGCCTTGCAAAGACCATTCTGCAAGGCACAGTGCAAGGAGGTAGAAGAAGGGGGAGACCGAAAAAGAGGTGGGAGGACAACATTCGAGAATGGACTGGTTTGACACTGAGCGAAGCCATGAGGGCTGCTGAGGACAGAGAAAGATGGAGTATGCTGGTTAAGCGATCATCTGTGGTGCCCCTACGACCTTCGGGTTATGGGACAGGATAGGATAGGATAGGAATTAAACACAACACTGCAGCACAAATGTGAATCAATCAACTAACAAGGCATATAACACATGAACATACAGCAGCAAACTGATCTTTCGTTTAAATTTGCCATGCATACCCAAACTTTTTTTAAAATTGCAGCATATGGGCTGTTCTTGTTTACTGACTGATTACAAGTAAGCGCTGGATATCAGTAAAAAAAAATAAATAATAATATATATTAAAAAAATAAAATAAATAAAACAATACAATACAAAACAATACAATACAAAACAATACAGTATAAAGTACAACCGAATTCATTACTGTCTAACAAAGCCACACATTGTCGGACATATATAATCAAATCTTTCTTATCTATCGGGAGCGCAGATAGACATCAGTGGTGTACGCCGTATACTCGAATGTCAGATGATAACATTTCAACCTGTACAGGCAGTGGTACAAATGGCATGAGGGAAAAAAAAATCTGAGACACTGCGCTCCTGCTCCTTCGGATGAGAGTATAAATCGAGGTCTAGTCTGTGCATGCATCGTATGGACTTTAAAGGTCCTGATGCTCATGTCCTAGATGGGTCGAGTGCCAGCTACACAAATGCACCCAGCAAGCAATAGGTCCCTTCTCCCCATCTCCGGTCACCCAGGATTATGCTCAGTTGTCTGGGAGTTAGACTATGTGCTCAAAGTCTGCAAGTGGACCCCTCAGACGGCTTGAGTGTAGATCCTGTATTAGTCAGCGCCTTGAGTGGCTCTTGAGCTGGTAAAGCGCTATATAAAAGTGATTATAAATAATAACATAATATCATCTCATGCCTTTCTGTGGCTGGCCATCCCTACAGTGATAATGTCACCATCTTGATTTAAACAGATGTTACTGATGTAATGGTTGACTTGAACAGACGTTGCTGAAAATTGATATAATTGTTTTATATATATTGATTTAACAGGCAGTTATCTTGGTTTACCTAACTATAGTTGGTTAGGCAATAACTTGGTTGACAAGAGCTCAGCATAACATATAATCCAATATCATCTCAAACCATTATGTTGTTGTTGATCAAGACCCAAGGTTGTTAAACCTGCCAAGGCAAAGCCCAAAAGACTAACACTCCTTTAGATTCCTTTCTATGAGAAAATTAATGTGCCCTTTGTCAAAATGGTGAATACTGAAGTTTACCTCATAATTTGACCCCAACCTGCACTTGACTTTGCATGCACCCACCTATGACAGGATAACCTATAGGAGCCATAATGATTGATTGACACATTGATTGTGGGCCCTCGACTTCAAGAAGAAGAAGAAGAACCTAAAGGCAGTAAAGCAAATAGGATAATTTCATGAAACAACCTTGACATGACCCTGACCTTGACATAACCTCTGATGCTCATTTTTTGTTTTATATCAAATAATCCAATGTTAACAAATAGTGTTGGTGAAGGGAAAAAAAACCAACAAAATATTGCTTGAGTTAAAAAAAATATGTCCCAAAATATTAAACAAATAAATAAATCAAAATTTCCTTCGGATGAGAGCATAAACCGAGGTCTAGTCTGTGTCGCATACATTCCATCATAATGGACTTTAAAGATCCTGATGCTCATGTCCTAGACGGGTGAGTGCCGGTGACAAGAACACACCCAGCATGCACCTAGGTCCTTCTCCCCCATCCCTGGCTGCCCAGGATTGTGCTCAGTTGTCCGGACGTCAGACCTTGCGCCCAAAGGCTGCGGTTGGGCGTCTCGGGCCGCTTGAGTTAGATCCTGTATCGGCCAGTGCCTTGAGCAGCTCTTGAGCTGGAAAAGCGCTATATAAGAACGATTAAATAAATAAATAAATAAATAAAATTAAATAAATAAAACTAACTAACAAATCATTTAAATAAATAAAATTAAAAATTAAAAAAAAGCCAAAACAATACAAAAAGTTTTATACATGAGACAACTCTCCTGTGGATCTTCATACTGTTTGCAGAGGTTTTTGATCAGTTTGATGAAGCGGGCTGCAGCATCAGCCATATTAACAGCAGTGGGCCTTGACGTCACCAAATATTGTAAACGTTGCACTACAAATGTTTCCAGGTCATTTGCAGATGTAAAGTTTTTACCAACAAGCTCCACTGCCAGGCTTAAGCATCCGACAATAGCAATGGCTGGCGCACCTCGAACCTGCAAAATCACAAATTTATAAATTCTTATTATTATTATTCTATTTATTATTATTTTCTTCTTATTATTATTCTTTTTCTTCTTCTTCACAAAACACATTCTGTTCACATTTCTACTCCATTTCAAATTCTATTCCGTAAAAATTAAGCAGTGTTTGTAATTCTATTAATTTAACATGTGAATCTTGCAATAGGTAGAAAAAAGAGGAGATAAAAACAACACAACGAGCTTTGTAATAGGTAGTAACTTGTTTATTTCCGTGATTAAGAAGTTCTATTTTATTATTTATATTGCACAACCCTGCACGTACAAGTTATTTTGAAGATTAATGCAATTATTGTTGCTAAATTTGTTAGTTTATTTGTTTAAAATAGCACCACAACTACAAGTTCAATGAGTTAAAACGATTAATTATAAATGAAATACTCAAATTATATGATATTATCTATGCCAAATATAATATATTATATTTCTATGCCTAACTGTCATTAGCCCAAAAATTATATTGCTGTGCTGCAATTTTCCTGTATACTCTCTTTATATTAGTTAACTCACCTGCATTTTGTTAATGGCTTGCCATCCATCTTCTGTGTTGTAAATCTTCACATACTGCGTGACGTCTGGCAAACACAATTGGTCCAAAATTTCTAAATGACCGCGCTCGTACTTGATGGCTTGTAAGGTCATGATTGCACACTAAACAGACTGATGCGGGTAAAGAGTTGGAAATAAAGCCGATATCTTGACACTTCCAATTACAACTGTCAATGTGCTATCAGTAAACAAACTTTACACCCATACCCTCGACGGCACGAGATGCTGCTGTAGGCCTCGTCACCTTAGCTTAGCCTTGAATAATCTCCCCTGAATAATTTGCAAGTCACAGTTCCGAGGTCAAGTTGCTGCAGTGGGTCAAATATTAATAATTGTGCTGCATGATTATTATTTGAGGAAGGACGGGAGAGGGCAGGAGGAGAAACTGCATTTCCGTTGAGCTGTAAACGGAGTGTACGGAGGTTGACCGCTTCATTATAAGCACAATTTGCAACAAAATCGAAGAGGCCTATTACGAATCATCCTAAATTAAATCTAGGTCCCAGCCGATAAGAAGCGATAAACAAATGTGTGTGCATATTTGTGTTTTATAATACACAGTTGTTGTTGTTTTTTTTTTTGTTTTTTTTTTTAGGACATCAGCGTTGATATTATAATAAATATAGGCAGAGAACTCAAGTACTCGTGTGTTTTCATCTGTATAGTGTGACCTACCGGATTGTTTACACTGGAAACGTGCTATTGGCGCCATTCTGCTAATCGTGTATGGACTGTGTTCTTCACGTTTCTTTTTCAAATTACAGACTACAGCTGCTGCTATGATCCTGATGAAGGACCGTGCGACTGTTCACTGAAGCTTATATTAGTTCCAACCGAACTGAACTGAACTAAATGTACCTACGGGCTTCTAAGTACATATATCGGGTATAGTAACTAGGGCCTATACTCTATAGTATACAACCGTCAGATTGTACTGCTGCTATTTATTCTTTTATGTATTAGGCTATTTAGCAAGCGGCAATGTCCGACCTACTAAAGAATGCAATGTTGCTATCAAAAGTTAATTCTTCGAAATCTTCTGAGCCTGGCCAGAATCGATGTGAGATTGATGGAACAGTGAAAGGAGAAACGGCGCTAAAGGACAAAATAGTGGGTTTGTTTTTCTCAGCATCCTGGTGCCCACCATGCCGGCATTTTGTGCCTGCGCTGAGCAATGTATATACCGAGCTGGCAGGCAGAGAAGATGCCAACTTTGAAGTTGTTTACGTTAGCATGGACAAAAACGAAGATGAAATGATGACTTACTTCAAAGAGAAACATGGCAACTGGCTGGCCTTGTCATATGCAGACCCATTGAAGGAGTACGTATTTCCCGATGGTGGTAGTGGTGTAGGCTAAATTGTACGTATGTGGTGTATGTACATACACTGTGTGTGTGTGTGTGTGTGTGTGTGTGTGTGTTTGTGTGTGTGTTTCAGTTAGTAATTGTTTATAGGGTCCAGCGGACTGCAAAGAGGCGATTCAGGACCACAACTTTGTTAAACGAGGTTATAGTTAGTTATTCATTGCTTACAGGATCCAGCGGACTGCAAAGAGCTGAATCAGGACCACAAAATCAAGACCACAGCTTCGCTGAAAGAGGACTTACCCTTGATCCCCATAAAAGATCTGCCGAAACAACCCTAGTGGTAACACTGAAGGCATTCCATCACGCAGCCGGTCACTTTACAATAAATACATCTCATACAAGGGACGCTGAAGTTATATAATTTATCGAACCCCCATTTACAAAAACAAAATAGAATACAAACATCATTAGAAAATATCAACAAAACGCATACATATAAAATGCCTACATTGCCAAATAATAACATCATAGGAAGCCCCAGTGACCATTTGGCAGAAAGCATCCAATATTCCCAAGGTGACCCAACATACCTCACACACAAATGAGGAGGTTTTGTCCCGGAAGAGTTTTCAAGAAAAAAGGTAGGTGACTGGTCTAGCAAAGAAGAAGATAGTATAGAAGATTGATTGAACAGAGTAGGAATGAGAAAGAACCAAGGAAAAAGACAGCGACAGTGGGAATTTAAAGCACTAAATTTCCAGAAAGTGGCGATACTATTTTATACAGAAACCCCCCCGGCACCCCCACGGGGAGGTAACACTGAAGGCACTACACCAGCTGGTCACATTACAATAAAGGCATCACAGGCAGGGTACGCTGAATCTTTACTCTAATTTTTCGAACCCCATTTTACAAAAACAAAATAGAATATAAACTTCATTATAAAAATAGTAACAAAACACATACATAAAAAATGCCTATATAGAAAGCCCTAGTAGCCATTTGGCAGAAAGCTCCCAATTTCCCCAAGTTGACCCAACAGACCCCATAATACAAACGAGGAGTTTTGGGTGAGTTTTCAAGAAAAAAAGGTAGATGACTGGTCTAGCCAAGAAGATCCATGTAGCAGATAAATAGAAAAGAGCAGGACTGAGAAAGAACAAAGGAGAAAGACAGCAGCAGTGGGATATTAAAGCACTACATTTCCAGAAAGTGGGGGTACTTTTTATACAGAAACCCCCGGCAACCTCACAGGAGTGAAAAAGATAGTAGATTTATAGAACAGATTAGGAATGAGAAAGATAGGAACGAGAAAGAACAAATGAGAATGACAGAAAAAGTGGTAATTTAAAGCACAAAATGTCCACAAACTGGGGATACTATTTATACAGAAAACCCCGGCATTCCAACTGGGAAGGTGGAGGAGGGAGAGGGGGGGGTCAATTTGTCCAGTACATATATATGATAATGGTGTCATTGTACTATAGTGTCTTTATAATTATTTATAAATTGTATGTTTGTTTGAAAGTTATAGTGTACATTCAAGCATGCGCAATCCATATCCTGACCTTACAAAAGTATCTATTGATGACTTTACTGGGAGGGGAGGAAGGGGGGGGGCAGGGGAGAAACACCCACATGTATATATGTTGAAAATTTGTCTGATTCTCTTCACACGTTTGAAATTCCCGATATTGTAACGGATCGTGAACACACACACACAAACAATTTAAATACACTATAATTATACAGGCAGAATTCATGGCAGAAAAATGATGAATGAGGTTTGGGTGAGCGTAGTAACATTTCACAATGCATAAATAACTATTTAAATCTTGAAAGTGTTGGAATCACAAGGATAATTTAAAGACATGCAAGAGCCTTTGTAATGTCGATTTTATTTCATAGCCGGGTTTATCGGATACGCAGGGTTGATTTCTTAGTGAATACCACCCAGTGAAGACAAATGGAACAAAGTCCATGAACCGCCTCTTTAACTTTACTCCAAATTTGCCCCCCCCCCCCTCTCCATCCTTCCTCCCCTTCCTCCTTCAACCCATCTATACATGGAAATAAACACCCACCTGTTATGACAGACCTGATACAGCTCAAAGTCAGAAACAATTCACAACTTCAGAATTCAACAATAACAATTTGTTAATTGTTAAAATATAAACACAAATATTATCACGAAGCATGAGAAATAATACATCACACGTGGTGCACAGCACAAGAACAGGGGCGCTTGAAACAGTCAACAAATGCACAAAACACACCTTTAAACATGAACACGTGCACGCCCGTCAAGCCAAGATGAAGCACTTGTTCTCTTGTTCATTTCTTTATTGCCACTAACTTCAAAAACAAAAGTTGTTAATCCATTTTATTTACATTACAAGAGTATTTTTTCATTTCGTGCGAAGGTGTATTTACTGTAGAACGTTGGCAGATTATGATGTACACAAATTTTGATGTGCTTCAGGACAAATACATTTTAAGTGGGCTGTCAATGAACCATTATTGCAACAGAGAAACATTTAATGTTTGATGTTTTTCAGGGTCCTAGTGGACAAATACAAAGTGTCCTTGATCCCCAAACTGGTGGTGATCAACGGTGATGGTGAGGTTATCACGTTTAAAGGACGCAAGGACGTGCAGGACAAAGGCATCTTGGCGTACAGGGCTTGGTATAGTGCCATGGTCTCCGCCGCCAAAAAAGCTGACCAGCAACAGCAGCTTTTTGACCAGTTTCAGCTGGAGGAGTCCCACACACAATCTGCTAAAGATGATGATTGACAGTCTAGTCATTTCAAACAGCGTCTACACTAGAGATTTTGCCTGCTAGTACAGTCTACAAGTGTCAACGGTTTGTAGAAAGGACAATTGGAACCAGCAAATATTTTTCGGGAAGCCGCCTCCCCGCTCTCCATAACTTTTTATGAATAAAGGCACATCAAACACATTCTGTTAAATTAAATATACTTTTTTCATGGCAAAAGAGTCAGCACACCTACAGGCTCTGTTAAAACTCTATCAGTCTCCAATATCGAGAGGTTGATTTCTTTCAGTATTTTACAATTTCAAACTTCTCCCACTACTCCTTCCACATGCAGAGCTATCCAGCGAGCTCCAGTGTCTGATGTTCGCTACGATGGAGTGGACCACCTACCAGTTTGGGGCACACGGGGCCGGTGCAAAAATGCCAACTGCAAAAGCCTCAGTTTCATCAAATGTTCCAAATGTGACGTGTTCCTTTGCTTTAACAAAGACAGAAACTGTTTCCTCTCTTTCCACAAGAAATAAGTTGAAATCGTTCATCGAAAACTGTACCGTGTCGTGTATCAAATGTGATGCAGAAGTTCCAAAAGCCATGTGTATCAAATATGACACACCAATAAATTTTATGTCTAACTGACCAAATGACTTTTGGTACTACATTATATATGGTAATTGTGTTGTCTTTAATCATATTTTAAGCCAGCATAATTTTCATATTGGTTTTAGTAGCTGCGGGCTCTAGAGGGTTAAAATAATTTAATCATTATATTCTGGCTATAATACAACATCAGCCAATAGACAGTACCGACCACTTCGATCGTTAGTCTATAGTCACTGATAAAGTACGTCAACGTAGGGAAGGAAAAGAAAGCCTTGTTATCTTCTTCTTCATTTTGCATTTCATCGTGAATGGCATCTACTATTCCCAGTAATTGGACTCTGCAGCTATTTAAAATAATATCAGAAAATGTAATAAACAAGTGTTTAGCATGTGACATTCATAATGGTACAATGCGGCGAACTTACATATATATGACCTACGTGGACAGACCGTCTTGGATGAATATGAATGACACGTATTTGTGAATGATATGAATCTCTCTTGTGTCACAAAGCATTAAACAGATCATTGCAAAATCAATTACCACTAATGTAAAAGCTGCTTCCTCCTGTCCTCATATCAGCATTAGCCATTACCTTTTTAATTTCTGTCTAGATTTCACATTATCGGTAAGGCAAAGAATAACATGCAAACTAAATTGTCACGTAAGATGTTCTCCACTGACTTTGTTGCGTTGAGACGCGCATGATGGTGCGTGTGAAATGCGCACGATAGTATCTATGACGCGCGCGATAGATCTGTTCGTTTTGTTTTGCAGCGCATGCAGTGATAGAGTGTATTTGTCTTTGATTTGATTTTGCGTTGTTATTAGTAGAGGCTTTGTATAACGTTGGTGTTTTCAGTTGGTCGATATTATTTGAGAATTTTCGAATTGAAGCGTATGGATAGTTCTAGTGGTAACCATGGAAACTTCCATTCCAAATAGGGTTGTATGACGTGAGACAGTGATGATGAAATTAATTCTGATTGGTTGAGGTGTGTCACGTGGGGGGTATTCTCTCTCTTTCTGGAGTTTAGAGAGACTGTATATATAGTGCCGCATTGTTTCAAAAAGTGGTTTTTTTAGAGAGTGTGTTGAAAGTAAAAAGTGGAGAGTGGAAAAAGCGATTGTATGCAGTTGTTGATGTGTGCTGAATAAAAGTGGAAAACTTCATACGTCGACTCTGTGACTTGCATGCTGATTGAACGGGTTGCGTGGATAAACGAATCCGAGTTAACACCTATCAGGAGAATTCAAGCATTGGGGCTGAATCAACTACTGATAGAAAAACACCAACATCAAACGGAGTGTAACAGACTTCTAATGAGTACCCTTTACCCCCATTTTTTACCCTCACAAGTACTATAGACAAGATCTGGAGCTGGATTCCCGTCAGTGATGTAATAATGACGAATCAGCACAAACTGAGCACAAGAATGAGCCAATTCTGACCATCTATAGGATCTATAGCATCTACTCCACCACGGTCCTGATTTGGCTCGGAAGAGTCCGCTGGACCTAAAGCAATAGTAATGTAATGTAATCTACTCCACCAAATTGGAGTCTTAAAAAAAAAATCTAAATTGGTAGGCACTGAGGCCAGGGGTTTGGGTCTTGGGATCAAGATCGATTATGAGGGCCAAAGGCTTTTTAGCCTGCACGCCGAACTATGCTATGCTATACCGCTTGGTGAATGTGCAGTGTAAAATCTCTGCAAAAAGGCAATAGTTATTCTTGCTGGTGCTTAAAAGAACAGCCTACGCAGATGCTCGTATAGTTATAAGCCGATTAAAAGCATAGTAGCTAGTTACCGAGGAGAAAATGGCTCCCAATCAGCTAATCGCTGTTGATAATGCGCTATAGAAAGATGACGACTTCATTTGGGAGTTGGTTTCACTCGTACTCCATTAGTTTTCTCTGATGAAGAAAGAATGCTTATATTGTTCTGCCTTGGAGGCAGGGATTTTAACGCCGTTGTCATTTGGAGGATATTTTGTGTATCATATCCCAAGTAGTTGGCTTCATTCTGCACCAGTTTTGGTCAGATCGTAGTCGTAATTTAACGTAGATTAGAGTCTCCGGACACTGAAAGCATGCATGGGACCTGAAGGTGAAGTCAAAATGTAGAGAGGAAGTCAAAATGTGAGTTGCCACAGTGCTGTCCAAGATGTTCATTCATTACATTGTGTAGAATTCATTCGTTGCATGAGGGGTACTCGCACATGGCGGGAGCAAATTAAGTTGGCAATGCAGGCGCGCATCAGACCTTGTTGCAAAGACCATCCTCCAAGGCATGGTGCAAGGCGGCAGAAGAAGAGGGAGATAGGAAAAGAGGTGGGAGGCAGGGACGGACCTGGGAAAAGTCGAGGGATGGGTTCCAGATTCAGCGAAGCGCCGAGCCTTCTAGGGAGATCCGGGGGCATGCTCCCCACCCCCACCCCCCACCCCCACCCCCGGACATTTTTTTTTCAAGGATGCAAAATGGTGCAATCTGGTGCAATCTGAACCTTGAAAAAGCCATTTATGATGGTCTGGGACTTTGAGCTTTTTGAACAATTGAACTCTACAAACTCTGGGGTACAAAAATTATCCTCTGCCCCTCCCTTAAAAAACAACAAACCACTCACACACACAAACATTTATTTATCAGCAGAGATTTTTTGTATACTATTATTATTCACTACTTTTTGTTGATCGTTAACGGTATAAAGCTTTATACCTTGTAGTTTATGAACATCACCGCCCTGCTTTCACTTTCAGTCTTGCTGCACTAGGTTCCTCGGCATTAGTACCATTTGTGAATTGTATATTCTGGCAAAACAGTTCACTGCCTCTTTGAAGTCAATATCAACATCCCTGTGCGCTTTCAATAAAGCAAGTCCATTGAGTCTCTGTTGCCCCATTGTAGAGCGCAGGAGTTTTTCAGGTTGCGCAACTGACTGTTTGAACGCTCACCCTCGGCAGTAGTGACAGGCAGGGTGCAAAGGTTCTTTAGCATGATGAACAGCTTGGGATAAAAATCCCTGTCACAATGTTTCAGTGCTTCTGGTGCCGCGGATGGGATGATAGCTGTCGCATTCTCAGCAGCACTTCGCCATTTGCAAACCCACCGTTCGTATTCTGCATCAAGGGTAGCGTTGTCTGGTAGGTCAGACTCTCACAACATTACCACCAGTGTCTTCACCCCTTCTGGAACCTGCATGAAACCATCCTGGTTGTCTGTTAAAGTGCTTGGCACCAGACAGAGACCATCAACTGCTATAGGTCAGTGTTTTTAAACCGGTTGACAGGTGTTCCAAGAAAGGAATGGCAATGCTAATCTTGAAATATTCTTCTGGAGGGGCCATAGGTTGGTTGTCACGGAGAGTCTGTCGGGATGCTTGACGAGGAACAATAAAATCAGTTGTCAAAGCATTTGCCATTTTGCTGACTTCACCAAACCAGGCAACGAACGCTGTGTTCATAATTATCAACTTAGCATCTTAATATTTCTAAAAAGTCGTTTTGGGGGGATTAGGGCAGTATCAAGATGAAGGTGCTGGAAGAGGCTTGCGGCCAGAACAAGAAAATATATCTGCATTTGCTAATTTAGGGGGTGGGTTACTTGGTCGTTTCAACGGGAAAACGCTTTGGACGTTTCAACGGATCCCTTTAAATGGATTTCCGTTGAATTATCTATAAATAACTCTTTGTACCTTGGACCAAAAGTGACTAAAAACTGCAATGTTTTAAAAACAATTGTAAAAAAAATTAAAACTCTGCATAAAAAAACATTTTTTTCTCTTTTTTTATAGTTAGGATGGAGGGTTCCGGAACCCAGGTACCCCCCCCCCCCCCCTTCTCCCTGGGTCCGGCCCTGCCGAGGACATTTTAGAATGGACTGGCTTGACATTAAGCGAAGCGGTTGCTGAGAACAGAGAAAGATGGGAGTACGCTGGTTAAACGATCATCTGTGGTCCGTTTGAAATTAAAACATAATTCAACTCCAAAGAGCAAACGGAAACACAGTCTCATTTTTTGGATAAATAAATACAAAAAGAAAGCTCTTTTTTCCTTTTTTTTTTTCTGACGGGATACTCAAAAATCTGAACACTCCCGCACAAATACCGACCTTGGTTTTTTTCTGACGGGATACTCAAAAATCTTGACACTCCCGCACAAAAACCGACCTTGACCTTTCGTTTGTGTTCGAGCACAAGTATATCAACTAATTAGTTGATATACTTGTGGTTCGAGAGGTTACAGACATTTTATCTTCGAATTTGTTAAGTTATTTACGTTGAAAAACAAATAATTATCACAAATTTTGGATACACACTCGTTGGAAAGACGTTGCATTTAATTATAAAAAGCAGTAAAATTATAAAAACCAAGTTTTCATGCAAATCCTGGAATCTCCTAAATAATGAAAATTGCAGTCCATAAACAATGAATGAATTGTTTACGTAAATAGTGCATTATTTAGCAACGTCTTCTAAATAATACGTTATTTCACAAATTCTGCTAAATAATGAATTATATAGATAAACAAATCAATATTTATAAACATTTCTAAATTAGGGTGGAGAATTTTCCGCGAATCCGCGGATTTCCGCGGAAGGCATTTGCATTTCCGAGAAAAAAATATTGAGTTCCGAGTGTGAGAAGTTGAGGGCTACCCTTTACTGGGCATAGCGGCCAAAAGCGGCCGAAGGTCTAAACAGGCAAAACGTCCAAAAGCGTCCGTATCAACCATGTGGTTATAGTCTCGCGTTGTCTGAAAGATTGCGAGACTTAAGGCAATTGACTTCCGGTTTATTCTGTTGTGAAAACATTCGACTGCATTTCCACAAGTGTTCTCTGTGATGCGTTCGTTTTTTCGATTTTTTTTTCAAATTTTCTTGTGTGTGTGTCTAAAATGGATGGTTTGGATTCTTCGACTGATGAAGGGGAGTTTACAGGCTTCCATTTATCAGACATTAAAGTGAGAGAAATGGACTTGGAGTCGGAGGTAGAGATCGGTACTGACATTAGACAATAGTGTCAGTAGTGTGCATGCATACGATCTTTCAGACTGGCATGAAAGTGAAGAAGAGGAGGGGGTTTGTTTGGACTTTTTAAAACTTTTTTTATACACATGGAGTAATAAAAAACAAGACATGACAAGAGAAGTATAAAAAGGTATATTATCAAAAGAGAATTTATTTCTGTTCATTTTGCATTTTATTTCATTTAAATCTATACATTGGTCACTAATACCTAAGATGTAGTGTTTTTACTAACGTACCCCTAAATATCTCTAAAATTATAAAAAAAATTCTTGCCTGTTTACAGCTAAAAAATAGACAAACGTGTGCCAGGCCTGAAAATGGCGACTAATTTAGTCGCCATGGCTAGTGAAAAAAAAAATTGGCGACTAAAAAAAAAACTTTAGTCGCCAAATGCGAGTGCGCTAAAATGAACTTTTTTTTAGTTTGGCTAGTAAAATTTTTAGTTTGGCTAGTAACATTTTTAAGTTACTAGCCAAAGGCTAGTGGGACCTTTTTTTCATTTTCAGGGCTGTGTGCCCAGTAAAATTGGAAATGTGGAGTTTGTGTGTAACAATGGTGGACCTCAAACTTTGTTAGGCCTACAAATCAAGATTCTTAACTTTTTTGAAAGACATGTGCATAAAACATTCTTTTTTTTTTGTTGTTGTTTTTATTCATGTTTACTTTGTGCTTTTTGCTTTCAGGAGAGGCCCTAAATTACTTTCAAAATTGCATAAAGTCATTTTCTTCCAGGGGGCGAATACCGGGGCTTGGCCCCTGGGCCCCGGCCGGATTTCAGAGATTTCTTGATTCAGTTGTTCTCCACCCTGCTAAATAATACATTATTAAACACGATCTGCTAAATAATTAATTATATGGTAACACATGTTTTATTTACTATTTAGCAATCATGCTTTATCTGTATCATGCACTGGTCTATATTTAGTTCAGTGGTATCAAAGACTATAAATACCGTATAATTATAAGCTCTTCAGTCTTTGGTGGTATCATGATTAATTAACACCGTGAGTCTCCTCTCTGAAAATCCTTATCGGGAAGAGAGGGGACTATAAACTGATACACAAAAAAAAAAAAAAAAAAAAAAAAAAAAAAAAAAAGATTAAATCATTTTATTTACGTAGGCCTAAACACTTTTTTGTTTACGGAAATAATAAATTATTTACGGAGAAAATATATTATTTAGAAAAATCATTAATTGTTTGTAAACAAATGATTATTCAGAAAATATGCTTCTTCATAAAGATTATTTAGCGGAAAGTGATTTTTAAAAACACCGAATTCATGACTTCGCATTCCGGAAGTAGAAAGCGCGTCGTTTAACAACGCCTTCCCACCCTCCCCCTCTCCCTTCTTCCAGCCCACAACGGTGCCGAGCAAGCTATAACTTCAGTCATCCTGAATTTTATCAGTATGGATAATGTTGAGTTACAAGGACGCATTTTAGTATACTCAATTCTGGGATGTCCTCATTGTATGGCAGCGAAAAACACACTACACGAGCTTGGTTTACCTTTCACTGACGTGCGACTTGATGTTTATCCAAAAGAAGTTCGAGAGTACGTCAAAGAGCGAACAGGGAAGTCAACAGTACCTCAGATATTTTTCAATGCAAAACATATCGGAGGTAACGACGACCTGCAAAAACTGGTATGCGTATGTCTTAACAAAATCGTGAAATTGTCGAATTCGTGAAATCAGCATGTGAGTTGCCGATTTTGTGAAATTGGCAATCACCTGCCGATAACGCGAATTCGGCAGGCTGTTGCCTAAAGTAAATAGTAAAAAGCTTTTCAAAGCACAGGCTGGGAAGTCTCGTCTTTCGTAGGCCTCAATTACATACTATACATACTATGTAGGTATGTAGCATACCCACGAGTTTACAAAGACGAAAGAAAAGACTTCAGATCCTATGTTCAGAGTTGACAAAAACTTTCACGAAACAATTTGCGATTTCACAGAGGTGGCAACAATGAACACACACACACACACGCAAATCATATTTATTTGTTAAAAAATTACTATTCATGTGTGTAATAATTTCCTATTAGGGTCGGTATTGCAATTTTTTTTCTATCTAGGCTACTTTTCGATTTAAAAAATAAAAATTTCGTCTTCCTACAAAAAGTACAAGTGGATACTTGTAAAGACACGGAACACCATCCTCCATCTAATTATTATGTCAGCCATTTTTTCAATGCTTTTGCAACAAGTGTAGGCTTATCCCTTTCCTTTTGTTTTTGCAGCCTGGAAGGTTTCACAGGTATAGGAAGGTATATTATTTTTTGGAAAATAGATTGAATTTTCAAAATGTGTGAGAATAAAGTACGTGGCTGTACAGGGTTGTTATCGTCTTTCTACTCCCGATACACTTAAAATCAAGGAAAAGTGTGGCCCATAAGTTGCATAACTCACATCATTATCAATTTTTGTTGATGAAGAATCTATGATTGAAATGTCAACCTTTGGATCTGGTGAAATTAACATGTCTGATGTCACATGAGCCTTGATTGGTTATCCAATATCTGTCTTTGAATCTAATTCTTTTTCCTAAATACTTTGATCTTTTGCAGGCTTTATGTTATGGTTACCTTATTCATAATTTTTGAATATATTGGACAATATTGAAAGAGAAAACATTAAAATATCTGGGCTGAAAAGAATGATTCAATGAGACTCCCATTTATATATGCTATGATTTTGACAAAGTATTGATCAAGGAAGAAAATTTGTTCTATATAAAATCATTTTTGCTATATTGACTTATGATTGAACTAACAAATGGACAAAATTCAAATTTTGGTTCAGAAGTGCCTTTTATATTGTTTCTTTGATTTACAGGTACATCAAAATAATTTGGACAACCAACTAGACAAACTCATTGCTAGCTTGATAAATCCACCTCCTCCAGATGCCCCTGTGCCACCAGACCCAAGCACTCGGCTTCATTCTGAAGGTTTGTTTTACTTTACTACTAGCCACCAGAAATTCTTTCACAGGGCTGCAAAAAGACAAAATGATCAACTCACCAGAATGTTCAACTCACCCGTTAGACTAGTAGTATTAGTAACCCTTGCAGCCTAAGCCAATAGTTCACAAATATTTTCACTAGTTCATTATCACCTAGACCACACAAAATGAAACTAAAATTTATCTGCACAAGATGAGAGACAGCGCTGGTTTCATCTAAACTTAACAAAGGCATCGTCAGCAATGAAATACGGAAAGGAGAGTAAGATTTATATTAGAAGAAGGAAAAAGGAGAGTAAGGTTGGTTTTTTTGTTGTTGTTTTTTAAGAAGAAAACTTGCCCATCAGGTAAATGAGCTTTAGGTCACCTATTATTATCATCATCACCATTATCATTATCAGTTCTGAAGCTGGATGGGCCTTTGGGTAGACATGACGAATGCATTGTATGATGTTCTGAGTATAAACAAAATACCCTGGGGAGTTTCACCAACAAAGACTAACATCTTTTGGTGGTATTTATGTCCAGATCCTGGTGATATGGTGTGCGAGATAGATGAGTACAGCCAACTGGTACAGGAGCTGAAGAAGAGCGGCTTAATCAAGGATCACAGAAAAGGGCTCACAACAATAAAAAAATCTTTCAGTGGGAAAGAGTTTGTGGACTGGATTGTTAAGACTAAAGGTCTAGGTAAGCTGTTTTCATGCTTCATTCAAAAGATTGGAACAACTTTAATGTCACGGACTGGTATAGTTATTCAGGTCCAGTGACATTATATTATTGTTAATCAGTTTTCTTGTGAGAAGATACGTGTAGTGGCTATGAGAGCTAAAGTTTGATTGGTTGAGCTGATCACAGTTCACTATTGTACATTCAAAAATCTAGTCATTCTTTTCTTGACTCTATTCACACTTTTCTGCTATCCTATGCACCAACGGGAATCCCCTCAATGAAACATACTTCCGGTTTCTTTCTCTGCGTGTTTTAGTGAGTTATTTCCAAATATTCAAAAATAATAACATGTGTCACTGGCCACCAGTATCGTACCCTCACATTTTTTTTTTTTTGTGCTGCTGTTTATTAACCCTTTCTATCGCCAGTGGCGCGCCTAAACCCTACCTACCTAACATTATTTGTGAATTTTTGAAAAATATTCGGAAAAACATAACGCCCAGATGCTGGCTTGAACCCACACCTGTCAGGCGCCATTGGTTTCTGGCTTGTGGACAAGGCAAGTTAGTCCCGCCTTAGCCCACTTGGCCACAACGCTCGCCTAACATAGTCAACTACTTCGTGTTTTGTGAAGGTTGCGACGGTGAAGCTATGGAAAACTACAAGAGTCTTCAGGTCCTGTTTCACTTTCTGTCGATGATCGACGCACCTCCGAAGTCGCCACAAATACAGACCTCTACGATTGTTTTTTGCATCCTTTCACAGAGCATGTACTTCCTCCACCGTTTTTATACTTATCCCACTCGTTTTCTGGCTCTAACAATCGTCGTTTTCGGCAATTTGCCATATTTAAAAGTCACGCATCAAGCTTTGATAAAAGCAAAACAAGCCAGACCGGAACTTGGTTTCATTCTAACCTCGTTTTAATTTATTATGGCGATACCCACGAGTTTTTATGAGAGGTGCCGGAAAGTTGTGAATACTAGAGATAGTTGTGCCGGATTTCTCGCAGCTGTGTCTGCATGTATATATTGTTTATTATTTATATTGTTTATTTCTTATTTTCTGAGATAGTTGTGCCGGACTTCTCGCAGCTGTGTCTGCATGTATATATTGTTTATTATTTATATTGTTTATTTCTTCTTTTCTGATTCAGACCACTGTTATCACATTGCCCACCCCAATTCCCCCATTCTCTCCCTGGTTCCTTAGCTGCTCTCCTCCTCCCCCTCCATCCCTCGTCTTTTATATTTTACTTGTTTATATATTTTTTAATGTTTTATTATGTCTTTGCATAGTTTATTAGTGTCTTGTTTTTGTTTCACTTTTTTCAGATGTATTTCGATGTTAAGACTAAGTATAAATGCAGAGCTGCCAACCACTACGGAATTTCCATAGTTTACTCCGGAAATGAATACGCGGCTACGGAGCTACGCAAATCGAAAATTTACTACGGAAAGTCAATTTTCGACGATAGTATTACAGTTTTAACGAGTTTTATTGAGCGCCTGTGCCTCCCGTAGCACCTCAAGGTCACGGTCATTCGGTTTACATGCACGGAGTAATAGATCACGCTCCCAGTGCATGTTAGGAAATTCGACCAATCACCGTGAAGTGGTTTTGCCAATCGCTGCACAAAACCTCGACCTCGACCTTTCTGTGACACTTTCGTTTCCGGTTCACTTTCTACACTGCGAGAAGAAAAGTTTGTGTGCGGCGTATTTTGAATCCGTGATGCCAAAAAAAAAGAAAACTAGCGATGAAAGCCCAGAAAAAAAAGAAGAGGACAGCAAATCAAGAGTACAGGAAAGAGTATTCTGAAAAATTTCCGTGCATCACTGCGTCATCGAGATCAAAACACAGCGTGTATTGTACAGCGTGCTTGGCAGATTTTAGCATACAACATGGCGGCTTCCACGATGTGACGCGACACGTGAATGGCAATCGTCACAAAAGTCGTTGCCCTGATCCAGAAAAGTTAGTCCCTGTTCAGTCGGTAGCCACCTTCTTCCAGCCCGATATGGATCTCTCAATAATTCGTGCGGAAACACTCTTCACGACCTTCGTTGCAGAGCACAATTTGCCTGCGTCGGTTTCAGATCACTTCAGTAAGTTAGTGAAGGCAATGTTCCCGGACTCCCAAGTTGCCAAAAGCTTTGCATGTGGGCGAACAAAAACTGGTCATATAATACGAACGCTAGGAGAAGAGGCGGTTAAGGAGGCAAGCACTGCCATGGAATCTAGTCCATTTGTGCTAGCCACTGACAACAGCCAGGAAGGGGGGGGGGGGGGGGGAGTTTTTCCCAATTGTCGCCAGGTAAGACCTCTCTCTCTCTGTCTCTCTCTCTGTCTCTCTCTCTCTCTCTCTCTCTGTCTCTCTCTCTCTCTCTCTCTCTCTCTCTCTCTCTTTCTCTCTCTCTCTCCAGTAATGTGTCTGTCTTTTCCCATCTTGCTGTTTCCAATCAGCAACTGTGCCTGTGAAAGGATCTTCAGCCAAGTTAGAAAAAATAGAACAGATTTCAGGTCCTCGCTCAGCCCAGAGCAACTGGAGGCTGTTCTTGTGCTAAAAACAAAACTGCAAGGCACTCCATGCTATGACTCAAAGCTATCTGACAATTTGCTGAGAAAGTGCAAGGCTGCCACCAGATTGGGCCTTGCTAAAGACTAGACATGTTCCCAGAGAGAGAATAGAGCAAGTTCAATAAATGTGGAGTATTGTATGAAGTGTGTCATCTTTCCTTGCAACTGTGCTTGTTTAGTAGTGTGTGTGTATATGCATGTCTTCGTTAAAAAAAAAAAGCGAGGACGTATGGCTACTGAAAATGTCATAAAACTACTGAAATTCAGAATTTTTGCTACTGAAAACCTTTTTGGGGGTTGGCAGCTCTGTAAATGTGTGAGAACTGCGTTTTGAACTGATGTTTATTGGGGAAAAGCACTATATAAATATCTTTGTTATTATTATTAATAAAAAATTATTTGAAATGTTGTATTATAAATGTAATAATATTTATTAAACTATGATATTTGTATTGGTTATGTAATAAAATTAATAATAAATAATTTTGGTATTTGTGCGAAGGTGGGTTCCCATTCCCGGTGTGTAGTAAGAGGCAACTAATAGGAGGGATGTCAGCACGGCATCACTAAGTTTTCTACACAGAAGTCACCGGCCACGACAAAGAAACCTCGCGTTACTACAGGTTCAATGACCACGTGCTTGGGGCCAAGGCGAGCCACACTGTATTCGTGGATATCGGCTGTGGCCAACAACCTGGAGAGGATTGGGCACTGCCTGGTTTTTCTTGCCCAAGACACAACATATGATGAAAAGAACCACTCACTCCATACCGTATCGGCCGTCGCCCGGGTCATCAAGGACCGTACCTTCCGTTGGCCACCAGGACGGAGGTGATAAATGTACTACTGATGGACAACTTAGCAAGATCAGCGCAAGAGACAACATCGTCTTAGGAACCTGGAATGTCAGGTCCCTAACTGCGGAGGGAAAATTGGAAGTACTGGCCCATGAGCTTGATCACTATCGATGGAACATTTTAGGTATCAGCGAACTGCACTGGAAAGACCTAGGTGAAACAAAGACCGGCAAATGCCACAAGCTTTATTTCAGTGGGAGAGATGACAGGCACGAACACTGCTTTGGATTCTTGGTCCACAGAGACCTTCTAGCCACTGTCCTGGGTTTCCGCCCAGTCGCCAGTAGACTCATTATTACCCGTCTGAGAGCAGTCCCTTTTAACATCACCATCATCCAGGCCTATTCCCCAACATCAGACTATGACGACAGCGAAGTGGAGGATTTCTATGAAAATCTACAGGCTGTCCTTGACCAAGTGCCGAAGAAGGACGTTGTCATAGTGCAAGGCAACTGGAATGCCAAGGTTGGCTAAGATGCGCATCACAACTGGGAAGACACATGTGGACACCACTGCAACAACGAGACAAATGACGGGGGTCTGCGACTCTTGGAGTTTGCCAGATACAACAATCGGATACTGGCAAACTTGCTTGGTCTCCATAAAAAATCCAGACGATGGACATGGCACAGTCCCGGCGGGGAGCATCACAACCAGATCGACTACATCATGGTCAAGAAACGCTTCAGATCAAGCATCAACATTGGCAGGACACACACTTTTCCTGGAGCAGACATCGGAAGTGACCACGATCTCATGATGATGTCTTTCCGGCTCCACTTGAAGAGAGTAAACGCAGCAAAGTGCACCAGACTGAAATTCGACCTGGACAAACTACAAGACCCGGAGGTGGCGGAAATATTTGAGTCCACATTTGGAGGGAAATTTGCACCACTGCTCATTTTGGGAGCTGGTGAAGAATATGTCAACACCATGACCACCACCTTCAACTCAGCTGTGACCCTTGCGGAGATCCTTGGAAAGCACCTGCCAAAGAAGAAGCTGTGGATCACACCTGAACTTTTGGACCTGTGTGATAAACGAAGAGAGATGAAAAAGAAAAAGAATACCTCACAGGGAGTTTATGCCTATTTTGACTTTTTATTATTATTATTTTATTAGCTGCGCTCCCTTATCATCTCCATCTTCCTATATGCTTGCGAAGCATGGACCCTCACAGCAGATCTACAACGAAGAATACAAAGCATGGAGATGAGGTGCTACAGAAGACTTCTGGGCATTTCCTATACCCAACACATCACCAACGACGAAGTCCGACAGACCATCACACAAGCCATTGGACAACACAATGACCTGCTCACAGTGGTGAAGAAATGGAAACTCCGATGGTATGGCCACGTCTTCAGATCATCAGGCCTTGCAAAGACCATTCTTCAAGGTACAGTGCAAGGAGGTAGAAGAAGAGGGAGACTGAAAAAGAGGTGGGATGACAACATTTGAGAATGGACTGGTTTGACACTGATCGAAGCCATCAGGGCTGCTGAGGACAGAGAAAGATGGAGTATTCTGGTTAAACGATCATCTGTGGTGCCCCTACGACTTACGGGTTACAAGACAGGATAGGATAGGATAGGATTCTTTACTAATTACCATAAAGAGAGAGGAAGAGAACTTGGTTTGTACGCTAATTAAATCTCGCATTGCAGTGTTGGAATGTACTTGATATACATTTATTCTTATATTCTTATGTATTATCATGCTGACATAAATAAATATCTTAATTTGTATCAGTGTTCTTAAGTTCTTTTTTTATTTGACTTTGTGTTGTTTTGTTTTTCCTTGTTAGAATCATCATTTGTGTTCATGTTCTTATAATAAGATATATTCCTTGTCACTGTAACGCAAGTTACTTTAAGATTATTAACACTATTTATTTGCTGAAAATAAATAATAAAGCAAATAATTGGAATAAATTGTAGTCTTTTCTTCACTAATTACCAGATGCCTTATTGTAAACTTATTTATCTCATTTTTAAACTTAAAAAAAATAAAGTTGATGGTGTACCGTAACTTGAGTTACGTTGTCACATAATTCAAACCTTTCAAAATCATTATTTTACTTATTCAAGAAAACAAAAACTTATTCAAAACATAGTAAGGGATGCCTACTTATTAAAAAAAGTAATTATATAAAAAATTATTATTATAAATTAATACTTTTTTTACAAAATATGTCACGCTGTAATGCAAGTTACACTTTCACACGTCCTGTATTTTAGAAACCGAAAGCAGTAGTGATTTACTTTTTATATATTTGAAAAATATACACTTTAATGTTCATTTCAGAATATTTTCAACATAGTTTACAAAGACTGAAAGTTTTAAAATTTGGGTCAATTTCCCACTTATTGTCTCCAATAGCAAAGAATGACTCATATGCTTGCGAGACATGGACCCTAACAGCAGATCTACAACGAAGAATACAAAGCATGGAGATGAAGTGCTACAGAAGACTTCTGGGCATTTCCTATACCCAATACATCACTAACGACAAAAACCAGATAGATCATCACACAACCCTTTGGACAACACGATGACCTGCTCACAGTGGTGAAAAAATGGAAACTCCAATGGTATGGCCACATCACTAGATCATCAGGTCTTGCAAAGACCATCCTGCAAGGCACAGTGCAAGGAGGTAGAAGAAGAGGGAGACCGAAATAGAGGTGGGAGGACAACATTCGAGTATGGACTGGTTTGACACTGAGCTGAGGGTTGCTGAGGACAGGAAAAGATGGAGTATGCTGGTTACCAGATCAAGTTTGCGGACGACACTTCCCTCACTGGCCTCATCAAGTCCGATGAAGTGTCGTACCGCGCCGCTGTGGCTGAGCTGGTCGCCTGGTGTGACAGGCATTACCTACAACTCAACATCTCCAAGACAGAGGAGATGGTCATCGACTTCCGCCGGCAGCCCCAGGCCCTCGGACCCCTCGTCATCAAGGGGGAGGATGTGCGCACAGTCAGCACCTACAAGTACCTGGGCACAGTAATCGATGACAAGCTGGATTGGTCCCCCAACATCGATGTCTGCACCAAGAAGGTTAACCAGCGCCTCTTCTTCCTACGCAAGCTCCGACAATTCAAGGTCAGCAGCACCATCCTGAAAATGTTCTACCAGTCTGTGGTAGAAAGCACACTGCTCTACAACCAGCTGTGCTACTACAATGGGGCCAACGAAACCGACACAGAGAGGCTGGACCGCATCATCTCCACCGCTGAGCGGCTGCTTGGCAACGAGGTACGACCCCTGCGCCAGGCCTACGACACCGCGGCTGTGAAGAAGATCCGCCGGATCCTGCAGGACGAGACCCATCCGCTCCATGCAGTGGTCTCAGCTGCTGAGTCCAAGCGCCGCCCTGGCCGCTTCCTGTCCATGCGCTGCCGCACCAGCCGCTACCTGAACTCCTTCCTACCGTCCGCCATCCGCCTCGTCACCAAAGCCAGCCCCGAATGCTGACCAGAAGAGACTTTGGAGATAGTGCACTAAGTCATGTGCCACAGAAAAACAGTATTATGACTGTGTGGTGTGGTGTGGTGTGGTGTGGTGTGTGTGTGTGTGTGTGTGTGTGGGTGTGTGTGTGTGTGTGCGCGCGCAGTGTAGCAGAGATATGCAGACTGACCCGGAAACCTATAGTCATAGAGCCATGGATACTACATCAGTGCATAGAGCAGTTGACTGACTACGTATTCCTGTGACATTGTGCGTGCATGTGTGTGTGGGCGTGTGTGTGGGTGTGTGAGTGTGTGTACGCAAATGTGATGCACACATAGTAATGTGTATGTGAGTGGCTGTTTCTTAATTAAGTGGTTCATAATCATACGTGACCCTGATCCGTGATTTTATTAGCAATGTTAAATCTAGTCATATGTTTTTGAAGTAACAACAGTTTACTGATGTATTCGTTGCGGAATGTCTCCATTTGTAATTAGTCATGTGTATACACCATTTAATTTGCTCAGCAGCCTATTGTTGTTAGGCCTACTTATTTTCTTATAATGTATGTAAAACCTCCACTCCCCTGTAGTTAGTGAAGGGAAACAACAATGTTGACATAGCGTTGACAGTGGAAGTGTGTAATGTGTAACCCTAGAACGACTAGTGTAACTACAGTGAGCCCCGTAAATGTATTAAGGGTGTGGGATGAGTTTGTGTGTGGATAAGAATGAATGTGCAAGGATTAGCATGGTCATGAGAAAGCGTGAATGATTGAGAAAATGGCAGTAACAGTCTTGAGATTTTTTTTTTTTTTTTTTTTTTTTTTTTTTTAGTATTCTTATGCATTAAGGTGTTCTAATATCCGCTACCGTTTCTTTATTGTATACATGTACGCTAACCTTTGTGTTGTCTTCTTAATATGTCAACAGTTACTGTGCATCACACACAAATATCCTTGTGCAAATGGGGACAATAAAGATTCGTTATTCGTTATTCGTTATTCGTTATTCGTTAAACGATCATCTGTGGTGCCCCTACGACCTCTGAGTTACAGGATAGGGGAAAATGGTGACGGTGATTAGTTGAGTGTTATTTGTGAGTTATTTATATATATTCTTTCAACGTATTTATTCTGAGACATGACGTGAATAGAAGCAGTTATATGTATTCCATTTGATTTTTGTATAGTTTATATTTGTGCTATTGTGTGTTAATTTACCTTAGTTTATTGTTATG
This sequence comes from Oncomelania hupensis, assembly GCA_036898135.1. Taxonomy (NCBI): domain Eukaryota; kingdom Metazoa; phylum Mollusca; class Gastropoda; order Littorinimorpha; family Pomatiopsidae; genus Oncomelania; species Oncomelania hupensis. The sequence goes on from CM072516.1 coordinate 44,357,647, forward strand.
AGTTAAAGAAGTTGTGAAATAGGAGAACACGCAGATTCACGCGTACATGCACGCAAATTCTGAAATACCCATTTTCGTTACATTTAGATAGTGACAGAAACGAAGAAGGATGGGAGTGGTGATGGTCAGGAAAAGATGTCTTATCGATTGTTGGGTGTGTTTAATTTCACTGCACTGATAGTCAAAGGTTAGAATCCCAAACGATTAGTAATTATGGCACAAATGTGTTGGTTAGCATATGTGTCCTTGCGTCCCATCCCAAAGGTCTATGATAATACTTACCAAAATGAAATTTACATAGTTGGCAAACTATCTCTTGATATATTGATCAGTTTGCAGAAATTTACAATTGCCTGTTACAAGTTAGAAATCCATGGCATTTGCTGCAAAATGAGGGTGACAAGCAGTAGTCCCGTTAGCGACTGTGGTAATAAAGGTTAATAAATGACATGGATAATGCAAAGATGCATCTTTTTTGTATTTTGTGTGTATGTGTTTAGATCCCGACACTCATGTCTTAGATGGGCGAGTGCCAGCTACATGCATAAAGCACTAGGTCCCTTCTCGCCCATCCCTAGTTGCCCAGGATTGTGCTCAGTTGCCTTGCGCGTCAGATGATGTGCCTAAAGCAGTAAATGGGTGCACCAAGCGGCTTGAGTTGGATCCTATATCTGTCACTGCTTATGACCAGAAAAAGCTCTATATTACACAGGGTGGAGAACTCTCCGCGAATCCGCGGATTTCCGCGGAAAGCATTTGCATTTCCGAGAAAAAAATATTGAGTTCCGAGTGTGAGAAGCTGAGGGGCTACCCTTTACTGGGCATAACGGCCAAAAGCGGCCAAAGGTCTAAACAGGCAAAACGTCCAAAAGCGTCCGTATCAACCATGTGGTTATATTCTCGCGTTGTTTGAAAGATTGCGAGACTTCCGGCAATTGACTTCCGGTTTATTATGTTGTGAAAACATTCGACTGCATTTCCACAAGTTTTCTCTGTGATGCGTTCGTTTTTTCGATTTTTTTTCTAATTTTCTTGTGTGTGTGCCTAAAAGGGATGGTTTGGATTCTTCGACTGATGAAGGGGAGTTTACAGGCTTCCATTTATCAGACATTAAAGTGAGAGAAATGGACTTGGAGTCGGAGGAAGAGATCGGTACTGACATTAGACAATTAGTGTCAGTAGTGTGCATGCATACGATCTTTCAGACTGGCATGAAAGTGAAGAAGAGGGGGCTTTTTTGGACTTTTTAAAACTTTTTTTTGTATACACATGGAGTAATAAAAAACAAGACATGACAAGAGAAGTATAAAAAGGTAGATAATCAAAATAGAATTTATTTCTGTTCATTTTGCATTTTATTTCATTTAAATCTATACACTAGTCACTAATACCTAAGATGTGGTGTTTTTACTTACGTACCCCTAAATATCTCTAAAATTATAAAAATTCTTGCCTGTTTACAGCTAAAAAATAGACAAACGTGTGCCCAGTAAAATTGGAAATGTGGAGTTTGTGTGTAACAGTGGTAGACCTCAAACTTTGTTAGGCCTACAAATCAAGATTCTTAACGTTTTTGAAAGACATGTGCATAAAACATTCTTTTTTTGTTGTTTTTTTTGTTTCTATTCATGTTTACTTTTTGCTTTTTGCTTTCAGGAGAGGCCCTAAATTACTTTCAAAATTGCATAAATTCATTTTCTTTCAGGGGGCGAATACCGGGGCTTGGCCCCTGGGCCCCGGTTGGATTTCAGAGATTTCTTGATTCAGTTGTTCTCCACCCTGATTACAACGCTACGTAAGAAAATAAGTAATATTAATATCCCTATATTTTGTTGTTGACTGTCTTCTGATAAATATATTTTTTGTCCAAAGACCGTGCAGATGCTGTGCTGATGGGGCAAGAGTTGATAGACAGCCACTTCGGACATCATGTGAAAAAGGATGAAGATTTTCAAGATGCAGATGTGTACTATCGCCTTCTGGAAGACACAGACACTTCAGCTTTGAACGGTGGCAGTGTTACCCAGTGTGAACCTCGGGAAGGTACAACAATTCCGATAATAATAAAAATATTGGGAGAATTTTTTTTTCAAGTCAAATACATAAATAAAAATGACAATATGCCAGTCTGAAAAATGGGTGCATTGCGCTTTATAACTGTAAGTTTGGAGATAAGTTTTATGTAACCAAGGTTTTATGTAACCATTTTAATTTTGTTTCCTTCTTTTAATTGTGAAACTTTTTACTCCAATACATGTGGGAACTAGGCGAGTGCTTTCAACGTAAGAAATATGTTTACAGTTTGACATGGCATATGGGATTTTGTCATTGTGCCAATGGCTTGAACTAATGTTTAGTTTAAAATCAGAGTATACAATAATATCTTCTTGAATATTATTTGCAGCTGTTGCTGTTGGAGAAGATCTTCGCAAATTAATCCTGAGATTGCATGCAGCTTTTCTGTCAAAAGATGGCAAGGTATTGAATCTTATTGTTACAAGCTTCAAGAATATGACAATGACATGTCCTTTTATCCAGATCCAGATGGCGCTAAGGTAACCCTCACTTAAAAGTAAGTAATAAAAGGTGTAGAAGTATTGGGCAGTGGGGCCTAAAAAAAAAACCTCAAATTACAAAAGTTAACTAAGCTCAATCAAAGTTTTGCAGGTCTGTATCTGCACAGTAGACCATAGCAGGCCAGGGAATTAACTGTTGTTAATTGTTGCCTTTTGTTGTGTTTATGATGAATGCAGATGAAAACTACACTATGCAATGCGTTTTGAGTAGGACAAACCAATACCTCTTGAAATATTTGTCCGTTTTTGACTCGCATGCATTTCTATGTGAGTCTGTGTACAAACCTGTGCAAGACAAGTTGTAAATAGGACAAATGCGATAAACAAAAAATGTCAGTCTGTCAAACGTTTACTCTCTCTACTTTCTTTGTTTTCGATTTTATTTGTATTTTTATTATGTTCTTGGAGAGAAATGTGTGAATCATGTTATGTGGAGAAAGGAGAAGTGCAGCTTCTTTATTATTATTATTATGATTTTTATAGCACGCATATCTTGCCGTGCTTGACAAGACTCAAGGCACTGGCCGATACAGGATCTAACACAAGCCGCGGGGGCGCCAAGTTGCAGCCTTTGGGTGCATCATAATAATGCTCCAGACAACTGAGCACAATCCTGGGCAGCCAGGGATGGGGAGAAGGACCTAGGTGCATGCTAGGTGTTTTTTTGTCACCGGCACTCACCTGTCTAGGACATGAGTGTCAGGATCTTTAAAGTCCGTTATGATGGAATATATGCGACACAGACTAGACCTCGGTTTATACTCTCATCCGAATGAGTTGGAAATGGGAGTAAGGTGTCTTTCCCAAGGACACAACACAATGCCCCGCCCTGGGCTCAAGCCCAGGACCTTCAGATCCGCAAGCCAAAGCTCTACCATTAGGCCACCTTTACTTTACATTATATATACTATTATATTATTATTATATATACTTTACATTTAGTATGGAGGGGTTCTGATTTAATGTGTACAATACGCATAAACTCTCAATTAATTCTTGACAAGCAAGAATAAGATAAGGATATTCCATTTCCAATAACAACAAATTATAAATAAGCTGCGGTGTCATTATTATTATTATTATTATTATAATTTAACATATCAAAACGAAACACCTAATTTGGACAGCTCTTAGCATGTACAATAAAATAAAAATACAATAACACACAGAAAATTGTAACAATGACAACGATAAAAATTCAAATAGATTAAAAAGTAACAACTGCAGAATGCAATGAAAGTAGATGGAAAATTATTGACAAATACAATTAGGATGAAAAAAACAACAACATATAAGAGGGCAAGACATTGTAAAAATGTCATGGTTTTGCTAATTTTGTTGCAGAGAGTGGACTATGTGGGAATCTCCAAAAGCACAGAATTCCAAACGTACATCAGACTTTCGCAAGAGCTCCAGCGTGTTGACATTCAGCCTTGTTCTAGAAACGAGAAACTGGCTTTTTTTGTCAACATCTACAATGCACTTGTGATTCATGCCAATATCGTTCGAGGACCTCCGGTGAACTTGTGGCAGAGATACAAGGTGCTGATCACAGACTTCTCTATGGCTAGCTTTATGTGATAATCATATGACTGTGCAACAAGATAACCAAATTAAAAAATTAAAAAACCGCTTGCATATGACTTGTCCAAACTCGATTGATTGATGTGTTTCACTTGCCTTTAGCTTGTAGAAACATCCAATCTATTTCATTAGACATAGGTGATATTCCCTGCCGAGGTTACAGTAATGTATAACATATAATACAATTAAAATAAATATGAAAAGAATATGGATTGCATTCTAAACTAACATGATGATGATAGGTTTTATTTTACTTTACCTGAAGGTTTCTGAATTTACTAGTTGGAACACATTTCAATGGCCATTTTGGTTTTTGACTCTCATGCATAGCAGTTTGAATCTATGTACTCGCCCCAACAACAACAAAAATTCGAGATTTGTGCAAATCTGTGCGAGAAAATGAAGTCTGTCCATCTGTTGTCCGCTGTCTTTAGTCTGTGCAAAATTTGCAAGTGGATTAATATCTTAGAACCTATTTGAACTATCACAACTGAACTTGGTAAGATGGTGTATACCCATGAGACCTCATAAATGATCAGTGTTAATGATTAAGGTTAAGATCACATGGTTAACAAATGTTAGTCAAAAAATGACAATTTTCACAAAATTTCACTTTTTTGTAGGTTATTTATATTGAACATGATTATTTGATGCATGATCAATGAGACACACTCATATACAAATTTGGTCAACCTAACTCCAAGGTCAAGGTCACTGGAGCTGTCCAACGTGGATTAGCATAAGTGCTTTGAAGTGACCTATTATAAACTATGAGAGATATAAAGTCCAAACTTGTTGCATTTATTGTAGATTGATTATTTCATCTATGTTCAATTTTTGCGTTAATCTTGAAGGTCAAGTTCATTTTAGGCCTTGCAAAAACATTAAAAAAATAGGTCATCATACAGTGGAAGGGCTGTTTATTTAACTCTTTCCCTGCCAATCGACGATATATCGTCGATCTGAGCCGCCATGTTTGTGCCAATCGACGATATATCGTCGATTTCAGTATTCCGTTTCGTTCCAGTTTTTTGCGCAGTCCAATCCAAGTTTTATTTTAACCAAAGAGAGATAACTCTTTCTACTTTCGTTACCGATCGACACGCGCGTGGTTTCTTCAAATTGATTCGTTTTTAGAGTGTTTTTTGTGCATTTTACTAAGCATATGTGATGGGCACAATTCACAGTGTGTCAAACTCTGCTAATAATCAATATAATTTCAAACTGTAAAGTGTATTTTGATCCTAAATAAATTTTCTTTCTGGTGTGTGAAGCTGATTCAGTGATTGGAATTATTCCTCCAGATTTTTTTTATCACTGTGGTATGTAGAAATATTTTTATTTTATTTTATAATTTCAAAAAGATCAACATGCTTTCAAAACACATATTTCAATAACATAATCAAATTAACATTTGTGTGGTTTTTTTTCTTATTCTTCACTCTTTTACCTTTAATTTGATATGAAATATGTCTATTTAACAATATTATTGAAAGAACAGTAGCTTAAATGCCTAAGGTACTGAACTTTTTTTCCGGTGCCAGAGAAATGTCTGGCACAAACGTGGAAACATGCCTGGCAGGGAAAGAGTTAATTCATAGTATGCAACAACATTGGGTTATTTGATCAGACATGCATGAGAGGTCACGTGAGGTCAAGATCATCATAAAGACAAGGTCATCCCAAGGTCATCGTTTTTTTGGCATAATACAACTTTTGCTATAGTTTATTTGTTAGTACATGAGTGTATTTGGAGCCAGAGGTCAAGAGCATAGAAAGATCAAAGTCGGTATTTGAATTTTTGTTTTTTTTCTGGGCACTCATTTTCATATTAAATAATAAATATTGGAGTTCCATAAGGAGAATGTGAGTCATATGGGCTTTGCCCTTCTAGTTGTTTATTTCCTTTTTTTTTTTTTTTTTCCTATCAGTTTTTCAACACGGCGAAGTACATTATTGGCGGATACGAGTATTCTCTCCAAGACATTGAGAATGGAGTGCTGCGAGCCAATCGCAAGGGAGTCGGCATGCTGACAAGGCCGTTTTCACAGGAAGACCCTCGTATTAAGGTTGCTTTGGAAACTGCGGAACCGCTGATTCACTTTGGACTCGTCTGTGGTGCGAAGAGCTGCCCACCAATTAAGACATACACTGCGGATGTGAGTTTGAGAACAGTTCAGAAATTTAACTTTTGAAAAATTGTGGGGAATCTAGGAAGAACGAGTGACATTGAGACGTGAGATAAAGTTGAAACCTAATGTAGCTGTGGGAAGTAAACAAGGATGAACTAAGTCAAGCAATACTGAAGCCATTTGGATAAAAGATAATGCTGTTAGTTCCACTCAGCTAAGTTGACCATTGCTGCTGCCATAGAATATCGTGTTTCCAGCACTCCAGCTATAGAATATCGTGTCATCAGTTTTTATTTTGTTGTAATTTTATTTTTATAGAGTTTACTTGAGCGTTTCTTGAACTGTATTTATTGCCTTGTGGTAGTAATATTTATTGGGTGATGCGCTAGCGTAGTGGTTTGTGCTCACGCTACGTCAACGGTTATTACTTGGATGGGTTGCCATACTTGGACTTGGAAGGCCACCACCAAAACGACACAATCCAATCAAACAAGCGACCACAACACACCCCACTCCACCCAGCTGCGAATGGGTACATGGATCTGGGTAGACCCTGGGAAGGTAAAGCAGCGAGGGAGAGGAGACTTAGGTCAAAGGGAGGTTCCAAACGCCTCTCTCCCCAAAGACCAAAAGTTTAAGGGTACACTTTTACCTTTACACACACCACCCCACCCTCCCCCCACCATCCCCCAAATTGCAATAACAATGTTTTAAATCAATGACACAACATTCTCTTTTGCAGGAAATAATAGAGCAACTGACAGTAGCTGCCTCCTCCTCTCCCGCAGCCGTCCCCACCTCTCACCGCAAAATTACAAAAACAATGTTTCAAATCAATGATGTTATGTCATTTTGCGCAGGAAGTGATAGAGCAGCTGACTGTAGCTGCCGAAGCCTTCCTTGAGGGACCGGATGGCTGTCAGATTGACCTCGATAAAAAAATCGTCAAGCTGTCCATGATCTTCAAGTGGTACAAAGTGGACTTCGGGCAGAGCGATGAAGAGGTGAGCATTGCTTTACTATAAGGCAGCTTACACAAGAAAATTAGAAGTTTTACTTTTACTTGGAATTTAACAAATAATTTATTTTAATTTTTGACACCCTCTCCCCCCCCCCCCCTACCCTCCACCCAAAAAAAGTTCAAGATTTGTGCAAATCTGTGAAAAATGAGTCCTAAATAGTACAAAAATGATATCGTGAAAAAAAGGTTCGTCCGTCCTTCTGTCTGTCCGCCATCAGTCTTGCAAAAACTTTAAAGTGGCTAATTACTCAGAGCCTTTTTCAATTATCACAACCAAACTTGGTAAAATGGTGTATAGCCATGAGACCTCGAAAATGACCAGTGAATGAATGACTTAAGATGTTAGACAAACAATGAAAATGTTTCACAGAATGTCACTTTTTTTGAGTTAATAATATTGAACTTACGGTTCTTTGATGCATGATGGATATCAATGAGACACACATCCTATGCACATTTGGTCAACCTCACTCCAAGGTCAAGGTCACTTGTACTGTCCAAAGTCAGTATAGGTACTTTGAAGTGACCTTGACCCTAAGCTATGAGAGATATAAAGTTAAAACTTTTGTATTTTGATCCCAAGGTCACTCTTTTTTGGCACACTACAACTGTGGCTGTAGTTTATTTAATATTACCTGAGTGTATTTGAAGCCGTAGGTCAAGGTCATCTCAAGATCAAGGGCATAGAAAGAATAAAGGCGATATTACTTTGCATTTTAATGCTTCTGTTTTGTTTTTTTCTGGGCAGTCATTTTCATGTTAAATATTGCAAGTTTCATAAGGAGCATGTGTGAGTTATATGGGCTTTGCCCTTCTATTTAAAGTTTTATTGGGGAGGAGGGGGAGGGGAGGAACGGTGAGGAGATATGGGGGGCTGGTAGGGGGAGGGATAAAATGTCTCACCCATACAAAATTCAGGTTGGCTTTTCAGCGAAAGCACAGCATTTGCAGGACAGCACCACTCCGGAAGAGGGGAAATAAGATATAATGCTTACTGGATGTGTTTTTTGTGTACATGGTGTTAGAACATGAGCTTCTGGATCTTTATAGCCTGGGTGATGGAAAGCATATGTGCATAGGTTAGGCCTTGGTTTATACTCTTTATCACTGCATCAGCAAGCTCAGCTGACATATGACATAAGTAGAAATAAGACCAAGTTTCAGGTGATGAGCATTATTGGCTGCTTTCATTATCAGCAGTTAAAAGTAACCACTGAAAGGATCACAAATCTTGTTGTTTCATGCAAATGCAGTTCTATTTATAAAAGTTATCAGCAGTTTTCAAAAGGGAGTAATTTTGTAACCACCCAATTTCCTTGCTGTCTATTTCATTGCCACTGTGTGTGTGTTTCAGTTGGTGGCTTGGGTCTACATGCATATGCAGGCGGGAGAGAAAAAAAAGAACCTGCGTGTGCTTATCGAGGGCAAAAAGTTTAAAGTGTCCTACATGAAGTATGACTGGTCAGTGAACTCAAAGTGAACTGTTGGATGCATCAGAGCTTTTACTGGGCCCATCTCTTTCTACTTACTGACCATCAGTTATCGATTCTCTTTTTGTGACCACACTATACGAGAGTTATCTGGTCTGTGTGACTCACCAAGAAGAGAAGAAGAGTAACAAATTTGAAAGCTAAGATGGGTGAGAACAAAAACAGGTGTGCAAGGTGGGTTGTGGTCATAAAATACAAGTCAGCATTTTCCAAAAATCCATATACTAGCCAGGAATGGGAATTGTCCGCCTAAAGTCAAATTTCTGCCTAAATCAAATTGTTTCCTCTTCCACTCTCTCTCAAACCTGCGTGCTAGTTGGTGGCCGCTCGCTTCAGTTACGTGATACCTAAGAGAAAAGTTGCACCACACGGTCACGACAAGGTAACTATTACTTTTTGCGGGCAGCAAAAAGGCTGGACATGGCAACTTTGTTTCCGACAGACACCACAGACAAGAGCTGGAGTTCAACTTGCTACACATGTGTTGGCGATTTTGAATTGTAGCTTCAAAGCAGTTGTAATGTCGGTGGTCGCATGAGTTGTTAAGCATGGACAACCGTTGGACAATAATTCCTGTGACAATTCATGGCAGTGGAGTGACTGACTTATAGTAGAACCTGTTTTCAATGAAATTCCCCTTAGAAAACGTATTTGTTATATAATCATACATCTAAATTTTGTTGGAAAAAAGCAAGCACGCTGTGATAGGGCTTTGCTGGGGTGACACCATGGATGTTCATGGAATTAAAAATGTGTTTAAAAATTAGTCAGTTTTGAGCTTTGTAAAAATCATGGAAAACACCCCCAGAATGCGCTAGATTGTACAGATTTTATTGTAGATGTCAACATTTTCAGGGGGGGGGGGGGGGAGGTTAGGAAGGGGGGCATGCCCCCAGAACCCCCTAGTTTTCAGCCTTTTTTACATGTTCTAATTCCTATGCCTGCTAGCATTCATTTCTTCTCAGCGAGGATGCTTCACATTGTTGTAAATATCTACAAAGTTGTAACTTACAAGTCAGAAAGACCCACAATGAAGTTAACCATAATTAGAGTATCATCGTGTATTATTTGGTTACTGTAAATAAAGTTGTCCTCTTTTGTTATCATAATGGTGTGCATGTTTTCCTTTTTTCCCCTTGTATCCCCCAGCCAATATCTTGATTTTCTGTTTATTTTCTCTGAGAGCTGCAACTTTTCAAGAGTTCGCATTTGCAAGTGGTCAGCAGACATGGTCTTACTTTGTCAATCTTTGAGCTGTCATTTTTGCATACATCACTATTGATAATTGGTGTTCGAATTATTGCTTCCTCAAAATAGTACGCAGCTAACTCATTATTTGGTCAGATTCAGTCAGTGCGGTAGTATTTCCAGTGCAGCCATTTGTTACATCAAATGAATTTCTGGAATTTCATTTTTAATCATCTTACTCCTGCATCCTCACTAGCACCAAGTTATAAAAGTTATATAATGTTACCAAATGAGCACTTTTGCTATTAATTGGAGGTGAGGACTACAAGCAATACAATACAAGATTATTGCTTTAGGTCCAGCGGACTCTTCCGAGCCAAATCAGGACCAGTAGGAGGTGAGGACTTGAGCTACTTCATATGAAATTTATTTAAAACTTTACAATAGCAAATGTTTCATAGTAATTTTCATACAACGTATTTATTTAAAGTCTATTTAAATGTTTTAATGCAATTTTTAACTCACATGCATATCAATGTGAGTCAATGTATTCATTTCTCCCCCCCCCCCCCCCCCCCCCTTCCCACCCCCTTCTCACGCCCTCCCCAAATAAAATTTTCCAGACTTTTGCAAATCTGTGCGATACGAATTCTAAATAGTCCAAAAATCACATTATTAAAAAAAATGTGTGTCCGTCCATCAGTCTGTCCGCCATCTGGACGTGCAAAACTTCCAAGTGGATTAATATCTCAGAACTTATTTTAAATATCACAACCAAACTTGGCAAGATGGTGTATATCCTTGAATCCTCATAAATGATCAGTGAATAAATTACTTCAAGATTAAAGTCACAGGGTCAACAAATGTTATTAAAAATAATGACAAATTTTCACAAAATTTCACTTTTTAAACTTTTTTTTCTAAGTTACTAAGATTGAACTTATAATTCTTTGAAGCATGATAGATATCAGTGAGGCACATATACTGTGCACATTTGGTCAACCTCATTCCAAGGTCAAGGTCACTGGAGCTGTCTAAAGTCAGTATGGGTACTTTAAAGTGACCTCAATGCTAAACTATGAGACATATAAAGTTCAAACTTGTATTTATAGATGATAGATTTATATTTCATATGTTTTTATTTTTTTGCGTTGATCTTGAAATCAAGGTCATTTTAGACCTTGCAAAAACATACAAAAAATAGTATCGTACAGTGAAATGGCTCTATTTAACCCATAGTATGCAACAACACTGGGTTATTTGATCATACATGAGCATGAGAGGTCACGTGAAGGTCAAGGTCATCCCAAGGTCAAGGTTATTGAAGGGCAAGGTCATCCTAAGGTCAGTTTTTTTTTTGGCATAATACGACTACGTTATTTGATAGTATATGAGTGTATTTGGACCCCGAGGTCAAGGTCATCTCGAGGTTAAGAGCATAGAATGTTCAAAATCTGTATTTGCATTTTAATGCCGCTGTTTAATTTTTTTCTGGTCGGTCTTTTTTATGTTAAATATTGCAAATGTCATAAGGAGCATGTGAGTCATATGGACTTTGCCCTTCTAGTTAATAATGTCTAATATTTGTGAAATTTTAATCGATCTAAACGTGGTGTCCGACCATTCAAAAGGTTGTGGATGACTTTATATCCCTTGAAATACCTATATGCACACATTCTGTCACATTATTATTACTACTGACCTCACTGACAAAATCATTTTGTTTTTTTCCTGGGCAGTCATTTTCATTATTAATTATTGCAAATTCCATTACGAGCGTGTGAGTCATATGGGCTTTGCCCTTCCAGTAATAAAATTTATTTATTAAAACGTCTATTTAAATGTGCCATGTATCACAATCTATTTTTTTTATTATTTTGTTTGTAATCACAGTTTTTTATTCAGATTATAGATCTATGCCTATCCTATCCTATCCTATCTTGTAACTCGAAAGTCATTGAGGCACCACAGATGATAGCACCTCATATCCATACTTGGTATTCTTCGTACGTGTTGCTGCCATCATTTTGGTCTTCTCTGCACTTATTTCCATTCCAAAGACTCTGGAGGTGATGTCAAGTCTTGGTATCAGCTGTTCAAGTTCTTGTTCCTCTCCAGCCAATCCATCAATGTCATCCACAAAACGGAGGTTGGAGATTGCTATACCCCCTATGCTGACTGTCCCTTCGTGATCTGCAAGGGCATCTGACATGATGCGCTCCAGGAAGATGTTGAAGAGTGTAGGAAAGAGTTGGTATGATCGATGCACATGCACTAATAATTATACAAACTTACACAATATTTTTTTTTAAATGTAAACCAATTTTTATGCAGCTCTATAGATATAGTCAGCCTAGGGGGTAGAGCAATCTCCAACCTCCGTTTTATGGATGACATTGATGGATTGGCTGTAAAGGAACAAGAACTTGAACAGCTGGTACAGAGGCTTAACACGACCTCCAGAGCTTATGGAATGGAAATAAGTGCAGAGAAGACCAAAATGATGACCAACAACACAAATTGGCATCAACATGGACATCAAAGTCCAAGACCAATCCCTCAACATCGTGCATAGCTTAAAATATTTAGGAGCCATTGTATCAGACAATGGGTACCGACAGGAAGTCCTCTCCAGGTTTGCACAAGTAACCGTGGCCCTGACAAAATTGAAGCCCATTTGGAAAGACAGGACCATCAGTCTACATTCCAAGTAAGGCTGCTGAGCTCCCTTGTTATCTCCATCTTCCTATACGCTTGCGAAACATGGACCCTCACAGCAGATCTACAATGAAGAATACAAAGCATGGAGATGAGGTACTACAAAAGACTTCTGGGCATTTCCTATATACCCAGCACATAACCAACAACAAAGTCCGACAGAACATCACACAAGCCATTGGACAACACGATGACATGCTCACAGTGGTGAAGAAACGGAAACTCCGATGGTATGGCCACCTCACCATAGCATCAGGCTTTGCAAAGACCATCGTGCAAGGCATGGTGCAACGAAGCAGAAGAAGAGAGAGACAGAAAAAGAGGTGGGAGGACAATATTCAAGAATGGAATGGCTTGACACTGAGCGAAATCATGACGGCATGAGGGTTGCTGAGGACAGAGAAAGATGGAGTACACTGGTTAAACGATCATCTGTGGTGCACCAATGACCTTTGAGTTACGGCCTAGGATAGGATAGATACATGCACTAACATTATCTTCATTTAATTATTCTTTATAATTTTATATTCTAGCATTCAGATTCTTCTCTCTAGCATGCAGATTCTTCTCTCTTTTTCTTAGCTAAACTTTTTTTGTTTTTGTTTTAATGGAAATAGATAAGGAGGAGATAATATCTTTGAGGTCATATGTTCCAATAGATAAGAAGACACTCACTCTTGAGGTCATATATGTGACCACACACCCACCAACATATTTAAATTATTTAATCATTGTTATATAATACTTTTCCAGATCAAGAGCTGTCCAAGGCACTGGCAGATACAGGATCTAACTCAAGCAGGTTGATGTGCGCACTTGCAGCCTTTGGGTGCATCATCTGAAGCCCAGACAACCCACATATTGTTGTGCACACAAAACACTTACACAAGCTAAACGATACAATAATAGGAGACAATACAGTTACACAGTTTATCACCTCCAAAAAAAGGAATTCATTCAGGCGTAGATCATCATCATCATCAAAGTTATAAAAAAAACACATGTTAAAAATCAAGAAAACCATTCATTTTCTCCATAAGAGACCACACACAACAATGCCCCACATTTGTACAAGTTATTTTATTATTACAACTATCATCATGTAAGTAGACAATAGACGCCAGCCATATCAGCAGGTTTGTTCTAATTTTAACTTTCAGAGTCGAATATAATTGCAGACACATCCTTAGTAAATATTATAACATAATAAGGAGAGAGTTAATCATAAAACATCTTCATGAAATAATGATAATAATAATTTATTAAATATTAGAACATAGTAATAATAGAGTCAATCATAAAACATGTTCATAAAATATTAATTAATCACAAAAAAATTCAAACTCGTATTCTTCTCTAAGTGTTCCCATGCATGCAGAAACTTGAATATTAACAAGTAATAAAATGACATCAGCAGTTATAAACGGTTAAATGAGGCATTCAGGTGGCCTCGTGGCGCAATGGGTTAATCACCGGTTTCCTATGCCAAAGATGGCAGGTTTGATTTCCGCAAAGGTCGTACATATGTGACTTAAATACGAAACTATTCAGGTCATCGAGGGTTTCCTCCATCCAATGGTTTTTGGATGCAGTCCATCTAAAATTTCAAAAATAACATTTGATTTCCTTTCCATCTTCTAATATTGACTGGCCTTTTACACCACATGTTTGAGTGAATGTGTGTTCATTGTGTATGTAGGACAAGTGTTTGTAACATGTCATGAAGCAAAGGTAAAAGAAATTATGTTATAAATTTGGGTTGTATGGAGGTGCACCATTGGAGTGGAACAAAAACCATAGCTCAAATTTATTTCATTGTTCTTATATAACGCTTTTCCAGCTCAAGAATTGCTCATGGTTGTCACCAATATAAGATCTGACTCAAAGCCGCTCAAGGTGCCCACTTGCTGCCTTAGGTGCATCTTCAAACACCTTGACAACTGAGCACAACACCAAGGGAGATGGGACCTAGTATTTATTTGCTGGGTGTACTTGTGTCGTTGGCACTCACTCATCTAGGCCATTAGCATCAGGATCTTTTTTAAGTCTGTGCAATGGAATGCATGAGTGCACATAGCAAACCTCAGCTGATACTCTCATCCAAAGGATGATTTAACATGAAAAATAATACGCTTATTTGGGGTGTCTGGGCCAAGCAAAATCGACGCCTTCGGCAGCTGACTGTGTGGGTTTGACATGATCACTATCTGTTGCTTTCCAGCCTTTCCCATACACATAAAACAGTTTCTTGCCAGAAGCTTTTGCTGGGCCTTTTGTCACATACAACATTTCACCTGAGTCGACGTTGTCTTTGTTCAAATCAGATCCAAACTTTCCAAGACGTGCGTGATAGAAGTAATGATTCTTTTGTTCCAGCTTTGAGCCTCCTTCATGAGGGGCTTCTTTTGTTGTCTGCGTGTCCTGTTCTTCTCGGTATCTCACAGAGCCATGGGTCATGTCCACCAGCACTGGGGCATCAATTTGGAAAACCTGGACGGAGACGTAGAAACAAAAATCACAAATCATTAATGGTGAACATGCTTAGGAAAATCAGTACCCTAGGGAAATTTAACATCCAAGATGTAAATGTGTTTGTGTTTGATCCAAATGTAGATGTGTTTGTGTAAATCGAATGTGTTTTCTTGTTATGCCATTTGGCACCGCACTGTAATTTCTGAGTGAGATAATAACAAATAATAATAGTACTGCAGGCCATATTTTCCCTTTTCCCAAATTACTAATCAGGCTCAAAATGCAGCTATCTGTACCAACAAACACCCATTTTTACAAACACAACACAGCTATCTGTACCAACAAACACCCATTCTTACCAACACAACACACATCTATCACTCAAACATGTGGTGTAAAGGTAGGAAGATTGCTATTAGAAGATGGAATCACCTTTTTTAGTTTTGGAAATTTTAGATTGACTGCATCCGATACCATTATTGAAGGGAGCAAGGAAACCGGAGTACCAGGAGAAAATCCTTGATGACGTGAATAGTATCCTACCTAAGTCACATAAGTTTGCCCCTTGAGGGAATCGAACCCATGACCTATGGCCTAGGAGATCCATTGTGCCTTGAGGCCACCCCCCTCCTCTCCCCTCTATAGTAAAGCTATGCTGGGTTCAGTACAACTTATGTTAATCTGATGAATAAAAATTGATGCAACAAAATTGATGATGTTCATAGTCGTATGAGATAACCCTACATATCTAGATTTACACTTGGTACATTAGTCATTATCCTTTAAAAATATTACGATGACGACAACAACGATGATGATGATGGTGATGATGGATACTATAAATATTGCAGTATAGTAGCTAGGAAGAAGCTGGTGAGAAGTAGTATCTTATTTAACCCACTCGAGACCAACCAAATTTAACCCTACCCCCATTTGTAATAACGGTAGGAAATAAAACAGAAAACAAAAATGACACCACAATATTTAGAACTCAACAAAACATAGCTTTTGTACGAACGAAGGCAATATGGCATTACAATCTATTTTGATAGGTGTACTGTGTATATCCAGAGGGAGAGATCTCTTGAAACAGACTAATTCAAATCACTATAGTATAGTGGGGGAGACAAAAAGTTTGTGTAAAACACAAGTGATAAAGGTGGTTTGCCTGAAGAGATGGACTGGAGTTTATTGATAACATCTTGGATAAAATCCTTATTAGTTGCTGCCCTCCGTGGAATAAGGGAATGATAGGAAAGATTTATCTCCCCTTCTCTGCTGCCAGTGGTTTATATTTGTGGGTTTGTGCCATAGATACAGACGGCCATTTCACTGTGTTCTCAGATCGTCAATGTATTAGCTGGGCTTAGTGAAAATCACTTTGTATGAGTTTACAGTATATGTTGATATATGTATGTGGTGTGCATACATGGAAAGTTTATAACATTAAATTAAGCGTTCCTTGTTGCATGGCCTGGCGTGAATTAACTATCTGGATGATCAACAACTGCCAGGGATACAGGAGCATCCAAATTTACATGTGCATGTGGCTTTGCCAGAAGCCAGAATTCAAGCTTTATACACTCTGGCTGGCGCAGCTCTGCATTAAAAAAAAATACAGGTCCGATATTGCAGAGTCTAGGAACAGAGTTAATTAATAGTAGTAGTAATACTACAAGGCCCAGGTTGACCTTTGGGATTCCACAATAAGCACCTGTGGATTTATTTATTTTATTTATTTTTATTTTTATTATTGAGTATTTTTATAGCCCACATATCTCACCGTACTTGGCTTCTCAAGGCGCTGGCCGATACAGGATCTAACTCAAGCTGCCCGAGGCGATTTAGTCTATATATAACTTGTGCAGTTTAAAAAAATCTGGCCAGATTTTTTTAAACTGGGAGGCCTGCACATATTTCCCTATAGTAAATGTTATCCTTATGTCTGTGTACATAAGCTATATTATACACGCTGGATTTTCCTAGGGTACCAAATCTTCATTGTGCCATTGAAAGGTGTCAGCTAGTTTAGTTATTTGTTTTACACCCACACACAGAATTACAACTGAAATATATACATAAAAAATAATTGCCTCTGATTTAAGTTTTGATTAGATCGACGACTTACATCATTTTCCTTCTTGGAGAGATGTCCGAAGTATACGACTCGTGGGTTCGGCGGAACACCAAAAGTTGATTTTGAAGTCCCGGATCCCATGCTCAGCGTACAAGATTTTGTCTATGAAGTTATGATAACTTATGTTCATTTCTTTGATATTCGTAAAACAAAGATTGTATCTCTTATATATTTTGGCACATCGGTATAATACGTAGAATGATTGAACAACAAGTGATTACTACAAGAACCGGACAAAGGACAATGCTCCATAAAGTCATGGAAGAACATAACATAAAATAAAATAGAAAACCCCTTGCGAAAGCATCATGACAACAACATGGCGTCTCTTGATTCATTTCTAACCAATCAGATAAGCCTACATAAGTCAGGCCGTGCCTAGAAATGTAAAAGTTCTCCCATACGCCCAGGTGTTCGGGGACGTAAAACTCTACTCTAGAAATGTTAAGAACGTCTGATTACCTCTAGGTTTGTGTTTTGCATGCATGGTATGTTTAAATAATAATAATAAAGCTTTTGCTAGCTCGTGGTGGAGTGTTGTCGACGAAAGGGGTGCTGACTAACTTGTTAATTTATTAAAGGGACGCTACTTTGATTTTCTACCTTGCAGGTACTGTACCGTAGTAGTTCAGTTGTAATGTTATGATCGATAATCAAATAGATGTAGCCTAATCAACTGCGTCTTTAGTCTCAGGATGCCACTTCCCGCTGTTGCATAATGAGGCTTTTATCGAATGAAGATATGTATGTATTACTTTGTGTAGTATATAGATACAGTACTCCACAGTAGCTACATGCATGGTCTCTCATCTTTGTAACTATTTATAGTAAATAACATAAATAATAGAATAATGAATTTGAATTATAGCCCCTCAACACTTGCTCTTGGAGTGGTTTTTTGGTTTGAGTTCGGGGTAGGGGTTTGAATAATTTGTGGCCCAACGCATGTCAGATAGTGCTGAATAATTATAATGTGCAACCTGGCAACCTGCACCTGTCGAAATGTCAGTTCACCATGTCATGAAATGGAACCATGTGTTTATTTATTTATTTTTTACATTATTTTTTTTTAATTTTCATTTATTTTATAGATTTTGTTTGGATTGGGGAGTGTGGGTTCTGGGTAAACTAAGGTGTGTAGGAAAGAGCACTTTTTGAACTATCAGCCTCCCAGAATTAATATATAGATACAGATCAAGCTTCATAAATGTTTACCTATCAATCAATCATTATTAGTGGACGAGCTGCCTAGTCACAGCTGAATATGAATAACAAATTGAGCAACTCTAGCATACACTAACAACGATCAACTTATTGATCTGTCAGTGTCTATATGCATACACTAACAACGATCAGCTTATTGATCTGTCAGTGTCTATATGCGTACACTAACAACGATCAACTCATTGATCTGTCAGTGTCTATATGCATACACTAACAACGATCAGCTTATTGATCTGTCAGTGTCTACTATATAGGCCTATATATGAGACACTGACAGATCTATATATAGAGATATATAGTTTTATAATAGTGTTGATAGTAATTACTTAATACATCACATCGATCTGTTGTGGTAACAAAGCTAACATTTTTGTCATCAGATTATACAATTTATGCAGCCTCATTGTGTTTGCGTATGATTTTCAATGTGAAATTTGAAAGTGTCGAAGGATCATTATATTTCAAGACGAGAAAGTCACATTAGATCAAACAAGTGAGAACCACCAGTTTGCACACTCAGACAAGATGCTCAGCTAGCGAGAACTGTGATAACAAACCAGAATAGCAAAAGTACATGTTAGGCCTTTGGCCTTTGCTGGGTTGGGCTTACTTAATGTTGTCTTTACATGATAGATCTGGTTATGTCTTAACTGCCGGCCATGAGAACTTAAAAAAAAAGTGAGCGGCTAAGAAGTAAAACGGGACTACAGTTTTAAATGATGGTGTTTCTGATCACTCGGCCTGCTTTATTTGTTACATGTACAAACTGTGCAGGTGTCTACACAGGAAAGGAATGACTAAATGGATGGGCCTAGTCAAATAAGTCTACAGAATCTTCACTACAATCGGTGGTAGTCAGCAGAAAGAAGAAGTAAAAGATGTATAAAGCAGCCATCTTATTGATCATTTTCACATGTTTTGGGGTATACACATCCGCCCAATCTACAGGTGGTAAGTTCTTTAATAATTGTCAACTGGTGAAATTAATTAATTTTGTTACATTCTTTTATTCAAATGCAGAGATAGATGTGCCTTAAGCAGTGTTCCCTCCACCAAAAAGAAATGAGAGTCCTTGGGACTCCCAGGTATAAAATTTTAAGAGTCCTTGTGCAAATTTTGAGACAGTAAACAGTAAACTTTATTGTCCAAATCTTTACAAAGTGGAAAAATGGCTTCCAGTGCCCAAGAAACAACAGAAAGACAAGAAGACAAAATGCCGTCACCCCCCACACACACACACATACACACACACCCACACACGCACACACACACAACACACACACACACATACACACCAATCACAACATCCCCCATCACAACATCTTCCCAACTCAACATCCTTACACGTGAACGCAAGCACGCGCCCTCACCTGCCACGCCACACACACCCCTTCACACAGACACACCGCCACACCCAACAACAGCACCCGCATGCGCACAGACAAACCACTCATGCTACAACCCATCACTACATTGACAGTAATATATTCCATTTGTCCATCTTCATCCCCCCCCCCACCCCCACCTCCCCCAACTCATCACCACAGTTCTTTTTCCACACTTGGAACCGATGTGGGGCCCAACTGGCCACAGCACGGCGAGAATGTCCCTGATGTCTAGTGGTGTTGATTGTACACCCTGATGGCAGTGGGCACAAAAGAGTTCTTGTAGCGCTCTGTTCTGGCCTTCACACTGCGAAATCTCTCCGACGTACCCCGAGTCGACTGGTGTGAGGCGAACTCGTTGTGAAGGGGGTGGGTGGGGTCTGCCATGAGGGCCCCGACACGCCTCAGCACCTATATTTCATACAATGTTTGGAGATCAGTGAATGGGGCCCCAATCACGCTGCTGGAAGTCTTGGGCAACTTCACCAGCCTGTTTAAATCGCATGCTTTCAGGCTGCCCTGAAAGCACAAGCTGTTGAACGTGATGATGCTCTGCACTACGCCCTGGAAGAAGGTCTGCAGGACAGCCTTCTGGACGTCGAACGACCGCAGTTTCTTGAGGAAGTAAATGCTCTGGTTGCCTTTCTTCATCAGCAGTGTCGTGTTCTCTGTCCAGTCTAGCTTGTTGTCCAGGATGGTTCCCAGATACTTGTACTGGGTGACAACCTCTACTTGCTCGTTGTTTATCAGCAGGGGGGCATGGGCGGTTTGACCTCTCCTGAAGTCGACTATCATTTCTTTAGTCTTACTGACGTTAAGGAGGAGGAAGTTTTCCTCACACCACTGGACCATGGTGGTGACGGCTGTCCGGTAGGGGGTCTCGTCATCACCCAACACTTTCCCCGAGATGGAAGTGTCATCCGAGAACTTTATCTGAAGGACACCCCCGTCCGAGCACCGGCAGTCGGTCTTGTAGGTGGTGAACAAGGCTGGGGAGAGTACGCAACCCTGAGGGACGCCCGTGTTCACCACGACGACCTGGGACAT
The DNA here is from genome assembly GCA_036898135.1 of Oncomelania hupensis. Taxonomy (NCBI): domain Eukaryota; kingdom Metazoa; phylum Mollusca; class Gastropoda; order Littorinimorpha; family Pomatiopsidae; genus Oncomelania; species Oncomelania hupensis. The sequence continues at coordinate 44,378,621 of CM072516.1, forward strand.
GGTGACCGAGTCACCGGCGGAGATCCTCACCAGCTGAGGACGGCAAGTCAGAAAGCTGTACACCCACAAGATGAATGTGGGATTTACCTCCATCTTCAACAGCTTGGACTTCATCAGATGGGGCTGGATTGTGTTGAAGGCCGAGCTGAAATCCAAGAACAGCAGCCTGACGTAGGATTTTGGCCTCTCCAGGTGCTTGTAGGTCTTGTGCAGCAGTGTTGATGGCGTCGTCCGTGCTGCGGTTGGCCATGTAGGCAAACTGGTAAGGGTCTTGGTGGGCCTGGGTGCACTGCAGCAGGTGCCGCAGCACCAGCCTCTCCAGGCACTTTAACGGCACCGAGGTCAGCGCCACAGGTCGAAAGTCATTGTTCACCTTGGGGGTTGGTTTCTTGGGGACGGGGACAACAGTCGCTGATTTCCCACAGCGTGGGCACCACCCCAGTATCGAGGGACGCCTGGAAAAGTCTAGTGAAGACCGGTGCCAGTGAGAGTCCACAAATCGGAAAAAGAAATGAAAAAACAAGTCCACGCCTCACTTTTTTTTTCTTTTTTTTTTTTACTTTGTTAAAGCGTCACATTAGTTATCATAATCATATCAAACCAAAAAATTAAAACATGTATTAAATGTTTATTTAAGCCTGAGTCGCTTGGTTGCTGCAAACTCCTTCAGAGCACCCTGCACAACAGCTTCCGTATTTTCGATAATGACAAGATCTGTACTTGATGTTGCTGTGGATGAACATGTTTTGGGCCCAGTCAACCAAGTCAGAAGTGACATGATCGTGTATGATAGAATCAAAGAATGGATTCACGAAATTTTCTTCTGTTCAGTGAATGGATTGCTTGGAGGAAGTTTACAATGCGCGCGCATGCGATTTTTAAGGACGACAACTCCCGACACAATCTTTAATCGTCTGCAATGGCAGTCTCAGTGGGGTTCTGATTCTGATTATGCCGTGAATTAGTTCGCCACTCGTTGTTCGTATTTTTTACATCAACAATTCAATTAAAAAAATGTGTGGACGCACACATGCAAATTTTTCTGCGTCATTTTTCATATTTTGTGCGTAATTGACGCACTACTGTGCGTAATCGGGAACACTGCTTAAGTGCATGGTTTAACTTTCAGACAACTGAGCACAATGTTGGGTGGTGGGGAGAAAGGACCTAATGCATGCTGGGTGTATTTATGTAATATCCTACTGTATTTTTTGCCTAGGAAATAAATAAACGAAAATAGTATTTAAATAAGTTAAACAATATTTTTATAAACGTACTCAACATTATGGTGTAGAGTAGAGCGTGTAGCACAATGGTTTCGCACTGAGCATGTGCCATATAAGTGGACATTGGAATGAATTGGTTTGGGCATACTCTAGAAAATGTTTCATGAATTGAAGCATCATGGAGTCTGGTTAGTACTTGGATAGATGATCATGCTTGGAAGGTAACCACCGAACAACACAAAAGAATCAAACAAGCACACAACACAGGCCAATCCAACCAGCTGGGATTTTTTAGTTTAGAACTGATTTCAAGGCATAAGGGTGGAATTTTGCTAGGATCCCATCCTAATGTCGCTCAAATATGGATCAACTTAAATGCAGTTATTTCCCTTTGTCCGTTTTTATAACCCACCCCTACATTAGGGTGGAACTGTGACAGGATTATCTCCCTTCTGAACGTCCCTCACTCTTTCTTCCAGCAAGTAGTATTCATGATGGTGATGTGATTTCAGTCCTCATATTTCATGCCTGATAACGGCCAGTCATTATGATTACTAGAACCACGGGATAGCTCAATTGGTAGAGCGGCGAGCTCGTGTTACAAAGATTGCGAATGAGAATCTTGGTGACCCGGACTTGAACATTGGCTGTGAGCACTAGCCATCTTACTGTTGCTATTAGTGTGATGGTTGTTTCTGTGTATAGTTATCCCTTCTGAAACCCTGTGGGAGTACCAAGGGTTTCTGTATAAACAGTATCCCCACTTTCTGGAAATTAGTGCTTTAAATTCCCACTGTCACTTTCATTCTTCTTTGTTCTTTCTCATTCATACTCTATTCTATCAATCTACTATACTATCTTATTCTTCGCTAGACCAGTCACATACCCGTTTTCTTGAAAACTCTCCCAAAACTCCTTATTTGTGTATGAGGTCTGGTGGGTCAGCTTGGGAATTTTGGACACTTTCTGCCCAATGGTCACTAAGGCTTCCTATGATATTATTATTTAGCAATGTAGGCATGTTCTATGTATGTGTTTTGTTGATCCTGATTCAGCTCTTAGCAGTCCGCTGGACTCTGTAAGCAATGAATAACTAACTATCCCTTCTTCCCCATCACTGGTCGCCTAGGATTGGCTCAGTGGTCTGAGCATCAGATTGTTTGCCCAAGGCAGCAAGTGGGCGCCTCAGATGGCTTGAGTTAGATCCTCTATTGTCAGCACCTTGAGCAGCTCTTCAGCTGAAAAAGTGCTATATAACTATAAGAATGATACAAACCCAATGATGATGGTGATGTTATATCATTCCTCATATTTCATGCCTGATAAAGTCGGTCATTAGTGTAACGAACATACATACATGTATGTGAATGGTTACTTGTTTTATGATTGCAGTTTTGACACTGGAAAATACAACGAAAGCTGAACAAAAATTGCTCTACGCCTTTGTTGGTACTGAGATAGACATTGTTTGTAACCTTGATGACAAGGACGAAGCTTATCAGTACCTGTGGGTTTCCTTTGAAAGCGACACTTGTGTAAGTATTTTCCCACTTCTTTGTCATTTGAAACCCATTGATATTTATTTATAAACAAATTCTGGTTCAGAAGTTACACTTAATTAAAATGTGATTGTTTTCTTTAATTTCCTCAAAACCATTTTCTGCTATGTTTCCAGATTCCAACCTGTGTAACTTAGAATGTAATAAAGATATTCAATTTCTGCCCTTTGTGTATTTATTTATTTATATATTTATTTATTACAGGCAGTTTGAAATAGCGCATATATCCAACAACTCTACGCATCTTATTCATATCTTTCTCTGAATCCTAACTTCAGCAAACTATTTTATGCATGATGCACATTAGTGGCCAGCACCTTCAGAAGCTCTCTGAGCTTATTTGTGCTCTATCCTATCCTATCCTGTCCCATAACCCGAAGGTCGTAGGGGCACCACAGATGATCGCTTAACCAGCATACTCCATCTTTCTCTGTCCTCAGCAGCCCTCATGGCTTCGCTCAGTGTCAAACCAGTCCATTCTCGAATGTTGTCCTCCCACCTCTTTTTCGGTCTCCCCCTTCTTCTACCTCCTTGCACTGTGCCTTGCAGAATGGTCTTTGCAAGGCCTGATGATCTGGTGACGTGGCCATACCATCGGAGTTTCCGTTTCTTCACCACTGTGAGCAGGTCATCGTGTTGTCCAATGGCTTGTGTGATGGTCTGTCGGACTTCAACGTTGGTGATGTGTTGGGTATAGGAAATGCACAGAAGTCTTCTGTAGCACCTCATCTCCATGCTTTGTATTCTTCGTTGGAGATCTGCTGTGAGGGTCCATGCTTCGCAAGCATATAGGAAGATGGAGATGACCAGAGATCGCAGCAGTCTTACTTTGGAATGTAGACTGATGGTTCTGTCTTTCCAAATGGGCTTCAACCTTGTCAGGGCAGCAGTTGTTTGTGCGATCCTGGAGAGGACTTCCTGTCGAGACCCATTGTCTGACACAATGGCTCCTAAATATTTGAAGCTGTGCACTGTGTTGAGGGATTGGCCTTGTACTTTGATGTCCGTGTTGATGCCATTGGTGTTGTTGGTCATCATTTTGGTCTTCTCTGCACTTATTTCCATTCCATAAGCTCTGGAGGTGGTGTCAAGCCTCTGTACAAGCTGTTCAAGTTCTTGTTCCTCTCCAGCCAATCCATCAATATCATCCGCAAAACGAAGATTGGAGATTGCTCTGCCCCCTATGCTGACTGTGCCTTCGTGATCTGCAAGAGCATCTGACATGATGCGCTCTAGGAAGATGTTGAAGAGTGTTGGAGAGAGTAGGCATCCTTGACGCACACCGATTGTTGTTCTGAACCAGTTCCCGATGACGCTGTTATGGAGGACTGCACTGGTAGCCTTGTCATACAGGCTTTTGATGACTTCTATGATTTTAGGGCTGATGTTGTACACTTTCATGGTTGCCCATAGAGCTGCATGCCAGACTCGGTCAAATGCCTTCTTGAAGTCTATGAACACATGATATAGATGTTGTTGGTGCTGTAGGTATTTCTCACAGATTATTCTGAGGTTGAAAATCTGTTCAGTGGTACTTCGCCCTGCCATGAATCCTGCTTGTTCTTCAGCTATGATTTGTTCAGCTTGTGGTTTCAACCTGTTGAGTATTATTTTCAGGAGGACCTTGCTGGGATGGCTGATGAGGCTGATGGTGCGGTAATTTTCACACTCCTGAAGGTTACCTTTTTTAGGAAGAGTGATGACAAGCGACTGGGTCCATGGTGTAGGCCATTCCCCATTCTGCCAGATCTTGTTACAGATAGTGGTGAGAGCATCAGTCATCGCTTCTCCTCCTGCTTGTAGCAGTTCCGCTGGTATGTTGTCCACTCCCGCTGACTTCCCTTTCTTCAGCGATTGCACTGCTGCCTCAACTTCTTCCCGGAGAATTGGGAGGATTTCTTCTTCTTCTCTGCTCTCGGGACATGCTAGAACTGATGGGTCTCCATTTGGTGTATGGTTGTAAAGGTCAGAGCAGTACTCTGTCCATCTGTCCAAGACTTCTTGTTCTTCTGTAAGGCAAATGCCAGACTTGCTTTGGATAGTGGAGACTTTGGGCTGTTTAACACTTGTCAGCCGCTTCACAGTCTGGTAGGCCTTCTTGCTGTTGTTCTTGTTCAGATTGTTCTCTATTTCCTGGCATTGATCTTCTATCCAGTTCTCCTTTGCTGTGCGCATGCCTTTTCGGATGTCATTGTTGATTTTTCGGTAGACATCAGCTCCCTGTGAGGTGTTCTTTTTCTTTTTTAACTCTCTTCGTTTATCACACAGATCCAAAAGTTCAGGTGTGATCCACGGCTTCTTCTTTGGTCGGTGCTTGCCAAGGATCTCAGTGGCGGCATCTGTTACAGCTGAGTTGAAGGTATTGGTCATGGTGTTGACATCTACTTCGCCTGCCCCCAAAATAAGCAGTGGTGCAAATTTCCCTCCAATTGTGGCCTGAAATATTTTTGCCACCTCCGGGTCTTGCAGTTTGTCCAGGTCGAACTTCAGCCTAGTGCACTTTGCTGTATTTACTCTCTTCAAATGGAGCCGGAAAGACATCATCACGAGATCGTGGTCACTTCCAATGTCTGCTCCTGGAAAAGTGCGTGTCCTGCCAATGTTGATGCTTGATCTGAAGCGTTTCTTGACCATGATGTAGTCGATCTGGTTGTGATGTTCCCCGCCGGGACTGTGCCATGTCCATCGTCTGGATTTTTTGTGGAGACCAAGCGTGTTTGCCAGTACCAGATTGTTGTATCTGGCAAACTCCAATAGCCTCAGACCCCTGTCATTTGTCTCGTTGTTGCAGTGGGGTCCGCATGTGTCTCCCCAGTTGCGGTGCGCATCTTGGCCAACCTTGGCATTCCAGTCGCCTTGCACTATGACTATGTCCTTCTTCGGCACTTGGTCAAGGACCGCCTGTATATTTTCATAAAAATCCTCCACTTCGCTGTCTTCATAGTCTGATGTTGGGGCATAGGCCTGGATGATGGTAATGTTGAAAGGGGTTGCTCTCAGACGGATGGTAATGAGTCTACTGGAGACTGGGCGGCAACCCATGACAGTGGCTAGAATGTTCTTGTGGACCAAGAATCCAACGCCGTGTTCGTGCCTGTCATCTCTACCGCTGAAATAGAGCTTGTGGCCTTTGTCAGTCGTTGTTTCACCTAGGCCTTTCCAGCGCAGTTCGCTGATACCTGTGCTCTATATAAGAAAAATCCCATACTTTTAGAAACACACACTAACTCATTTTAGGCAACAGAAAAAATTTAATACCAGAGAAATTTATGTCCACTGCCATTATATAATTTCGGGGGTGTAGTTGCCTTACAGAAGAACAAGAAGTCTTGGATAGATGGACAGAGTACTTCTCTGACCTTTATAACCACACACCAACCAGGAGACCCACCAATTATAGCATGTTCCAAGAAAAGAAGATGAAGAAATCCTCCCAATTCTCTGAGAAGAAGTTGAGGCAGCAGTGCAATCGCTGAAGAAGGGGAAGTCAGCGGGGAGTGGACAACATAACCGAGGAATTGCTTCAAGCAGGAGGAGAAGCGATGCTTGACGCCTTCACCATTATCTGTAACAAGATCTTGCAGAGTGGGGAGTGGCCTACACCATGGACCCAGTCGCTTGTCATCACTCTTCCCAAAAAAGGTAACCTTCAGGAGTGTGAAAATTACCACACCATCAGCCTCATCAACCACCCCAGCAAGGTCCTCCTGAAAATAACACTCAACATGTTGAAACCCCAAGCTGAACTAGCTGAAGAACAAGCAGGATTCAGGACAGGACGAAGTACCATTGAACAGATTTTCAACCTCAGAATAATCTGCGAGAAATACCTACAGCACCAACAACATCTATATCATGTGTTTGTAGACTTCAAGAAAGCATTTTCCTCTTCCTAGAGCACATTATGTCAGATGCCCTTGCAGATCATGAACACACAGTCAGCATAGGGGGTAGAGCAGGTGGAGCAATCTCCAACCTCCGGTTCTTGGTTGACATTGCTGGATTGGCTAGAGAGGATCAAAAACTTGAACAGCTGGTACAGAGGCTTGACACCACCTCCAGAGCCTATGGAATGGAAATAAGTGCAGAGAAGACCAAAATGATGACCAGCAACACTAATGGCATCAACACGGACATCAAAGTCCAAGGCCAATCCTTCAAAACAGTGCATAGCTTCAAATATTTAGGAGCCATATGCATCAGACAATGGGTCTCGACAGGAAGTCCTCTCCAGGATCGCACAAACAACTGCTGCCCTAAGAAGGTTGAAGCCCATTTGGAAAGACAGGACCATCAGTCTACATTCCAAAGTAAGGCTGCAGCTCAACCTTGTTATCTCCATCTTCCTATACGCTTGCGAAACATGGACCCTCACAGCAGATCTACAACGACGAATACAAAGCATGGAGATGAGGTGCTACAGAAGAATTCTGTGCATTTCCTATACTCAGCACATCACCAATGACGGAGTCTGACAGATCATCACACAAGCTATTGGACAATATGATGACATGCTCACAGTGATGAAGGAATGGAAACTCGGATGGTATGGCCACGTCTCCAGAGCATCAGGTCTTGCAAAGACCATCCTGCAAGGCATGGTGCAAGGAGGCAGAAGAAGAGGGAGACAGAAAAAGAGGTGGGGGGACAACATTCGAGAATGGACTGACTTGAAACTGAACGAAGCCATTATGGTTGCTGAGGACTGAGAAAGATGGAGTACACTGGTTACACGATCATCTGTGGTGCCCTAACGACCTTCGAGTTATAGGATAGGATAGGTAGTTGTTATGCATGTGTGTGAACAAAACAGAACACAATGCAACACAATTTAATGTTAAATATTTGCAAATCTTTGTGTGTTTCTGGGAATACATTTAAATGGCTTACAAGTTACAACAAAATCAATCATTTACGTTTTGTAAAAAGAACATTTCAATCTGAAGATGATGGACTTTAAAAGGTTATGTTGAGAACTGATGCATGCTAAATGGTAGCTAACGCAGGTATGTAGTGTCACCCCTTGTCATGTCCGACTTTTGATTCTCTCAGCAGAACTGTTCCAAGAATTGGACAGAGCATAGTGAGGGTGGCACGTTGAGAAGGAGGATCACTGTGAGTGGCGAAGAGGATGCTGGAGAGTACATCTGCCTAATGCGTGTGCTGACTTCACAAGAGGACCTTTTTATTGATTCTGTGCAGCTTGTTGTGCAATGTTAGTGATTGTTGGTTGTGCGTATGCAGTATGATATTGATGTGCTAAAGCTGGCACTGTAATTGCTCAGTTCGAGATGAATAAATTTGTGTAGTTTTTGTGTTGCATTATTTAGTATTGTATAGTCTTGTGTTGTAGTGTTGTTTTGTAGGGTGTTGTGTTGTGTTGTAGGATGTTGGGTCGCAGAGTGTTGTGTTGTAGAGTGTTGTTTTGTAGGGTGTTGTGTTGTAGGATGTTGTGTCGTAGAGTGTTGTGTTGTAGGGTGTTGTGTTGTAGGGTGTTGTGTCGTAGAGTGTTGTGTTATAGAGTGATGTGTTGTATTGTATAGTATTGTACTGTAAAGTGTTGTGTTGTTTGTGTTGTATATTGTTATGTTGTATTTTAGAACTGTGTACTGTAGAGTGTTGTGCTGTATAGTGCTGTTGTGTTGTAGAATGTTGTGTTGTATAGTGTTGTGTTGTATAGTGTTGTTTAGTATAGTGTTGTGTAATATTTTAGAGTATTGTAGTGTTGTGTTGTAGAGTTTTGTTGTATACTGTTGTGCTGTATATTGACATTGTGTTGTAGAATGTTGTGTTGTATAGTGTTGTGTTATGTTAAAACAAATCATGAAAGAGTACATTGTCATGTTGTATAGTGTTGTGTTGTTTTGTATTGTGTTGTCTTGTACAGTATTGTACTGTCTTGTATAGTATTGTGTTGTATGTGTGGTAAAGGTAAAAGGTAAAAAGGTAAAGGTGGTCCCATAGCCTTGTGGCCGTAGGGGAGCGTGATGTTGGAGATCACACTTATCTTGGGCCAGCGTAATGAGGGTGATGCCCATCTCTCTCCTTCACTGCTTTACCTTCCCCACCCTTAAGAGAGTAAGTACTCAGTCACAGTTGAGTCAACTGGGGGCGTTGTTATTTGTCGCTTCACGTTTTGCGGTCCCAATCCAAGTGCTAACTGCACTGGACGGTGCTTAACTTGCGACACAGTGGCGAGTGCTCCAACCACTGCGCTATCCGACACCCCTGTGTGTATGTGTGTGTGACCCATTTATAAATAATGGGTGATGTATTTTGTTTCTTTGAAAAAGACCTGGCCACACTTGTGTTATGCATCCGGCCACACTTGTGTTGCGAATTCCTTATGTATTTCCTTGCATTCTGGCTAATGTAAAATTTTGCAAGTTAGCACATGTTTGATTTCTACTGCAAAAATATGTAAGCCGGGCTTATGAGGACCAATCAGAAGAGAGAGTGTGACGTCACAAGTTTAGAGGTCAACCTAAACTCCTCCAACACGCATGATTACACGCAACAAAGGTTGTCTGCTACACACAACTTGGCAAGCTCAGGCAGTTGAATTTGTTTATTGCCTGTCGATCTTAGTAAAGTTGTTTCATATTAAAGTCAAATCATGAAAGAGTACATTACATTGTCATGAAAAAGTGCCTTGTTGTTGTGAAATTACACACGTTTATAAATTCGAACCGGGCCGTGATAAACATGACGCCACTACCTCCGACCCAATGCATAAGCCGTAAAACGTAAGCCAAATGTGGCCACATAAAGTGTGGCCGCCCATCAAAAGTCTGGTCAGTGAAAAACCTCATAACCCAATGCATAAGCGTAAAACATAAGCCAAATGTGGCCATTAATAAATTGTGACGTGGTTGCAGATCGGCTAGAGAAGCCAAGAGACATAGTCTGCACTGTGTATGACTGGGATCAGAGCCTACTGTGCAGCTGGAAATTTGGTGTTCCCTACATCAACAATACAGAGTGGTTCCAGGCAGCCCAAGACATTGAAGTTGAAGCCTTCATCATGCCAGATAGCAGGTAAGAGCCCTGTTGTGCTACAGTGCAACAGTTTAGCTAGCTACAAATCTATGATGCCAAAGAAAGTTTAGTTTAACAAAGAAGGAGCATAACTCTCGGCCACGCGAAACCGAAACTTGCCAGCGCCACCAAGCAGTCATTGTGCTAGAAAATGGCCTACAGCATGGATCATGGAACAAGACACTGTACTTGGCGGAAATTCTATGAAAAGAAATGTGGGAGTGATCACTGCAGTGCTATTACCTGCACAAATGGTCATTTACATGTGCCCTGGACTTTTATTCTTTAGATACCCGAAAGATGAAAACAGTTGAGTATCACAAATGATTGAAAACTATGCTTATTTGTAGTTTTACCATCAAACTTTCAAGGCCTTTGTTACATATATGATTAGCAACATTCGACACTCGAGATTTGTTTACTTGTTGCTATGCATCGGATTGCCTCCCATGAGTTTTCTATCACAACGACCGCTTGGGGCTCTGTGCGGGGAATGTCATCATTTATCTAGCAGTCTTTGTGAATGATCCTTCTTTGTGTTAACTGAATATTCTGTGATGAAGCTTAGGGTATAGCCAGTGGTAAAATCAGCTAAACGTGCTTAGACACAGTACAGGGAGGTAACTGCCTTTTTTTGTTGTTGCTTGGGAAGAAATGTGTTAGCCTTGTCCCCTACTTCCTTTTCTTTAAAAAAAAAATAGTGTACATAAGCTGACATAAGAACAAGTTAGGGGTGATGAGCCATTATGGGCTGCTCTGGTCTCTGTGAGATGAATCCCATCTCAGCAATTCAATTCTACCACTGTAATTATATATCACAGTACATTTTGTTTCAGGCAAAGACTGTACAATTTACAAAAGTTCTGAGATTAAAGGAGCTCTGCAGGGCTATGGGTAGGGTATTTCAGGGGTTTGGTGCCTCATTTGTGAAAGTGTGCATGCCTAGTATATTTTTCTTTGTTTTTCCTGTGAGAGGACACTGGGAAGCTTAAGAGAGTTGGGTATATTGATTGTGCATTTATAATTTAGCCAATATTTTTTTATTTGAAAAATAATTCTTTTTTTTTTTTTGGGGGGGGGGGGGGGGATGGGTGTGTGAATTGGACTTTTAACAAATTTCTAAATAGGAAAAAGCGCTATTTAAATATCGTTATTATTATTTGTTTTAAATATATTATTATTATTATTATTATTATTATTATTATTATTATTATTATTATTATTATTATTATATCCAAGTGTTTTTTGTTGCATTTATTATTATCAAAACAATTTTAATATCATGTCTAAATCTGAAGAAATGATAATGAAATCTTTTGAACATGCCAAGTTAGAACATAAAACTTCCATTTGAGCGGCATTTATTTGTATTTATATCAGTGTGAACACAAAAACTCACGATTATGACATGAAGTAAACCAGCAGTACTGTGGATTCTGTGTTGATCGCTGGGCTCTTGTGTTTGTTTATCTGATGAAAACAACTACAAAAATTATAAATAAAGGTACTGATGAAAACAACTACAAAAATTATAAATAAAGGTACTTTTAAAAGAAAGAAAGAGTTGGAGAGAAGAAATGATCTCTCGAAAAAAGAGTGATCATTATTGGCTCACATGGCTGGACAAAAAGAAAAGCCAGTGGATGCTTGATGATAACATTGCAAATGCGTGGTCTGCTGTTGCATCAAATAGTTTAGCACAGTCATGTTTGCCTGATGTTAGATTTGTTGTGGATGAGAAAATGTTACTTGGATGTAGCAAAATGATAATGAAGATTATGTCTGCAAAGTTTTAAAACACTCAGATGACCTTTTCTTATAAATTGTGTTGTTGGTTATAACTGCTAGTTTTGATTATGGGGGTGGGTAAAGTGTAACCTCTATAGTTCAAAATTTAGTTCGGTGACCTACGTTCAATTTTTCAGTTAATAACCATTTGATAATAGTGAGTGTGCCTGCTACATTTCAGGCAATTCTATGTACTATTTCATGATTTATTATCATTTTAGTTGATGACATGAGTCAAAATTGTGTTGTAGTTTTTTTTTTAGCCTAAAAAGCATTGCAGTCTCACTGAAATCTACTTTTTCAAAATTTGCTTGCAAACCCTTCTTCTACATTGCTGGTGGTTGGCATGCTCACATCTTCATTTTCTTTCCTTCTGTGCAGCTATTTGTTGTTATGCTACCTTTCTGTCAAGTTGCCCTACATAAGATCAGAAATTATGCTCTAACTTCTAAATTAGCATGGCGTGATCTACAGTTTTTTTGCATTTTGTGCATTCTCAGGATGTTTGCTTTAAAATAAACCTCATTCCAGCAAATTCTATCCACTTTGATTTCAACCTTCCCCTTAAGTCAGCACTGTGTTCCAGATCGAAGGACGTCTGCCCTCAAAGTTTAACAGTACTTACCGACAGCCCTTTTTGCCAGTGGTCTGGTGATCTGTATCGAGCAGCTGGCAAGTACTTGCTAAACATCAGCCTGAATAACAGATTTGTGCCCGGATCATCTCCAGTTGAAACCTACAAAGTAATAGACCCGCTGCAAATCGGTCAGTTGAACAGTTGTGTAAAATTTGCTGTTTCTCGGTTCTTCTTCCATTCTTCCCTTTCTTTCCTTTTACTAAGTCCAGTTCTGTTCAATATTTTAATTTTGCCTCTGTTCACTCTAAGTGATATTAGACAACAAAAGAAAACTAAAATAAAATGAAATTAAAAAAAAAAAATTACAACAATCTACCAACTGGTTATTTTCAAATAACATAAACAGTATTATCAATGTCTGTATGATATAAAATGTCTTCCTTTGATTAACTGTATTTTAAATATTAAAACCCTGTTCTTCTCATTTTAACATAATAATTAAACATTCAAGCAAAATATGTTGTACAGGTATTTTTCCTGAACACTGACAATTAACATCCGAAGAGTGTTTTGTACACCAAGAATTTATTCTTAACTTAATTACTATCTTTTATACATTTCTTTGATAATTAATTGCTGAGCATTTTTAAAGGTTAAATGTATTATTTATTAACCTGTAAATTTTATAAATCAATTTATTATATGACAAACGTAAGTTATTAACAACTATTGCACTAGAATTATTTTAAGCTCCCTCTTTGGCTAATTTATTACATATTTCATTCCAATAAATTCCGCTGTGTGGTGAGACCCAGCAAAGATCTAAACATAATTATTCCTCTTAAAATAATACAATGAATTAAATGTTTTTTCTCATATAAAAACTCACTTCTGACCTTGCAGTTCCAGCTTTTCAGTGCATAAAGACCTGCTTTTGAATGAACACAAATGAGGATACCAAAAAACTAATGGAACATTGATTATATAGTTCAGTGCCATCATAATTGCATATAACTCAGCTGTAAATATAGAATACCCTGTTCCTAAATAATATGTACGACTTATAACAAATCCTGATCCAGCATCCGATTTCTCTACCACAGACCCATCTGTCAATATTTTTGCATAATTTGAGTAACGACTGTCTAAATGTTCTTTTACTTCAGTAATTAATTATTTTGTGTTCTCATCCTTTTTTGTTTTACTGTAATCAATATAGTTTATGTTCCCATAATGGCATTTGCGATATTAAAGGTATTACTGGAATTGTATTAAGATCAATATTGTATTTATCCATTAAATCCTGTGTGTAGTTTTTAATAGGTTGCAAATATTTCATGTTTTGAGCGCTTTTGATAATCACCTTCAGCATCATTTCCTTTTACTCTTTGTTTGTTTTATTCTTTGTTTCTTTCTTAAGACCCCCATGAGGGTGTCGGAGGTTTCTGTATAAATAGTATCCCCACTTTCTGGAAATTTAGTGCTTTAAATTCCCACTGTCATGATTTTTCTCCTTTGTTCTACCTCATTCCGCTCTTTTCTATCTACTATACTGTCTTCTTACCTATCTTTTTTCTTGAAAACTCTTCCAACACTTCTCATTTGTGTATGAGGTCTGTTGGATCAGCCTGGGAATATTGGACGCTTTCTGCCAAATGGTCACTAGGGCTTCCTATGATATTATTATTTAGCAAGTAGGCATTTTATATGTATGTGTTCTGTTATTTTATAATGATGTTTATATTTTATTTTATTTTTGTAAACGGAAGTTCGATAAATGAGAGTATAGCGTGGGATGCCTTTATTGTAAAGTGACCAGCTGGTGGAGTGCCTTCAGTGTTACCACTAGGGTTGTTTTAGCAGATCTTTTATACAACCACTAGGGTTGTTTCAGCAGATCTTTTATACGGATCAGGAGTGGGTCCTCTTTCATCCAAGTTGTGTCGTGATTTTGTGGTCCTGATTCGGCTCTTTGCAGTCCGCTGGACCCTGTAAGCTATGAATAACTAACTAACTAATTCTTTCTTAAGACAATATTTCTACTAAATTGCACTGAATGACTTCCTCATATATGGTTAACGCTTTGACTCCCAGTGTTGACTTTTATAGACCTCACTGGGCGATGGCAAACGTCTGTGATGTGCAGCCCTTGCTTTGTCATGACCAGGTCACATCGATGAATGTTGACTATTGCAGCTTGCAAACAAGCCAACCAAAGTCGACTATACTGAATACTGGATACTATTATACATAAACAAACTGTATGGCAAACTTTAACCAGCATACACACAAATGTTCATGACCTATATTTGTGAGTGCCAGATACAAAAACACACCCTGCATGCACTAGATCCCATTTCCCCCTATTCATGGGTAGTGCAGCTCTGCAGCTGCAGCGCTTTCACTGAGAAAGCAACCAAAAATTTGCCTGCTTGGGTGACACATATTATGCAAATTAAAAGCGCATCACTTGGATCAAATCAGGTTTTCTTTAGGTGGGAAACCACAGTGTTTGATGTGAGGAACTGTGCCAGTATATTTCCATTAACAGAAGTGGCTCCTATTATGATTTTAAGTATGAAAGTGAAGGTAGGTGCAAAACGGTGGAATCTGTTGATTCTGTATCAACCTGCGCCTTGAGCAGCTCTTGAGCTGGAAAAGCGCTATCTTAGAAAGATGCAATCCCCATGTATAAGCTGTCAGTAAAGAACCACAATCAAGGATCCCTTGTTTGGATGAGAGTATAATCCAAGGGTTAGTCTGTGCACACAAGCATTCCAATTCATGAACTTTAAAGATCCTGACCCCCATGTTCAAGATGGTGAGTTCCAGCTACATAAATACACCCAGAAAGCACTAGATCCCTTCTTACCACCATTCCAGGGCGCCCAGAGTTGTGCTCAGTTGTCAGGGGCCTCAAACAAGTGGGCACCTTGTGCGGCTTGAGATGGATCCTGTTCCAGTCAGCGCCTTGAGCTCCTCTTGAACTGAAAAATCACTATTTATAAGAATGATAAAATAATATACTAAATAGTACATAGTATGTTATCGCAGCATGACAGATACACAGACTATGTAGTAAAGCTGTTTGTGTTGGGTGACTGTTACAGTGAAGCCATCTCCAGTCATTGACTTGCAGGTAGTGGAAAAAAACAGCAGCTGCATTTCCCTAGCATGGACACACAGTCGGCAGCATCGCAGCAAGGTGTACAGGGTCTACAGCGACATCACAGGAGCCCAGGTCTGTGTCAGATTCACACAATGAATAATTACCATTCACACAAATATTAAAGTGCATCCGATGTAGAGGCAACAATTCATCTCTGTCTAAAGAAAACTTCGTTAAGAATGGCGGTTTGGAGATTCCTTTATAGTTGTGACCCTTGGTCTCTTGCCCATGTTCTTTGCTAAGCTCAGAATTGTGTCTCGAATAGAAAGTAAATAAAAATCAAAGAAAAGAAACCAAACCTTTATATCTCTCCTGGCAGACCAAACCTCCTATGTTTAGATACGAGGTTTTACCGACAGTTCTCGCAGTATGAAGCAACAATGACACAATATACGCGGTTGGGTGTGAATGAAAATTGGTAAGTGCAGAGCACACATAACACTTTCAGTCGTTTGAATTGATTTCCTTCTCAATTAGACATTGAATGTAAGGAAAATGATAAAAGATCACTGTCACACTAGCTCTCACACGGCTATGAAACATAGGTAGTCCAGCCACTTTTTTACAGTAAATATCACACATTTATTTCCTCTACTCTATACAAGATCTGCTAATCACGATACTAACTTAAAAGTTCAAATATCACTTCGAATGGTTCGCTCCTTGATAATTCTGTGAAGCTACTGTTTCATCATAGGGCTAGTTGGGCTGTCTGCCCAACGGGTCAGTCTTCTGGAAAGGTGGACTAGTGATGTCCTTTGCTAACAGGTTTGGTGCACTGGTGCAAATATAACTTAGCTCTAGATTCGATGAGCTGTGTTGTTGTGGATTCTTCTCCTTGTTGACAGACCGGTGGGCTCTCGTCGCTCAGTGCGTGAGGCTCCAATGCAGGCCAAATGTCAGTGAAGATTTTTACTTGTCTTTCTTCTGCTCGGGCCCTCGATGCCTGCTTAGTCTGCAAAATATGAGACGAATTTCTGCAACACCATGTACACTAGGTGTGTGCAGAGCGTCTCACTGAAGGCAGAAATAGCCCTCAGTGATTAGCTCCACATATATACATATAGGCGACGAACATTCTGCTAGGTCCGTGGTCCACTGGAATCTCCACTCTAATTCCTATACATATATAAATATAAATCATGGCTAACTACACACATAGAGAATTAATTAATATTATACACATTCTCCGGTACAGCCACTGGTCTGCCCTTCTAGTTTATGGAAAACAAAATCAACAACAAAAAGCATACTTAATAATAATAATTTATTTTATAAAGTGAGATTCCAGACAACAGTCTGCTCAGAGCGTTCGCATGCATTCACACACTTACACACTCACAGGTTAACATCATAACATAGCCTTAAACATCCATTATTCTTTCATTTGAGATCATAATGATAAAAGTCTACCAATAGGAGATCGGGCAATCATTTTCCTTAACACCTGTAACATTTGGATGCCGTTAGGAGATGCAGGGCCTCATCTATGATAAATATTAAAATGCATATGTGTGCAGATTGTCAATAGCAGTAGCTATGTGGTCTGTGGCTTACGACCATACACGCAATACCAGTTCTCTGTGGAGTGCAGAGCTGTCAATGAGACTGGCAGTCATACTGGATATTGGAGCGAGCCTAAAAACATCACAGACTTCACGGGCCAAGCGGGTAAGTGAATGGTGTTGCTGCATGCTGCAGCCACTGCCCAGCACAAGTTTCCAATGGCACCATACTAAGCAGTTACCCTATTTTACTGACTACAAGGTGACACTGTTTTCCTCCACTTCAACCTACAAGTCTTATAATACCTTGTATCTAATATGTGGCTAAAATAGGTCCCAATTCAATCAACATTCAGAATTATACCAAAGTGGATTTCAGATCAGATGGAATTAAAATACTGGAAGGGTTAGGGTTAGGATCTGAATTCTAAGTGGTGTTAGGTTAGGGTTAGGATCTGAATTCAAGCTGGGGTTAGGTTTAGGATATAAATTCAAACTGGGGTTAGGGTTAGGATCTGAATTCAAACTGGGGTTAGGGTTAGGATCTGAATTCAAACTGGTGTTAGGGTTAGGATCTGAATTCAAACTGATGTTAGGGTTAGGATCTGAATTCAAGCTGGGATTAGGGTTAGGATCTGAATTCAAACTGGGGTTAGGGTTAGGATCTGAATTCAAACTGGGGCTAGGATCTGAATTCAAACTGGTGTTATGGTTAGGGTTAGGATCTAAATTCTAACTGGTGTACCTTTTGATATTCTTTGGAGAGTGTAGTCTTTTACACATTTTTCCAGGAACGAAAGTGTTTTTTAAAATTAATAATGTTGATCTTTTTGGCTTTTGTTTATCGTTGCTGTTGTGCGACTTATAACATGCTGCGCCTTGCTTAGTGTTGACATTGAATTGTTTGTCAAAATTGAGGGTTGTGTCTTATAATGTGTGTCTTGAAGTCAGCAAAGTAAGTTTCCTTTTTCTGTACATTACGCCATGAGAATGAATACATGCATACACAAACATTTGTAATACTTTACTGCTAAATGCTGTGCACAACAAACAGCCATTTGAACCTATTTAAAAAATATACTGCACAGGTGACAGAAACAATGATGCACGCACAATGTGGCAGAGGAAAGTAAGTGAAAGGCATCTAGTAAACTGCCTAACCACCACCAAGGCATAAGCCACAGCCATTTTACCAGTGTTACTAACATGCACAATTCCAACGTGAATAGTACAGGTAGGGTTAGGGTTAGGGTTATTGCATCATATAATAGACCTGTGTGATATAGCTGTGAACATGACATGCATGAGAGGTTGTGCAATAGTTTGGAACAATGGGTGTATGTGTGTGATGTCCACTGAGGTCCGTGAGGCTCGTCGGGGGCGGAGGCGGGCAGAGCGACGCTGGCGGAAAACTCGCCTCACAGTGCACAAAGAGATCTTTATCAAAGAAAGACACAGTGTTAAGTGGTGCGTGTCGGCGGCGAAGAGACGCTATTATAGTGATAGAATAGCTTCTGCAGCGTCTTCAAACAAGGAGCTATTTGCGGTTACCGGTGAACTGTTAGGCCAGAAAAAGTGCCGTGTTCTCCCCTCTTCTATTCCTCGTTCGGAACTTCCACAAGCTTTTTGTAACTTTTTCACAGACGAGATTCGCGGTATTCGAGACAAACTTGATGCGCGCCCATGTGACGCTCCATCTTTTGAAGGGTATGATGGACCTGCGTTGTCATCCTTTCAGCCTGTTTCGGAGAGTGACATTCATGCCTTGATTGTGCAGTCTCCTACAAAGTCTTGTATGCTTGACCCATTGCCAACCCCTCTTGTGAAACATAACCTTGCTGATCTTGTGCCTTTGATTTCTGCTATTGTAAATGCTTCTCTTACTACAGGTATTGTCCCAAAGCAGTTTAAACAGGCAGTTGTGACACCGTTATTGAAAAAAACTGGACTTGACAGCGATGTACTAAACAATTATAGACCTGTATCTAATGTTCCATTTATTTCCAAGATCCTGGAGAAGGTTGTGTTAAAACAGTTACAAGATCATCTATCTCAAAATGGTCTTCTGGAAGCCTACCAGTCAGCATACAAGAAGAATCATAGTTGTGAGACAGCTGTTCTCAGTGTCCTTGATTGTTTACTTAGACAGGCTGACGAGAAGCGTGTTTCTCTTGTAGCATTGTTAGATCTGAGTGCTGCGTTCGACACGCTGGATCACCACATACTTCTAGAGAGATTGCGCACTAAATTTGGTTTAAGAGGGACTGTTCTTGAGTGGTTTTCCTCGTACCTCACTGATCGTTACCAGTCTGTTGTCATCGATTGCAATACCTCTACTCCTAGTCCCCTGTTATGCGGAGTCCCCCAAGGTTCTGTGCTCGGTCCTGTTTTGTTTTTGTTGTACTCCCAACCACTATCTAATGTTATCACAGCCTGCAACTGCATGTTCCACAAATACGCAGATGATACAGAACTGTCAAAGAGTCGTCAGGCAGATGACTTCCCTTCTGTTGTGTCTGAAGTAGAAACATGTATTGACAGTGTCCAGGCTTGGATGAATAGCAACAGGTTGATGCTTAACCCTGACAAGACCGAGGTTATACCTGTAGGCTCATCTTCCCGTCTTAAACTGGTCGGCAGCGATTCTGCAAACATCGGCGGCAGCACCATCCCATTTAGTAATATTGTTCGTTATTTGGGTGTCAAGCTAGATAGTTCTTTGTCCATGCATGACCACATCAGTACCATCTGTCGTGTGTCCTTTCTTGAGCTTCGGCGTATTGCGTCCTTGAGGCAGTTTCTTTCGAGGGATGCATGCACACAGTTGGTCAGAGCTTTTGTGACATCCAGACTTGATTATTGTAATTCAGTTCTAGCTGGTCTCCCCATTGATGAAGTTAGCCGACTGCAGCGTGTACAGAACTGTGCTGCTCGGCTTGTGCTTCAAAAACGGAAACGTGATCATGTCACGCCTCTCTTAATGCAGCTCCACTGGCTCCCTGTCAATTTCCGCATTGAATACAAAATTGCTGTCCTAGCTTTCCGTCACTTCGACCAGTCACTTCCACCATATCTGTCTGAGGTACTCACTACCTACACTACAACCCGTTCTTTGCGCTCATCAGATAAAAAAACTGTTGAAAACGCCCAAGCGTCTGCTTAAGACAGTTGGCGACCGGTCTTTTAGTTTTCAAGCACCCAAGGTTTGGAATGCGCTGCTTGCCGGTTTAAGACATTGTACAGACCTTGTTTCCTTTAAGAGCTGCTTAAAAACGCACTTGTTCCGCAAGGCGTTTTCTGTGTAATAGTATGAACAGTAATAATACTTTCTCAATGATGCTGTACATGATGTAGTGCGAATGTTGTGATGATGCGTATGAATGATGTGTGTAAGCGCATTGAGTTGTTATTCTAATGAAAAATGCGTTGTATAAATGCAATTTATTATTATTATTATTATTATGTGTGTGTGTGAGTGCATGCACGTTTGTGTGTGTGTGTGTGTGTGTGTGTGTGTGTGTGTTACATGTTATTTATCAATAATGGATTCGGCCCCGATGCTTGAATCTTGATATGTGTAACTCGAATTTGTTTATCCACGCACCCTGTTCACTCAAAAACAAGGCAGGAGTCATTGTATTAAGTTTTCCAACTTTATTAACACACATCAACAACTGTATACAAGATCGCTTTCCAAAAATCACTACAAAGATTGCTTTTACAAGCAAACGGTGCGTTACTTATATAACCTCCCTGCCATCGAGAGAAATTTCGAACATTCCAGAATGACGCAAAAACATCCAGTCAAAATAAAACTCGTCACTGGAATTACACACTGTCTTATGATATAGAACATTCTTTAGGTTAGAAGAATTGCTTAGCTGCTACGAGACACATCTGAAAACTTCAATCGATAATAGCCAAGTAATTCCAGAAAATTGTCAACAGTATCGACCGACAAAAATTATCAACCTTATACAAAGCTTCTTGCGCAAAACCGAATCAACGGCGAATACACGCTATCATTGCATGTTTTGGCAAAACTAAAATGATGGGAACTATCGTGTGTGTCACAATCGTAACAAAGTGTTTGCTGGCAGTTGGGTTTTGTATTATGACTGCTCTTTTGTGCCGTGTATGACTGCACTTTTGTGCTGTGTGTTGTGTATGTTACGGAATGTGATTAAATGGATAAAGTTGTGTTTGTTTTAATCATTTTGTTATTCACCAAGGCGCAAAGCAAATTCTTCTATGTATAACATGATTATGATTTTGGTGGCCATTTGACTTGCAGAACCCAGCTCAAGCTTTGTGGTGACCAATGGGAGTTACTACCTACATGACTGCAGAGACGGAGTGAGAGACATCACCTTGTTTTGGAAAGTACGTGTGTCACTCGTTAACTCTGTCCATCGTACATTGTTTATATTCTTCTCGTCAGTGCTTTACAATAGGAAGATTTAGAGCCCACCAACCCGCAAATCTTTCCTATTTTTAGTAATCAGCTAGTGTTAGTCATTTGCGCTATTTGTAGTAATCTGCTATTTCTAGTCATTGGTATTTTTCTTTAGAAATCTACTATTTTTAGTAATCGTGTGGTATTTTTAGTAATCTGTACTATTTTTAGTATTCTGCTATTTTTAGTAATCTGTGCTACGTTTTGTACTCTGCGTTTTTTAACTAATTTATTTATTTTATAATTCTTGTATAGCCCTTTTCCAGCTTGAGAGGTGCTCAAGGCACTGGAAAATACAAGATGTAACTCAAGTCGCCTGAGGCGCCCACTTGCCACCTTTGGGTACATAGTCTGATGCCCAGACCACTGAGCACAATCTCTGGGTGACTGGGGATGGGGGACAATGGACCTAGTGCTTTCTGGGTATATTTGTGTCCCTGGCACTCACCTGTATAGGACATGAGAGTGCACAGACTAGATCTCAGTTTATACTCTCATTTGTGCTACTTTTAGTAATCTGCTATTTTTAATAATCTCTGCTATTTTTGGTACTTTTCCATGTACAGACTAGATTATACATCAAGGAGTAGAGGCACTGACCTTACCTGAGTATCAGGGTCATTATAGTAGGCGCCCTGACAATTATCTGTAACAAGATCTGGCAGAGTGGGGAGTAGCCTACACCATGGACCCACTCACTTGTCATCACTCTTCCCAAATAGGAGTGTAAAAACTACCACTATCAGTCTCAACAGCCATCCCCGCAAAGACCTTCTAAAAATATTACTCAACAGATTGAAACCCCAGGCTGAACAAATCATAGCTGAAGAACAAGCAGGATTCAGGGCAGGGCGAAGTACCATTGTGCAGATTTTCAACCTCAGAATAATCTGCGAGAAATGCCTACAACACCAACAACATCTATATCATGTGTTTGTAGACTTCAAGAATTAAGCGTTTGACCCGAGTCTGGCAGGCAGCTCTGTGGGCAACCATGAGAGTGTACAACATCAGCCCTAACATTATTGAAGTCATCAAGAACCTGTATGATAAGGCTACAGTGCAGTCCTCCACGACAGAGCCATGGGGAACTGGTTCAGAGCAACAATCGGTGTGCGTCAAGGATGCCTGCTCTCTCCAACACTCTTCAACATCTTCCTAGAGTGCATCATGTCATAAAATGCCTTGTAGATCATGAATGCACAGTCAGCTTAGGGGATAGAGCAATCTCCAACCTCCATTTTGCGGAGGACAACATTGATGGATTGGTTGGAGAGGAACGAACTTGAACAGCTGGCACAGAGGCTTGACATATCTTCCAGAGCCTTTGGAATGGAAATTAGTGCAGAGAAGACCAAAATGATGACCAATAACACCAAAGGCATCAACACGGACATCAAAGTCCAAGGCCAATCCGCCAACACAGTGCATAGCTTCAAATATTTAGGAGCCATTGTATCGGACAATGGGTCCCGACAGGAAGTCCTCTCCAGGATCGCACAAACAACTGCTGCCCTGACAAGGTTGAGGCTCATTTGGAAAGACATGACCATCAGTCTACACTCCAAGGTAATGCTGCTGCGCTCTCTTGTCATCTCCATCTTCCTATACATTTGCGAAACATGGACCCTTACAGCAGACCTACAGCGAAAAATACAAATCATGGAGATGAGGTGCTACAGAAGACTTCTGGACATTTCCTATACCCAGCATATCACCAATGACAATGTCCGACAGGCTATCACACAAGCCATTGGACAACACGTTGACATGCTCACAGTGGTGAAGAAATGGAAACTCCGATGGTATGGCCACATCACCAGATCATCAGGCCTTGTAAAGGCCACCCTGCAAGGCACGGTGCAAGGAGGCAGAAGAAGAGGAAGACAGAAAAAAGAGATGAGAGGACAATATTCGAAAATGGACTGGCTTGACATTGAGCGAAGCCATGAGGGCTGCTGAGGACAATGAAAGATGGAGTACACTGCTTAAACGATCATCTGTGGTGCCCCAACGACTTTCAAGTTACAAGATAGAATAGGATAGAATAGTAAGCAAAGTCACAAAGTTGTTTGTAGCTCAGTTGTTTGGGGCCTCTGACGATATGCCTAAGACAGCAAGCGGGCGTCTTGGACAGCTTGAGTTAGATACTGTATCGGCCAGTGCCTTGAGCAACTCTTGATCTAATAGAGTGCAAATAAGAACAATAAATAAAAATAGAAAAATAAGCATATTTTGTGGTGTATTATTGTGTTGTTCCACAAAACTGTTAGCACTACTGTAGCAGTTTGTTGCATGAATATGCATAAGCACAGTGAGAGTGTATTTGGGTGTATGTGTGGAATTTGTTATACTTTGTATAAGTTTGTGATACATTGATTGATTAATGTATGGTATTACAGGGGGTGGTTGAGGGTGAGAGAAATGGAGAAATCATTGGCTATCATGTGGACTATAACAACACTTCCCTGGATGTGGATCAGGTGAACCCTGAGTCAGCCTTGTTGTCAGACATCCCCTGCTCCTCCAGTATGTCAGTCTCCATCTACGCCAGGACCAGCGCGGGCAAATCTCTGTCCGACTCTCGCTTATATATTCATGGTTGGTCCACAAAAGTACACAGGGAAATTCTCTTAAGATTTTTTTTTTTTAACAAATCAGCAACTCCCACATAGACAAACTCCACATTTCTAGCACCTACTTTCATGTTCATGGTTGCATGAGTGTAGTTTCTCCACAGAAGGAAGGCTCGTTTGAAATTAAGTTTTTAACGGAAAGTGGTATACCTTATTATTATAATGGGGTTGGCTTTTAACTCCTGAAGAAGCATATTAGAACGAAACAATTTTGTATTGAGAACATTTGTATTCTGCTGCATTTTGTGACCTTTTCTTCATGTATATTGTCTTCTTCTATTATTGTTATGCAGTTTCTCTTGTCGTCAAGGATGGGCAAGTAGCGAGAGTAGCGACTACTTTTTGTAGTTTCGCTATTATTTGGAGTAACTTGTAACGATCCAAACTACATATTGTAAAAAAGTAGTTGTAAAGCAGCGAACTACTAATTTGTCAGTAGCGAAGTAGCGAAAATGTGTTTTTCGCTACGCTACTTTCCTTGCCGTGTGACTTGCACTTTCAGTCAAGCCGAAGCAAGTGCTGTCTCGCGCGAGATTGATCGCTCGCTCAGCAAACGGAAGTATGATTGTTATAGGCTGAAAGCAAAAGCCAGCCACGTGACTTTAAAAAGCGCGCGTCAGTCATCTCAGAGGGGCCAGGTAGCTCAGTTGGTAGAGCGTCTTACTAGTAACCGAAAGGTACCTGGTTCGAATCCCGGATTGTGTGACCATATTATTTTCCCCTTACCATCAACTGGTTCGCTGGTGTCAGAATAATGTGACCAGTAGTCGCCTATACGCTTCAGTGTCGTGTGACTATAATCTACAGTTACACTTTTTTTTTTCTCAGTCTTTGTTCGGGCAAATCAAGAACAGAATGCACAAATTTTAGACTGCAGAAGATGGAGAAACTTCCAACTTTGTTTAAACCATATGTAGAATTTTTTTTCATTTCAAAGAAGAAACGGACAATGCATTTATATTTAAAGTATTCAGCGAGCAAGACGACAGCATCCAATCTAAGAAAGGTTTTTAAGGAAGTGTAAGTGTTTTCTTGATTCATTGAATGATTAGTTGGACTGCAGTTTGTGTGTATTTATTTTGTTAAAACTAATTTGGCCCATTTATTCTCAACTGCCTATGTTTTGTATCAGACATAACAGAGTACATATAACTTTTTTTTTTCTAGTTTGGACTTTTATGATTAATTTATTATTAATAATATTTTTTTTATTTTGCAAATGACATATTTATACCATACATAATGTATTAAGTGTGCTCCTATATATTGATCTTGACTTGCAATGTTATCAATAACAAATTTTGTAGTCTAAGGAAATATTTTGTATCTTTTTTTTTTTTTTTTACATCTGATGAAGAGCATATATCATTAAAAGTATTTCTTTATTTGTTTTTTTTTCTTGTCTTTTTTTTTTATTAATTTACTTACATTTAAAAAAATATTTAGCAGTCCCAGTTGTGATTACAGTTTAAAAACAAAAGTAGTTTGAAAAGTAGTTAGCTACTTTTTTTAAAGTAGCGTAAAAGTAGCGAACTAAATTCCTTCAAAATGTAATTGTAAAGTAGCGAACTACTTTTTTAGACTAATGTAACTGTAGTGTAGCGGATTACTTTTCAAAAGTAGTTTGCCCATCCTTGCTTGTCGTCTTCTGTTATTGTAATGTAGTTATCTTGTCTTCTTCTAGTATTGTTATGCAGTTATCTTGCCTTTTTCTATTTTTCTAGTATTGTTATGCAGTTTATCTTGTCTTCTTCTGTTATTTGTATGCGGTTTATCTCGTCTTCTTCTATTATTGTTGTGCGGTTTATCTCGCCTTCTTTTATTTTTATGCAGTTTATCTTGCCTTCTTCTATTATTGTTGTTCAGTTTATCTCGTCTTCTTCTTTTATTGTTATGCAGTTTAGCTCACCTTATTCTTTTATTGTTATGCGGTTTATCTCGTCTTCTTCTTTTATTGTTATGTGGTTTATCTCGTCTTCTATTATTGGTATGCAATTTACGTCGCGTTCTTCTATTATTGTTATGCGGTTTATCTCTTCTTCTATTATTGTTATTATTGTTATGGGGTGTCGGATAGCACAGTGGTTGGAGCACTCGCTACTGTGTCGCAAATTAAACCCCGTCCAGTGCAGTTAGCACTTGGATGGGTGACCGCAAAACGTGAAGCGACAAATAACACCCCCAGTTGACTCAACTGTGACTGAGTACCTACTCTCTTAAGGGTGGGGATGGTAAAGCAGCGAGGGAGAGAGATGGGCATCATCCTCATTACGCTGGCCCAAGATAAGTGTGATCTCCAACATCACGCTCCCCTACGGCCACAAGGCTATGGGACCACCTTTATCTTTACCTATTATTGTTATGCAGTTTATCTCATCTTCTTCTGTTATTGTTATGCAGTTTACCTTGCCTTCTTGTATTATTATTATGCGGTTTACCTCACCTTCTTCCATTATTATGCGGTTTATCTTGCCTTCTTATATTATTGTTATGAGGTTTATCTCGTCTTCTTCTATTATTGTTATGCGGTTTATTTCGCCTTCTTCAATTATTGTTAGCCCCCCGTTGGGATGCTGGGAGTTTTTGTATAAATTATTAGCATTTCCACTTTCTGGAAATTTAGTGATTTAAATTCCCACTGTCGCTTTCATTCTCCTTTGTTCCTTCTCATTCCTACTCTGTTCTACCAATGTACTACATTTATCTTCTTCACTAAACTAGTCATCTACTTTTTTTTTTCTTGAAAACTCTCCCACAACTCCTCATTTGTGTATGCGGTCTGTTGGGTAAGCTTGGGGATATTGGACGCTTTCTGCCACTGGGGCTTTCTATGATATTATTATTTAGCAGTGTACACATTTTATATGTATGTGTTTCATTAATATTTTATAATGATTTTTTTATTTTATTTTGTTTTTGTAAACGGGGCTTTGATAAATTAGAGTAAAGCCTCAGCATCCCCTGCTTGAGATGCCTTTATTGTAAAGTGGCAGGCTGGTGGAGTGCCTTCAGGGTTACCGTTAGAGTAGTTTCAGCAGATCTTTATTATGGATCAGGGGTGAGTCCTCTTTCAACCAAGTTGTGGTCCTGATTTTGTGGTCCTGATTCATCTCTTTGCATTTCGCTGGATCCTATTGTGATGATATCCTGGAGAAAATACGATTGTCTTACAAGGGGATTAAGATTTGTAGATAGATGAGACATTTAGCTATCTCTATCAGTCGTTCTTTACCAAGATTCCTAAGCAATGTGAGAGACTAAATCACGGTGCTTGGGTCACATAATAATTTATATTTGTTATCGGGTTTCAAAGTATCAGTGGCTCACATAAGAAATTATTTTTGCTAATAAAGCGACTAGTTCAATGGGCCCCAGAGAAGGAGAGCTAGTGGACACACAGCAATACAAACAGAATGACACCAGTCGTATTTATTTGATTTAAACGTTTATATCTTCAACACAAATTCTAACAAGACTTTAATTAAATGTAATTAATAATTGTAAGTTTTCCCGTGTGCTGGGGAAGTTCATTAGCAAGACTTCTTCATCATGTGCTACAGGTTATGCATTTGTTGGTCTAATATTGTTCCAAGTGGTTTTGACATCAGATGCAATTGGGAGGAGACTTAGCTCTCGGTTTCGGTGAGTACTTGAGTCTGGTGGTCACTCTGGGGGAGTCTGATCACTCTCAGGATGATCGGGTGAGTCTGGTAGCTATGGGGCCAGATGTGGTGAGGTAGATTCTAGTTGATCTCTTCTTTCCACGGGAGCAAGCGTTTGGGCGTTGACTCCACATACCGTCCCAGAGCTGAGCTGGAAAATCCAGAACTCTGGCTACAATATTCTATTAAGATATATTGCTATGGTGTGATCTCTGCAAGGAGTCTACAGCATCAGACACCTGCCGAGTTTTCCATAAGCACACTACTATATCTGAATCCTAAGGCTAAGCTATGTTGAGTAATATGCACCACATATGAGAAACAATAATCCGTTTCCGTACTGTAAATACATATAACATGAACATAATAATACATGGCAATCAATATAATATATAAACTTACAAGTACTAGAAAACTACTAGTGTTAACTTACTTCTAATCTCAGGGAACCTTGAAACTGTCTCTAGTCTATCACTCTTTTGGTGATGGCTGAGGGATTTTCACTCCAGTCTGCTCCTTGACCCTCGTGATACTACGATTTGTATGTTACTGCATATTGGTCACGGGGTGTAGAGTGTGTATTGCTGAATCTAAGTCATCTCTGGCCAATTATTTTGTTTTCGCGAATATGTGAATCTTTTCTCTGACCTCTTTGTTCTCTTGTCCCACCTGTGGGACACTACCTTTTATGTGGTAGGCACTTCTTCTCAACTTCGAGTGTGTTACACTGTTGTTTTTTTTTAATCAATTGTTGATTCTTGAATCTTGATAAGTGTAACTCAGATTTGTTTATCCACGCAACCTGTTCACTCAGCAACAAGGCAGGAGTTGTCATATGAAATTTTTAAACTTTATTCAGCATACATCAACAACTACATACAAGATCGCTCAATCGCTTTTCACTTTTTTTTTCATCTTCCAAGCTGACACAGTGCACCGCTAATGTAGTCCCTACATAATCGAGAGAAAATTCAAACATTCCAGTGTGATGCAATTACGGCCAATCAGAATAAAACTCGTCACTGGAACTATGCACTGACTTACATCATATAACTTTATTTAGGTTAAAAGAATCTCTTAGCTACCACTAGATTTATCTACATGCTTTAATCAATAGTAAACAAGTAATTTCAGAAAATTCTCCAACAATATCGACTAATGAAAATTATCAACATTATACAAAGCTTCTTCCAACAACAACGCAAAATCAAATCAAAGATAAATGCACTCTCTTATTGCATGCTTTGCAAAACAAAATGATCGGATCTGTTGCGCGTCTCAAACGTAACAGAGTGTCAAGGGAGAGAGACAGGGGAGAGTTAAGAGTGATATGATTCAAGTGGCTACATAGTGGTTGAGTGACGCCAGTCAAATGTCTAAGTGGGCCAAGTTACATTCTTTATAGAGAGTTCTGCATGATACTCTCAGGAGTAAACGTCTCAAGGATATATAATTTACTAACTGCGAACATTCCCTTAGAGAGCTGGTAAATTAACATCAGGTTTTGTTCAATACTATCTGTTTACCTCTAAACTAAGTTACAACATCTTTGTCGTCAACATTTCTGATATTACACCTATAAACAATAAATAACTAACTAACATCTATTATTGCTATGCAGTTTATATTGTCTTCTTTTATTAATAATAATAATAATAATACAGTACATTTGTATCGCGCGGTACCATATTATTGTTATGCAGTTTATTACAGTTGATCTTTATTATTATACAGTTTATCACAGCTGATCTTTATTGTTATGCAGTTTATTACAGCTGATCTGTGTACATTTTATAGAGCAGAATTTACTTTTTTGGATAGAAAGAGAGTGTGAACACTGGATGATCATGTAGAAAGAGAGTGTTTGTGAACACTGGATGATCATGTAGAA
This sequence comes from Oncomelania hupensis, assembly GCA_036898135.1. NCBI lineage: Eukaryota > Metazoa > Mollusca > Gastropoda > Littorinimorpha > Pomatiopsidae > Oncomelania > Oncomelania hupensis. The sequence continues at coordinate 44,408,128 of CM072516.1, forward strand.
AGAGAGTGTTTGTGAACACTGGATGGTCATGTAGAAAGAGTGTTTGTGAACACTGGATGATAGTGTAGAAAAAGAGTGTTTGTGAACATTGGATGATCATGTACAAAGAGAGTGTTTGTGAACACTGGATGATCATGTAGAAAGAGAGTGTTTGTGAACACTGGATGATCATGTAGAAAGAGAGTGTTTGTGAACACTGGATGGTCATGTAGAAAGAGAGTGTTTGTGAACACTGGATGATAGTGTAGAAAAAGAGTGTTTGTGAACATTGGATGATCATGTAGAAAGAGAGTGTTTGTGAACACTGGATGGTCATGTAGAAAGAGAGTGTTTGTGAACACTGGACGGTCATGTAGAAAGAGAGTGTTTGTGAACACTGGATGGTCATGTAGAAAGAGAGTGTTTGTGAACACTGGATGGTCATGTAGAAAGAGAGTGTTTGTGAACACTGGATGGTCATGTAGAAAGAGAGTGTTTGTGAACACTGGATGATAGTGTAGAAAAAGAGTGTTTGTGAACACTGGATGGTCATGTAGAAAAAGAGTGTTTGTGAACACTGGATGATCGTGTACAAAGAGAGTGTTTGTGAACACTGGATGATCGTGTAGAAAGAGAGTGTTTGTGAACACTGGATGATCATGTAGAAAGAGAGTGTTTGTGAACACTGGATGATCATGTAGAAAGAGAGTGTTTGTGAACACTGGATGATCATGTAGAAAGAGAGTGTTTGTGAACACTGGATGGTCATGTAGAAAGAGTGTTTGTGAACACTGGATGGTCATGTAGAAAGAGAGTGTTTGTGAACACTGGATGATCATGTAGAAAGAGTGTTTGTGAACACTGGATGATCATGTAGAAAGAGAGTGTTTGTGAACACTGGATGGTCATGTAGAAAGAGTGTTTGTGAACACTGGATGGTCATGTAGAAAGAGTGTGAACACTGGATGATCATGTAGAAAGAGAGTGTGAACACTGGATGATCATGTAGAAAGAGAGTGTGAACACTGGATGATCGTGTAGAAAGAGAGTGTTTGTGAACACTGGATGATCGTGTAGAAAGAGATTGTTTGTGAACACTGGATGATCATGTAGAAAGAGTGTTTGTGAACACTGGATGATCATGTAGAAAGAGTGTTTGTGAACACTGGATGATCATGTAGAAAGAGAGTGTGAACACTGGATGGTCATGTAGAAAGAGAGTGTGAACACTGGATGATCGTGTAGAAAGAGAGTGTGAACACTGGATGATCATGTAGAAAAAGAGTGTGAACACTGGATGGTCATGTAGAAAGAGAGTGTGAACACTGGATGGTCATGTAGAAAGAGTGTTTGTGAACACTGGATGATCGTGTAAAAAGAGAGTGTGAACACTGGATGATCATGTAGAAAGAGAGTGTGAACACTGGATGGTCATGTAGAAAGAGAGTGTTTGTGAACACTGGATGATCATGTAGAAAGAGAGTGTGAACACTGGATGATCATGTAGAAAGAGAGTGTTTGTGAACACTGGATGATCATGTAAAGAGAGTGTTTGTGAACACTGGATGATCGTGTAGAAAGAGTGTGAACACTGGATAATCATGTAGAAAGAGAGTGTTTGTGAACACTGGATGGTCATGTAGAAAGAGAGTGTTTGTGAACACTGGATGGTCATGTAGAAAGAGAGTGTTTGTGAACACTGGATGGTCATGTAGAAAGAGAGTGTGAACACTGGATGATCATGTAGAAAGAGAGTGTTTGTGAACACTGGATGGTCATGTAGAAAGAGAGTGTTTGTGAACACTGGATGGTCATGTAGAAAGAGAGTGTTTGTGAACACTGGATGGTCATGTAGAAAGAGAGTGTTTGTGAACACTGGATGATCGTGTAGAAAGAGTGTTTGTGAACACTGGATGGTCATGTAGAAAGAGAGTGTGTGTGAACACTGGATGGTCACGTAGAAAAAGAGTGTGAACACTGGATGATCATGTAGAAAGAGAGTGTTTGTGAACACTGGATGGTCATGTAGAAAGAGGGTGTTTGTGAACACTGGATGATCATGTAGAAAGAGAGTGTGAACACTGGATGATCGTGTAGAAAGAGAGTGTGAACACTGGATGATCGTGTAGAAAGAGTGTTTGTGAACACTAGATGGTCATGTAGAAAGAGAGTGTGAACACTGGATGATTATGTAGAAAGAGAGTGTGAACACTGGATGATCATGTAGAAAGAGAGTGTGAACACTGGATGATCATGTAGAAAGAGTGTTTGTGAACACTGGATGATCGTGTAGAAAGAGTGTTTGTGAACACTGGATGATCATGTAGAAAGAGAGTGTGAACACTGGATGATCATGTAGAAAGAGAGTGTGAACACTGGATGATCGTGTAGAAAGAGAGTGTTTGTGAACACTGGATGATCATGTAGAAAGAGAGTGTTTGTGAACACTGGATGGTCATGTAGAAAGAGGGTGTTTGTGAACACTGGATGATCATGTAGAAAGAGAGTGTGAACACTGGATGATCATGTAGAAAGAGTGTGAACACTGGATGATCGTGTAGAAAGAGAGTGTGAACACTGGATGATCATGTAGAAAGAGAGTGTGAACACTGGATGATCATGTAGAAAGAGAGTGTTTGTGAACACTGGATGATCGTGTAGAAAGAGAGTGTGAACACTGGATGATCATGTAGAAAGAGAGTGTGAACACTGGATGGTCATGTAGAAAGAGAGTGTTTGTGAACACTGGATGGTCATGTAGAAAGAGAGTGTGAACACTGGATGATCATGTAGAAAGAGAGTGTTTGTGAACACTGGATGGTCATGTAGAAAGAGTGTTTGTGAACACTGGATGGTCATGTAGAAAGAGAGTGTTTGTGAACACTGGATGGTCATGTAGAAAGAGAGTGTTTGTGAACACTGGATGATCATGTAGAAAGAGAGTGTGAACACTGGATGATCATGTAGAAAGAGAGTGTTTGTGAACACTGGATGGTCATGTAAAAAGAGTGTTTGTGAACACTGGATGGTCATGTAGAAAGAGAGTGTGAACACTGGATGATCATGTAGAAAGAGAGTGTTTGTGAACACTGGATGGTCATGTAGAAAGAGTGTTTGTGAACACTGGATGGTCATGTAGAAAGAGAGTGTTTGTGAACACTGGATGGTTATGTAGAAAGAGTGTTTGTGAACACTGGATGATCGTGTACAAAGAGAGTGTGAACACTGGATGATCATGTAGAAAGAGAGTGTTTGTGAACACTGGATGATCGTGTAGAAAGAGTGTTTGTGAACACTGGATGGTCATGTAGAAAGAGAGTGTGAACACTGGATGATCATGTAGAAAGAGAGTGTTTGTGAACACTGGATGATCATGTAGAAAGAGTGTTTGTGAACACTGGATGATCATGTAGAAAGAGAGTTTGTGAACACTGGATGATCATGTAGAAAGAGAGTGTGAACACTGGATGATCATGTAGAAAGAGTGTTTGTGAACACTGGATGATAATGTAGAAAGAGAGTTTGAACACTGGATGATCATGTAGAAAGAGTGTTTGTGAACACTGGATGGTCGTGTAGAAAGAGTTTGTGAACACTGGATGGTCATGTAGAAAGAGAGTGTTTGTGAACACTGGATGGTCATGTAGAAAGAGTGTTTGTGAACACTGGATGATCGTGTACAAAGAGAGTGTTTGTGAACACTGGATGATCGTGTAGAAAGAGTGTGAACACTGGATAATCATGTAGAAAGAGAGTGTTTGTGAACACTGGATGGTCATGTAGAAAGAGTTTGTGAACACTGGATGATCATGTAGAAAGAGAGTGTTTGTGAACATTGGATGATCGTGTAGAAAGAGAGTGTTTGTGAACATTGGATGATCATGTAGAAAGAGAGTGTTTGTGAACACTGGATGATCATGTAGAAAGAGAGTGTTTGTGAACACTGGATGATCGTGTAGAAAGAGAGTGTGAACACTGGACGATCGTGTAGAAAGAGAGTGTGAACACTGGATGATCGTGTAGAAAGAGTGTTTGTGAACACTGGATGGTCATGTAGAAAGAGAGTGTGAACACTGGATGATCATGTAGAAAGAGAGTGTGAACACTGGATGATCATGTAGAAAGAGAGTGTGAACACTGGATGATCATGTAGAAAGAGAGTGTGAACACTGGATGATCATGTAGAAAGAGAGTGTTTGTGAACACTGGATGATCGTGTAGAAAGAGGGTGTTTGTGAACACTGGACGGTCATGTAGAAAGAGAGTGTTTGTGAACACTGGATGGTCATGTAGAAAAAGAGTGTGAACACTGAATGATCATGTAGAAAGAGAGTGTTTGTGAACACTGGATGGTCATGTAGAAAGAGGGTGTTTGTGAACACTGGATGATCATGTAGAAAGAGAGTGTGAACACTGGATGATCATGTAGAAAGAGAGTGTGAACACTGGATGATCGTGTAGAAAGAGTGTTTGTGAACACTGGATGGTCATGCAGAAAGAGAGTGTGAACACTGGATGATCATGTAGAAAGAGAGTGTGAACACTGGATGATCATGTAGAAAGAGAGTGTTTGTGAACACTGGATGATCGTGTAGAAAGAGTGTTTGTGAACACTGGATGATCATGTAGAAAGAGAGTGTGAACACTGGATGATCATGTAGAAAGAGAGTGTGAACACTGGATGGTCATGTAGAAAGAGAGTGTTTGTGAACACTGGATGATCATGTAGAAAGAGTGTTTGTGAACACTGGATGATCGTGTAGAAAGAGAGTGTTTGTGAACACTGGATGATCATGTAGAAAGAGAGTGTTTGTGAACACTGGATGGTCATGTAGAAAGAGGGTGTTTGTGAACACTGGATGATCATGTAGAAAGAGAGTGTGAACACTGGATGATCATGTAGAAAGAGAGTGTGAACACTGGATGATCGTGTAGAAAGAGTGTGAACACTGGATGATCATGTAGAAAGAGAGTGTGAACACTGGATGATCATGTAGAAAGAGAGTGTTTGTGAACACTGGATGATCGTGTAGAAAGAGTGTTTGTGAACACTGGATGATCATGTAGAAAGAGAGTGTGAACACTGGAGGGTCATGTAGAAAGAGAGTGTTTGTGAACACTGGATTTTCATGTAGAGAGAGAGTGTTTGTGAACATTGGATGGTCATGTAGAAAGAGAGTGTTTGTGAACACTGGATGATCGTGTAGAAAGAGTGTTTGTGAACACTGGATTTTCGTGTAGAGAGAGAGTGTGAACACTGGATGGTCATGTAGAAAGAAAGTGTTTGTGAACACTGGATGATCGTGTAGAAAGAGTTTGTGAACACTGGATTTTCGTGTAGAAAGAGTGTTTGTGAACACTGGATGACCGTGTAGAAAAGAGTGTTTGTGAACACTGGATGACCGTGTAGAAAAGAGTGTTTGTGAACACTGGATGGTCATGTAGAAAGGAACTAATAACTTAGTGTTGCCAATGAACATTTCCCATCAAAGTGATCAATATTGCACTGCATTATACTTTGAAGGTAAGGTACTTCTTTTGTTTTGTTTCAGCCTTCCAAACAAATTTGGCTGACTTTGCAGTGGAACGGAAAGACAACCGTTTACGGGCAGTGTGGAATTCTAGTCGAACGTCAATCCCGCAGTCATTCTCTGCACCACCTGACGACATTGTCACCATTTTTTGGTGTTTGAAAAATCAATTGCTGTCTGACAAAGTTTGTAAGGTGAGGACTCACTCTCAGCTGCTTTCCTGCATGGTAAATGTTAATCCAACAGAGAGTTTGAATTTGGCATGGAATATGCGCTTGTACTCTAAAAACACATTTTCTCAAATGTATCAGTTAGCACCTTGAGCTGGAAAAACTGTTAAAAAAAAAAAATATCACAGAGGTGCCAACCAGTACGGATTGACCGTATTTAATTCCGGCGAAGTGAATGAAATACGGAAATACGGTAGCTTTAATAAAAATACGGAGGAGAAGTTGCCGATCGTTTATCTTTGCCAGCGGTGCTTCTGTACCGGTTTCTGGTCTCATAATAGTACTCCTGCAATCACTGAACGTCGCTGTGTTCAACAAGCTGATATTCGTGGTGATTTTAGAGTAAAACAAGTGTGATGTTCAACAAGCTGATTTTCATCATAATTTTAGAGGACTGAAAATAGCCTGCTGTTTCAGAGGGAAGCCTGTCGTTATTTTATAGTGTCATTGGCTGGGGTTTGCGAGAAAAAAAATACTGAAAAGTGTTAAAAAAATACTGACAAACGGGTCCGGAAATACTGCCAAGAAGATTAGGGGGTTGGCACCTCTGATAACATAATAAATAAATAAATAAATAATAGTGGAAGCTATATATGTACTTTTCCCCAAAACATCAATCAGGCTCAAAGCATGGCGACCTGTACCCAATCTCACATACCAACAAACACAAATCTATCACTCAAACATGTGGTGTAAAGGCAGGGAGATTGCTATTAGAAGACGGAAAAAAAAATAGAATTTTATGTTTGAAATGTTAAATTGACTGCATCCAATACTATTACGAAAGGGAGGTAGGAAACTGGAATATGTGGGAAAAACCCTCGGTGATTTAATAGACTCCTACCTAAGTCACATAAGTTCCTATAAATTAATAAGTAAAACAAAATATTATATCATTCTAGATAGTTAGATCTTCTAGCCTGAAAGATGCTTCAATCTGCTTTTTGTATGTTTTCAGGGTGAAATAGAATGGAGCCACATTAACTTGAGTGCCGAAGAACTGTGGATCTCTCCAGATGAGATGCAGCAGGCTAAGTTGTATGAGGTTATTGTGGGGGCCTCCTACCAACAGCACGCCATTCAATGGACACAGTGCTTTTTCCAGTCACAGGGTATGAAAAACATCTTCAGCATTGAAGATATGGCAACAGACAGAATCAACCATTAACAATATTTTAGTGACTGGATCATATCTGCATACTGGTGCTGACAAATTTAATGGGAAAAATTGCCAATCGTATTTTTAATTTTTTTAATTTTTTATTTTTTATTTTTTTAAACAGAAGGTACAAATTTAATGTGTATGTATATGTGTGAAAGTCTAAAATCATGTTATCAATGAAATTACTTTAAATTAAAAAAAATAAAATTATAAAAAAGAGAGAATCTCAAACAAAATTGTTGTTTATTTGAACCAGTTTTGAAGAGAGTGTGGGTTATGATTTTAAGCAGATTGTCGTTTGCATTAAATAGAAAACTGATTGAATGAAACTTTTTATTCCACTAAGAAAGTTTGTCCCTCCAATAAAACTTCTGATTTGAGGACTTTGTTGTTTTTTGTTGTCAATACTGCTCCTGTTGTCAAGACTTAAGTTTAAAGTCAGGAGTGCTGACAACAATTTATGGCCTTAATGAATTTTGTGTTGTATTTTGACACTTTGCTCAAGTGTAGCATGGTAGGAACATTGTTGCGAACTTGAACCATGTTTGGAATAGAAGCGCAAATTTGTACTGATGATGGTTGAGCGATGAGGCATAAACTTTAGCCTACTAAAAAAATCAGTAGTTTACAGTTAACTCTAATGGTCAAGACAAATTTCTCAAAATATTCCTTAGGAAATAGGGTAGCAAAAGACTAGAATATTCTCCCTGTCAAGCTAAGGTTTGCCAAAAAAAAAAGTCATCTCATTTAAGAACCTTCTGGACAGCAATCCAGAATTTCTAATTCAGCGTAAAGAAAATGACTAGTAATTGTCATTTTACCTAAACTGCGCTAGTGTGACCCTCCCTTAAAAGTGTACAAGCCTAAAAAAAGCTTTCAAGTCCTAAACTAAACTAAAGAATGTTTACCGTTTTGATGTGCAAGCAGCTGAGCCACATGCTGTGACAGACGTTAACGTTTACCCAGATAAGGGACAGCTCATGGTACGATGGACTCCTCAGCAGTGTTCAGATCAGTATCCTGTGCACATCCTAGGGTATCTTGTCACCTACACCTCAGTCAACACTGGTTGGTATTAGGTATTTTTTTGCTTACTGCCATAAGTCAGTGTCTTACTGTTTTTAATACTTAAACAAAAACACTTTTTGAGGGGTAGGTATGGGAGGGAGGGGTAGAGGGGATGCTGTATTGTTTAATTTAATCTGATCTACAGTTCTACTTTGTACATCTCTTTGTTTCAGTCTATCAGTGTTTGTGTGTTTGTGTGTCTGTCTGTCTGTCTGTCTGTCTCTCTCCCTCTCTCTCTCTCTCTCTCTCTCTCTCTCTCTCTCTCTCTCTCTGTCTCTCTGTCTCTCTCTCTATATATATATTTATATAACCCACAACACATTTTCCCAAATAGCTTTCACCGTAAAGCAACCATCACAGAGAAAAGAAACAAACCGAGCCAACTAGAAAAGCCAAAAGGTTGTACGAGAAATCAGTTGTTAACGGCTGTAAAAAAAATCCAAAGAAATTTTGGAAGTGTGTGCAGGAACAAAATAAAAGTAAACGAGGTATTAATAGTTTAAAAAAATGGATAGTGAATTTGCTGTGTCAAGGGTGAGACATGGAATTCATTTTTCTCAATTGGTTTTACTGAGGAAAACTTCAGTAATATCCATGACTTAGATGAGTGTCTTAAATCTAATGGTATTTCAGTTTCTAAGATAATAGTGACCACTGAGGCAGTAAGATGTAAATTAAAAGACTTAGACCCCTCAAAAGCTCAAGGACCAGATCTGATCCTTCTTAGAGTTCTTAAGGAACTATATAATGAGATGGCCTTGCAGTTGTGCAAACTTTAAAATTATTTTTTTGAAACTGGATATGTGCCAGGATTGGAAGCCAGTTGAAGTTACTGCAATTTTTAAGAAAGGATCACGAGCTGATCCAGGTAATTATCAACCAGTGAGCCTTACTTGCATTACAATTAAAGTTTTAGAGTCTTTAGTCCGTGATGTTATTGCTAACCATTTTAATGACATTGAACTGTATGTAAGATACCAGCACAGGATTTGTAGAAGAAGATCATGTGTCACTCAGCTCCTACAGGTAATGGAAGACTTGACAAATTATTTAGATAACAAGCAGCTGGTAGATGGTATTCTGCAAGGCATTTGATATGGCAACTCATGAGAGATTGTTGAAGAAATTGGCAACCTATTGAATAACCGGATGTATCATTAACTGGGTTCAGCAGTTTTTAACTGGTAGGTGAGGTTTTGAGCAGTATCCCTCAAGGCAGCACTCTAGATCCAATTTTCTTTACAATCTTTTTTAATGACTTGCCTGAATTAGTTCAAAGTGTATGTAACATTTTTGCTGATGATACTAAAATGTATAACTTCGCCAGTAAGATAGACATTTTGCAACAAGGCTTGGACAGACTACAAACATGGACTAAGCAGTGGAACCTAACTTTTTAATGTTGATAAATGTAAATATTGCATTAAGGCAGGGACAACCCTGGATACAACTACCTAATGAACACGGATGTGCAGAGACCAATACTGACGTGTAGTGAGGAAAGAGATTTAGGAGCAACTTTTGACAGAACGCTTAGTTTTGATATACACATTAACAATTGTGTTAACAAAGCGAACAAAATGATTGGATTGGCAAAGAGAACTTTTAATTTCCTTGATAAGGATTAATTTGGCAAGTTATATAAGGCATTAATTCGACCTCACTTAGAGTATACGAATGTTGTTTGTTCAATGCTCAAGAGGCAGTCAATAATAATAGAAAGAGTTCAGAGACTAGCCACAAAGTTGTTGAAAGAATGTCATTCTATGTCTTACACAGAAAGATTCGTTAGTTAGTCATTGTTTATAGGGTCCAGAGAGATTGAAGTATATCAAACTGCATTTTTTATATGGACTTTCAAAATATATAATGAAATTGATGATTTAGAATGGTCAGATTTATTTCTAACACTTTATTACATCAAAACTAGGAACCCAAAAGGTGAGATTCTTAAACAGCATTTTAATACAATATTTCTTACTAACAGAGTTTCTTCACATTGGAATAGTTTACCACTAACTATAAAAACTGCCCAAAATATTAATTGTTTTACAAACCAGTCGGACGCAATGCCAAAATTCAGAGATTTATTCTATTGCTTTGATGAGTAATACAAATAAGAAAATTGCATGCATATAGACCCAAGCAAAGTATAGATGAGATTGGACGTTCATAAAGGCTTCACTGCCTGTTTCGTTCTCAACCATCATGGCTAACCTTTGTGAACAACAGGTGTGAAAAGGGAACAGTTTGTGCCTGACTGGAGGTCGACCTTTGTGTCGGTGAAAACCGAGGAATGGCTGGACTACAACTTTACTGTGCAGGTGGTCACAGGCGCAGGGCATTTTGGCCCTTCTTCAAACCCCACAATCCGCCGCATCGAGCCTCCTGACGGTCAGTACCACCTTCAGGCGTTAATGCGTTGAACAGCTCCCATTCATTATTGCATGATGGACATTTTTATAATTGCGAAACACATTGCTGCACAGCTTTACTACCACATGTCAATGTACTTTAAAATTATTATTAGATTATTAATGCGTTGGTTGTCTCTTTGGCCCAATTGGCCCATTGCTGGTCAAAGAATACCACTACTAATAATACAGGATGCTACCACACGCTTTTTCTTCAATCGGACTCAAAGCGCTGCAGTCAGAAGTCATCTACCAAAAAAATGAACAATGCATTCATAATTATAAACTGCCATTGGATATTTTTCTTAATGTTTTATAACCAATGTATAATACTGTCATTCCTTGCCACAAAACCCTAAAGTCAGTCATGCCATTGAAGAATGTCAAAACTGGTGCAAAATGTCCTGGTAGCCTGTTTGTTATGTAGGTAAGGAGACACACAAACATCAATGGGATATTTATATTTGCTGAGGCATGATAAAAAATGTATATGAATACTTTACAAGAGAAATTTAACATGGAATTGTGGGTTTTGTGTGCAGAGATTCCACTAGTTGCCATTATTGTCCCCATTGTTGGTTCCATTTTCTTAATTTGTGTTGGGTAAGTATACTGCTTACAATATTTGTATCAAATGTGTGTGACATTTTCAAGTGATAGTTACGTAGTAATATTTATAGAGTGGCCCTATAGAGAAGTCAAAGAGCGAAAGCAATCTTTATTCCACGAAAAATAAGCCTTATGGATCTCTGATACTCATAAGCAACCGTGCACACACTCTCACATTGGTAAGAACAGAAAACATTTATCATCCCTCCATTGATAAGAGCATACAAGACATAATACATCCATCCATTGTTTTCCACAACACTGTCTACATGCACATGCCTGACCATATAGGCCTGCTGTTCAATCACATTCATTCATCAGTCATTCTGGTTTCAATGTTTTATATTATACTGGGATTTTTGCAAGGTCAGCTAGAGGTTGTAGACTATTTATAATCGACCTCTCTCCGTTATTGGCGCTTCTGCAAGACGCTGTATCTAGGGCAGCTATTTGGAATCGGTCAGACGGACCTGTGTAGAAAAGGGATCACTTCCGTGACTTGATTAAATTTATCTTGTTTATTTAGTAACTTCAATATGCAGGCTTTGAGTTTTTGTAAAGATTAGTGGTGTTTGATTTTGTGTGGTAAAACTGATAGTACTGATACTTACACATTCTTCTTTGTTCCCTATTGAAAGAAACGGAATTTGCGCTTTGTGTACCAGTTTCTAATCATGCTCAATATTGATAGAAGCTACTGACTGTGTTTTTATTTTGCCTTCCTTAAGTACTTAGTCTAAACTTTGTGATAGAAGTGAGAAAGGTTTCGTTCTTGGTGTGTTTGATTGCTGGGGCAATATATTGTACCGTAATTTGTGTTAATCCATGCGCTAGTTATGGGAACAGGTACTTGCTAGCTACAACAAACTATGCAGTACGACTATTATTGTGACTGTTCACTCTAGGCTTCAACTATTGTGTGTGTTTTGTTATTGCTTGTTTTATTTGGCATTTTCCCCATAGGGATGCTGGGGGTCTCTGTATGAATAGTATTCCTACTTTCTGGAAATGTAGTGCTTTAAATTTCTACTGTCGCTGTCTTTCTCCTTTGTTCTTTCTCATTCTTACTCTGTTCTATCAATCTACTATACTATCTTCGCTAGACCAGTCACCTATCTTTTTTCTTCAAAACTCTTCCAAAACTCCTCATTTGTGTATGAGGTCTGTTGGGTCAGCCTGGGAATATTGGATGCTTTCTGCCAAATGGTCACTAGGGCCTCCTATGATATTATTTCACAATGCAGGCATTTTTTATGTATGTGTTTTGTTGATATTTTATAATGATGTTTGTATTCTATTTTATATTTGTAAAGGGGGGTTTGATAAATTAGAGTATAGCCTCAGAGCCCCTGTGTGGGATGTCTTTATTGTAAAGTGACCGGCTGGTGGAGCGCCTTCAGTGTTACCACTAGTGTTGTTTCAGCAGATCTTTTATACGGATCATGTGAGAGTCCTCTTTCAACCAAGTTGTGGTCTTGATTTTGTGGTCCTGATTCGGCTCTTTGCAGTATGATGTACCCTGTAAGCAATGAATAATTAACTAACAAACCATTTGAAATCGACTTGTTTGCAGCTGTTGGTTTACTGATTTACTGTTCTTCCCTCAGTGTATCCGTTGTCTCAGCAACCTGATGTTTTGTGCAACTTCTTCACAAGCAAAGTAGCTGATATTCGTGCTGATCTCGACTGTCATGTCACCCCTCCCCATGATTTGTCTCCTCCTTCTGGTGTTATTTCATGCTTTGATGTTTTTAACCCTGTTCAAGAGGAATGTTTTTAACCCTGTTCAACAAGAGGTCAAAAGAGTTATTCTTAAATCTAAACCAACGTCATGTTCTCTGGATCCCATCCCCACTTGGTTAAGTCGTTAGATCAGTTGCTCCCAACCATAACCCACATAGTCAATGAGAGCTTGTCTTCTGGCGCATTTGTAAACTTCAAGAAAGCATTTGACCGAGTCTGGCATGCAGCTCTGTGGGGAACCATGAGAGTGTACAACATCAGCCCTAACATTATTGAAGTCATCGAAAGCCTGCATGACAAGGTTACCAGGCTACCAGTGCAGTCCTCCACAACAGCGCCTTCGGGAACTGGTTCAGAACAACAATCGGTGTGAGTCAAGGATACTCTTTCTCATCTTCCTAAAACGCATCATGTCAGATGCTCTTGCAGATCACGAAGGCACAGTCAGCATAGGGGGTAGATCAATCTCCAACCTCCGTTTTACGGATGACATTGATGGATTGACTGGATAGGAACAAGAACTTGAACAGCTAGTACAGAGGCTTGACACCTCCTCCAGAGCCTATGGAATGGAAATAAGTGCAGAGAAGACCAAAATCATAAACAACAACACGAATGGCATCAACATGGACATCAAAGACCAAGGCCAATCTCTCAACACTGTGCATAGCTTCAAATACTTAGGAGGCATTGTATCAGACAATGGGTCCTGTCAGGAAGTACTCTCCAGGATTGCACCAACGTAAACAACTGCTGCTCTGACAAGGTTAAACCCCATTTGGAAAGACGGGACCATCAGTCTACATCCCAAGTTAAGACTGCTGCGCTCCCTTGTCATCTCCATCTTCCTATACACTTGTGAAACATGGACCCTCACAGCAAATCTACAACGAAGAATACACAGTATGGAGATGGGGTGCTACAGAAGACTTCTGGGCATTTCCTATACCCAGCAAATCACCAACGACGAAGTCTGACTGACCATCACACAAGCCATTGGACAACACAATGATATGCTCACAGTGGTGAAGAAATGGAAACTCCGATGGTATGGCCATGTCACCAGAGCATCAGGCCTTGCAAAGACCATCCTGCAAGGCACGGTGCAAGGAGGCAGAAGAAGAGGGAGACAGAAAAAGAGGTGGGAGGACAACATTCGAGAATGGACTGGCTTGACACTGAGTGAAGCCATGAGGGTTGCTGGTAGGTAATAGGTAAAGGTAGTCCCATAGCCTTGTGGCCGTAGGGGAGCGTGATGTTGGAGATCACACTTATCTTGGGCCAGCGTAATGAGGGTGATGCCCATCTCTCTCCCTCACTGCTTTACCTTCCCCACCCTTAAGAGAGTAGGTACTCAGTCACAGTTAAGTCAACTTGGGGCGTTGTTATTTGTCGCTTCACGTTTTGCGGTCACCCATCCAAGTGCTAACCGCACTGGACGGTGCTTAACTTGCGACACAGTAGCAAGTGCTCCAACCACTGCGCTATCCGACACCCCGAAGGCTGCTGAGGATAGAGAAATATGGAGTATGCTGAATAAACGATCATCTGTGGTGCCCCAAAAACCATCGAGATAGGGTAGGATAGGATGAATGTGTTTTTCAGATCTGTAAAGCGTTGTATAATTATATACTTAGGAAGCAAACTTTTTTTGGGGGGCGTTATCTCATTTATCCTTTCTTCTGGCTTGTAAATTGTGGCATGTTCTGTTTCATATTGCTGACATGTATTATCCTCTGTGTTGTCTGCAACTGATTTTACAGCGAGCCAACTTCAGCTCAGCGCTGTGGTGCTATATGCTATGACTACAACTAGCTGACCGTACTTGGGAAGAAACACAGTAGTTTCATCAGTCCTAAAAATAAACAGGCATTCACCCAGCAGCCATTAGCCTACGCACGTATTGTACTTATACGTACACACCTCCCACTGCATAAATGCCAGACAGTCGATAAATTAATTAGCATATTAAACCCGTCCAATAAATTATTAACCATTTTTAAAAAGCAAATGAAAAAAAAAAGAAAGTAGAAAATGCATTCTTTGGACATGGGAGGTAATATGCAAATTTGGGGGTATTGAATCTAAAAGCATGTTCCTAGACTGAAGAGTAAGTTGTCGTTAATGTGGCCACATAGTGTGCAAGTTTGTGTGCTTTGCTATGGACATTACTGCAAGAAATGTATATTTTGTTACGGTTCTTGCAGTTACATGTGACAATAATAGTATATTACTCCTTCGTCCCGGCGGGGAACATCACAACCAGATCGACTACATCATGGTCAAGAAACGCTTCAGATCAAGCATCAACATTGGCAGGACACGCACTTTTCCAGGAGCAGACATTGGAAGTGACCACGATCTCGTGATGATGTCTTTCCGGCTCCATTTGAAGAGAGTAAATACAGCAAAGTGCACTAGGCTGAAGTTTGACCTGGACAAACTGCAAGACCCGGAGGTGGCAAAAATATTTCAGGCCACAATTGGAGGGAAATTTGCACCACTGCTTATTTTGGGGGCAGGCGAAGTAGATGTCAACACCATGACCTATACCTTCAACTCAGCTGTAACAGATGCCGCCACTGAGATCCTTGGCAAGCACCGACCAAAGAAGAAGCCGTGGATCACACCTGAACTTTTGGATCTGTGTGATAAACGAAGAGAGTTAAAAAAGAAAAAGAACACCTCACATGGAGCTGATGTCTACCGAAAAATCAACAATGACATCCGAAAAGGCATGCGCACAGCAAAGGAGAACTGGATAGAAGATCAATGCCAGGAAATAGAAAACAATCTGAACAAGAACAACAGCAAGAAGGCCTACCAGACTGTGAAGCGGCTGACAAGTGTTAAACAGCCCAAAGTCTCCACTATCCAAAGCAAGTCTGGCATTTGCCTTACAGAAGAACAAGAAGTCTTGGACAGATGGACAGAGTACTGCTCTGACCTTTACAACCATACACCAAATGGAGACCCATCAGTTCTAGCATGTCCCGAGAGCAGAGAAGAAGAAGAAATCCTCCCAATTCTCCGGGAAGAAGTTGAGGCAGCAGTGCAATCGCTGAAGAAAGGGAAGTCAGCGGGAGTGGACAACATACCAGCGGAACTGCTACAAGCAGGAGGAGAAGCGATAACTGATGCTCTCACCATTATCTGTAACAAGATCTGGCAGAGTGGGGAATGGCCTACACCATGGACCCAGTCGCTTGTCATCACTCTTCCCAAAAAAGGTAACCTTCAGGAGTGTAAAAATTACCGCACCATCAGCCTCATCAGCCATCCCAGCAAGGTCCTCCTGAAAATAATACTCAACAGGTTGAAACCCCAAGCTGAACAAATCATAGCTGAAGAACAAGCAGGATTCATGGCAGGGCGAAGTACCACTGAACAGATTTTCAACCTCAGAATAATCTGTGAGAAATACCTACAGCACCAACAACATCTATATCATGTGTTCATAGACTTCAAGAAGGCATTTGACCGAGTCTGGCATGCAGCTCTATGGGCAACCATGAAAGTGTACAACATCAGCCCTAAAATTATAGAAGTCATCAAAAGCCTGTATGACAAGGCTACCAGTGCAGTCCTCCATAACAGCGTCATCGGGAACTGGTTCAGAACAACAATCGGTGTGCGTCAAGGATGCCTACTCTCTCCAACACTCTTCAACATCTTCCTAGAGCGCATCATGTCAGATGCTCTTGCAGATCACGAAGGCACAGTCAGCATAGGGGGCAGAGCAATCTTCAATCTTCGTTTTGCGGATGATATTGATGGATTGGCTGGAGAGGAACAAGAACTTGAACAGCTTGTACAGAGGCTTGACACCACCTCCAGAGCTTATGGAATGGAAATAAGTGCAGAGAAGACCAAAATGATGACCAACAACACCAATGGCATCAACACGGACATCAAAGTACAAGGCCAATCCCTCAACACAGTGCACAGCTTCAAATATTTAGGAGCCATTATGTCAGACAATGGGTCTCGACAGGAAGTCCTCTCCAGGATCGCACAAACAACTGCTGCCCTGACAAGGTTGAAGCCCATTTGGAAAGACAGAACCATCAGTCTACATTCCAAAGTAAGACTGCTGCGCTCTCTGGTCATCTCCATCTTCCTATATGCTTGCGAAGCATGGACCCTCACAGCAGATCTCCAACGAAGAATACAAAGCATGGAGATGAGGTGCTACAGAAGACTTCTGTGCATTTCCTATACCCAACACATCACCAACGACGAAGTCCGACAGACCATCACACAAGCCATTGGACAACACGATGCACGGCTGTATTTCTCTGCCAGGGGATGGCTTTTCTGTTTAACACACTAGGCCAATTATAGCGCGCAGCGCGGAAACCAGCCTCACAGCTAGCATGCTCCTTCCCGTCTAGTAGCCAACGCTTAACACAGCAGACAAAGCTGGCGGACGACTGATTTCTGACTTTGTGCTATAGATTTGATCATATTATGTGAAATATCGTTTGTATTGTGGTAGTCCTTTTGCATTTTAGTTACTTTCATATCTGTGTTTTGTGTTAGCATAAAGTAAACCTCAACATTCGATTTCGTTTGCGTTATATTTAAGTCGATTTGACCGTGTGTACTGATCGGCCCTTCTCTTTCTTGCATCGGACCGGTTTACGATCTAGTGTATATATGCGTTTTAATTACACGTTTAAATCCTTTCTACAATGTTCACCATTTGAAGTCACTTAGTACACAGTTTGAACTTTCTGGTGATGTGGTCGACATTATAACATTGCTTCTTGTGTTTGGCTGATGGCCTCTGTAATTCTAGCAAATTTTAACTTTTTTCTAGCGGTAATGGTGGAAACGATAGGCACACGCACATAATTGTTGCATTGCCGCCGCGCCGCGGCCCTGTACCTACCACTAGCTACCAGTATATAGTGAAGCTTGGTCAGTACACAGTGTGCTTATGCGAAAGTGTCGTGTGACTATAATCTACAAACAACAACACAGTGTGCCCTGTGAAAGTGACATTTATGATGGTCATTCAATGTACTGTACCTGCATAAACATCATTATAAAATATCAACAAAACACCTACAGTTGCTTGATCAGTGTGCCGTGTTGTGTGACAATGACAGGTATAGTGGTGATTTATTCCGGATATATAACTATCAGCATAATTACAGAATTGTGGGTGAGTACAATAAAAAAATTTTTTTATGTGATGTTTCCTACACGCACTAGGTTATAATATCGAAAAACACACAACCATTGTACAGTACATGCACTGTACTGCATAGGCATGCCTTGCATATATCTCTAGCTCTTCCCTACCTTCTCTCTCTCTCTCTCTCTCTCTCTCTCTCTCTCTCTCTCACACACACAAGTGAATGCATGTCTCCATAGAAAAAAAAACACGAACACATAACATTTCGTAAATTGTTGTACTTTGAACTTTGCTTAAATGTCTCGTTTGTTGCTTTGTTTTGTGAAGTCCTTTTAAACTTGACTGTATTTTCTTTGTTTGATTGTGTGTTTACATTCAGATTGTGTGTTTGTGTCTACTGTGTGTATCATATCGATTGTGTGTCCATGTAGTGTCTCTCTCTCTCTCTCTCTCTCTCTCTCTCTCTCTCTCTCTCTCTCTCTCTCTCTCTCTCTCTCTCTCTCGTGTGTTATAGGTCTAGCATGTCTTGTAAATTGTGCTGTTTTGGATGAGGTTTTAAATGTAAATGTATTTTAAATGTTTGTTTGGGCTCCCTCGTGTATAGTAAATAGTGGATGAGTTTTTAAAATACATTCAGTTTCAGCAGGAATTTTTGTTAGGCATAAAATACTTAAGCACAGCGAACAAAAGTAGTTTCTAATAGCGTGAGGTACAATTGTCACGTATTTCTAAAATGTATAACACAATCATAAGAGAGGGCGCCGGCGGTTCGTTAAGGTCTGGCTACAGCAATGCAGTGGGCTTAGTTAAAATAATTATAAGCTGCTCAAAGTACTCGAGTCAAGTGCCACTGTACTAGGCTATAGGCTACAGCAAGGCCGGCCAGCCAGCGTCTCTGACCTGGCTTAGGGCGGTTCAGCCAGCGTGAAGGGAACATAAGAGGCAAAAGAAGGGTTGAATTTAGCAACCGTCTCAGAGTACCACTTATAAACAGGCGTGGATGACCTGCTCACAGTGGTGAAGAAACGGAAACTCCGATGGTATGGCCACATCACCAGATCATCAGGCCTTGCAAAGACCATTCTGCAAGGCACAGTGCAAGGAGGTAGAAGAAGGGGGAGACCGAAAAAGAGGTGGGAGGACAACATTCGAGAATGGACTGGTTTGACACTGAGCGAAGCCATGAGGGCTGCTGAGGACAGAGAAAGATGGAGTATGCTGGTTAAACGATCATCTGTGGTGCCCCTACGACCTTCGGGTTATGGGACAGGATAGGATAGGATAGGACTCATTCGTATGATGATGATGATGTCCATTTATAAGGCACGTGTCTCCATCCATTGTCAAATGTTTAGTGTGCGGACCGATACAGGATCAAACTCAAGCCGCCTGAGTGCCCACTTGCAGCCCCTGAGTGCATAGTCTGACACCCAGATGACTGAGCACAACCATGTGTAACAAGGGGTTGGGCTATGGACCTTGTGCATGCTGGGTGTATTTGGGTAGGTGACACTCGCCTGTCTAGGACATGAGCGTCGGGATTTTTAAAGTCCATGCGATCGAAATGGGTGCGTGCACAGATTAGACCTCGGTTTATACTCTCATCTGAAGGATCAGAATATAAACCAAGGTCTATGTCTGTTGAGTATAAACCAAGGTCCAGTTTGTGATCTGATGAGAGTATAAACAAAGGTCTAGTCTTTGCACACACGCATTCCATTGCACAGATTTTAATATAGAAAGAACCCTTTCGGAATCTACCTATTGTACTCCTCTGTTGCCTAATCCTTGGAATTCCCCACTCCTCTTTAGTGATTTATTTCATATATTCCTAGAAAAACAGTAATCATCTAATGTAAATGTTTTGTGTGTGAGTGTGTTGTTGGTGTTTATTATTATATTTGTATTATTATATTTGTATATTTCCAGATAATATGTGGACCGAATTTGATTATTTTCTTCTCTGCAGATAGTGAAGTCAAGTCAAGAAATCTGTATTCACAAAAAAATGCATTTAAAATTTGGCTTATACTTTACGTACTGCTAAGCATTTTATTTCATTCATACCTGCACTTTCTCGAAGGTCAAGGTGGCTGTGGTTCATTATTTTCCAGACACATTTTGCGCTTTATCACAAAATTGCCTGAACCAAATTTACTTATTAAAAAAAAATTTGGAGGGGAGGGGGCGTGAGGGGAGTGGGTGATTGGAGTGGAGGGGACCGGGTGATTGTGGCATAGGGGGTAAGAGGGGGGGGGGGGGGGGAGGGAGGGAGGGTGTTGCCTTGCAGATAGTTCAGATCATGACCTATTGCTCCATGTTTTGAAATTTTGCTTCTTCAGGATCAAGCCGGGTCACAAAACCACCCAGAACATTTATACTTTTAGAAAATGATGATTTTTATTCAGCTTGGTGTGTGCGTGTTTGGAAATACATTTGAATGGCTTGCCATCTTGTTTAATTTTATAATAATAATAATAATAATAATAATAATAATAATAATAATAATTATAATAATAATAATAGTAATATTAATAATAAATAAAGTCTGTTAGTTAATGAGAGAAAAAACTAACTTTTATCTTTCAACTGGCTGTGTTGTTTGGTTGGCCGATCATTGATGCACGGTCATGTTCATTTTATTCAAACGCCATATCCTTGGCTTTGGTACATAGCAAGTGGTGTGTCATTACTAATGATGAATTATAGAAAAGGAAAATACCCAACATTTTGTGTGTGTTTGTATGTCCACAGGATATTTTGCTATTGTGTACATACGAAGTGCCAACAGGACAAACGAAAATTTGGTGACTTCGATTTCCAGAAAGTGTTTGTGGTAAGAATATTTTTTAGGTTTTCATTCATTTATCTTGTCGTCTTGTCTGGGTATGTCTTAGTATTTGCCACTTTGCTGAATCTCAGTGTATATTATAAAGTAATCTCCAAGGCACTTACATTCACCGATTTTAAATTTTTGTTACCTTCCTTGAATTAAAAAAACACTAACAAAATCCCAAGTTTTAAAAGATTGTAGGAATAAGTACTATTCCAAACAAACTTAAATATCCTACCGCTGTTAATACTAAGAATTGATTAAAATTCTTCATGTCATAAGAATCTAAACACACAAACATGTAATTAATTGTCCACACTAATTGGAGAGAGGAAATCTTAAAATAAAATGAGATTTAAAAAGCAAATAAAACACCAATTTATTAAAAGAAAACAATAAATACTAAAAGAAAGCCAAACTAAACAGATTCAGCTATAAGCAAACAGAAATTACATGGCATAAATATTAGGCAAATTATCTCACACATATGAATTCCACACACATTATATTTTATAAAAATAATTATAATAATTCTAATTATTTGGGAATAATAAAATAATGGATGAACAATACTAAAATATTAATGGCCGCATGCTAAACTGAAGCAAAAACCATCTCTATCTTGTTACCAGAGATCTCAAATCAACAAAATAATGTCGCTACACTATTATAACGTACCACATACAAATTTACTGACCTCACTTCTACATACCATGCAACTTTCAAATCTACACTATATATTTCAACACTCCAAACATCACAAACATTACCGCCATTTTGTTTCTTCTAATCCCACCACAAATGAAAACTTTCAGCATACATTTTCAGCACAATATAATTCATTTAAACTAGAAGGGCAATTCTGTCTACATACAGCAGTTTATCATCACTTTTTTTTTAACCTGTGAACAAGTATTATGACCTACTCATATAAGATGTCAAAGTGAACCAGACCTCCTGATCTTTAATTTTATCGTCTAAAATCATGGCCTGAACAGAGTTAAATAAAAGCACTGTAACTGTAACCTCCAGTTTTCAAACCTTTACAGCTCTCATTGGACTTGTAAGCAGCTTAGAAATGACGTCATCAAGAGGCACCCGATACAACAGGCACCACAATACTCTCATTTAGTAAATTCACCACAACGCTCGGCTTTGTTTTTATCTCTGTGCACTAGCTCAAGTTAGATCAGTTAGATGTGCCGAAAGGTGGCGAATGTGTACCTCAGGCGGCTTGAGTTAGGTCCTGTATCTGCCAGTGCTTTGAGCAGCTCTTGAGCTGAAAAAACTGTATATAAGAAAAAAATAAATTAAATAAATAAATGTGGTTTTTGATATTTGTATTATAACTGTTGATGTGTGTTGTATGTTTGTGAAAAAAAACAACAAATATATTTCTTGTATTCGAACTTGGCAATGCAGTTATTTGACTTGACTTGTGTTCAGCCTAACGGCGACCTGGAGGACAGAGAGCAGCCTGGGAGCGTTATTTGTCCACCATCACCTCAAAGTCTGCCAACCGTGACCACCTCTGTTGGAGCACAGCTTTCCCCCTCACCTGTCAGCAGCAACGTGAGTCTTATTTTATTCATGTGATCCAAATGCGGATGACATTGAGATTGATGACATTTTTGGATTGGCTGTAGATGAACAAGGACTTGTACATCTGATACAGAGGCTTGACACCACCTCCAGAGCCTTTGGAATGGAAATAAGTGCAGAGAAGGACAAAATAATGACAACAATACCAAGTGTTTTCTCTTTGCACACAAATGCTACCTAGCCAGTTTTTGCCAATTCTCTTGCCTATTCATCTACCCATCACATACAAAATGTTCGATAAACATTCTTATGTTTTAAGATTTGGTGGGTGCATCCTTTCCATTGCATTTACAAACTATACATTCTTGGGTTTTCAGAATGGAAGCGAACAGACGGTTGATGGCAGTGCAGCCGCTATACAAAGTATGGAGATTGATGATATTCTTGATGACATTGAAAGTGATGAGCCCTTAAACCATACAAGAAATGATGGGATGGTGATGCAGCGAATGGAGCCGAGCAGCGCTGCATCTTTTTTGTCCTATGTGCCTCGTAATGACTGGCCAGTGCCTTGTGAGAAGGAAGGCCGTGTTGGGGACTATGTACAAGCCAGCCTAGCTATGGCACCATGTCCAGCACCAAGAACAGCCACTGCTGAAGTGAATGACATTTCGCCATACGTTTTGGAAACTGAAAATTCTCCAGGCCCAGTTGGCTCAGACAGGCCTCTGTTTCTCATCCAGCGCTACATTGAGCAGTCTCCTTCCAATGCATAGAGGTCAGATGTTCAACATTGATCTTTCATAGCAGGATGGTAGCATGTGGGTCAGAAGGAGTAGATCATACTATGCCAAGGCAGACAAAAGGTTTGTGGAGAAAACACAGGCAGTGGTTACCTCATCTAAAGAAAAGGGACTGGAGATTAAAGGATAGCATCTTGGAGATAATCCTTATTAGAAATTCTCCTCCAAGGGAATTACAGAATGATAAAAAATATCTATCTCTCCCTTCTCTGCTGCTAGTGTTTGTGGGTTCATGCCATTTATGGCCTATTCGCTGTGCTCTCATCTCCACCAAAACTCGACATCATCACAGCAAGTGAGTCAAAAGATTAACAAGTTATAAAGTGTACCTACATCAAAAAGATCAATGGTTCGTATAGGACAACATGCATTTGAGAAAACTAAAATCAAACTATAAACTTCATAATAGCCCACTGTTTGTGAATGCCTTCATGTTGCCGGCGGGAGCATGATGGTTCATTGTGTGTGGAAAGAGTGGATAGGAGTTTTGAGGGTTTGTGACAGGCCTTCATGGATAGTCATATATATATATATATAACTACACTTAAAAACAAAATCTTCTTTGCCAAGTAGCCACAAGGACTTTCAAAGAAAGGCAAGGTCAGTCGCACAGGTGCTGGTAGAAACAATTGTGTCTTGAAATCTGTCAGGATGCAATAAATATATATTTGCTCATGCTGTTAGCCATGAGTAAGTGTGCCCAATTATGATGTCAAAGAAGAAGAAATATTGTGTGGAAAGTGCCAAGCACAAACAGACTCTCACTTGCCATACGTTGTATTGCATAATAACATTTTTGTGGGGACATGTTTTTGAAATGTGGGCTGGGCTGTCTTTTAGCGCGCGTAGCACCGGCTTGATAGGATTATGTGACACATGGGTCTTGATCTGGATCTGGGTTGGTGGAGCATCACAGGAGCCAAAGACGACTTTCTTCGTGACAAGTCTTCATTGCACTGATTTAAAAGAAAACAGCTACAAAATCCATCATTAAATTACGTTAATTAGCATGTGAATGGTATTATTTTAGAAGTATAATGTGACGATTTGTCAAACCTTTTTTTGAATGCTTGTCAGACATTGATTTGGACTTGGGATCTCATTTTACAACATGTTAATGGAATCAACATTTGACAACATATTGTGACAAAATTAAAACAACCATGTCCTTTATTAATAATTAACTAATGTATTTATTTACTTATTTTATCATTTTTATGTAGCGTTTTTCCAGCTCAAGAGCTGCTCAAGGCGCTGGCTGATGCAGGTCCTAACCCCAAGTGCCCAATGCGCCCACTTGCTGTCTTAGGCCCATTGTCTGATGACACAGACCGCTGTCCTTTCTGTGGTGGAAAGGGAGGCGACTGGTTCAGGCTTGGGAGAGAGGTTGTCTATCTTCCATTTGTTGGTTAGTCCAGGGTCCTGCATAACCACAAGTATATCAGCTAACAAGTTAGTATCTCTTATTGCCCCCAGTCGACAGCGGTGGTCACGTTGCCCTTGGTTTTAGCCACACTTAAAAATAGAATAGAGAATTCTGGGAAATCTGTTCAAGGGAAGTAACTGATAACTAGCTACGGTTGCAGTCATGGTCGCCATTTCTCGCAAAGATGTGCTGGCTGAAATTTAACGAAAGTTGGGAGAGGAACTGCATATTTCTGGTAGTGAATAAAGGCTTTGCTCAATTATCGAAGGAGAACACGATGGATTTATAGAAACATGCACACATGTATGTGAGCTCAGTGCAGGCGATCGTGAGTCTCAGTGAACGATTGTTCGCCATTGTCATTGATTCAGCTGCTCAGATCGCTTCGATGTGATGGTTCATTTATCGCTTGAATCACACTGTATAATGCACATGCAAGTTCTGTCAAAGATATGATGATTT
The DNA here is from genome assembly GCA_036898135.1 of Oncomelania hupensis. Taxonomy (NCBI): domain Eukaryota; kingdom Metazoa; phylum Mollusca; class Gastropoda; order Littorinimorpha; family Pomatiopsidae; genus Oncomelania; species Oncomelania hupensis. The sequence continues at coordinate 44,433,073 of CM072516.1, forward strand.
GAGCATATGTTCGATTCCGTACCGATTGGAAGGTGGGGTGGAAAAATTCAATCGTGGTGATGATCAATCCTATTTTGCAATGGTGGTTAGGCCTACTTTATTGTGTATGGTCACGGGTACTTACCTTTTGTAGTTTGTGTGCTTTTTGTTCTGTCGGCCTTGAGTGTTTGCGTCGCCTTGGCTCGTTGTACTTTGTTGTGGTCTCGCTCTCTTTTGATTTTGTGAAAGCAAATTCAAATTGCATTGTTTTCCAGCAGCATGCGAGGTCAAATTAGACGAATTCAGATCTAACCAATCTTCTTGTGACACCATTTTGCGTGTGTCTCGTGTGCCATGCACCAATTGCGAAGAGTCCAGCCGACATCATTTCAGAAAAGGATTTCCCTACCCATAATTCCCCTGGGTTTTGAAGTTTCTAAAAAATTATTTTAGGCCGACGACGCTCTATGGAGCGCAAAGCATGTAAAGGGAAGCAACCGGTTGTACGCGCACGTTGACAGAGACATAGAAGGGAGATACTAACTTGTTAGTTGATATACTTGTGGCATAACCCAATGGCCACTCCAAAGGATTCTGTACAGCAGGAGCCCCTCGAGCCTAGTCTAACCAACAAATGGAAGGTAGACCACCTCTTTCCCAAGCTTGAACCAGTCGTCTCCCTTTCCGCCACATTTCCTTGCCTTATTTAAATTCCTAACGGGTGTGGGAATTACTCCTGGCTTGCTTTAGTTGAAGGAAAGTTCATGTGAATTCTGCCATGACACTAGTGATTTTGTGGTCATGTGACAATACATTTTGCTAATGACAAATGATATGGGGAATATGCAAATTTAGAAAAGAATTGTATGTTTTAAGTGTGTGTGTGTGCGTATTTGTGTGTGTGTTTATGTATAAGTGACTTAGCTCCTTTAATTACTGTAAAGAAAGAAAGAGAAAAGAAAGAAATTTCTCTTATATAGCACACTTACAAGCTCAGAGAGCTTCTCAATAAAGCCTATAGATGTGTGCATTATAAATCAATGTTTTATTATTATTATTATTATTATTACTATTATTAGTATTATTATTATTATGAGTCACTGTATTATTATTATTGTTATTATTACTATTATGAATCAATATATTATTATTATTATTATTATTATGATTATTAATCAATGTATTAATATTATTATTATCAATGTATTTGTAATGATGATGATGATGATTATTATTATTATTGCTAATGTTGTTATTAATATTATTTTGTAACTGGTGAAAAAGACGTTTTGTCTGTATATTTATATTACATTTTGTTGTTGTTTTTTGTTTCTGTGTAAAAAAATTTTTTATTTTTTTTGGAGGGAGGGGGGGGGGGGGGAATCCTGATTTTTAAAAATGTATTCTTAAACTTGGTCTTACATACACAATCCATTTCCATTGCTTCTCAAGAATCTAGTCACTAGGCAGAAGTTTTGCTTCTTTTATTTTTATAATTTTAGTGTTGTTGAAATCTCAACCTCAATATTCTCCTGATTTGGGTTGTTGCATTTTCATTTGTATTTTGTTACAGTGTGCGATAAACAATTTTATGTGAATCAGGGCTGTTCTGGTCATTTGTGTGTTGCATTCTTACTTGAATTTTAGATTTAAAAATAAAAAGTATAATATCTTGTTAATTTTAAATTTTAATTTTAATATTTAGATTTTTTTTTTAAACCGATTTAATTTATTTATTGATTTATGCAATTGATATATGCTGTTAGTCGGCATTCTGTTCTCATTTTGGTTGTTGCATTTTTGTCTTTATTATTTACATATATGCATTTGTTAATTTTAAATAAATAAGGGCTTTTGTGGGTATTTGTGTTGCTGCATTTCTTAATTACATTTTTTGTTGTTTACCTGTATGTTTTTATTGATTTGCAAGTAACGAGGTCAGTATTCTCTTCTAATTTTTGTTGCTGCATTTCGGTCTTTATTATCTACATGTGTGCAATTATTACATTAAAATTAGTGTTGTTCTGGTCATTTTTTGGTTGTTTTATATTTACCTTTTTATTATTTTCTGTATACTGGGGTTTCAGTATAAATTCAGTATTCATATATATATATATTCAGTATAAATAGTATCCACACTTTCTTGAAATTTAGTGCTTTAAATTTCCACTGTCGCTGTCTTTCTAATTTATTCTTTCTCATTCCTACTTTGTTCTATCAATCTAACATACTATCTTCTTTTCCGCTAGACCAGTCCCCTACCTTTGTTCTTCAAAACTCTTCTGGGACAAAAATCCTCATTTGTGTGTGAGGTCTGTTGTATCAGCTTGGGACTATTGGACGCTTTCTGCCAAATGGTCACTAGGGCTTCTTATGATATTATTTAGCAATGTAGCCATTTTATATGTATGTGTTTTGTTAAAATTTTATAATGATGTTTATAATCTATTTTTGTTTTTGTAAATGGGAGTTCAATAAATTAAAATATAACCTCAGCGTCCCCTGCGTGTGATGCCTTTATTGTAAAGTGATTGGCTAATGGAATGCCTTCAGTGTTACCACTGGGTTTTGTTTCAGCGGATATTTTATGCGGAGCAGGGATGAGTCTTCCTCGTTCAGTGAAGTTGTGATCTTGATTTTGTGGTCCTGAATTGGCTCTTTGCAATCTGCTGGACCCTGTAAGCAATGAATAATTAATTAACTAACAAATCTTGAAAACTCTTCCGGGACAAAATTCCTCATTTGTGTGTGAGGTCTGTTGTATCAGCTTGGGAATATTGGACGCTTTCTGCCAAATGGTCACTAGGGCTTCCTATCCTATCCCATAACTCGATCGAAGGTCTTTGGGGCACCACAGATGATCGTTTAACCAGCGTACTCCATCTTTCTCTGTCCTCAGCAACCATCATGGCTTTGCTCAGTGTCAAGCCAGTCCATTCTCGAATGTTGTCCTCCCACTTCTTTCTCTGTCTCCCTCTTCTTCTGCCTCCTTGCACCGTGCCTTGCAGGAAGGCTTTTGCAAGGCCTGATGCTCTTGTGATGTGGCCATACCATCAGAGTTTCCGTTTCTTCACCACTGTGAGCTGGTCACCGCATTGTCCAATGGCTTGTGCAGAGGTGCCAACCAGTACGGATTGACCGTATTTAATTCTGGCGAAGTGAATTAAATACAGAAATACGGTAGCTTTTATAAGAATACGGAGGAGAAGTTGCAGATCGTTTATCTTTGCCAGCGGTGCTTCTGTACTGGTTTCTGGTCTCAGAATAGTACTCGTGCACTCACTGAACGTCGCTGTGTGCCTGTGGTATTTTCCGAGCACGCGCGATCTGAATCAAACACGTGATCCATTTGTCCAATGAAAACACTCGTTCTTAGCCTTTCGGGGTGAAGACTGTAATGAAGGGAACTCGTACAGATCTATTTTTAGACTGACGTCAACTGGGGTTATGGTAGGGTTGGGTTAGGGTTACCCTTCCCAACCCAACCCTACCCTACCCTACCCATCCCCTTGGGGTCATGAACAATCTTGCCACTGTAGATTGTTCTAACCTATAAAGGGAACAGTGAAAGCCCCAGTTGAAAACCTGTCTTGCCTTTGTAGACATGACAGATTCACTGCGGCAACAGTACCCCCGTTGGAGTGCCGGGGGTTTCAGTATAAATAGTATCCCCACTTTATGGAAATTTAGTGCTTTAAATTCCCACTGTTGCTATCTTCCTCATATACTCTTTCCCATTCCTGCTCTGTCCTATCACTCTGCTATACTATCTTCTTCTTCGCTAGATCAATGACCTACCTTTTTTCTTGAAAACTCTTCCTGGACAAGACTCCTTGTTTGTGTATGAGGTCTGTTGGATCAGCTTGGGAGTGTTGGACGCTTTCTGCTGGGTGGTCACTGGGGCTTCCTGTGATGTTGGTATTTGGCAATGTAGGCATTTTATATGTATATGTTTCGTTGATGATTTGTAATGATGGTTGTATTCTATTTTGTTTTTGTAACCGGGGGTTCGCGTAGTTGAGGTAAACCCTCAGCCGTCCCCCGCGTGGGATGTCTTTATTGTAAAGTGACTGGCCGGTGGAGGGCGTTCAATTTTCCCACTAGGGTTGTTTCGGCGGATCTTTTATGCGGATCGGGGGTTGTCCGGTCCTGATTTGGCTCGGAGGAGTCCGCTGGACCTAAAGCAACAATCAATCAATCAATCAATCAACCCTACCCATACCCTACACCTAGTCCAAAAATAGACCTGTACAAGTTCTCTCCATAATAGTCTTCACCGCCTTTCAGAGTGTTTCAAAATCGCGAAAATGGCAGGACGTGGTAGACCCAGAAAAAGGAAAAGCGGCTAAGTCTGTTGTGGAGGACTGCACTGGTAGCCTTGTCATACAGGCTTTTGATAACTTTAATAATGTTAGGGTTGATGTTGTACACTCACAGGGTTGCCCACAGAGCTGCATGCCAGACTCGGTCAAACGCTTTCTTGAAGTCTACAAACACATGATATAGATGTTGTTGGTACTGTAGGTATTTCTCGCAGATTATTCTGAGGTTGAAAATCTGTTCAGTGGGACTTCGCCCTGCCCTGAATCCTGCTTGTTCTTCAGCTGTGATTTGTTCAGCTTGGGGTTTCAACCTGTTGAGTATTATTTTCAGGAGGACCTTGCTGGGATGGCTGATGAGGCTGATGGTGCAGTAATTTTCACATTCCTGAAGATTACCTTTTTTGGGAAGAGTGATGTAATGACAAGCGAATCGATGATTGATGGTGATAGGAGAATCGATGATTGACACCTTCACCATTATTTGTAACAAGATCTGGCAGAGTGGGGAGTGGCCTACACCATGGACCCAGTCGCAGGGCTTCCTATGATATTATTATTTAGCAATGTAGGCATTTTATATGTATGTGTTTTGTTGATATTTTATAATGATTCTATTTTGTTTTTGTTAACGGGGGTTCAATAAATTAAGAGTATAGCCTCAGAGTCCCCTGTGTGGGATGCCTTTGTTGTACAGTGACGGGCTGGTGGAGTTCCTTCAGTGTTACCACTGGGGTTGTTTCAGCAGATCTTTTATGCAGATCAGGGGTGAGTCCTCTTTCAGGCAAGTTGTGGTCTTGATTTTTTGGTCCTGATTCGGCTCATTGCAGTCCGCTGGACCCTATAAGTAATGAATAACTAATTTATATGTTTTTATGCATATTTATTGATTCATTTGAAATATATGCTGTGAGTTAGAATTACCTCCTCATTTTGGTCTTTAATATTTGTGCCATTATTCCTACTGTCGCTGTCTTTCTCCTTTGTTCTTTCTCATTCCTACTCTGTTATATTAATCTCCTATACTATCTTCTTCTTCGCTAGACCAGTCACCTACCTTTTTTCTTGAAAACTCTTGCGGGACAAAACTCCTCATTTGTAAGTGAGGTCTGTTGGATCAGCTTGGAAATATTGGACGCTTTCTTCCTATGATGTTATAATTTGGCAATGTAGGCATTTTATATGTATGTATTTTGTTAATATTTTATAATGATGTTTATATTCGATTTTGTTTTTGTAAACGGGGGTTCGATAAATTAGAGTATAGCCTCAGCATCCCCTGCTTGGGATGTCTTTATTGTAAAGTGACCAGCTGGTGGAGTGCCTTCAGTGTTGCCACTAGGGCTGTTTCGACAGATCTTTTATGCGGATCAGGGGTGAGTCCTCTTTCAGTGAAGTTGTGGTCTTGATTTTGTGGTCCTGATTCGGCTATACTGGTCCTGATTTGGCTCGGAAGAGTCCGCGCTGGACCTAAAGCAATAATCATGTCATGTAATGTAATGTGCTATTATTACATTTACATAAGTGCTGTTCTGGTCATTTTGTGTTACATTATTTTCATTTTAAAATTTCTGTTAATGTCATTATTTATTGATTTACAAAAGATATAACGCTGTTTGTCAGAATTGGCTTCTCATTTTGGTGGGTGTAGTTTTGTCTTTTGTTGTTGGTTTTTTTACATGTAAGTAATTGCAAATTTGGCAGCCATTGATTGATTGTTAGTTCATGTTTTAGATATTTTAAAAAAAACTCTTTTAACTCAAAACAAGATTTACACAATACATATCACAACTGTAATAAACTTCATATTAAAATGTATTTTTTTATGAATGTGTAAATGTGTCAAGTCTTCTTCTTCATCGTCGTTGTTGTTGTTCATCTTCTTTTGTTGTTGTTGTGGTTCTTCTTTTTCTTCTTCTTCTTCTTCTCCTTGCTTGATCTTTTATGTGTAAAAATAAATTTAATAATGAGAATTAATTATTTAGGACACCCCCCTCACCCCCTCCATCTTCCCCTCGTTGGGATGCCGGGGGTTTCAGTATAAATAGTATCCCCACTTTTCTGGAAATTTAGTGCTTTAAATTCCCATTGTTGCTTTCATTCACCTTTGTTATGTCTGTTGGATTAGCTTGGGAATATTGGACGCTTTCTGCCAAATGGTCACTGGGGTTTCCTATGATGTTATTATTTGGCAATGTAGGCATTTTATTTGTATGTGTTTTGTTGATATTTTATAATGGTGTTTGTATTTTATTTTGCTTTTGTAAACACGGGTTTGATAAATTAGAGTATAGCCTCAGCGTCCCCTGAGTGGGATGTCTTTATTATAAGGTGACTGGCTGGTGGAGTGCCTTCAGTGTTAACAACTAGGTGTGTTTCAGCAGATCTTTTATGCGGATCGGAAGTGAGTCCTCTTTCAGCGAAGGTGTGGTCTTGATTTTGTGGTCCTGATTTGGCTCTTTGCAGTCTGCTGGATCCTGTAAGCAATGAATAACTAACTAATTAATTATTAATTTATTCTTTTTAAAAAAATATTACTGTTTTAGTTATGCCATATGTTCATGAGCCCACGCCAAAGAAAATAAGTTTTCTTTATATAATGTAAAGTTGGACAATTAAGTTGTTTTGTATCATATTGCAAAACATTGGCTAATTTTGCTGATTCGAATGCCAAATGTGTCGTAATATGACAGAAAGAGGGAGAGAGAGGGAGGGAGAGAGAGAGACAGAGCGATAGAGGAAAGAGAGCAGAGAGGTGAGAGAAAACGAGGGTAGAGAGAGAGAGCGAGAGATAGGAGAGGAGAGAAAGAGGGGAGAAAGAGAGAGGGGAAAACTTGTGGAAAGGTGTTTTATTCCTTTATGGCACACCCCATCAGGAAGGGATGTGTGAAACAAACATGTACATCACAATTTAGAACAAAATATTATACTGTATTTTTTAAAGACAAAAAAATGATCACAATATCATAATCTATATATATATAAATTGCTTAGCCGGAAGTCCTTCTTCGCCACTACTATAAAGTTTGTCCGGTATGGACGCTGATCTGGGCAGGTGCTGGGGGCTACGGATCGGCCTTCTGTGTGCTCAAAACCAGTGAAATCGTTATAGCCGACATTTCCTTACCGAACGTTTAACCGTTTCTGAGATAAATAAATAAACAAAATGTCCACAAACTGCAATAGCCTCATTCCGCGCGCTTCCATTATAAATCAAATTGAGGTTTCAGCATGTTTTCCCATATAGACCAAAAAATTGACTGTTTTTGTACGAAGCATTGATAGCTGAGTTGGTAACACTTTCGCCTCCCGTTTAGGACGACCCAAGTTCGAATCCGACGCGGGGCATGTTTGTTTTTATGGTTTTTTTTTTCCCCACTACAATATGGATATTTTTCTTTTTAATTTAGGCTTTTTACCTTTATTATTATTATTAGTATTAGTATTATTTATAATATTATATCTTATATAAAATTTTCTTTTAAAACCTTGGTGTTTATGATTTCTATTTGTATTATTCTATATTCAATATTATTATTATTATTATTATTATTATTATTATTATTATTATTATTATTATTATTATTATTATTATTATTATTATTATTACCAAGGATCGGGATGGGGTGGTACGTTGTTATTATTATTAGTATTATTATTATTATTATTATTATTATTATTATTATTATTATTATTATTATTATTATTATTATTTATAAACTAATAATACTTATTATTATTATTATTATTATAATTATAATATCTTATATCAAATTTTATTTTAAAACCTTGGTGTTTTTATGATTTCTATTTGTATTATTCATTATTATTATTATTATTATTATTATTATTATTATTATTATTATTATTATTATTATTATTATTATTATTATTATTATTATCAAGGATCGGAATGGGGTGGTACGTGTAGGTAAAAGGGGGCTACGGGTAGCTTTAAATGGGCATGGGTAGGCATAACGGGGATACGGGTATATATAAGGGGGTATGGTGATGGTCGATTCCTTTCATCCATACCTGCGAAACGATCAACGGGGACGTATCAAGGAGGGTACAGGTAGGTTACAAGGGGGGTACGAAAGGTATCAAGGGGTTATGGGGAGGTATCAAGTGGGTTCAGGGAGGTATCAAGGGGGTATGATGAGGCATCATGGAGGGGGGGGGACGGGGAGATATCAGAGGGGGGGGGGTATGGTGAGGTATCAAGGGGGATATGGGGAGGTTTCATCGTCCAAATGAAACTCGCAGACAACAGTTGTCTCTCTGTCTACATTTTAAACAGCAACCTGTGTACCCTGGCTTGCCAGGGTACAAAAACCACTAGTGATCAATAAAGCGCTATTTCTCTTAGCTTAAAAGTTTTATACAAATAAACACAGACATTTTTAATTATATTCATGTTTGTTGTAGACAAAAGTAGATGCATATGAAATGCACTAGTGAGAGAGAACTCTACGTGCGTCCGAGTGACGTGGGAACACGCAGACATCGTACACCCCAAGCTGCTCTCCCTGCACTACGTTTCCAACTGCACTGAACCCGCTACCCAGGTATGTACAACCAACCATAGGCGCCGGTATCTGGATGTGCCATCGTTTCTCCTGACAGCGCCACTCTCTCTCTCTCTCTCTCTCTCTCTCTCTCTCTCTCTCTCTCTCTCTCTCTCTCTCTCTCTCTCTCTCTCTCTCTCTCTCTCTCTCTCTCTCTCTCTCTCTCTCTGGATGTCTCTTTTTCTTTGTGTTTCTGTCTGTCATTGTCACTCTCTGTCTTCTACTACTACTACTACTACTACTACTACTACTACTACTACTACTACTACTACTACTACTATTACTACTACTACCCTATCCTATCCCATAACTCGGAGGTCGTAGGGGCACCACAGATGATCGTTTAACCAGCGTACTCCATCTTTCCCTGTCCTTAGCAACCCTGATTGTTTCACTCAGTGTCAAACCAGTCCATTCTCGAATGTTGTCCTCCCACCTCTTTTTCGGTCTCCCTCTTCTTCTACCTCCTTGCACTGTGCCTTGCAGAATTGTCTTTGCAAGACCTGATGACCCTGGACGCCATCGATAAAAAAGGCAAAATAAAAACTTATTCCGACGCCAAGCGCCGAGCTCTCTGACCTCTGACATTGTAGTTGGAGATACCGTTCTTGTGAAACAACAAAGAAAGAACAAACTGACACCTTACTATTCTCCCAAACCGCTCAAGATTACCGCGAAGAATGGTTCAGTGCTGACCGCTAGCAGAAATTATGCCAAAGTCACTCGAAACTCATCCTTCTTCAAGAAAGTTGCATTGCCGCCCAGCAAGCCACCTGACCAAAGAGACAAAACACCAGCAATCCGCAGCCGCTAGTGGTGTTCGTGCTGCAGCCGTAATTGTATAAACTGTTAAACAAATAAACAAACAAACTGAAAGTTACAATTCAAAACAATGCTAGCTTAAAAAAGTTTCGAACGCACTGCTACCGTTGTTCATATTAGCAAATCGTTCGAAACGCGCCGCTGGTAATTTTAAGTCATTCCGAGTGTTACGCTTATTTCTGTTTTATGAGTCAGGTATTGTTTATAGTTATTTATACAGTTTCACATTCAGCTAGCGATTTCGTTTTCAATATATACAATACCGTAACTGTAATTCAGTGCTTAAAGTGTACTAAAACTGAAACGTGTAGTTATTTTTGATGCCACAGAAAAATTTCATTTAGGATATTTCATTTACTGAGGTTAAGAGGGATGTCGTATCCTAGTTGTATAGGTCCCCCGTTGGGGTGCCGGGGGTTTCAGTATAAATAGTATCCCCACTTTCTGGAAATTTAGTGCTTTAAATTCCCACTGTCGCTGTCTTTCTCATTTGCTCTTTCTCATTCCTGCTCTTTTCTATCAATCTGCTATACTATCGTCTCCTTCGCTTGACCAGTCTCCTACCTTTTTTCTTGAAAACTCTTCCGGGACAAGACTCCTTGTTTGTGTATGAGGTCTGTTGGATCAGCTTGGGAATATAATTGGACGCTTTCAGCCAGGTGGTCACTAGGGCTTCCTATGATGTTATTATTTAGCAATGTAGGCATTTTATATGTATGTGTTTTGTTGATAATTTATAATGATGTTTGTATTCTATTTTGTTTTTGTAAACGGGGGTTCGGTAAGTTGGGGTGAAGCCTCAGCCGTCCCCTGTGTGGGATGTCTTTATTGTAAAGTGACTGGCTGGTGGAGGGCATTCAGTTTTCCCACTAGGGTTGTTTCAGCAGATCTTTTATGCGGATTGGGTGTTGTCCGGTCCTGATTTGGCTCGGAAGAGTCCGCTGGACCTAAAGCAACAATTATGTAATGTAATATAATGTAAGTTGTATAGGCCTATTTCATATGTGACGTCATATCATGACGTGCATAATACGGATGACGCCATTAGAAAGGAGTCTATGTAGAACCACCATCAGACAATCAGTGAACGATCAGATCTCTGTTTCATCTAAATAAATCTGCTTTAGGAATAAGCATTAGATGTCTTATTTTGTTAGTCGTATGTGCCTGTGACACTTAGAACAGTCCTGACTTGTGTCGTCTGCTAGGCAGCGACTTTAAGATACAAAGGACAAAGCAGGATGAAGTTTTAAGGCGAGGAGCCTTACTGCAGTGTCTAAAACTAGCCTATTGTGACACAAAGACAGTTACCATAACAATGACTACCACGACTGGACAACGCCACAGAAATGCATGTTCAGAGGATTACGCTACGCGGCCTACTAGCGCCAAAACCAAGAGTTACTATTTTCACGAGATAATTGAAATTAACACGTGTTCTGTGTAATTAACAGATACCTGTAATCCACAGTGAAAAACCAAAAACAAAACAGCGAAAGTGTGTACATGTGCAGAAGATGAGCAAGATACTGAGGTGTTTTGGCGACAGTACTCTTACCAGGGAAAACCAGCATCTTCTTAACTTATATTTATAAGCAACTGAGAGAGATGCCAAAGTCTATTATAGCATCGCTCTTTATATATCTTCTAGGATCGCATAAACAACTGCTGCTTTGGCGAGGTTGAAGCCAATTTGGAAAGACAGGACCTTGTCTAATATCACAGATGTGAATAGACGTTAAATTAAATAAGTAAAAAGACAGGACCATCAGTCTACATTCCAAGGTAAGGCTGCTGCGCTCCCTTGTCATCTCCATCTTCCTATATGCTTGCGAAACATGGACCCTCACAGCAGATCTCCAACGAAGAATACAAAGCATGGAGATGAGGTGCTATAGAAGACTTCTGGGCATTTCCTATACCCAGCACATCACCAATGACGAAGTCCGACAGACCATCACACAATTCATTGGGCAACACGATGACCTGCTCACAGTGGTGAAAAAACGTAAACTCCGATGGTATAGCCACGTCACCAGATCATCAGGTCTTGCAAAGACCATCCTGCAAGGCACAGTGCAAGGAGGTAGAAGAAGAGGGAGACCGAAAAAGAGGTGGGAGGACAACATTCGAGAATGGAATGGTTTGACACTGAGCGAAATAATCAGGGTTGCTGAGGACAGGGGAAGATGGCGTACGCTGGTTAAACGATCATCTGTGGTGACCCTACCACCTCCGAGTTACGGGATAGGATAGGATAGGACTCATAATTCTAGAAATGTCGAAACCAGTATCTTTGTACTTGTCAAATATTGGTGACTCGTTCCTTAATTCTACGTATGCGGGACAAGCGAACAAGAAGTGAGGATCATCTTCCACATCGTCTTTGCATACTGGACACATCAGCTGTTGTGGTGTTACTCCTGGCCTGTATCTTCGTCTGTGTTGATCGGGGAGATGCCGAACCTGAAATGGACATAGGCAATTTTAAAACATCGTAGCTGGTGACAGTCTACATAATGTTCAAGTTTAAACACACTCTTGATCTGAGCATAGTATTCAAAGCGCTCGCTAGAAAAAAAGAGTGAGTTCCCAGTCACTTGTGAATCGATTTTAAAGTCTTTCTCTCAAGGAAGCCAAAAACGACTTAAAGTCACCAACACTTTGCTGTTGCCATGAGAGAGAGAGAGAGAGAGAGAGAGAGAGAGAGAGAGAGAGAGAGAGAGAGAGAGAGAGAGAGAGAGAGAGACGAACACACACATACAGACACATACACCGACATACAAACACACACACAAATACATAAACATGCAGACACAAACATTCACACACACAAACACACACACACATAGATTAAATTATACTCTATACACATACATTTACACAGACACACGCACATATTAAATTATACACACACATACATAAAATAAACACCGACACATATGCAGACAGAAAGACAGCAAGACACACAGAGACACTCAGTTAATTTATTTTGTCTAGTTTAATAATTATCGCAGTGTGTGAATAGAGGTTATATTAAATAAATAAATATTTAAAAAAACCACTCAGTTTCCAAGTGACCAAAGTTTCCAGGAGATAGCACGTTGTTCATAACCAATACACGGCACCACGATAGCCCCGCAGAACCCTTCCTACCCCGTCTGGCACACTGATAAGAGGCGAACGGCCCACGGCAAGTTTGAGCTATGTGGTGTCCAGTGACCTCGTGGGCGCAGTGGCTAGTTTTCTCTGTTTTCTTTACGGGTCGCGGGTTGTAATCCCCTGCAAGGTGCGAACTTATGTGACATAGGTACCAGACTGTTTAGGTCATCGAGGGATTTCTCCGAGTATTCCGGTTCCTTCGCTCCCGGCAAGAGAAATCAAATGTTTATTTTTGAAAGTTCGATTGACTGCATTCAAATTTAGTTACTTTTCCTGTTGGTGAAATCTGAGCTCGGCTTACACACCGTGCCTCGATCAATACCTCTCACTATTGGAGGAGCGGAGCGAATTTAAGCCCCGGTTAGTCTCCGCTACGCGGTGTGCCAGAATCTTTATCCTGCAAAAAATATTGTTACATAGTAGTTTCGGCAATAGATATATATTCGTATTTCTATAAAACATTTCCATTATAGTGCAATAAAATTATTTTTTTAAAAACAACAACAATCGGACTGCAGACGATGCACCCAAAAGCTGCAATTGGGCGCCTCTGGCGACTTCAATGAGGTCCTGTATGTATCGGCCAGCACCTTGCAGTTCTAGAACTGGAAAAGCGCTATATAAGAACAAATAATTAATAAGTAAAACGTCTCACTAAATCCATGGGATGAATGGGAATTCCAGTTTACATTAACAGTTCCTCAGTGTTGACTGGAAGTTTAACTTATCCTAGGACATATGGGAATTCTAATAAACATTAGGATGATTCTGAATGGCACTGGCTTTCCCTTTTTTTCCCCCTGTGACATAGACACTCACAAGACACACTACACTCCGAGAGTAGATCCGCTAAAGGGAGTCATTGTAGCGCGTTACTGCGGGATTACCTTGCTGTAGGCCAAACATATAGTGAGCGGTAGGAAGTAGGATTTTCTTCCAGCAGTCGCTGGCTGTCAACTTTGCCTTCGCTGTGCCGCGTTGCGGGCGGCTACAACAATGGACTCTACCTGAAGCTGTGCTGGGTGCCTTGTTACCTGTATAGCATACCAGTCTACTTGTGTTTTCAGGAAAAGTGTGTTTACACTGTACTCTACATATGTTGTGTGCTTTGCATCTTACTATTTTGTTTTGGCCTTTGTGTAAATTCATGTGTACCCGATCGGTGGAAATATAACTGGATATTGTGCTGGGATTTCCTGCGCTTGTCTACTCTAGCTAACAAGTAAGTGTGGGAAAATGTCGTACGTTCTTCTGTTAAAATGGTTCGATGGATGACAATGGTAGCTATGGCGTACTTTTGTGCTGCTAAACCAATTCGGAAGATCTTTAGGCATAGTCATAGGAATCATACCTAGTCTTTGGTGCTATGTTCAATGACTGAAGTACAAGCTGGCAATCGATGATTGTGTTTACATTACTGAAATGTTGACCTAGCCCCACTGCCTACTGTGCCAGATAATCCTCGATACAACTAAAGTTGATTGGTAGTTTGAGGCGACTCAAAACTGTTTTGTGCCTATTGTATTGATAATTACATTTCGTGCCTGTAGTAGATATAATTAAGCAAATCATTTTTGTATTGTTTCAAGAAGAAGAAAAAACACTATTATCGCTGGGCAAACACGGAAGCACACTCACTATTTTACTTACCTGGGGCTTCCGCAGCTGCGGGCGCTTAAGCAAAACACTGACCTTTACAGTTTCTCCCCTTTGATGATAATGTTGTCTTCCTAATTTCTACAATCCATCAGTTAGATGAAACTTTGATGGAAAGATTCAAGCATTCGTAGTCGCTCTTTAGAGAGAAGGGGCGAAGGGGAAAATACATTAGTAGTTGTCAACGCGGTGTTCCTATGCCTTGGGCACGTTTTAGTCAGTCATGGTCATCTGCGTCTGCAGTGCGTGTGGGTCAGTTGGCTTGTGCTGTGGCCGCGGTTCACTGGCTGTTTACATCTATAGCCAAGGTAACCTTACTGATATACTCATATAAATAGTTTAGATATCTCGTACACAGCTCATGAGCTGTTTATTTTATTTATTAATTTTAATCAAATGATTCATTGAGTCATGAAATTACTTGTTTTTTATATAGATTTTTTAATTTCACTCTCTCTTCAGCTTAAGGCACGAAATATAATCATTATATTAATTAGCTTAAAATAATTTGTACTAGGTGCAGTAATATACATATTAATACAAGATTATCTTATTTATGTTTATATACCTTTAGTCATAACAATGCCAGAGTACAACTATATATAGGCCTACATTGCTATTCATGTTTACTATCTATCTATCTATCTATCTATCTATCTATCTATCTATCTATCTATCTATCTATCTATCTATCTATCTATCTATCTATCTATCTATCTATCTATCTATCTATCTATCTATCTATCTATCTATCTATAATCTTTCACACACGCACACACACACACGCAGAGAGATGCACTCATACACATATTAACTCCCTCTCTAACTCACACACTAAATACCTGCCTTCCCCACCTCTCTCTCTCTTTCTCAAGCAACACACACCATATGAGTAAATGACATGCATACTATTTACTGTTTGTATTATACACTCTTGTATTGATTCCACAGACAATATGTTATAGAGATCGATACACGCATCATAGACGATGCCTAAATTCTCTCTTAACTTGCTAGAGGGCCTAGAAGGAGGTCTCTAGTCTTAGCCACGCTGTTTGAGTGAAGGATCTGAATGGTGGTGTCTGCTCATTCCATTTGGCATTGTAGGGGCTACAGACAACTTTGTTCATGATGTCGAGGACGAATGGTATATGATCGTGTCACCTCTTTCGCTGTAAACACTGGTAGTGATAGTAATTCGAGTTCTGCTTATTTTGAAAGAAAAACGTTCAAGTGTAAACATAGGTACATAATTATTATTTGAATACATTTATTTTTCTTGTTCTACTTTTTATTCTTATTCTTGTTCTTGTTGTTCTTCTCTCTCTCTGTATGTGTGTGTGCGTGTGGGTGTGTGTGTGTACGAAAAGGTCGAGTTAGATACAGCTAGTTATCCCAAAACATGGCGCTGGCCACATTAGTTATCACACTGATACAGGATTAGACCTATCTCCCGTTCAAGTGTCGCTCAATTTTGGTTTGGTCTGCTCTCTATCTCCCTCCCTCTCTTTCTCTTTCTGTTATAAAGTGGCGCCGGCTACATTAGTGTGAAACTTTCACATAGTTAGCTTCCGTCTAAATGTTGCTCATTATTTTGTATACGAACACTACTCCTATGAAGAGTCTTGTCCACTTAAAACACAGCAACGCAGATGGGGCTTCGGGATCACGTGAACCTCTTTATTTCTGGGTAAACGCACTAGCATAGATAGTATGAACGTCATACCCCTTAACACTAACAGGACGAAACGATGGAATGTCATTCCGCAGGAAGATGACTAAGCTAATGGAGATAACCTAGACCAGTTCCTGTCCTCATTAGCGATGTACGCATACGACTGGAATAGAAACGGAAACGAGGGAGGTGGTAAAATCTCTTTGTCAGAAGACCAGAAAGAGGACATGATCCTTTTCCCCGTAAAGCCGTTGTAATGTAGTGTGTATGGCTGCGACAGTGGCTTGGCGCTTGCTGTGTGCCTCTCGCTGCTCGCTCGCCTCATTCTGTGTCTGGTTGCTGTCCTCAGTGCGCCGGAATGCGCGGCTGCTACTGTTTCGTTGCCTCTGTGCTGCTGCAGGCAGGAGGTCCGCAGCTCTGTGTGCGCTGCACGATGCAGCTGTCTTGTTGCTAGCTGAAAGCATTGACAGTGGTAGTCAGCCATCACTCCGTGTCACCAGAGGCTCCATCCGTCCATCACCGTCACTGGATATATAGGCCTACGTGACTGTTACACTAGGCAGCGCAGATAGCAGCAGCGAGTGTCGTTATGGTTTAGGTCTGTTTGTACTGCAGGTCAGCTAAGGTCAGTGTTTAGTGATGTAGCCCTACCTCCACCGCCATCACATCGTTGTTTTGCCAACTGAGTGAGTAATAACGGCAGTTTTTTTTTATCTCTCACCCTCTCTCTGTCTCTGTCTCTCTGTGTCTGTGTCTGTCTCTCTCTCTCTCTCTCTCTCTCTCTCTCTCTCTCTCTCTCTCTCTCTCCATCCCTCAATCCCTCCTTTTCTCTTTACATGCTTGTCGTTTGACAGAGCAAAACCTTCTTCTGTGCACCGTTTTGATCTTGTCTTAGCGCTGAAACCTTGAGAATTTTCAATCAATTTGCCGTTAACTTCTTCTGCAAAGATGCGGTCTTTGTTTTCGCACTAAACCCTCGAGTAACAGAACAAAAAAAAATGTATTGCCATTTCAATCCTGTAGGTTATATAGTTTTAATATTGAGTACGAGTATTTTGAATTAAGTTTGGTTGGACTGAAATTTTTCGTCGCTAACAGTTAACGTGGAGAATAAATTTTCCCTGCCTAGAAAACCGTTATGATTGGATTTGTGGGGGGAATTATATGCTTTCATTAGCCATACGACCATTGCAATCTATTTTCACGGAGGCTGATATAATACTGATGTTGTTTGGGGTTATTGTGTCACGTCATATTAACCTCTTTTTTGCTGGGTGACAACAGCTACTGGCAGTCATTTTCTTGCACACTGACCTCCACGCTTGCCCACAATTGTAGAGCCTCTTCTGGACAAATTTATCGGGAGAGTTGGGGAGAGGGCACACAAACACGCACACACGCACGCAAGCGCAAACCCTTGTGAATGAGCAGGGGCCATGTGTATCAAGCTGCCCATTGTTGGGTTTGGCTGCTTTGTCCGACTGGCGCGATTTGTGCCTGGTGTCAAGAAATCGGCGTAGTTGAGATTAGCTGAGGAAGTCTTGACCCTTCTCGTAATTTGGCCTCGACTAATCTTAGCCACTCTGTATAAGCAGGGTATCCCGCGCACCCATCCCCCACTCCCACTACACATTCCTCTGTTCACATCTGTCTGACCATGCAGGTGGAAGGCCTAGGCCTAGTCCGTTCACATACTATTGTTCAAGCCTCGTTGCCTGTCTGTTAATAGACACACACACAGGCACACACACACACATACACACGCGCACTCACACACTCACTATCGCATACACACACTATCTGGCACACACATACAAACACATATGTACTTGTATTATTTATAAACATAACCAGACACATTCAGTACACTGAGGTAATGTGTATTATAAAGTAATTTAACGCCAGTATTTCACGCATATTTAAAAGTGCCAAAGATATCAAAGTCTTTAACACACGTGGCAGCGCACACATAAATAATTATATGTGGCTGAGGTATTCAAAATACGATACCTGTCTAATTCCTCCGCTGTCAGGTTGGTAACATACAGGGCCAGGTAATCAGGGATGTTTGGTCATGGCTTGTGACAACCAGTTTACGGTTTGTTTCTTCTGACAACGAGTTTACTTGGGAAATTGCCTTGTACGGTCACTTGAAAAGATTCTATGATTGGTAAGCCTTGTTCAAACCCACCGCTAAAGGGTGAAATGTTGACTTTTGTTTCGCCATATATCATAAACATAGGCTACCTCTGTTTACAAACGCAATGCCAACCAACGAATTTAGTTATTGTTTTACAAAGCTGACTGGCTCAATTTTATTGCTTACATTCGAACAAAACGGGTTTTTTGGTTTTTATTTTTATTTTTATTTTTTATTTTTTTAAGTTTTATATCTAAGTAACATTAGAAAGCTGCGCCCCAATCGAACGAATGGTTTCTTGGAGAACGTTTTATAAACATTATGACAGTTAAACAGCATGGTGATCGTCATCATCATCATCATCATCATCATCATCATCATCATCATCATCATCATCATCATCATCATCATCATCATCATCGTCATCATCATTCTGGGATGCTAAACCCCGACGATTTTTATTAACCTGCACGCTCATATGTTTTACCCACTCTCTCACACATACACAACAAACACACATCAATCACTCAAACATGTGGTATAAAGGCAGGGAGATCGCTGTTAGAAGACGGAGAGGAAAATCTATTTGTTTATTTGTGACATTTTAGATTGACTGCATCTAATACCATTCATTGTTGTGCACAGGTAGCAGCAATGATGTTTTTGGTCACATTTCGCAAGCTTATTACAAGAGACATTATAAACAAGCGGAATGTATTGATTTATAAATGATTTATCTTTTATTAAAGGTATGTTTTGTTGTTTAGGGTGGCCTAGTAGTGGAGTGATTTGAGCACACGCTAGCAATGTTTCATTTTAAGCAAAGTCGGGAAGGGTTAGTAATACTTTAATGCGTGACCATACATGGAAGGCAACCCCAAACGACCAAACACACAAACAAAAATCCAACAACAACAACAAACAAACAAACAAAAACAAGCGCCCGACACACACCCGCCCACCCAGCTGCGAATTGGACCTGTTTTGAACCGAGGAAGGTAAAGCAGCCAGGGAGAGAAGATAGGCATTTCCCTCATTAA
This sequence comes from Oncomelania hupensis, assembly GCA_036898135.1. Lineage (NCBI taxonomy): Eukaryota > Metazoa > Mollusca > Gastropoda > Littorinimorpha > Pomatiopsidae > Oncomelania > Oncomelania hupensis. The sequence continues at coordinate 44,452,434 of CM072516.1, forward strand.
GCAGGCCTAGAGATAATAGTTGCATAATCGTGTAGGGGGTAGCCTAGGTGGGTGAGAGTGGAGTAGGAGTAGAGGATCATTTTAGATCGTTCCACTGTATGTATACACTCCCCTCACATCATACAGCATGGCTGAGACTAGAATAGACATTTCTTTCTCACTTGAAGGAGGTAGAAGGCCTCAGCTTAGCTGTATGACTCCTCCTTTATACTATATTATTCTGCATGACAGTCGGTGATGTGAATTGTTGTCCGACAATCGAGTTCTCCCCCATTATCGAAAAGAATCGTTGGAAGAAGAAGAAGAAGAAGAAGAAGAAGAAGAAGAAATCATTTTATAGTTTTGAGGGTGTAAGGTGCAAAAAAACATTTTTTAAATTTTTATTGGGAGGGAGAGATGGGGTAGGCCTAATATTTGCTTCGAGAAGAAGAATCTGATGGGATGATGATGATTGATGCTGCTGCTGCTGTTGTTGTTGTGATTGTAGTTGTTGATGATGATGATTGCTGCTGTAGTAGTAGTAGTTGTTGTAGTAGTTGTTGTTGATGAAGATGATGATGAGGATGATGGATGATGATGATGATGATTGACGACGGAGAACGTCGTTAGAGGACGACGACGGAGGATGAAGATGATGGAGTGTAGCGCAGTGATGTGCAGACTTGTGATGTCTTAGCAGGAGCAGTGTGGGCCGTCTTTGTATGCGCCGCTCTCTCTCTCTCTCTCTCTCTCTCTCTCTCTCTCTCTCTCTCTCTCTCTCTCTCTGTCTGTCTCTCTGTCTGTCTCTCTGTCTGTCTGTCTCTCTCTGTCTGTCTCTCTCTCTCTCTCTCTCTCTCTCTCTCTCTCTCTCTCTCTCTCTCTCTCTCTCTATATATATATATATATATATATACACACACACACGAGTCCATGGAGCGAGTGGGTCAGCATTATGAGCTCTGTGCAGGCCCTTGTGACCAGACTATGATAAAGGGAGTCATTCCCACTGATTGGCTCGCTTCTTTATTGCAACGTGTATCAAAGAGCGGCTATTACCCAGGCTCCAGCCTGCCTGCTCTGACCGCCCTCTCTTGCCTCCTGCCTCCTTAATCAATACCGCCATTCTCCATTGTAGAGGGGGAAACTCGCCCTCAACTCCTCCTTTCCCTCCTTGGCGCAACCCTCAACGTTTGCCGATAACAATCGACCGTCTTCGTTCTCCGCTGACTGCAGTGAAATGAAGGAATTGTCAGGGTCACTTCTCTTACTCTTCGATCGCGCCCTCGACAGCAAATTTATCCGCCATGTTCTCCCTCTCCCTTTCAAAAAAAAAAAGAAAAAAGAAAAAAAAAAGAAGAAAAAATGAGCATCGTTCAGAACAGTCCATGGATAACGTTCGCGCCCACTTCTAAATGCAAGCTGATAATGAAGGTGACACTTTTGAAGTGATGATTGTAAATGCTTGTTGCTGATGTACAAAATCTTCCATTTGAAGCTTACACACTACAGTCGCTCTGCCCAAAGCCTTATATGTTTAGATCTATCGGGTGACAATTAAACAGCAGTCGTTCTCCTTTCACACTTTTTAAAAACGAATGTGAACTAGTTGTAGATATGACACCGGCATATCGACAGAATATTTTCCGGACTCTATGGTCTATAACGAAGGAAAATTGTTCTAGTTCGCTGCAGCCAGAGTGACCAAATGTTGGCGACAGATCCGACGAGCAGTGTCCACTTGCCTACTGTGGTGGTGACGGTGGCGGTGGCAAGTTGGAAATAGAGCTATAACCCTATTAGACTAATGACCAGTTCTCTTAGTCGGTTGTCCCACGTGACCCTACAGTACCGGACTCGGGTTTGGTGTGTGTGGGTGTGTGTGTGTGTGTGTGTGTGTGCGTGTGTTTATGTGCTCTCTGTAGTATGGCAGGCGACAGTATTGCTTAAAGCACGGTAATTACCCCATGTTACTCGCCATCTGTTGAACTAATTGCACATATTACTTCGTTCCAGTGAACCATAGCTAAGCACTTAACACCATAACTAATAGCCTTCCGTGTGGTCACTTCGTTCGTAGTGGCACATCTGAGAATGAGTATTTGCACGCGAACGATTGATTACTCTGTAATTAATTGCAGTGTCCTGCGTGAATGTAATTTGGAAGACAGCGTACTGACTTAGCACGCATGACTCAGCTCGTCAGAACTTTTTTTTTTCATTCATCATATCACTCGGTGGCAGTGAGTCGAGCAGGTTGGTGGCAGACCTGCTCTAGTAGGCGTTCGGACCCACAGGTGCGCTATCCGCTGCGACGGAGGACTGGCCGCGTACTTGCCATTCTTGAGGTCGAGATATAAGGGTCCGAAGTCGTGGCGGCGACAGCATCCTGTGGGAGATGCCAAAACGATACTCCGCCTCATCCTTCAATCTTCATTTTTTTCACCGGTAGGGCTCCATCGACTGGGCGGCGGCGGTGGCTAATCGACGAAAGGCGCCTCGACGCTCTGCTGTCGACGTTCCTTTCCCTGGCAGCCCTGAACCTTTTTCTACCACTGGGCTTCCTGGGTTTAGTTGTGGAGAGTGGCGCCTCCGCACAACAGGCGCATTGCGCCGCCAGCTCTTCTCAGCGCTAGCCTTCCCCTCTTCACAGGGCTTCATCGCAAGGTCCTCTGGGTTCTTCGCCACACTTAATGGAGCGACTCACCTTCCTCCTGTCTGCGCGTCTGCATCATCACCTATGTTACCGCCCCGAGCGTTCCGCTTCTTCATGACCTGTTCTCTTCTGACGACTTCTTATGCAACTACCTCGTGCGCTATCTTTGTTCACGTCGTCTTCAACTTTTACATGACTTCTTCACTTAAACTTGCCGTATTTTGGGCCTCTACTCCTTCGACATATTACCTTAATAGTCCCCTCTACGCTCACGTGTCCGGGGACTATAAATGTACTCAGCCTCAGAACTTTGCATCTAAGCATCAGTTCCATTAATATTTTGTCTTGATGTTTTGACATTCGCATGAAAGTTACTGTAGTTTTCTTCTGTACAATCTGCTACCCCCACCCAAACACCCTCCCCACACAAAAAAAAACACAAAAATCAAACAAAACGAAAAAAAAAGAAAAAAGGGGTGGAGACGGGTTGTGGCAGGGGTATGAGGGAAGTTAAGAGACGAAACGGCAGGGACTGTCAGTTGCAGACCTTGCATGGACAATGACGTCCATCCCTTGTTCAGGTCTTCCTCTGTCGACGGCTTCGTCGGCGTCCCTGTTGGCAGGTCGGCTGTTCCCAGGAGCCTGTATTAAGCTGTTAAATAGGCTGTTGAATTTTTAAATTTTTTTTATTTATAATTTTTTTATTTATTTATTTTAGTTGTGGTTAATGACCATCGAAGAAGAAGAAGAATTGTGGCTAACTTAAACCTTGTCACCCATCAGGGCGAAATTCGAGTTGACTTCTGAGCGAAAGCGCGGCAATCGCAGAACCCTTACGGTATGAACATCGATCGTATTGTAAATATTGTATAAACCCTGTCTTTTAGTTTGAACAACAATTATTGTCAACCTGTGTCACATTGGCTGTGGATAGTTGAGTACAAGTTTGGGGCTGTCAGAACTCGCCCTCCATTGAGAACACGCGCTATTAGTCTGCACTGTATCCCCCAACCCTCTCACCCTCACCCCCACCCATCCAGCCCCGTTTCGTCCCCTCTTCTCCACCGTCCTCTCCACCCCTCTTTTCCCATCGGCGTACAGAACGACCGACAATTGACCGGAAACTTTATGTTATCGTCGTTACACCCAGTTCTTGACCTTGAGACTGGTTCGGTCAGCGTCCTTTCCCGCAGTACATCTGAATACTTGTAATATCGATTTTATTTTCTGGACGGTCGGATGATAGCACCGTCGGCTGTTGTCGCCTTGTATATATTAGTCTATATTTCTGACAAATCGGCTGAAAGAATAACCATGCAAGCCTATAGATTATGCAAGCAGCGAGTCCTCGTGTCGGTCCCTACCAAAATTCCTGCGAATGAAGTGGTCAAATCTCTTGAGTGTGTTCTATGTAAATGAGTGCTCAAGACGCTCTTTCCATTCCAGTCATGTGGACCGATGTTTTAGATATGGTTCTCTCATATTGTTCTTAGATAATATCGTTATTAATTATATAGCGCTTTTCCAGCTCACGAGCTGCTCTAGGCGCAGGCCGATAGAGGATCTAACTCAAGACGTCGGAGGCGCCCACTTGCTGCCATAGGCGCATCGTCTGACTCCCCAGACAACTGAACACAATCCTGTACGCTCGGGGTTAAGGGGAGAAGGGACCTAGTGCTTACTGGAGGTATTTATGTAGTCGTCGAGGACATGACCATCAGGATCTTTAAAGTTCGTGCGCATGCCTCCGGAGGAGTGAATGAGTGTTTCAAATAACTGGAAAGAGTTTGGTTGAGGCTGGGTACAAGGACCCAATGGTTAATAGAACAGGCTATACGGAAGACCAGCTCAACTTGATGCAAATTTGTCAAACAGTGAAGTGTAGTGTAGGGATACATGAGTGAATATGTTACGTTTACGAGGGATCATTTCTGCAACGAGACAGAGGGAAAGAAAAGGCTTCGTCAAGTCTCTGTTACGCTGTATGGTATTGGTTTTATATAGGGTGGTTGAAACTTAACTCCCTATAACGTCCCCTATATGCTCATGTGTCCGGGGACATTAATTTATTTAAAGAAAGAAAGAAAACTCCCTATTGAAAATGGCCAATCGCCTGACGCTGCGTTAGCGAGCTCAGCTGATATAAGAATACAGAAGACAGTTATGAGCCATGTTCAATAGGGAGTTAGTTTCCAACCACTCTGTTGTATGGGTGGGTGTTCTCTTATCAGCGCAGAAAAAAATAGTGTAAAAGTGTTTGGGGACAGGCCGTGGAATTATTATGCAAGAAATTTGTTGTTGATTTTTTTCCTTGGGTGACAGATGAGATGGGAGGTGTATGGAGACGGCCAGAGGTCCCCAAGGGCCAGCAGGCTGGTTTGCCTCTGACAAACAAGCCTCCAGTAGCGCCTGACTGTAGATCACCCCTGCAGCTACACTCGCCTCCCCCCTACCCCCGCTATTCCCATCTCATATGCACCACTTATCGTTTTTTCCATCACCGGGCTCCTCCACCCCATCCGTACCGCATCCATTTGCCTCATCTTCGTAGTCAGCGTGTTTAATCTTTGTTTTGCATGGCCGGAAATTGTTTTTTCCAATGTGAACTCATAGCCGAAAACAACTTTTCCAGGGAGAACTATTGGACAAAGAAATTTCCTATGCCTTCTTAATTCTTAACTTAAGGTAGTATCAGACGTATCGTCGCTTTTGCGAGCCTTTTTGGGGCGTTCTTCGCTGTCCGCAAATAGACGGGCGTTTTATTTCACTTCAACGCACGTCCAAAGCGTTGATAATCCCATTCATTCCCTGCTTGTGGGAATTCCTTGTTTGAGGTAATGAAGATGTATTGTATTGTATTGTATTGTATTGTATTGTATTGTATTGAAAGCCCGATTGCTCGATCCAGCCACATAGGGCATTAACCAAGTAGAATGGATCATCGGTAGCAACGAGGTAGTGGATCCTCCATAGCTTAGCGGTAACGGTAGTAGTAGTATAATATCGAACATCTATTATGCTTGGTGAATAGCCATGTAATCCAGCCATGCTATGGCTGTCCCCACACTGCGTTGCCGAGGTTTGTGTGTGCACGCCGTTCACTACTGTGTGTGGGTTTCCAAGGCGGTTGGGCAGTTAGTTAGTTCTTCATTGCTTACAGGGTCCAGCGGACTGCAAAGAGCCGAATCAGGACCACAAAATCAAGACCACAACTTCGCTGAAAGAGAACTCGCCCCTGATCCGCATAAAAGATCTGCCGAAACAACCCTAATGGTAACGCTGAAGGCACTCCACCAGCCGGTCACTTTACAATAAAGACATCCCACTTAGGGGACGCTGAGGCTATACTCTAATTTATCGAACCCCCGTTTACAAAAACAAAATAGAATACAAATATCATTATAAAATATCAACAAAATACATACATATTATAAAATGCCTACATTGCCAAATAATAACATCATAAGAAGCCCCAGTGATCATTTGGCAGAAAGCGTCCAATATTCCCAAGCTGATCCAACAGACCTCACGATCACACACAAATCAGGGGTTTTGTCCCGGAAGAATTTTCAAGAAAAAAGGTAGGTGACTGGTCTAGCGAGGAAGAAGATAGTATATAGTAGATTGATAGAACAGAGTAGGACTGAGAAAGAACAAAGGAAAAAGACAGCGACAGTGGGAATTTAAAGCACTAAATTTCCAGAAAGTGGGGATACTATTTATACTAAAACCCCCGGCAACCCCCACAGGGGGAGGGGGGGGGATGGAGCTGGTCGGTTGGGGAAGCATTAAACAAGTTGGAGACCAAGAAAATAAATGAATTCCCATCTTTACAGATGTATTTCAGCCATTAATATCATTATTCATTCATTGTGAGAAGGGTGGCAAAGCGAGTTCTACCGCATAGACTGCATCGGATGAGAGTATAAACCGAGGTCTAGTTTGTTCGCGCACAGAAATGAGGCTTAAAAAGAAAATGGGAAGTATTTTAGGGGTAGTTTACATTGACTACGAAAGGAAGTGTCAGATGGGAGGATGGTCGAGAATTAGTCTGGGACACCAGGTTGTCTGCTTCCGTCCGGCTTGAAACACCATGGTAACACTGAATAGTTCCAAATGGTAAAATCAGCGTCTCTCAGACAACGCCGTTATTGTCAGGGCTATTCGTCGTTGAGTAAGTCCGGTGTCACATCCTTCAAGTTCCGGGTCTCCTAATTTATCCGAGCGCATTTGCGCATGGGCCAGGTCATGTCGGGCCGGCTTTTTCACGAAGTTCTTAGGCGGCATAACCCTAACCCAAACCCTAACCCTAACCCTAAACTCTTAACTCTAACCCAAACCCTAACCCTAACCCTTACAAAGACTATGATAGCACTGTGCGCATGCGTCGAATTTTGTAACGCGTCGACCAATCAGAATGCTCCCATTCGCTCCCAGCCCAGCTAAGATACTAGGAACTGTGAGGATGTCACACCGGGTTGGTCCTATCCTATCCCGTAACTCGAAAGTAGTTGGGGCATCACAGATGATCGTTTAACCAGCGTACTCCATCTTATTCTGTTCTCAGCAATCGTCATGGCTTCGCTCAGTGTCAAGTCAGTCCATTCTCGAATGTTGTCCTCCCACCTCTTTTTCTGTCTCCTTCTTCTGCTTCCCTTGCACTGTGCCCTGCAGGATGGTCTTTGCAAGGCCTGATGCTCTGGTGACGTGGCCATACCATCGGAGTTTCCGTTTCTTCACCACTGTGAGCATGCCATCGTGGTGTCCAATGGCTTTTGTGATGGTCTGTCAGACGTCATCGTTGGTGATGTGCTGGGTATAGAAAATGCCCAGAAGTCTTCTGTAGTACATGCTCCATGCTTTGTATTCGTTTTATGGTCTAAAATCACATATGTTAAAAGACGTTAAAATAAATTATTGAATTGAATTGAATAAAAGGTCACTATATATTTTGTTTCATGCAAATGCAGTACTACGCTGACACATTGTACCTAATGTTGCATTCGATGTCGTGTCTTTCGACGTGCTTTCGTTAACCTCCTGTAGTTCGATGACCTTTCGTACTTACGGTTTGACTGGTGGAAGACCTCGCATTTACCACGTTGCTATCAGTGTCTTGGCGGTTTCTATGCGTGTCTGGGCAAGAAAGCCAGTGCTATCGTGCAGTCCTAATTACTTTCTGAAGACAGGAAGATAAAGTTGTATGGTCTGTGAGGAATCAGGGTTCAGCGGCATAGACAATGGTTATGGTTAAGGTAGGTGCAGTCCCAACTGCTTATTTTCAGTATTTAGCAGACATGACAATTGGTTAAGGAAAAATGATGAATGTTTAAAGCACAGACCAATAGCTTGGCACAGCAATAACCCAAGTTCGAATATCGTGGTAGGGAAGATAAAATTGGCCATTTTTGGGGACTGTTCATCTTAGCAGTATGATTGCTCTAGTGGTTCAGTGTTGATTTAGGTCCTCACGTTTGGATGTTAAACTTGTTCATTCGGTCAAGATGTCTTCAGTATAGGCTAGGCTGACTTTCTTCACCTAAGTGCAAAGGTCATTCTGCGGTCATCATCTTGGGCTATTCGAGTTTGAGCCTCATTTCGACCAGAGCCTTATCTGCTGTTTGAGCTACGTAAGATTAAATACAAAACAATTCTTCTGATTGCTGCAGTCTGTTTTCATTAATTTTATGCATACAACTAGAATGTTGTCCAACTTGGCATGATAAGCATGTCTCCAAGGTGGAGAATGTAACAGTTTTGCATTTTTATTGGCGTTTAGCATGCGCCACGCGGGACTTCGCCCTAGCGCGAAACGTTAGCTGTCTTTTTTTTTTTTTTTTTTTTTTTTTTTAAACAACGCGAGATTGATGTGGTGCGCGCACCCGAGAGTTCAAGAAACGCCATCATTGTTACTACTGGAATGGCGCTTGCTTGGATTGTACACCACACAGGGATATTTACTCAAGTTGGATGCCTGTAGCGGACCCTCGATAGCAAAGTGGTAGTTTGCACTGCGTGGACACAGCCTTACGTATGATAGGTTTGCACTGCGTGGACACAGCCTTACGTACGATAAGTTTGTGTGCAATCTACTCCTGCCGCTGCCGAGGATCCACCCAACTGTCGTTTTAAACTGACGTGTGAGCAGTACAATACCGATACGAGAGTATAACCCGAGGTCTAGTCTGTGCACACCTACGTTTCTTCGCACGGTCTTCAAAAGATCCTGATGCTCAAATTGTCCTAGAAGAGTGTGAGCTCCAGATACATAAACAAATACACCCAGCAACCACCGAGTCATTTTCTGAAGGCCGTTCAGTTGTATTGGGCGTTAGATGGCTCTTTGGGCAGCAGGAGTTAGGTCCAGTTCTCGGGCACGGCTTGAGTAGCTGTTTGAGTTGGAAACAACGCTATGTAAATAATAAAGAATAAATCATAATAATCATATTTTGCCTCTTTAAACTATTCTATTTAGTCCCAAACAAATTTTATTTTTTTGTAGGAAAAGTAAGATTTGCTTCGATGGGTGCCTTCATGTTAGTTTCTTCATAAAAAAAAATGTTGCCCAGAGTTTTGCATGTACCTACATTGGAACGGGAGATAATCCTATCGTACTGTAGCTGTGGGCTGTAAACAAAGGTGAAAGGGTTTAACTGCAGCTAAGTCCACCAATATTGAGCGCAATTGGGACGGGATATAATCCTGTCAGTTCCACCCTTTTGTAGCAAGCTGCTAGGTCGACGATTTAAGAGTCAGGGTTTTTTCGTTACGATGTAATAACTCCCCGGAACGTCTGGCAAAGGACAGCAACAAAATGACAACAAAAAATGCCGTTTAAAAGAGAGAGAGAGAGAGAGAGAGAGAGAGAGAGAGAGAGAGAGAGAGAGAGAGAGAGAGAGAGACAGAGAGAGAGAGAGAGAGAGAGAGAGAGAGAGAGAGAGAGAAACAGATAAAAGAGGTGTGATAATAGAGAGAGAAGTCGAAGTCGAAACCTTTAATAGGATAATAGCATTAGGTCCTTTGGACCTGTCTTACAGTTAGTCCTTAATAAACAATGCTAAACAAACAAAATAATTAACATAAAATAATTTGAAACAAACATATTCCTTAACTACGGTAACAAATCACTAAGCAAATTAATGCATTTTAATACACATACTCTTACCCTTCTTCCCCTCCCCACCCCTCTCCTCCTCCCTCCGCACACACAAGCACACAAGCACACACACACACACATGTAAATTAATACATTCTTAGTAACTTAAATTGTGGCAGGGTAGGGAAGAACAAAGAGGTATACAATCATCTTAAATATTAAGGGCAAAGGGAGCTTAAATATTTATGGAGCCTTGTTTTAAAAGATGGTAATGATTTACTTTTCTTGACCTCTTCTGGTAGAGAATTCCACACGCTTGGACCAGAATAGGACAGAGATGTTTTAAATTTGTCTAAGCGTGGTCTTTTAATGTCAAATTTTGATGGGAAGACGAATAACGAGATAATGACTTGCTAAAAAGTGAGCTCTATTGTTAATTATTTTATACATTTAAACGGCTTTATTGTAATTTAGGTGTTTGTTAAGGGGGAGCATGCCAGCTATTTTTAATTTTGAATCAGTTGTGATGGAAGCATTGGGGATAACTAATTTTGCAGCTCTGCGTTGAATAGAATTATTTTTTTTAATTTAGGCTTCACTGCAGCCGTCCCATATTGTTGATGCATAATCAATGTGAAGTTTTGATATGAGCATTATAAACAAAGTTTTTTAGCATCTGCAGTTATGATAGATTGAAGCTTAGACAACAAAAATAATTTTGTTGAGGGAGTTTTTCAAAGATGTTCAATTTGTGAATGCCAACTGAGTATGTTATCTATGATTACGCATACAAGTTTATGACTTTCAACCATGTTTGATTTGGCCTAAAGCGGAATTTTTACCATGGAGATGTACGAATTGCGTACGTTGACTAAGATGTGAATGAAACAAATCCAAGGAAACAGAGCCACTGAGATACAGTTCAAGCTTTTGGAGCAGTATGTAGGTATTAACGAGATCAAACGCTTTGGAAAGATCTAGAAAAACCGCTCCTGACAACTACTTATTCATAGCAGAAAGCCAGTTGTTAGTTAAAAGAGCTAGTGCAGTGGAGCAAGAATGGTGACTACGGAAACCAGATTGTAAAAAATGAAAAAGATCAAGATCCTCTATATGTTTTGTTAGGTGAGTGTGAATGTGATGCTCTAGTATCTTTGAAAGTGTTGACAGCAGAGATATTGGACGATAGTTATTAAGATCAGAACGGGAGTTATTAAGATCAGAACTTACTTTTGATTTAGGAAGGGGAATAACCTTAACTTGTTTCCATGTGGTTAGAAATGTAGTTTTAATAATGCATAAGTTGAAGATGTAAGAAAGGAAATTCACTATATAAGGCAAAGAAAGTTTCAAGACCTTATTACTAATTTTCATCAGGACCTGCCGACTTTTTATATTTATATTTTAATATATATTTTACAACTTCATTTATGGTAATGGGTGGTATTTTAAATGGTGAAGAGTTACTTGTTCTCTGCTTACAAAATGCAATGAGACAATCTGAACAAATGTAATGTGAATATTTTGAGCAATCCGATTTCAGTACAGAAGTAGCGACTGAAAGAAAATGGTTATTGAAGGCATTAGCAGATAAATTGGATGGAATTTCATGATAGAGAGACAGACAGAGACAGAGGTAAAAACCAAACATAGAAAGGGGTAGACAAAAAGGATAGATGTGATAGTGGAGACAGACAGACAGACAAGAGACAGTCAGACAAATGTGATAATGGAGCGCCCGTTGTGTTTCCCGTGGGACTGTGGCTTTTGTGGCTGTTGCTCTCGTTGCGCGGCCCCATCTCCTCATCAGTTCTTTCGGGAAGTGGACTAAACAAAGCTCAAACAGATCAATAGGAACGCCACACATCACAGTCCTGTACGTACGTGCTACATGATGGTTTGGTGTTATGCTTGCTGGTGAACGCAGAACTATTATTTATGTGTGTTGAAGTTCCATTGACTGGCCACAGCACCAAGAATATTAGGCTAATTTGTTTATTTTCGTGTGACGGAGTTTATTGGTGGGTAATCGTTACTCAAACCGACCATCAAGCTTTTAAGTATAGGCGTGAATGGTCCGAATGGTAGATCTACGTGAATGGCCGATTTTGCTGCCGGTATCCCACATCATGGCGCTCACTACGTTAGTGTGAAACTTTCACAGGATTATCTGCCCTCCAAAGGTCGCTCAGTAGCGTTGGCTGACTAGAGACGGCCCAAGGCTTTAAGCTTGAATTACACTTGCCATCGCTTTGCACCGTTATCGCTGATATCGGCATTTCAATAGTGATTGTTGTTTTTCTTCTTTAATTTAAGGTCTTTTCACCCAAAGTGATTTTAGAATTTCAATAGTGACGCGTATAAAGGGGCTACTGTAGACCCAAAATAAACGTTCTTCTTCTTCCTAAATCATACTCAAAAGAGTGGCGATCTGTGTGACCAGAACACACGCTAACATGTTACATACACTCAAACACGCACAACAATCACAACATTCATCGCGTAAACATGCGTTTTTTTTAAAGGCATGGATATCGCTATTAATAGAAGACGGAAAGAAAGCAAAATTATCGTGGTGCAATCAATCATCCATGTGGATGGAAATAAAATAACATTTGTTGTTTGCGCTCACAACAATTCAAGTGCTTACCTGCCCTAGTTGTGGAAATACGGCATATTTAACAAAAACTTCCAAAATCTATAGAAAATATTCGGCGCTGGGAACCACTCTGTTATGTAATATTTGGTGGTAAAAGAGTTGGGGGGGAGGAGGAGGAAAAAGAGGGGGAAGGGAGGAGAGAGAGTTTGTGAGGCAGCAGTCAGACATTGATTTCTGTTCCGAGAAGCATGTCATGTAACATGTAGACAGCGCGCTTCGCTAATTTAGACACGCACCATTATCGGATATATTATTGGAGGAGGTGTGAGTAGGAAGAGAGGGTGGAGCAGAAGAAAGGGGGGGGGAGGGGAGGAAACAGGAAGTGCCGGGGTCAACACCTCGCTCTTGGGTCAACTGTAATACATCATATAGCCTTTACTACCTGCTTTTTCTGACCAAGTCTTGCAGGCTGACATTCACACACACACACACGCACGCACGGACACTCCCACGCACACACACAGACACAGATAATTAACGAGGATCCCGGTTTAATGCAGAACCAACACGCTGTTGGAATTAATACTTAATAGAGTAATTAAACTTATGCTGTGGTTACGACTTGGCTGGACAAAGTGATGTCTTTGCTGGAGCTGCCTTCATCCCATTGTGTTCTTTCTTTCTTTCTTTGGGTAAATTAATGTCCCCGGACACATACAGCGTATAGGGGACTTGCCCATTGTGTTGGCGGAAAAACGACCTTTTCATCTGACGAGCAAGGAGGCGTGGCTAACGGAGGTCAAAGGGCGGGGAGAGGCAGGGAAGTGACGGCACCTAACCTTATCAAGGACTGCTAGCTAATAGACTGTCGGTGGCAGCGACAACTTTCTCTTTCCTTGGTGTCGCCACCTTGTATTGATTTTGCCCATTGAGCCAAGCCGCCAGACCCAGCACCACGGCAGGAATCAGGCGGGTTGGGATTCTGGTGGGAGGTGATTATGGAGACCAACTGGGGTTGAGGGTGCAGGCGCGTGCGTGAGGAGCATGAGTGCGTGTAGAGGGAGGGAGGGGGTGACGGTGCGTGTGTAGGGGAGGGTGAGGGGGCAGGCGTGAGACTGTCTTCTTACAGCCATTAGTGTCGTCGCTGTCTTTCTCACCACCTGGCGTCAGGCTCGCTGCTACGTACTCTTCTAGTTCTTGCTATCCTTTAATATTGCCGTCAACAACGCTAAACAGAAAAGTGAAGCTGTTAGCGAAATGCATGCATAGGGAACATTTTTAGTCGGCTGCGTGTAACCTCCGTTGTTTCCTCTTTAATCTTGTCTTCTGGCATAATCATGCAATAGGTCTACATTGGTGGTTCCTCGTTGAAGACCTTAGGCCTCGATCTCAGTTGAAGAGTGCAGTCACACGCTGATGCCTGTCTTTTTGGCTTCCTGTGGCCTGCCGCTCCTCTGGCAACTTCTGTCAATCCATGTAATTTTTTCGGGAGCAAATGTTTTACAAGATAATCCAATTGCCCATATCCAATTTATCATCTGTCTTCGCTAAAAAGTTCATCAAACTTGAAATAGCAGATTGTTCGAATGCAGCCTGTTGCATTGGTTTATATATAATATTGTTTAGCGAGCGTCGGAGTTTTAGTTCACATCAGTGGTTTGTGCTTATTGTATGCAGACTGTGACAAAACACTACACGTGAATAGATTTACAACTGTGCACGTCACGTGTTTTGAAAAAAAAACTGTTCCGATTCAATCCTGTAAAATTGTTGAGTCAAGTCGAGGCGATTAAAAAATGAACACGTTGTCTAATGACGCACACTTTCCTATGTTGCAGGTTCGGCTGCTTTCTGGTACAAAGGCACTGTGGAAACCGCCAACAACTTTCGAAACGCTGAAACAGCTCAATAAAGGACTAATAAAAACAGACGTCTAGACGAAGGACCTGAAGCAGAAAGACTTGCGAAACAGTCTGTATAAAAAAGGCTTCTGAAACAGACGTCTCGATGACGGACGACTGAAACAGACGTCTGCATGAAGGACTACTGAAACAGATGTCTGCATGAAGGACTACTGAAACGGATGTCTGCATGAAGGACTACTGAAACGGATGTCTGCATGAAGGACTACTGAGACAGACGTCTTAGTGAAGGACTTCTGAAACAAGCGCTTTTCTCTGGAGACCTAATGTTGTGTGTCCACAATCCAAAGTCCCAGTTTCGAACGCGTTCCTGAAAGTAATTGTCAATACATAAGCTAACTTGGTGGTTACAAGTAGGGAAGAGAATCATCATGGGATAGGTGTATGCTGTCAGCTGGACATAATCGTGAGCCATGCCGTGTGTTGCCGTGTCAGAAGTACAGTAACACTGCACATTGTTGACAACTAACTGGCAAGGTGCACGAGGGCTTTCAGTGGACACTGGCTGACCAGCGGTCATCATGGCAGTCAGTGATTGGACGGCTGTCATGGTCAGCTGCTGGCTGCAGCTCTTCGTGATCTTTGTGTCGCCAAGCGAGCGTAACACCTATTACTTCCGTGAAATTGGAGGTGAGTTAATTGTGTGAGTCAAACTGTGCTTGAGGGATCCTACTTGTGAGGCCATTCTATGTGTGTGTGTGTGTGTGTGTCATGTGTGTGTGTGGGCACACTTATACAGTGTTATCTGGACAAATCATTGAACATCTACATAACGTGTATTGACATGCCTACTTGTTTTGACGTCGGAACAATGATCCGTTAGGGTTGGATTAGGGTTAGGGTTAGAACACTTCAAAGTACTTAAAAATGGGGACGAAATATGACCCATTGTCAGCACAATGTATGTGGCGTTTCGGGAAAGTCTCGATAATACTGTGTAACCTTGGCTGTGTGTGTGTGTGTATGCGTGTGTGTGTGTGTGTGAATGTGACTAGTTTACGGCTTGTGTATTGTGCCATGGAGAGTGATTGTGTGCGTTTTGATTGCTTGGTTGTGAGTTTCCATTGTTCATGCTTTCATGCGCCTGTTGGTTTCAATGCTTACATTTCATTATCATAAGAAGACGATGTTGTAATATAATGCTTTGTCATAATTTCTGAATAAATTGTCAAAATGTGTGTGTGTGTGTTTGTGTGTATGAAGTTATTTTGTGTGTGTGTGTGTGTGACCCTGTGACGGTGGGTTCCGTTGTTGATGGGCTCTGCACAATGGAATGCTATTACCCACGATTGTCTTTCGTCTGCGGGGATCGGCTAGCTAAATCGCCCTATGACTAATCTTAATACATTTATATGTTTGGCCTGGTCTGTGTGAGGATGGGGGTTCAGAGATTGTCACGGGAGGCTAGTTTGGACCCAGCACTAAGGCTTCACGCCTCAGATAGTTCATCCAGATGTAGCCTTTGTAACTTAAAGTCGATGCCTAGAAGACGACAGAAGTTAAGTTTTGGTCTAAGCATGGGTAGGATAGATTCTCACAAGGTAAGCAGTGACCTCATCCCGCTAACCTATATCCATCACCCCCGTCAGAGGGCGCTACAGGTATCTCACGAGATTTCGCGGGCTTAAGCTGACCACAGGGTTAAGGGAGTCAGTCTTTGTCTAACGCTCACACGAGAAGGACACTCACGTTGAAAGATCTCTCTCAAGAAGACTAAGCAGGTGATGAGTGAAATCAATTCATTGCAGTATAGCCAGAGCCTGACATTGTCAAAAAGGTAAATGATCAATCTTTTGTCTCATCACGATTATTGATAATATTGTATGGATTATGCTTGTGAAGTCTTGCCATGTTTTATAATTGTGAATGTTTGTAAAACTTTGCTTGATCATGTGGCTGACCAGCGACCGGTTTTAGAAACCACGAGGTAGCCCCCATTAACCAACTGTTGTTTCTCCTATGTGTATTATTGCAGACCAGTGGCTGTACCGGAGAATGTGTATATTATTAGTTACTTCTCCCTGTGTTTATGTTAGCCATGATATATGTATATGTATTGGAATTATGTTGGAGATTATCTGTATAAGTGGAGATGATCTTGCTGAGGGCTATTTCTGGCTGCCATCAGTGAGATGCTCTGCATACCCTTTGTAAACAAGGCATTGCAGAAAATCGTCTTACGTTTTGCAGACTAGCAGGCTTGGTCCGAGGCAGGAGATAGACCACTGAGAGTCAACCCTGACATTCGGCCTGCAGTGGAACATCGAGCACTGAGCTCTGATAGCCCAATAGTCAACAACCAAGGAGGAGACACCATCACCACACCTCAACGATTCAGTTATGTGGCACAGAAAACGTGCACACACACTGATCTAGAAGGACTGTGCGGTAGTCCACTCTCCTGAAAACGAACATTAGGCCAACTAGAACAAATAGCCCAATGATGAGAGAGTAGCAAATATCAAGAATAGTAGCAGCATAGACCCATCAAGAAGTGAACTACTCGAACTGAATTTGGACTGTTAAGTTAATCCTTAACCCTTAATCCTTTTCTATAGTACGTTTTGGACATTTAAGTTAGTATAGTGTTTAGAGAATTATGTATAGAGTAAAGGAAATAAATGTGTGATATTTACTGTTAACAAGTGGCTAGACTACCTATGTTTCATAGCCGTGCGAGAGCTAGTGTGTCAGTGAATCTTTTACACGTTTCTCCCTATCTCTATAACCCTATCCGCACACAGACCGGGCTAAACATATAAATGTATTAAGATTAGTCATAGGGTGATTAAACTAGCCAATCCCCGCAGACGAAAGACGAATGGGTAATAACATGCCATTGTGCAGAGCCCAGCAATAATAGACCCACCTTCACAGAGATAGGGAGAAACATGTAAAAGATTCACTGACACACTAGCTCTCGCACAGCTATGAAACATAGGTAGTCCAGCCACTTGTTAACAGTAAATATCACACATTTATTTCTTCTACTCTACATCTAATTATCTAATCACTACATTAAATGAAATGTCCAAAATGTATTCTAATAGGATTAACTTAACAGTCCACAAGTCACTTCGAGTTGTTCGGAGAATGGGTATATATCTTTGATGGATCTATTCTGCTACTGTTCTCGATATTTGCTACTGAGTCATCCTTGGGTGTTGTTCTGGTTTTGCCTAATGTTCGTTTTCAGGAAGAGTGGACTACCGCACAGTCCTTATAGATCAGTGTTCGTGCACATGTTCTATGGACTTAGCTTAAGCTTCGTGGTGCGGTGCTGTTGTCTCCTCATCTTGTTTGTTGACTATGGAGCTATCGGAGCGCAGTGCTCTCTGCTAAATTGCAAGCTGCGTGTCTGGAATGACTCTCGGTTGGGTCAATCTCCTGCCGCTGACCAAGCCTGCTCGTCTGCAAATCAAAAGATGAGTGTCTGCAATGCCTTGTTTACAAAGCGTGTGCAGAGCGTCTCACTGATGGCAGAAACAGCCCTCAGCGAGATCCATACAGATAAGAGACGAACAATCTTCTAAGTCCGTGGTCCACTGGAATCTCCACATAATTCCTATATACACATCATGGCTAAAATAAACACATGGAGAAGTAATTAATAATATACACCTTCTCTGGTACAGTCACTGGTCTGCCATAATACGGATATGAGAAATAACAGTGGGTCAGTAGGGGCTACCTCGTGGTGTTGAAAACCGGTCGCGTGGGTCAACCACGTTGTCAAGCAAAGTTTTACTAACATTCACAATTATAAAACATGGCAAGACTTCACAAGCATAATCCAATAATAATATCAATAAATCGCAGTGAAACAAAAGATCGATCATTTACTTTTTTGACAATATCACTATCAGGCTCTGGTTATACTGCGATGAATGGATTTCACCCGTCACCTGCGTAGTCTTCTGAGAGAGAACTTTCAGCGCGTTCGTCCTTCTCGGGTGAGGTCTTAATAAAGACTGACGTTAGCCGTGTGCCAAATAAAGCCCGCGATCTCCTGTGATCCTTTGCGCCCTCGCGCGGGGGATGATGGATATTGGTCAGGGGGATTATGCCAAGGCCTACCTTAGCGAAGATTTCCCTACACATACTTAGAACAAAACTAACTTTTGTCGTCTGCTAGGCATCGACTTTAAGTTACAAAGGCCAAAGCAGGATGAATGTTTAGAGGCGTAAAGCCTTAGTGCTGGGTTTAAACTTGCTTCTCGTGACAGACCCCCCCATTCAGTGGTTTGTGCCCTTCAGTGTTTTTGTGACCTCTTTCGGTGTTTTCTCTTTCCATCACCATTGAAACGTCTTAACTTTCAACATAGTCTCTTTCTGGAATGATGGATGGGGTTGAGGGTGAGACTGTAGAATTTTATCTTTCTTTTACTTTGTAAGGAATCAACATTGATTGTTGGCAGGGTACAGCTGTTACAATAATTATTTTTGAGAAATACACATTGTGCAAAAGAAGTTGAACTTGAAGTAAATGTGACAACGACTGTTTTTGGCAACTCCATCTGAATGTGGGAAGATGAATGAATCTGGGTTTTTTACCACTGTAAGCTAAAAAATCTTTATATAGAAGCATATTATTTTGTAAATAATCATTTGTTTACAAACGATGTAAGATTTTTCTAACTAATGTTCTCCATAAATGACTTATTATTTGCCTAAACAATGCATTTTTATGTAAATAAATCATGATATAGTTAAATAAGGATTGTTGTTAAATAAACAAAAATATTTACCGTAGCAGATGTTTAAATAATGTATTATTTAGAATTGTTTATAAATTTAGAATTGTTTATAAATAATGATTTGCTTATCTATATAATTCCTTATTTAGCAGGATATGTGAAGTAACGTATTATTTAGATGTTGCTAAATAATGCATTATCTATGTAAACAATTCATTGTTTAGGCACTACAATTTCGTTATTTAGGAGATTCCAGGATTCGCTTGAAAACTTGGTTTTTATAATTTTACTGCTTTCTGTAATGAAATGCAATGTCTTTCTAAAGATTGTGTATCCAAAATGTGTGTTAATTATTTATTTTTCAACATTAACCACTCCACAAAGCCGAAGATAAAACGTCTGTGTTAGTGTGTATGAACACAAACGAAAAGGTCAAGGTCAGTTTTTGAATATCTGAGTAAGAAGAAAGAACAGTTTTCTTTTGTATAATTATTTACCCAAAAATTGTGTTGAGATAGTGTTTTCATTTGTTCTTTTGGGTTGAATTATTTGAAACGGAAAATTTCAGCTTATTGGAAACTACCAGGGATTTGCAGGTCAAATTGAAAGGAAACAAAGTGGAAGCACTCTGAAAGCAAGGATGCCAATACAGAAATAATGATGGATCCCTCTTTTCCGAAACCGTTAGCATTGAAGTTTCGTATATAAATACTGTTGCAAACAAATAAAAAATAGAGTGAAATAAAGCAGTTATATCATTTTAAATTGCAAAACAGCGTAAAATTATGATTTTATAATTTTCTTTGTCACTACCACATAGCCTCACAGTACTACGACATGTACCTGTGAATCCCCTAAATAATGAAAATTGCAGGCCTTAAACAATGAATTGTTTACGTAAATAATGCATTATTTAGCAACATCTTCTAAATAATACATTATTTAACAAATTCTGCTAAATAATGCATTATATAGGTAAACAAATCATTATTTAGAAACATTTCTAAATAATACATTATTTAAAACAATCTGCTAAATAATGTAGGTAAATAATTCCTTATTTAGCAACAATTCTTAAGTTATATCATGATTTATTTACCTAAACAATATATTTATAAATAAATAATGAACTATTAACGGAGAAAAAATATTATTTAGAGAAATCTTACATTGTTTGTAAACAAATGATTATTTAGAAAACATGCTTCTAAATAAAGATTATTTAGCTGGAAGTGATGACAAGAAAAAGTATACAAAGGGAATTATACATAGTGACTCACAGCCAATGTCCTAATATTTTTTATTTCTGTTACTACCTCTTTCCACAGACTTTAATACAAGTTCTCTCAGTCAGAGTGTTCCATAATTTTTTCGAGTCCCTTTCTGTCTCCATCCCTCTTCAGTTCTTTTATACTGTTTGAGAGAGACAGAGACAGAAGTCGAGAGCATGGATTCAACAATAAACTCCATGCGAGCAAGAGAAAAAGAAAGAGAAAAAAGAAGGGGTGAAGGTCGAATTAGGACAAACGTAAAACGGGCCCACAGGGCATGGAAAGTTATTTGTTCACGCACTGACGTCATTTATGCAAATGGTGGAAAATGTGGGGGCTAAACAGCACATGCATGTACATCACAATTGTGATCAAGTTGCTGCAACAAATGCCAAGGAAAGCTTAACAAAATGGTGTTTGGTTATGTTTTTTCAAAGAATTTATTGGGTATGTGTGTGTGTTAGTGGTGAAGCCAGATCAGCCGTACCTGTTCGTGGGTGAGATGCTGGAGATGTACTGCAACCTGACCAAGCTGGAGCTGTTAGAGGACTCAACCTACTTGTACTTCACACATAACGGCGTGCACATCCCCAGCAACTTCCTGCAGGTGCTGACCACACGCTCCGTCAGGTTGCGCTACCCTGTTATGAATCCCTCAGATGGCGGTCATTTTGTCTGCTGGCTGCGACAAGAGCGATCCAACAACCCCAGAACTATCGGCTCCCAGCAAGTCATCGCTGACTGTGAGTTCACTGGATGCCACCACACCGCTTGCTTTTTGTCTGTCTATCTGTCGTTCTTTCTTTTAGGCATGCTCATTTCCATTATGTTTCATGTTTTTCTTTCCAGACGTATCTGGAAAAACTTTGAATGAGTCAGGAATCAGAATGAGTCAAATGTCCGTTTTGCCTGCATGTTGGTCTGTCGGTGGCACACCTTATTTTAAGAACCACTGGATTTTGACCAAACTTTATATGAACATTACTTAGGTTGTGGCCAACCTTCTGTGCGATCATGTTTGCTTTACAGCAAAGGTGAAGGTCATCTCAAAGTCAAATGTCACAAATTTACATTTGTAACACAATATTTTGATGCCCTATAGTTTGACCATGTCTGACATGCAGGATCTTGATAAAGTCATCTCAGTTGAAGGCAATGTCATTATCACAGTCAGTGTTACATTACATTGTAAACATAACATGCTTTAAACTTGACATGCTTTTATGTGCAAAGTATTTATAATATACTGTAATACCTAAGCACTAGTATAATAAATATCCAAGTGAAGAATGAGCTCACAGTTGTGTACCTATGGACTGTACTGATGATGTCATCAACAAATTGTCATCAGTTGTCTTACTTCCTGTTTTATTTTAACACTTTTTGATGTCATGTTTTTTTTCCTATTACTTCCTGTTTTCTTCTCTTTATTTATGAATTGGTGGTGCCCCAGTTTATGATATATTTATTGCAGTCAATTTAATATAGCACTTACAGTATATCCAACAGCTCTGTGCACTTTACCAGCTTTTATACAGAGTTTATAATACAGGGTGGTAACACCAAAAGCATAAAAAATACAAACCAAGAAACATCAAACGCAAGCAACAAAGAAAACAAGCAATGGAGCACCCAAAAATAAAAAAGCAAACACACACACACACACACGTATGCAGACACACATACACACACACACATATGCAAACAACACACAAAACACACACACACAAATACACACACACATGCACACATTTAAGTGACAGCACACATGCACACATACACACACATATGCACACACCACACATGCACACACACACATATGCACACACCACACATGCACGCACACATGCACACACACACATATGCACACAACACATGCACCTTCCCTCCCTCACAGATGCCTCACACTCTGAACAGTTTAGTTGTACGATATTAAGTAAGCACAATATTGTAAAATGAAAAATCTCCATGCACGGGTACAAAAACACAGGGAAAATGGTAAATAACATTTATAAGAAGAATACATACAGCTTAAACATAAACCATCATCTTGATCCCCACCCTCTCTACACCCATTTCATGCAGCATTTTTATACCTTTTTCATGACATACACAGGATATCATATGTGAGTCATAGGGGATTTGCCTTTCTAGTTATCTCTTTAGAGATGTAAACAGTTTAATTTTGTGTTATGAACGTTCTATTTATTCACTTGCTCACATTTTTTGTGCATTATATACGTGTCTTGCAAAAACTTGAAAATTGCTGCTAAGAGACGTGGAGGAGCATTCTACTGCCATGGAGGTCTTGCTGTGCTAAGAGACGTGGAAGTGCATTCTACTGGAGGTCTTGTTCTATGTGGTAGTGTACTGACACAGGCACCCAAATCGTATAAATAAATACACCTGTGGGTTGTGCAGTTCCATATCTACACAGCGAGACTAAGCTCCTATAGTATTGAATGTGGCGTGTGTTTCAGATAAACCGGTGGCAGTGCAGGCGGTGCAGTGTGTGGTGTACAACTGGCAGAACATGACGTGCGGCTGGGACCTGGCACAGGACTACACACACCCTGAACACATCATTGTCAGTCTGGTATGGACTATCAGGTGAGCATCACAGCATTTGCATCTTTCAATAAGTTGAATGATTGTGACAGATAAAAAGGCAGTGTTCATTGTTGGGTAGACCAAAATTTCCGGTAATCATTTCAAAGTGCATAGACAATAGGAAGTGAAGCTAGCCGCAAAGCTCTATATTTGACATAATTATAATCTAAATGGTCCATCATGCATAATGCGTGGGAGTTGCCCTTTGCTAGGTCTAGCAGGCAACACAGCCATGAAGAGTATGTTGTGCACCGGAAATGTTGAAAACTTTGCACAAACTGGTGCACTAGTGTAACATTTTATGCGTTGTTCTCAATTTGTATGCTCAGTTGGAGCAAAGCGTGCACTAGTAAAATGAACTCTGCTATGATGGTGATGATGGCGGTAAAGCAGACGCGTGCTTTGTTGGTGTGTTGAGTAACAGCGGTGAACAGCGGGACTGCCCCAAGGGTCAGATGACCAAGGAGTCCTGTACCTGGACGCAGATGTCTGAAGATCTGGAGGATCGTTTCCTGGCTGGACACCGTTACATCATGCAGGTGTCCGTCACCAACACCAAGCGACACCTCACAGAGCGATCCAGAACCTTCCACATCGAGACCATCTCTATAGGTGAGTAGACCATCTCTTAGATGCATAGACCATCTCGGCATCTGTGTAAGTATGTAGACCATCTGTGTAAGTACATAGAGCATCTGTGTAGTTACATAGACCATCTCTGTAGTAGTTAGACCATATATATTATAGGTGCTTAGATCTCTGTAGGTATGTAGACCATATCTATTGGGACATAGACCACCTTTGTAGGTACATAAGCTATGTAGACCATATCTGTAGGTACATAGACCATCTCTGTAAGTACATTGACCATCTCTATAGGTACGTAGACCATTCAGTATTATAAGTATGTAATCCAGCTCTATAGGTAAAGAGACAATCTCTGTATGTGTGTAGACAATCTCTATAATGACCATATCTATTAGGTGCATAGACCATCTCTCTATTGGTATGTATACCATATCTATTAGATACTTCAGCAATCTCTATAGGTATGTACACCATATCTATTAGATACTTCATCAATCTCTGTAGGTATGTATACCATATCTATTAGATACTTCATCAATCTCTATAGGTATCCATACCATATCTATTAGATACTTCAGCAATCTCTATAGGAATGTATACCATATCCATTAGATACTTTGGCACTCTCTGTTGGTATGTATACCATATCTATTAGATACTTCAGCACTCTCTGTAGGTATGTATACCATATCTATTAGATACTTCGACAATCTCTATAGCAGGCAAGAGATTTTGCCGATATTTTCCCGGAAATCCGGTATTTTAGGCCCTCCCAGGATCGTTCTCGAGATCGGTACCATTTTAGCAACTTGTCTTTGCTGACCTTTCTTTCAGGAGAGCCTGAAAAACCGTTTAGATTTGTTAACGATTCCTTTTTTTCGGGGGGCTTTGCCCCCCTGATCCCCCTACAGGGGCTTTGCACCTTGACCCCGCGGGGCCTATGGCGGCCCCTGGACCCCGGCCATTTAAGGTTTTTTCACTTTTTCTTAATCTCATGCCTGTATAAGTATGTATACCATATCTAATAATTACTTCAGCAATCTATGTAGGTATGTGTACCATATCTATTAGATACTTCGGCAATCTCTATAGGTATGTGTACCATATCTATTAGATACTTCAGCAATCTCTGTAGGTATGTATACCATATCTATTAGATACTTCGGCAATCTCTATAGGTATGTGTACCATATCTATTAGATACTTTGGCAATTTCTATATATATGTATACCATATCTATTAGATACTTCAGCAATCTCTATAGGTATGTATACAATGTCAGCAATCTCTGTAGATATACAGACCATCTCTTAGGTACATAGACCATCAATATAGGTATGGAGACCATCTTCTTAGTTACGCGGACCATCAATATAAGTAAGTAGGCTGTTGTGTCGGGTGAGGCTTAATGACTATATAGAAGGAGCCCTTGGCTAGACTAGCAAGGTGAAATTATTGAGAGACCTAATATATTTTTAAGATCTGTACATTGCTCATTGGAGAACTTTCACCTCAATAAAATGGATTAATAAACTAAGCTCTTCTGTGATCATACTTTCTAGTGTAAAAGTTGTAAAGAAAGGACCTGGCACTCGCTTTCATAATTATGTGTGGCTGTGTGATCAGTGAAGCCGTCTCCAGTGATAGAGCTGAGGAAGGTTGCCAACCAGAGCAACGCCACCTGCCTTTGTCTGCAGTTCCACCACACAGACACCGCCAATGACAAGCTGGCCATCATCATGTACACATCACAGTGGGAACCCGCCCACAACATGGTCAGTACACTATAGCTCTGTCTTTCTGGTTGTATTTCTCTACCTCAGCTTGGAAATCCACCCACAGCATGGTGCTATCTCTGTGCTCCAAGTCTCATTTCTCTACCTCAGTTTACAAGGATGTAAATACACGAATGAAGGACTATTCTCTCTCCACTCCTCATGTACTGTAACACTCTTCATCTCTTCCCTCCCTCATCCTATGCTTCCAAGCTACAGCACATTCAGAAGAATTCTTCTGCCTGCCTTGATATTTGCAAGAAGACAACAAGATCAAATCAATTCTCTTCTTAAAAAACAACGGCACTGGCCTCCAATGAATAACTGCATTAAATGCAAGTTATGCACTTTGACATTCCAATTCTAGTTATTATTTTGTATTGATGACGATGATGATGACGATGACAATGACGATGATGAAAATAATTAAAATAAAAATAATAATAATACGGGTATATTTCTTAAGTGAGGTACACACTTAAAGTGTGTTGAGGAGGTGAAGTAGGAGGAGGAGGATTGTTATTATTATTATTATTATTATTATTATTATTATTATTATTATTATTATTATTATTATTATTATTATAGACTCACATGCATAGCAATGTGAGTTTATGTACTCACCCAACTAAAAAAAAAATTCCAGAATTTTGCAAATCTGTGCAAGATAAGTCCTAGTTTGTCCGTCTGTCTGTCTGCCGTATGCCGTTTGCCTGTGCCCAAAACTTTAAAATGACTAAGTACTCAGAACCTATTTGAACTATCACAACCAAACTTGGTAAGATGGTGTATACCAATGAGACCTCATAAATTATTAGTGAATGAATGACTTCACTTAAAGGTCAAGATCACAGGGTCATTGAATGTTAGTAAAAAAAAAGACAGTTTTTCACTTTGTTGTAGGTTATTAATATTGAAAGTATGATTCTTTGACGCATGGTAGATATTAATCAGACAAACATACGGTGCAAATTTGGTCTACCTCACTCCAAGTTCAAAGTCACTGGAGCTGTCTAAGGTTGGTTAGTGTATGTTCTTTGAAGTGACCTTGACCCTAAACCATGAGTCCAAACTTGTTGTATTTAGAGATGATAGACTGATCTTTCATATATGTTGCATGTTTGACTTGATCTTGAAGGTCAAGATCATTTTAGGCCTTGCAAAAACATACAAAAAATAGGTCATCGTACAGTGGAATGGCTGTATGCAACAACATTGGGTTATTTGATCAGACATGCATGAGAAATAAGGTGTTGGTCAATATCGTCCTAAGGTCAAAGTCACTGAAGGTCAAGGTCATCCCAAGGTCACCTCTTTTGTTTTTGCATAAAACAACTTTTGCTGTAGTACATTTGATAGTGCATGAGTGTATTTGGAACCGTAGGTCAGTGCCATCTCAAGGTCAAGAGCATGGAAAGATCAAAATCGGTATTACTTTGCATTTTAATGTCACCGTTTCATATTGTTTTTCCTGGGCACTCATTTTTATTTTAAATGTTGCGAGGTCCATAAGGACCATGTCAATCATATGGGCTTTGCCATTTTAGTTATTATTATTATTTGTATCTGTGTGTACAGGAGAAAAAGGTCTACTTCAAGCGAGGTCCACAAGAAGCAATGATCTGTGAGCTGACACCATTCACCCAATACACAATCCGCGTTGCTGTACGGCCCTTGCCGCGTGGTGGGGTGGACACGCAGGGCCAGGACGGCTTCACCAGTGACTGGATGTATATCACCGAACGCACCACTCCCTCGGGTAACATCTAATTTACAACCATTTTCCTCCTTACTACAGTGCTCTGTATGTGTGTGTGTGTGTGTTTGTGTGACTTTTTCTGTTTTACTACATATTACTATGGGTGACTATTTTCTGTTTTACTATATTTTACTATTGGTTACTGTTTTCTGTTTAACTGTGGGTAATTTTTTAAATGTTTTATTACGTTATTTTACTATGGGTGACTCACACCAGCTCAATGCCTATGTGAGCAGCACTCTTAGGTTCTCCCACATTTTGCTGGCTGCGGGCTATTTATAGCTTGCCTACACCCTCCCTTTCACTGAAAGGAAAGGAAAGAAGAGCACCGGCGAAGCTATTTATAGCTAGCCTGGCTGAACTAACTTCAAAACCTAAAAGCTTTGGTTGAGTCGGTGTGGACTTTTTGTTTGTTTTATTACATTATATTATAGAAAAGTGTCATGTCATGTCATGTCATGTCATGTCATGTTATCATTACTTTACTTCAGACATTGGTCTTATATGTTTCATGTCCTCCTATCATTAGTTTACTTCAGACATTGGTCTTATATGTGTCCTGTCGTTCCTGTTATTGGTTTTTTGCAGCAACATTTTGTTGAATCTTTGAATAGTCTGTATTGTGGTACATGAACAACCATTTACCCATTGCTTTCTCTGTCCTTTATTTGATAACAAATCTTCCTTGCCTTATGTGTGACATATTTTTATTCCCTTAATAAATTATCCTTAATTCAATCAATTTTTTTAGCCTCTCTTGTACCTTCCCCCCTCCTCCCCCATTTGATGTAGAAGAAAAGCAGTCGTCGTCAGTGGAATCCTCAAGTCCTATTGTGTCCGTCATGCAGGCTTTTGTTGCCTCATTGGATGCACAGAGGAAAGTGCTTGTGACTTCTGTGCACTACAACAAGCTTTGTGTATGTAGCGGTGGAAAGCCAAAGATTATTCCAGGTAACAATCTTGTTGTTGGAATCAGAAATACAGAGAGTGAAGAGGACTTTCAAAAGAAGCTGAACTCAAAGAAGTCATCAGTGTCAATATTAGGATCAAGCAGATTGTCTTTTAGGGCTGTAAGGTCTGTTCAGTTTCATTGTTTCATGACCATAATGTAATTGGCTGCTGTGTGCAGTGCCTGAGGTGTCTCCAGAACTGTGCGTGGCCTGCTTCTCCAGCCTGCCCAGTGGTCATCCTAACCGTCGTAACATCGTTGTCTATTGGAAGGTCAGTTGCCCACTGCCTAATGCACAATGTCAAACACCACTTGTACTGTCACCTGTGATAGGCCTGCTCCTTTCTGGCTTTTGTGAAATGATTGGAAACTGAAAAATGTTTATGAATATTATAATAATACACAGGCAATAAAAAACACATATCGTGACACAGTGGTCGACCTATCAACGAGCAATGACAGCAAACTCGAACGCTGCTGCCAAGGTACCTCATTGCCTTCAGTGCAGACTACAAGTCCATCCTGCAAATAATAAAAATATATAATTGCTACTTTTCCAGCATAACTTCATATATCTGCTTTCCATTAAAATAAATTGTCTGCTCTCATCCTCTCCTGAAGAAAAATTTACATGGCTTTCATACTCACATTTTTTCCATTTCACAAACTCGTAAAAATAGACAAAAATGCTACAATCATACAATTTTAACAATATTTAACATACATTTAGTTCTTTTACATCGTTTTGTACATTTTTATCCCCCCCCCCTCTCTCCCTCTCTCTCTCTCTCTCTTTCTCTTTCTCTTTCTCTCTCTCTCTCTCTCTCTCTCTCTCTCTCTCTCTCTCTCTCTCTCTCTCTCTCTCTCTCTCTCTCTCTCTCTCTCTCCAGTCTTGCTGACTGTTTACTAAAATAATATCCTTACAAAACATTATGCATGAAAAGAAAATTTTTCCAAGATACAATATTAACAACAATAACATATTTTAATAAAAGTTTAAAAACATACAATTGACGTTATACATCTCTTACATTCGTTTTTTTTTGCTACATTCCCTCCCTAAATAGTTTTTCTCCCTCATTCTCTCCTTGACGATCGTTTAGGGACAAGAAAACAGTGGCCAAATCTTACTCACCAACTTGTGATAAGAGATGTCTCTTGAAACACAACATGAGCAGATCCTAAGAAATCCCACATACGGGTGAGAGCATTAAACAGCCTCCCCAAACCAGCAAGCCTCTCGTGCCATGCCACTTCGACAGCATACAGTCCAACAGCTTAATGTTTCCTCCGCCTGTCCCTCCCGTCTCCTCCTCGATATTCTTGCACCCCAGTTCCGAAAAAAAGATGCTTGTTCCAGCTGAATCATGGAGTATATCTCCTAAACCCGAGCTCCCCATTGATCCACTATGCTGGTAAAATTCCTTCACTGTGGAAGCACGCGCCTACCATTATTCAATTTTTTCATTCTAGTGCCCTGACCAGCGACCTGTCTGTTCCGTGGCTGGTGAACATGGTGCCTCATACCCCTCTCTCACAGTTTTGCCATAACAAATATCTCAAATAAACTGACGTAAACTTTACAGCCATCCTTACCGGCTGAGCTACTGACATAAAGGGTGGCTTTGATCTGAGTTCATTGATCTCCAATGTAGACCTCTGCTGTGTAGAAAGGAAAAATCCTCTGCAATAATTCCAAGTGACTTTTTTTTATTGTAACCTATGTTTATGACATAAACGTATAGTAAATATAGATGCAGCGTTTTTGAGAAGAGTTATGAAGTCCAAGACGCTTAGGATTTACAATGTGCATGTGTGTGTGTGATGCTTGTGTCTGTCTGAGTGAGTGAGTGTGATCTTTATGTATGTGTCTGGGGGTGTGTGTTTGATGCTTGTGTCTGTGTCTGTGCAGGTGTGTCATGCTTGTGTCTGTGTCTGTATGTGGGTGGGTGTGTGTCATACTTGCGTCTGTGTCTGTCGTGCAGCACATTCCCTGGGCGTTACGAAACAGTGTGATTCACCGCTATGAGCTGCATTACGCCAGTGGTGCTGGGGACGAGGTGCGAGACAATGGGACCACCACGTACCCAAACAATTCCTTGCTGCTGTCAGATCTGGCTCAAGACAACCAATACCGCCTGCAGCTGCTGGCCGTAACCTCAGAGGACAAAGTGTCCACAAACCCTTCAGTCCTTATTCTTCTTCCTACACACGACAGTACGTCCCTTATAATCCTACCTCTCTCCTTCCAATAGGACACTTTCCACTAAACAGGCGACCTTGACTCTGGCTGAATATCATTCAGAGATGTATTAAGCATGTGCTGTGTCTATGTGTTTTCACTCAAAAGCCTCTGACAGTCAAATTAGGGTCACGTCGCTTTTGGTCCAACTGCCTAAGTAACAGCCAGGTAGTGGCAAAAAGTCTATTGTTTAATTTAATTTAATTTAGTTTATTTTAAATTCAGTTCTTTCTGTTCGATTTCTTTATAAAAATGTGTCTCCTTGCTTCGAATTGTTTATTTTAATTTGATTTGAATTGATTTGACAGATGCCGCCACTGAGATCCTTGGCTAGCACCGACCAAAGAAGAAGCCGTGGATCACACCTAAACTTTTGGATCTGTGTGATAAACGAAGAGAGATAAAAAAAGAAAAAGAACACCTCACAGGGATCTGATGTCTACCGAAAAATCAACAATGACATCCGAAAAGGCATGCACACAGCAAAGGAGAACTGGATAGAAGATCAATGCCAGGAAATAGAGAACAGTCTGATCAAGAACAACAGCAAGAAGGCCTATCAGACTGTGAAGCGGCTGACAAGTGTTAAACAGCCCAAAGTCTCCACGATCCAAAGCAAGTCTGGCATATGCCTTATAGAAGAACAAGAAGTCTTGGACAGAGTACTGCTCTGACCTTTACAACCATACACCAAATGGAGACCCATCAGTTCTAGCATGTCTCGAGAACAGAGAAGAAAAAGAAATCCTCCCAATTCTCCGGGAAGAAGTTGAGGCAGCAGTGCAATCGCTGAAGAAAGGGAAGTCAGCAGGAGTGAACAACATACCCGCGGAACTGCTACAAGCAGGAGGAGAAGCGATGATTGATGCCCTCACCATTATCTGTAACAAGATCTGGCAGAGTGGGGAGTGGCCTACACCATGGACCCAGTCGCTTGTCATCAGTCTTCACAAAAAAGGTAACCTTCAGGAGTGTGAAAATAAACGCACCATCAGCCTCATCAGCCATCCCAGCAAGGTTCTCCTGAAAATAATACTGAACAGGTTGAAACCCCAAGCTGAACAAATCATAGCTAAAGAACAAGCAGGATTCAGGGCAGGGCGAAGTACCACTGAACAGATTTTCAACCTCAGAATAATCTGTGAGAAATACCTACAGCACCAACAACATCTATATCATGTGTTCATAGACTTCAAGAAGGCGTTTGACCGAGTCTGGCATGCAGCTCTATGGGCAACAATGAAAGTGTACAACATCAGCCCTAAAATTATTGAAGTCATCAAATGCCTGTATGACAAGGCTACCAGTGCAGTCCTCCATAACTGCGTCATCGGGAACTGGTTCAGAACAACAATCGGTGTGCGTCAAGGATGCCTACTCTCTCCAACACTCTTCAACATTTTCCTAGAGCGCATCATGTCAGATGCTCTTGCAGATCACGAAGGCACAGTCAGCATAGGGGATAGAGCAATCTCCAATCTTCATTTTGCGGATGACATTGATGGATTGGCTGGAGAGGAACAAGAACTTGAACAGCTGGTACAGAGGCTTGACACCACCTCCAGAGCTTATGGAATGGAAATAAGTGCAGAGAAGACCAAAATGATGACCAACAACACCAATGGCATCAACACGGACATCAAAGTCCAAGGCCAGTCCCTCAACACAGTGCATAGCTTCAAATATTTGGGAGCCATTGTGTCAGACAATGGGTCCCGACAGGAAGTCCTCTCCAGGATTGCACAAACAACTGCTGCCCTGACAAGGTTGAAGCCCATTTGGAAAGACAGGACCATCAGTCTGCATTCCAAAGTAAGACTGCTGCGCTCCCTTGTCATCTCCATCTTCCTATATGCTTGCGAAGCATGGACCCTCACAGCAGATCTACAACGAAGAATACAAAGCATGGAGATGAGGTGCTACAGAAGACTTCTGGGCATTTCCTATACCCAACACATCACCAACGACGAAGTCCGACAGACCATCACACAAGCCATTGGACAACACGATGACCTGCCCACAGTGGTGAAGAAACGGAAACTCCGATGGTATGGCCACATCACCAGATCATCAGGCCTTGCGAAGACCATTCTGCAAGGCACAGTGCAAGGAGGTAGAAGAAGAGGGAGACCGAAAAAGAGGTGGGAGGACAACATTCGAGAATGGGCTGGTTTGACACTGAGCGAAGCCATCAGGGCTGCTGAGGACAGAGAAAGATGGAGTATGCTGGTTAAACGATCATCCGTGGTGCCCCTACGACCTCCGGGTTATGGGACAGGATAGGATAGGATAGGATAGATTTGAATAATGTAATTTAATTTAATTTATTTTAATTAATTTTTTCCCTATTCAATTTCTGCGAAAGAAGCTGCCACAATGATTGTTTAGAATTGTTTAATTTAATTTAATTTAGATTGGTTTGATTTGATTTAATGTAATGAAATTTAATTTAATTTTTTGTTATTAATTTTTTTAATTAAGATTTGCAAACCTAATTATATTTCATGCTGGAAGAAGCTGACGTAACGATTGATTGTTTAATTAACGACTGTGATTATTTCAGTGCCGGTTGGCCCTGGGTCAGTAATGGTGGAGACGGACTTTGACAGCAATGGCAGCTGGACAGGAGCGTTTGACCTGCAGTGGACCCTGAATGGACACAGCACGGACTCTTTCCTGGTTCTGTGGTGTTTGGGCGACATAGCCACACGCATGTGTCAGCACCAAGAAAATGTCAGTTCACTCTCCTTCTTTGTTATTTCCTTTCTGTATTCATCTGCAAAACGTTGCTAGTGTTTGTGAAGTTAGGATATTACGGTTGATAACAAACAAAGCATTTAGTTTGCTAGTTTTGGGAATGAACCAAAAATTTAAGTCAGCAGTTAGACAGGTACACCACAAACGGGAGCTCTGCAATCGACAGGTGATGTTTCTGCTCTTCCTGTTTAGCACTGCTCTGCGGCTTCTGCACTTTCTTTGAGAAGGCAATTTGACTTTCGCTCTGATAGCTGACCAATGTTAACCAAAGACACAAAAACAACAACAGATCCATTGCACTTTCTTCTATTATAAATGAAATGAGCTATGTTTTTTATGAACACCTAAACACCTTATGGCTGGGTCGTGGAATCAATTATGTGCTTGACAAGTACAAAAACATGCTACAAATAGCAAACCTTTCTTTAACTGAGCAAGATTACAACAGCAAGAACACAGCAACAATTTATTAATGCATTCTCTCTCATTAGCTACACCAAAGTCTCTGTAAACGCGTTTTATGTCGCTGATTTTATTTCTTGTCCATATTTTTTTACCCAGTACTGACTATTACAACTTGCAGCCCGCTTACTGTTTGTATGTGAGCAGAACCAAATACAGTGGCACGAGTTGCCTGGCAACAGCAGTCACTATGTCATCCATGCGGTCACCCTGGGCAACATTGAGGAAAGAAAACCCAGTGACTACATCGTGGGCGTGGCGCGTCAAACCCGACGTCACGGTGACGTCATTAGCAGCGGCATCCACTGGGCAGAGTGTTTTTACCGCCACAACTCCAGTAAGAATTATATTGTGGTTAAATGCAACTGAGCCCGAGGTCGAGATCAAACTTACGTGCACACTTATAAAATGTCTGATTCACCCTAGCAGATGATTGTTGGTTTGTTTAGTCATACATTTGTTGTGTCTAATATTTGTGAAAGTGGAATGTAAACTTAGTGTCCGACCATTCAATATAGGTCATTTGCTGTAGGCACATGGTCAATTATCTCCCTTAGAATTACCTATACAGGGGAGAAAATCATTGAGTTACCAGTCATGACTCAAATGAAGTTACCAGCATATGTTGCAGGGCTTTGCTGTCGGCTGTTATTATACAGCTCACACCAGCTCAATGCCTATGTGAGCAGCACTCTTAGGTTCTCCCACATTTTGCTGGCTGCGGGCTATTTATAGCTTGCTTACACCCTCCAGTGAAAGGAAAGGAAAGAAGAGCACCGGCGAAGCTATTTATAGCTAGCCTGGCTGAACTAACTTCAAAACCTAAAAGCTTTGGTCGAGTCCGTGTGAGCTGGTTCTCGGCCTGTTGTATTGATTGGCTTGGATAGAAAGACCCCTCGTGAGGTGACCTTACTGAGGGACCGAATTACTTTTTTAAGCTGTATTCATGCTTGCTAGTTTTCTCCTCAGTAATGTCTATCAATAAACTCTTCTATGATTGTACTGTACTATCTAGTGTACAATTATGTTTGAAAAACAAAGACCTCAGACTCTAACACCATGCTATATCAGTGTGACTGTGTTCCAGCCCCTAAGTACATCCCAAATGATGTCCAGTTCTCACAAGTGTTTGAGACTGGGAGTCTGCGCGTGACATGGAACTACCGTTCCTGCGACAATCACGCCTCAGATGCCTACGTCAGTCATTTCATCATCTACTACTGCATCATCCCCGACACCTCCAGCACAGGCTGCAAAGGTACAGAACTCTCGCTACATGTTGCAGTCTTAAGACAACAGATTTTATTGATCCATTACACAGTGGGTGTGGGGGGTTAAAAGGTTATACATTTGCAGTCTGTACTGTGTGTGTGTGTCTCTTGACCCCATCTGCATTAAATATCTATATACTTCCTCCTCCCTTTCCGCTCCACCCACCCACCTCCTCCAATTTGTAATATGTACTTACCCAGTTAGTAAAAATCAAAAACAAATTCAAGGTATCAAGAAGAAAATGGGTGAAGGGAGATTGTTGAGCAACTAAACCTAAATAATTTATATAGTCAGTTGTAATGTAATGTAGTGAGCTGTCGCTGTCGTTAGCCAAAGTTAAAGCTAGGACTACAGGTGTTAAGGTGTGAGTGCTTGGTACAGGGCAAGAACACAACAGGACAGTGTCACGCGAGGCTCGTAGCCTGCTGCTGGACAAGCTGGTGCCTGGAGCCTACTACAAGGTCAGCATGGCTGCCATGTCGCAGTGGGGCAGCAGTACTCAGCGCAGTCAGGCTGTTTTCTCCAGAGTGCTCCTCCAGCCACAAGGTAAAACAATGCCACTTGACAAATTCAGAGGTGCCTACCATACGCGATATAGCGCGTATTTTTATGAATTTTCAACATAAAATATGACAATACGAGCAATTCCTTAAAAATACGCATTTTCGCGGTGTACCCCCCCCCTCCACCCTCCCCCCCAAAAAAAAATTTTTCGCAGATATTTCATATATGTTTTGATCTGCTATTTCCTTTACTTGCTGACCCTAGAGTGCATGCGCGAAAGTGAAATCTCGTGCGTGAGAGGTAGTGCGAGACTTTCTATCCCCCAAACATGCTGCTAAACATGGTGTCGCGAAAGTGTTTACACGAGAGTGGTGATGAGAGCTAGTCTGAAGAAAAGCAGGGTAAGGTTGCAAGTAAGCAAAAAGCGCGACAACATTTCTTATGCGAATACCGTGAACGTTTTCGAGGAATTATCGAATCTTCGAAAAGAGTTCATTATGCTCACTGCAACAAGTGCAACAAAGAGTTCAGCATTGCTTACAGCGGCGCCTACGACATTCAGCGACACTTAGATTAGGTATTATAAACGAAAATTTTATTTTGGTTTAGGATGTTTTATTTTGTTTTTATTATATAGTACAAACCTTTAGAAGATTTAAAAAAAATTGAAATTATTAAAATCGGTCAATATTAAGGCATTTAAGGCACTCATTTAACTGTTCAAAGTGGGCAACCCTCACATAAAAATAAAACGCATTTTTCCCAAAAGTGGCTCAGGTGTCTAAAATTAATACAAAGAGCATAAAAAGGAACTGTATTTACACAACAAAATGCAGAACACTCTACATGTAATATACTCTGAAAATAAAAAGTTTTGCCAGTTTCAGCAGAATATACGAAAATAATGATGCATTAATATATATTCGTAATTCATATTAAATAATTGTTCAACAATATGAAGATCTTTTTGGTAGTTATGGAGTAAAATACAACACGAAAAATAATATATTAGTGTGAATTTGTGACCATAACTTGTTGCGTTCAATATTATTTTGTTTCATGAGGGTTAAAATGGTGAGCTGGAATTAATATGAATTAATGTTTTCTGAATGTGGCAGTTTTCATGACAATAATTCTTTGATCAAATGTTGCGAGTTGCGCAAAATCTGACATTACTCAAAATACAAATTTATCATGCAGCCAGTACACAAATGGTCAGACTGCACCTCTGCAAATTATGTCATGATGTAAATGAACAACCGTTTTTGCGTCCATTCATCCGCAGCGGTCATTATACTGACCAGCATTGGAAAGCAATTAGTCGCAACTGTTGAATGTTTTTTGTTTGTGGGTCTTTGGGCAAGGGAGATAACTTATTTCCTGTGTTTTAACCTAAAGTGTTTGTCTCCCTTGTCCACATTTCAAGAATGTCATCATTCTGTTGTTTATTAGTTAGTTCCCAGACTGTTAATTGGCTGGTTTTTAAAAAAAAATCCTTACTGTGGCAGCAGTTTTTTTCTTCTTAAGTCTGTCTGTTTTTGTTGCTTGCATCGACTTGTAATTTTCAGTGTGAAATATGACTATATACGTATTCTGTTTATTCACCATCAAGCAATCAGAAACATTGATGTTAAACGACTGTTATCAGTAGTGTTTTTTTTAACAGAGGATCAGCCACGAGATCTGTCCGTCATTGGCGTCATCCTGGCTGTCGTTGTCGTCATCATTCTCATCATTATCGGATTCTGCAAACTGAAAAGGTAACTATATGATCGTTTCCTGTTTTAAAACCTTGTTAGTTTTTTTCTCTGCTTGGTGAGCTTATATTCAGCGGGTAATCTCATACGATCTGAGTTTGGAAAAATAAGTCAGTGCAATACACACTATTGCCCTAAAAAAAGTTCAGAGCGAATTTGCAAAGGAATGGTTTGCTGTTTGATCTAAACTTTGATCTGCTCACAGGAGGGCAACAGAAACTTCAAAAGATTGTTTTGTGAAGTGCGTGAGGCAAACAAAAAAACAAAACATTTTGAAACCAACAGAGCAGGGGGATATGTCAGTGGTAGCGTATTTTGTATCTGTACTCGACACCCCCACCCTCCACCCCCACTGCTACCACCCCTCCCCCTCCTCCCCCCCCCCCCCTTAAATTTCATGACTTTTGCAAATCTGAGCAAGATGAGTCCTAAATAGTCCTAAAATGATATTGAAAAAATATGTCCGTCCGTCCCTCTGTTCGCTGTCCGCCGTCTGTGCAAAAACTTTTAAAGTTACTAAGTACTTGGAGCCTAT
This sequence comes from Oncomelania hupensis, assembly GCA_036898135.1. Classification (NCBI taxonomy): domain Eukaryota; kingdom Metazoa; phylum Mollusca; class Gastropoda; order Littorinimorpha; family Pomatiopsidae; genus Oncomelania; species Oncomelania hupensis. The sequence goes on from CM072516.1 coordinate 44,489,861, forward strand.
TCCAACTATCACAACCAAACTTGATAAGATGGTGTTTACTCGCGAGACCTCAAAAATAATCAGTGATTGATTGACTTCACTTCAAGGTCAAGGTCACAGAATCATCAAATGTTAGTTTAAAAAATTACAAGTTTTCACAAAATTCCTTTTTTTTCTAGGTTATTAATATTGAACGTATGATTCTTTTATGCATGATAGATATCAATAAGACACACATACTGTGCAAATTTGGTCAACCTCACTCCAAGGTCAAGGTCATTGGAGCTGTCCAAAATCAGGTTGTACAGGTACTTTAAATTGACCTTAACCTTAAACTATGAGAGATGTAAAGTCCAAACTTGTTGTATTTAGAGATGATAGATTGATCTTTCATATATGTTCCGTTTTTGCATTGATCTTGAAGGTCAAGGTAATTTTAGGCCTTGCAAAAAGATGCAAAAAAATAGATCATCGTATAGTGGAATGGCTATTTATTTAACCCATAGTATGCAACAACATTGGGTCATTTGATCACACATGCATGAGAGATCATGTGAGGACCAAGGTCATCCAAAGGACAATGTCACTAAAGGTCAAGGTTATCCCAAGGTAACTTTTTTGGGTGGCACAATACAACTCATTTTTTTCAACTTTGAGTTGACTCAACTGTGACTGAGTACCTACTCTCTTAAAGGTGGGGAAGGTAAAGCAGCGAGGGAGAGAGATGGGCATCACCCTCATTACGCTGCACGCCCGTTCATAGCAGTACTCTCAGCCGGTGGCTAAAAAAAACGCCTAGTTCTGTCTCGTAGGGTCCCTTAACGCAGGCTGAACTGCTTATAACCAGCTCTGAACCGCCAACCACGCACTGCACAGCCTATGCAATTGGCACACGCCTAGCAGTTTTCTGGAAGCTTATAATTACTTTACCCAAAGGTATAGCTCATGCAAGCTGCGCTAGCAATAACATATCAGTCATCCATAAACAGCGCATGTAGAATGACTGTGTAATGTGTTTTGCGATAATCTAGTGCGTGTAAATTAAAGTCACAGGAAGTCAATACAGACAATTAATGAGCAATGGAACTTAACACCATGCAAATAAAATTAATGTTACTCACCAAAATACTGCAATTTACAGTGAAAAAACACAAATAAGAAAGCATCGCATAGCTAGAATATGCATGTAGGGAAAAGTCGGGTAATATTAAATGGAGTGTATTAGGAAACGAGACCTTCCAGGGAAGTCTTATTTCGTATATATATTATTACACTTCGTTTCATATTACCCGACTTTCCCCTACAATAATTTACAAAACAGCACACAAACACAAGCACACACAAAAGACCTGTGTTCTTTTTTCAATGGAGACATTAATTCATTCACTTTATGGAGAGAGAGATAGAGAGAGAGAGAGAGAGAGAGAGAGAGAGAGAGAGAGAGAGAGAGAGAGAGAGAGAGAGAGAGAGAGAGAGAGAGAGAGAAGAGGATCTTAGGCATGCCTATGCAGTGCGTGTACAATGGTTGTGTGTTTTTCGATATAACCTCGTGCGTGTGGGAAACGTCACAGAAAAAAGAATAATGGGGAAAAAATGTATTGTACTCACCTATAAGAGGTAATCCCATGGCCCCCATGGAATAGAAAGAACAACAAAACAAACGAAGACAAAACCAAAACACAATAAAGAACGAAAAACTAGTACGCTGCGAAATTCCCTGACAGCACAGTGAAGATCTTTAGGGGGCCGGCATTGTACTGTGCGCCTGTGGTTAGAATTACCACGCGCGTTTTGTGAAATCGCAGAAATTACAAAGGCCAGCAACCAGACACAAAATAAAATACGTAAATACCGATCACATCACCAGAAAGTTCCAACTTTGTACTAATTGACTTCAAATGATGAACACTGTCACTTGTTTAAATGGTCAGCACATGTACTTAGAAAACTACACACACACACCGAGAAACCGGTGCAATCCAAGTCATCTTATTGTGCAGAGAGTATAACTACACACTGTCAAATCCAGTTAAATATAACACAAACTAAGTGGAATACATCGCTCTAGTTTACGCTAATACCAAGCTTAGATATGAAAGTAACTAAATGCAAAACATGAACCCAATGACTAGCTAGCTAGCTAGATCATTCCACATAAAACGATCACTTATACAGCACAAAACAGAGCACAACCGCCGCCCAACATTCCATGTACTCTTTGCCGGTACCAGCCCACACAGCTCTGGCATCTGGCTGGCGCGGCGCGCGCCGCTCTCTAAGCCTACCGTGGCTAAAAATAGATTGCTGCTGTGTACTCAAAAGTGAAATTCTGTGAGGAAAAACACGGCCGTGGCTGGTCCAAGAAAAGTGTGATCTCCAACATCACGCTTCCCTACGGCCACAAGGCTATGGGACCACCTTTACCTTTTACCTTAATACAATTTTTGCTGTACTTTATTTGATAGTACATGAGTGTATTTGGAGCTAGAGGCCAGTGTCATCTCAAGGTCAAGAGCACAGAAAGATCAAAGTCGGTATTTGCATTTTAATGCCACCATTTTATTTTGTTTTTCCTGGACACTCATTTTCATGTTAAATATTGAGTTCCATAAGCAGCATGTGAGTTATATGGGCTTTGCCCTTCTAGTTGCACAGTGCTGTGATGGAAGTGTCCGACATTGGCTTTCACTATGGTTAGTAATAGCAGCTCCTTAAGAGTTTAGTGCTTGAAATGCTGTTGTCTGTTTGGGAAGAACGAGGAAATGCCTGATTTTGGTTGATGATGATGTTATTTTATCCTTTGTGTTGCAGTCGCTTCAAGAAACATGACGACAAGTTTACATCTTCGTTTGGTGATCTCCCTTCACTTCCAGCGGACAACACCGTCAGTGTTTACATAGCATCCATTGTTGTTGTTGTCGTCATTGTCATCATCATCATCATCATCATCATCATCATCATCATCATCATCATCATCATCATCATCATCATCATCATCATCATCATCATCATCATCATCGTTATTATTACTATTACTACTACAGCTCTCACCTCTACATGTAATATAGGTTTCTCTGTTGCACAAAGAACTGACGGAGAACTATAATGACCTAACTAAAATTATTTTCCTATTTTGTGTGTGTGACCATGCAGTAATGATAAAAATACTACTACTACTAATAATAATAATAATGCTGGGCGCTACCTGCACTTTATTCTTAAATCAGACTCAAAGCATGGCGATCTGTAACCAACCAACACACTGACATGTTACAGACACTTCTACACACACAGCAAATACCCCTCCATCACTCAAACATGTGGTGTAAAGACAAGCCGCTATTAGAACATGGGAAAAAAACTCAACATTTTAACATTTGACAATTTTGGAAAATGATAGGAAGAAGATGAAGCACATTTGGTATAATATGAAAAACTTAAATTGTTTTGGACTGTTTATAAAGAAGGTTGTGTACCGTTAACATTTTGGTTGTGTGAGGATCGACTGATAATTTTAGAATTATATCTTGCCTTGGAGTCCAGTTTCACTTTGACGAGTGTTTAACTATGGAGTTTTAGGTCAACCTTCTTTGCAAAGCTTTGAACTTTCACCTTCGAAGGATAGGCAAGATCTACAACTATCTCTCCACTGATGCTACAAAGAAGCTCTCTGTCTCTTCGATTCTATCTCATCTTGACTTTTGCAGCTCACTCTTGGCTGGTGTCGCTGAAGAAAAGCTTTCCAAACTCCAGCTCATTCAAAACAACACTAATTCTTCTTCTACCCCATCATGCTGGTGCTTCTTCAGTCCTCAGATCCTTGCACTGGCTTCCAGTCAGAGCTCAGATTGACTGTAAAATTGCTACCATAGATCCTTTCAATGTCTCCACTCTGATTGCTACCCACACTATCTCTCTGAACTTCTCTCTCCTTACAAGCCAACCCGCAATCTTCGCTCTCAAGATGCTTCTCTTCTAAAAATTCCCAGATTCTCTCTAACCTCATTTGGCAAAATGACCTTCTCCACTTTTGGTCCAACACTCCGGAAGTCTCCGCCTGATTGCCTATGCCATGCCCAGTCTCTTCCAACTCTCCATGCAAAGCTTAAGACACATATGTTCTAACAGTACTTCTAGCTGGGTCGGTGGATGAACATTTGTCTATATAATCTAGGGAGTGGGAAAGGGATGAGTGTATCCACTTGATTCCCCTTTCCCGTCCCCTCCAATTTAAATGCCAGTTTGTATGTGGGGTGGCCTTGTGGCGCAGTGGATAAGTCGTCGGTTTCCTATGCCGAAGGTCGCGGGTACGATTCCCACAAGGGGCGAACGTATGTGACTTAGGTACGAGACTATTGAGGTCACCGAGGGTTTTCTCCGGGCACTCCGGTTTCCTCCCTCCCTTCAATAATGGTACAGGAAGCAGTCAATATAAAAATTTCAAAAATAAAAATTCAATTTTCTTCCGTCTTCTAATAGCGATATCTTTGCTTTTACACCACCTGTTTGAGTGATGTATGTGTATTTGGTGTGTGTGAGGGTAAATGAGACAGGTGAGCGTGTATGTTGGTATAGATCGCCGCGCTTTGAGCCTTGGGGAAAGGCGCGTACATAGCATCCTGTATTATTATTATTATTATTATTATTATTATTATTATTATTATTATTATTATTATTATTATTATGTGTGTGTGGGTGCATGCGTGTGCATGTATGTATGTGTTGTTTTATTTAGATTGACATTTGTGTTTGTGCCGTTGGTCTGAGCGAATGCTTGTCACAAGAGCTTTGAGCAAACATTGTGTCTGATTTTGCGTTGGAACAATAAAAAAAAAACATAAATTAATTATTAAATTAAAAAATAAAAAAAATATATATATTGATAATTATTTTTTCTTTCCATTGACAGAAAATGTTCAAACAAGACCGGCCTTTGCCCCAAGTACCGCCAGGGACAAGCAGCACTACCTGTGTAACGTATGCCTCTGTAAGTATTTGTTGCTTTGTACCTTTACCTCTCTTATCTCGCTGGTTATCAAACGTTTCTTGCCTTGGATACACCTGTCACCATTTAGAGATAACTGGTCATTACGTCAATGTAGGGTTGGTTTACCAGTGAATGAATATTGAAATTTAAAATCTCCACTGGCCATTGGCGACATGACATATGGGAATAACCATCCCATTGAAGAAGAAGGGGGTAGGGGCCTAAAAAAAAAGCACACACTGGACCACCAGAGCAACGATACTAATAAGTTGGACAGTGAAATATGGCCACTTGTATCTTACTCAATGTGGGATTTGAACCTGGGTCATCTTTGTGCCGTACTGCTGCACTACGGTGGCTTCGCAATGTTGTGGATTGATTAAAGTGATGGTGCAGGTGTTGTTGCTGTGTTATAGGGCTCTGGCAGTCTGATGTTAAAGGATCAACAGCCCCAACAGCCACAGCGTGCAGCAGGCAGCAAACACAAAAGCATCACCTCCGAGACATCACTGTTGGGAAATGAGGAGGCTGGGAACGACGACGACAGCCGCCGGCGGCCTAATGCCGCCATCAGTGCCATGTCAGAGCGCTGTCGACTGCTAGCTGCTGACAGCACTACACAAGACAGCCCAACCATCACGCCGCCCTCAAGGTATGACTCTGACTCTGGTGCCGAGTCACGCTATTCCAGCGAGGATCACGACTATGCCTGGGTGGAGGGGGGCGGCAGTGGCAGCGCCGGATCGGGTGAGGATGGAACAGCTTGTGCTGTTGCTGGCAAGAGCCGACACAAAATGAGTGACTCCACCACCTCTGGGAACAAGACAGCCCCTCACTTCATACCACCGCCACTGCCTCATGGGCCACAGCCTGACACCACCAGAACGTTGCCAGCCACGGGGTCATTCAGGCATGGCAAGGACATTCCGATCGCCAGCACATTGTCCAATGGCCACAGAGCTCAGCCGCCTGTTCAGCTGCTGATCAACAGCGACCTGGCTGGCTACGCTGGCAGTGAGGAGCCCACTTTGCCACGACGACCACCAGGCTCTAGGATTCGCGGCTACGTGTCCAATGTGCCTGACCAGCAGTTTTGTAATCCCATCGATCCTTATGCCAGCACCAACGTCACCGCCTTCTCTCACCATCCCCCACCCTCTCCTGCACCCCCTCCATCTGCCCCACCACGCCCTGCACCGCCAAGGGTGTATGTGCCTCACCCTCCCTACCCAGCCATCTACAGCGGCAGCAGCGCCAGCAGCCACAGCGACGATGGCCGGCTGAGTGGTGACGATGCAATTAGGAGTCATCAAATGCATGATAACGGCGGGGTGGGTGAACCTATTTACAATCCGCCGTGGGAATCCAGCAGTTTGGCACCATTGGTGGCAGAGAACAGCCGGCCACTCAGCCTTCACACACTGCGTCAGCTACCGCAGCACTTCTTTGACTCTTCACTGAGGGTGAACGAAGGGCCAACTACAGAACTGTGAACATAGGCTATACTATTGTCCTGCACGCGCAGTCCTTGATACAGGACAGTTACACAGCACATCCCACTGCCATACTTTAGTCCTGTTGACGTGACCAGTGCATTATGGATCTTTGTGTCAAGGGGGCAGGCTGTTTATCAGATCTATGTCTTATCAGGTGCACTGGATGTTTCGCTGGAAGAGAGATGATGCTTGCACCCCCCCCTTCCCCCCCATCATTCCCCCCTTTTCCAAGCCATTGTGTTTTCTTGTCTAACATTGTCCTTGTGTTTTTTAATATCGCCTCATTTAGACCCAACCTCCGCAGTGGTTTGTTTTCAAGAATAATAATCACTGAGTTGTGTCTTTTTGTGACAGCTGATGCACGCAATTGTGACGTAGTGAACCAATTATGAAAGATAATTTTGGGCTTTTGAGAAGGGTACATGCCCTACAAATGCGCAGTACATCACACAGCAACAGTTCAGTTCTAATTTGTGCATTATATTGAAAAAGTGACTGTGGGTTATCAAATCCAGAAAGAAGACCTGACCAAAGCATGATGGATTTGATTTTTTGTTGTTGAAAAATAGACCAAAGCATGATGGATTTGATATTTTCAAGAATAGACCAGAGCGTGATGGATTTGATATTTTCAAGAATAAACCAAAGCGTGATGAATTTGATATTTTCAAGAATAGACCAAAGCGTGGTGGCTTTGATATTTTCGAGAACAGACCAAAGCGTGATAGATTTTATATTTTCAGGAACTTACCAAAGCATGATGGATTTAAAGGTTAATATTTTCAAGGCTTAGTCAGCTGAACATTTGGAGAAATTGCAGACTGGAATCCATTGATCGCAATAGTCGTACAAATACACGCTCTCTGCTTCAAATGGTCTATGTACAGTACCTCCAGAGCCAGTCTCCTTATCTCTGCATGCCTGTGTACAGTGGGGGAGGTGAGCAACTGCAAGACTGGGGAATCCTGTACTCTGTGTGGTGCCGCACTGTGGATATCACTTTCTTTTTTTTTTCTTCTATTAAAAACCAGCAATATATATAGTTATTTCAAATAACCAAGTTGTAAGCTGTGATGTGACGCATCTTTTTGACGTTTTTTTTTCCTCCCCATACATTTTGTCAGTGCTTCTATGTACAGTGACCTTTCTCCTGAGCACTTGTACAGTGACTGCTGTCTGTGTAGCTTTGCAGCATTGTGACCGAGGCTTTACTTACGCGAATAAAATTGTGTTCATTTTAAATGTCTTGTTACCTGGAATGTACTTGTAATTGTTTTTTAAATGTCACAGAAATTGTTGCTGTTTGTCAAGCAGCAAATTAAAAAACACATGTGTCCATAGGTTACACAATGGTGTGTGCATGGAGTGGGACCAAAGTAAATTTAGTTTCAGATTTTGTTACTATGGGAATGGCAATCAGCTTTTTGTTTAAACCTTTCATATTCTTAGCTTATGATTTGGATGCTTTTATGCTGAGATTGTATGGTTACAAAAAAGTCAGGGTGGTGCAGAGGAACTTGCTTATTAGAATTTGGCACCCTAAAGCGATGGTTGCTCCGAGGAGGGTGGCAATGGGCTTATTCTATAGGGCGGGGCTTAAAGTTTGGTTCTCAACGGGCGTTGTTTATTTCATCAACCTCCCCTACATGCACAACGTGTAACTGCATGTTTGGTATGCGCTATCGTGAGTTGGCATAATTGGCCCATGGTTTTTTTAAAGAAAACTAACAAGCAGTAGCAGTGACATCTGACCTTTATGTCAACATGATCAATGAGTTTTTCCTACCAATTTAACACTGAACCAGATGGGTGGGGGATGGTGCCACGGCACACATAGCGCACGTGTCAATTACTGTTTTCAGGGATGGATTTAACCGGAAATTACCGGTATTTTACCAGTTTGAGAATAAAAATACCGGTTGAAAAATCAGTAGCTGGTAGAGCCTACCGGTTCTTATTTTGTTTGACTGGTTTTAAAAATAAAGGAAAAGAGAAAGAAAAACAAGAGAAATGAAGAGAGAGAGAGAGAGAGAGAGAGAGAGAGAGAGAGAGAGAGAGAGAGAGAGCCAGCCAGCCATGCTGATTATGTGTTTAGGGAGTGTAGACGAGAGGCCTGCGAATGCGTTCAGTAGCCTTGCCATATTCTTTGAAGTAATTAATACAGAATGATATAGCATTGGCGGGCGCAAGGCTATCTTGAATACAGATAAATTAAACTCGCGCACTTTTCGATTTTTTTCTTTCCTCGTGCTCGTCAGTATGTATTGCGACAGTGGCAGATAGGCTAGTAATAATGAAGAAGCAAAAATCTCTTTTTTCATTTTTTGATAGGGGGGAGAGGGGCGATAAAAGAAGTTTATGTGAAGACGAAGATGTTTCTAATGAAACAGAAAGTGCATTAACAGAGTCGCCATCTACTTGTAATAGCCTACGTCTTTAGAAGACTTCGACGTCGACAGCGAGGGAGGTGTTCGAGAAATGCAAAACGCGACGGAAATAGGTAAGAAAGGCCTGTTATTTACTTTTATTTTTGGCAAACATCGTTTCAGTTATAGTTAGTAGGCTTTACGGTGAGCAATAAATTAATCACTGCATTCGACGGCAGATTTTCGGTGGCAAAAATAGTGACGCATTATTAAGCTTTGCTATGGGTCATACCGGTTTCCGTGACTGGCCTACCGGTTTGCGTTCGAGTGGGTTTGTTTACTGTGACGTCGTACCGGTTTTGCAAATCCCTAGGACGATCACTGTGTTTTGCTGCAAAACTTCCCAAGACGCCTCATCTCCTTGAGGGGCAACATGCAGTGGCCAGCACAGTCCTCTGATTTATCACCCTGTGATATGGGGCTATTTGAAATCAATTGTTTACAACGATCGTCCCTACATCTGGCCTGGCTCATCTGAAGAACAACATTCGTCAAGCTGTCACCAACATACCTATCGATATGCTGGAAAGATTTGACAGAAACTTCAGAGTTCGATGAACGCAGTGTATTGAAAAGAATGGACGCCATCTGCCTGATATCATCTTTAAAACATAACATTTAAATGTTGTACTTGATGCTGTTCAAAGAATTACATGTATATCTTCATTACTTTTGTTTTCATTTTTATTCCAAATAAGCAAGTTGCTCTGCTTCACCCGTTGCAAGACTTAATTGTAGGTTTCCAGTTTGTCAGTTTAGCTTTGGATTCCCAAATTGTGGTGTACTCCATGATAACTTTTAAGACGCACATTTGCTTCAAGTTGGTGCAGGGTGTGACATCATAGACCACTGGTTAATATTGCAGCAATGTGAAAATGTTGACTGTAATAGTAAGTGTGCGAAAGCTAAGTATGACTAAGATAAACTCGAATAGGAAAAATGCAAATTATTTATCAAGCTGTTACCTCTCTTGCTTTTTCTTTTGTAATTTTGGCCGAGAGTCTGTATGTTTCCTATTTTTATTTTAGGCGAGACCATTGTTTTCCTTTCTTTTTTTTAAAGATAGAATTCGTAAATGGCACCCAAATATGACAACAGGAACATGTTGTCTTGGTGAGTTTTAATTGATTTTTGTGCATAAGTTAATGACGACGTGAAGGCTTAGTCATACTGCACTACTTAAAGTGATACTAATAATATGATGCTTGCGGCTTATCCATTCTTTTGTTGCGCAGCTGGCTAGATTGGTGACAATGATAGGCTATTATAAAAAAACATAACCTACATGCTAAAACTTCTATTTCCACAAATACAGACAGCAGGTGTTAGCGTAAAATACACCTTTTCATTTGTGGTGGTTTCCACAGTAGAAGAAGCTATAGCGACTGTAGATGTACGTAACGTTGTCAGGCAACCGTACTTTAATGCTATCCATAAACTACTGCCACTGTCCATGAAACACTGCTGAGAAAAATTTTGATAAAATTTTGTCACTATGAAACACGGTTGTTTGTAACACTTTTTTTTTGTGAGAGAAGGTGTCCTGGTACGACAATTTACAAGATGTGGTGTTTGCGATTGAAGTTTACTCAGAACAACACGCTCAAAACATTTCATCACAATTGGGGTCAGGGCAACTGGTCTATAGTCATTTAATTCAGACGGGTTTCTTGATTTAGGGATGGGACATATGGTTGAAGTTTTCCAAAGAGATGGTACAGTGCAGTCACGGAGAGACCAAGAAAAGAGCAGACTGAAGACATAGGAATGTTGAGAAGCACATAGACATAGTAGTCTGCCACCAATGCGGTCAGGGCCAACTGCTTTCCGGATATTCAAACGTTTAAACAAGTTTTCAACACTGCTGCCATCAATCTCTAAGCCGACGGAAGCACCATATCTTCCCCATCCCTCCCTCTTAGTTCTGTTATCATGGAAGACAACTCGTTAATTCCTCAATATGACAGATATACAGGGTGTTCCAAAAGTCTTGGGCACATTTTGACATTGAATATTTCCGAAACTATTAAGGATATAAAAACGCATCTGGTAAATTCAGAAAGCTTGTAATCTCAATTTTTACATGGAATGTTCAAAGATGTTCAATGTGAGCACCATTGGTCACACGACACACATCAAGCCGATAGTCAAATTCTTGCCAAACGCGTCCCAGCATTTTCTGGTTGAGTGAACGCCATTAATGGGTCTGAAAAGAAATAAAAAAATCAACAGCTTTACAAAAAACTTAATGTAATTAGCTTTAAAATGGCACAACGTTTATCTTACTACTATTCATAGTAATTGAGATATGGGGACTTCAAATGTGCCCAAGACTTTTGGAACACCCTGTATATTGGCTAAGTCAATATTTTTGACTACTTTAGTACTTCACTACTAATTATAATAGGCGGGTAGTGTAAATATATGGCTTAAATAGATCATGTATAAATCTCTTTTATTTATTTTTCTTTAACTGAGGGTCTTTTGTATTTAGATTGCAGGGCAGATTGACAAGTACAAAAATTTCCTGTGGTTTCTAATATTTTTTAAAAAGAGTACATGGATAAGCTAATATCATTAAAAATAATAGCGAAAGGCCTTTGAATAGCGTGATTCTCCAATTAGAATAAGGTCATAGCAAAGAAGAGTACAACTTACACATACCATAAGGGAGGTAACTTTGTGTATTATTACCACAGATATTGGTGTAGCTGGGGCGTTGTTTTGTAAGCCTTGTTACACACTCATTTTTTTAAATTGTGTGTTGACTGTCATATGGTTTTCTTGTTGCTGTTCAGATTGTCAGTCACGTACAGATATGTGCAGTTCTGCCTCAGTGTTTTGCAACGGGTATTTTATTTTAATTATACAAGACATTCTGCAATATTTGCCATCGCCTATCTGGGTTGCAAACGATTAATTTTATATATAAAATTTATGCAAGTCAAAGTCAAGTTGGGTTTTTTGAAGTTGATATTGATGGTTGCCAAAGGTAGCCACATACTGACATAGCAACAATTCCCTCCTTACCTTCCTCTGCCATTTATCTCTGTATTTATTTAGTCCCATTTCAAGATGCCAACTGAATCATTTTCATTAATCAACAAATGTTTTAAGAAGGAAAAGGTTTTAAGAAGAGTCAAAAACTACAGGATTTGAGATGATGTATTGTCCTCATTTACAAATGGTTGTTTGACATGCGGACGACATAATAAATTACCTACTAAACATAACACGGGGCCATATAATTATCAATAAAAGCATCAAATATGATATCACAATTCACTCCCATAAATATTGACAGAAACAAACACTAATAAGAAAATAATATATAATATATACAGTGAAACAAATAAGAAGCTATGATAAGTATTAAACGAGGTCCACATTCACTGACGCCAACAGAGCAGTTAGGGAGCAGAATGGACATGTGGCAATATCAGGCACACAGTAGCCGCAGGTCATCATTTCATTTCCTTTACAAAAATAGCAAATGTTGACGTCAGCACCAACTTGATTTGTCATTTCTTCTTATGGTAGTAGTATTGTGAGGTTTATCTTTGAAGAACTCAGTTTTTACTCGCATATATAGCAATGAGAGTTTATATACTCGCCCCAAAATTAAAGCAAATTGTAGATTTTTGGTGCTTATGATCACAACATTTCACAAATGAGATACACGTGTCACTTTTTAAAAAGAAAATGTGATGTTACCATACCAAATTAAAAGGATACTTAAAAAAAAGAAAAGGTTTCCTCTAAGTTTCCAATTTTGTTAGGAATACAGATTTGTTGACTTGACTTAAATTGACTTGATATTGGATAATATTCGTTGGTCACGTGGGCAAAATGTTCACCCGTATCTGAGTTTGCTTGATGACCTGTTTTATGCACTAGGGTATTTTGTGTTTTGGTTGTGAATTTTCCACATTATGGTTGTGATTTGAACATTCCAAAAAGGAATTTTTGTTCATGATTTTTTTTTGGTATTGTACTGTGTGTAATCAAATATAATTATTGGCAGATGCTGGTTTTCTGAGCTTGATTGCAGGATTCTGTAAAACCAATCTTGACTCGTCCATGAGTCTGGCCGTGTTCTTATTTATATTGTATATTACCTGTATTATTTGAAATTTTGTTGTGATTTGTCTTTTTGTCACCCGGTCAAAAAAAAAAAAAATCGGCGCTTTTCACCATTCAGTTCTGTTTATGAGGAATTCATTGTGTATGGCCGCAGCCTGCTTCACTGGTATATATGTAAACACTGTGAGCGCTGGTTCTACCGGCTGCACATACTCTGAACCACACAGCTGAGTTTTGCCAGGGGAGGTAATTTAGCGTTAAGCCTCTGGGTGCGAGTCTCGGCTACTTTGCAGGAGGTAAGCCTAAACTTAAGAGAGTCACATCTATGACCTGTGATTGTGAACCAGTATTGAGTACAATCATGTTTGCCACCTGGCATACAATCTTAGCTTTAATTAAAATTGTTGCTGCACTTTTTTTGTCGGTCATAATGAGAACAGTAGGCAGTAACGCTTAAAAACTGTGACACTCGTGGACGTGGATTCCATTCTCGTGTGTTCATGTGTTGCATGGTTCTTTTTGTCCAATGTGTCAGTATTTGATGTGACGGCACTATGCGTTTTTTGCTACTGATCTCTGAATCTTGATAGTAACTGGTTTATTCCTTGGAATAAAGAGTAAATTGACCTTGTTGACCCTACCTGTCATTGGCTTGAGAGAATGAATGATGGGGACGGTGCAGGTGCGAGAGGATACGCTAGCCAAGGGAAAATGGCGGCTAAATAAGCAAACGAGAGAGAGAGAGAGAGGGGGGGGAGAGAGAGAGAAAGAGAGAGAGATAAAGAGTGCGAGAGAAAGAGAGAGAGAGAGAGAGAGAGAAGGGGAGGGGAGGGCGGGGCAGTCGATGTCGACCTAGTGCACAGATAACATGACCCCGAAACTCTGGCAGTGAAGTGGCTTTACTCCTTTGGACGAAGATATAAACTACGGCCTAGTCTGTGCACGACTGCATGCAATCGCTCGGACTTTAAAAGATCCTGACACTCATGTTCTAGATGGGCGAGCGCCAGATTCACCAACAACAGCCAGCAAGCACTATAACACCTATTACCCCTTCTATGGTCCTTCGGAATCACTCAGTTGTCTGAGGCGTTAGATGGTGCGTATTAAGCTGCTAGTTGGCGCCTTTAGTTTGTGTAAGGTATACCTTGAGCAGTTCTTTGAGCTGTTTAAGCGACATAAAAAAAAGGATAACTGAAGAGGACTGGATATTAAGTAGTGTGTTAGGATATCGGGTGGTTGAAAAGTAGCTCCCTATTGAAACTTGGTTATAACTATTGTAAACAGTACTGCATTTGCATGGAACAAAACGCCTCGTGATCCTTACAATAGTACAACTTAATTACCCTATATTATACTAAAACCTTATTCATAGACACGCGTGCCCTGAGGGCTGGTCGGCCCCGCTTTCATCCTGCGGATCACAGGTTGACGACGAGTAGAGACCCATTCTACAGTGTGAACGATACCCGTACTTCTTTGTTCGCCGTAAATTGAAGACAAATGGATCATGAAAATGTGTGTAGGCTATACTATACACACGACTGGTGGTGACATATTGCACTTCATGGCGCGAGACCTCTTATGTGGAGTTGTGAAACGTCATGGAGTGTTTGTTAATCCATTCCAGAGACGTCCCTATATAGCTTGTAGTAAAATATTTTGGCCCACACTTACGTGCGTACGGTGAAATTCTACTGTGTTTACACGCATCTAATACAATCAGAGAAAAAAACACTCAACAACTCCCATTCATGAATATCATAAGACATTAATAATAATAATAATAATAATAATAATAATAATAATAATAATAATAATAATAATAATAATAATAATAATAATAATAATACATAAAATTTAGACTTTGGTAAAGGGATGCGATTACGTTCCTCTGAACCTTGGATCAAATTGGATTCAGATTCAATTCCCGTAATGAGCAAGACAAAAGTGGCCAATTGTTACAGTCCATCTTAGCAGGATTATTGCGCTGGTGGATCTGTGATTTGGGTCATTAACCCCTTCGCGGCAATAGCTTATTCAGAACAGTTGGCCTTTATTGATTATGCGTGCCTTACGAAATAATGGAAGAATACACATTTCCACTGATTAATAAGATAGGTGCACACATTTCAAGAT
Source organism: Oncomelania hupensis (assembly GCA_036898135.1). NCBI lineage: Eukaryota > Metazoa > Mollusca > Gastropoda > Littorinimorpha > Pomatiopsidae > Oncomelania > Oncomelania hupensis. Next base: position 44,504,971 of record CM072516.1, read on the forward strand.
TTTATTCTCCGTAACATCACATGAACATATGCACTTAGAGAATTACATGGATGACAAGAAGCAAGCACCATCATGATTGGACAGAAGCATATTATGCACGCACACATGAAAAAACACGTCAATGGCAAATGCTCTCTCTCTCTCTCTCTCTCTCTCTCTCTCTCTCTCTCTCTCTCTCTCTCTCTCTCTCTCTCTGCCTAATATAATAATGGAACGCAAAATATGAATATTAAACGTGATTACTTATAAAACATGCACACGCACACACACACACACACCCACACACACACACACACACATACACTCACGCACACTATAAGAAATTAAAAGTTTACTACAGCGGCGAGTGCCGAGCGCCGAGTAAATAAGTCGCGCGCTTAGCCTTAGTTAAGGTTAATCAGCCGGCAGGTAAAACGTACTCACAGCATGCAAGATAAAAGTGACAAATGTTCACAGTCCATGTAGGCAGTATGATTACTCTGGTGTTCAATGATTTAAGTCCCCACCCTCTTCCTTGGCATAATTATTCCCGTCTGCCATTGCTCCAGGTGAGGGTGTAGACGGTAAACTTCAATTCAATGTTCATATTCTTTTAGGGTTTTCACATCGACACCCATTGTACTGGAGTCTACATCATAGTCTACTTGATAGCGGTAAAAGGTTTAGATGATTTCATCAGATACACCAAAACAATCTGTAAGTTCACCATACGCGTGCAACAACGCATGATGTGTCACTTCATTCAACCATTGCCAGGCGCTCAAGAACTGCGGTTCCCCATACTGAGAGGACAGGCAATCACAGCGTAGCTGAGACACCCGAGACTTACCTTTCGATCCTTCGGATGAGAGTATAAACCGAGGTCTAGTCTGTGTCGCATGCATTCCATAATAACGGACTTTAAAGATCCTGACGCTCATGTCCTAGACGGGTGAGTGCCGGTGACAAGAACACACCCAGCATGTACCTTGGGTAAAGCGCATCACTTGGGGCTGCTGTACTTTCGAAAAATGAAAGTGCCCGAATTTCGCCTTGGTGATAATGAAGTTGTTAAAATAAATAAAAAAATAAATAAATTGAGGTCTCAGTTAAGGCTTACGCTGTGGACAGGCAGTGTCTACTACAAAGAGCGGTAACAGCCTACTTCGTGTGTACACAATCTGCTGAGGTCAACGCAGGATCGCTGGCATTCAGTTTGAATGTGTGTACCATCTTTTCAGCAACCTCACGACCTAGGAGGGTTCCACGAGGCCTATACTGTCGTAAGATAGCGCGCCTTTCCAGCTGAAGAGCTGCAGGCGCTGGGCTGGACACAGGATCAAACTCAAGCCTCCCGAGGCGCCACTTGATGCCTTATAGGTTCTGGGGCTGGGGAGAAAGCTAGGGACCTAGTGTTTGTTGGGTGCAGTTTATTTGTGTAGCTCGCACTCAATCGTGTAGGACATAAGCGTCAGAATCTTTAAAGTCCGTACGATGGAAGGCGTTGAGTGCGCACATTAGGCCTCGGATTATACTCTCATCCGAAGGAGTAGGAGGAACTTGCCTGTGTATCATGTTAAGTTTGTGCTGTCGGTTTTCTCTCGGCTCTCGTGGCCGTAAATCTTCAAATATGGAGCCACTGCCTGCAATGTTACCGCTTGACATTCAACGCTTGAACTGTTTTACGTCGTTTTGCTCACTGAGCCAACTGCGCCTCACAGGCTTAGTATGTATGCCTCGGAAGTGCCGGATACTCGGTATGATACTGGTTGGAAGTGTGATTTTGTGATCGCGAACGCAACACTCAGCTAACCAACCAACCATCATCGCTACAATCAATAGGCACCGACACAGTCACAGTCCTGCAAGCTTCGTAATTTTAAAACCTTCAGTTTCTCTGCATCATACTATTAGTATCTTTCAGTTTACCTGTATTGTGTAGATCTAACTTCAATTACCTGCATTATTTGATACCTTCAGTGAGTACCTATGTTTTACCTTCAGCTTACCTGTATTCGCACCTCCTTTTAAGAGGCCGGGTGCTTTCCACCTCAAGACAAGTATAAGTTTCTTCTCCTTCTTCTTTCCATTGACTACCCCCTTCATCATAGTGACATTTATGTAAATTATTATTTGCAGAAGTTTTGACAGTGCACAGGTGAGTTATCGATTTGTTTTATTCATTTTCTATTGTAACATTATGGTGAATTATAAAAGTTACATTACCCTTACCAACATCAATATTAGGTTGTTATCATTATTCTGTAACGTTTCTTTGTTTGGGGTTGTAATGTTGGTTGTGTGTGTGTGTGTGTGTGTGTGCGTGTGTGTGTGTATGTGTGTCTACGAATATTTAAGATCGGAAAGTTTTTTTTTTCCATTAATCACAATAATTATGATGAATGAGTTCGTGTAAACGGTCTTGCGATGACTGGATACATGGAGTATCCATAGCACAGAAACGTAATTAGTAATAATCTTCTTTTATTATTATTATTATTATTATTATTATTATTATTATTATTATTATTATTATTATTATTATTATTATTATTATTATTATTGTTATTGTTGTTGTTATTATTATTATTATTATTATTATTATTATTATTATTAAAGGAAGTGAGGATGCCGGAGGAAACTTTGCACGACCTGAAAACTCTCGTACATATACAAGTCGCATAATTTCAGTCTTCTGCTGGGTTCATTCGTTGTGTAAAAGGAATTGCATGTCATCTGTCCTCAAGACCTGAAAGAGAGGTTTTCATTCCTTGAAACAGTTTGAAATCAATTGGCATTTGGCGTGGTCATGTGGCGCGTGTTTTTCCTCCTCTTTTCAGTGTAAGAAGAGTTACAGAATAGTGGCTATTTTATTGTGAGTGTCATTTTGTATTTTACAAATATTAATTATCAGGAAATAGTCGGGAATCAGAGCGAGCCAAAACGTCCGTCCGTCGGATGGCCGGTCTTGCCATCTTTTTAATTTGTTAATTTTAATTTTATTTTATAGTATTCTTCTCTGTGTGTGTGTGTGTGTGTGTGTGTGTGGTTGTGTGTGTGTGTGCGTGTGTAACCCCAGTCTACAACACATCTGGGAACTGCCCTGGGAACTGCTCTTGAGACTTAACCCAAGCTGTGATGACCGCCCTCCGGTGGTCAGACCTGACGTCCAATTTGCTGGATAGGGGCGTGGTGACGCACTGCGCCATCGTTAGTCACGGCGGACGTCACTGGGCCACCAGCAGTGACCACTTCGCTCTCAGCTTCACTCAACTACAAGCTATCCTACGAGGCTTTCAGGTTAGCCAATTTTATTTCCTAACTTCTTGATTCGGTCTTTCTTTTGGCTAACTTTATCAGTTGAAAAGCCTACCAAGGCTCTGGTCGATACAGGACCTAAGGCTGCTGTTTTCTGACGCGCCCAGACAACTGCGTAAAATGTTGTAGGCAACCCGGAAATGACTCTATATAAGAAGCCTTTTGCTAGATTCGCGAGGAGACGTTATCGAGGGAATCGAATGTGTTTTAAAGCTGCATTCACGCTTATTTGAGAGCTTTCACCTAAATAAGGTGGAGAAATAAATTCTTCTATGATCGTACTATCAGTGTACAACTTTGAAACAATTATTTCAAACACACTATAATAACAACGTGGGTCATTTTTCTCACTCCCGTTGTGGTGACGCGAGTTTTGGGTGTGTTTGACAGGACCAGAGTATCTTACGACAAGAAGGCTTACAAGTAGCCAGCTCTTTCTTCACCTTCACCCGCCTCACCAACTGCCAGAGGATAATGACTGGGCGTTGCTCAGCAAGAGGGTGGGGGTGCGTGATCTACAAATGCGGGCACTGCGTGGTGGTGGGCGCGCACGAGGAAGGAGTGCAGCCTGGCGCTTGTTTCCGCGCCATTGTGAGGCTGGGCGACATCCTCACCGACATGGGTTACTGACCCTTCAAGCGTTGGCAGTGGACAAAGACTGTACGCAGGCCAACGTCGGTTGTTTGGACAAATAATACATTCGTCACTGCGGCATCTAATGCATTACAGACTACAGCCATCCTGTTGAGACAGCAGACTGTAGGTTTGACAATTAAGGCATCAGCGATCTAAACACTTAAAAAAAATATATATATAGTTAGTTCGTATTTGGCGCTTTTTCAGTTGAAGGCGCGGGCCGGAACAGGTTCTAGCTCAAGCCGCTCACTTGCTGCCTTGGGCGCCTGCTCTGACGGCCCCGACAACCGTCCCCAACATCCAGTCACAGCTTGAGTCAGCACAATAGCACTATTTCGGCCAGCGCCTTGAGCAGCTCTTGAGCTGGAAAAGCGCTATATAAGAACGATTAACTAAAATAAAACAAAATATATCGTAACATCTAAATGCACTTTATAGGATCTACCTACAAGCACGCCATCTAAATGCACCTTATAGGATCTACCTACAAGCACGCCATTTAAATGTACGTTACATATTATGCACGTTTTCTAAAATGTACTTTACTTATATAACTTATAGTATTCTAAACTCTAGATTCTACATATAATACACCCTAATATATGTGATCTAAATGTACCTTACCTAAGCATTCTTAGGGCCCACATCTCAATATACGTTACGTACATAATATCTATCCTATCCTATCCTGTCATATCCCGTAACTCGAAAGTCGTTGGGACACCGCAGATGATAGTTTAACCATCGAAAGACGCGATATCTTATTATAGGTTATCTGATCGTACGTTTCCGGAATATAAGTTATTTAAATACTCTTCTTCTTCTTCTTCTTCTTCTTCTTCTTCTTCTTCTTCTTCTTCTTCTTCTTCTTCTTCTTCTTCTTCTTCTTCTTCTTCTTCTTCTTCTTCTTCTTCTTCTTCTTCTTCTTCTTCTTCTTCAGAATATTGTGAATAAACTTAATCTGCCACAACTTGAGCACGGACAGCTTCAACTTTAGAATTTTTTATAAGCATGTGTAGCTGACGTTGTTACAAGTTTGAAAACTTTGTATAAGGTTTATTTTAATATGTACGTTATTAATTAAATACAGGTTAGGTGCATGAAACTAAAGGCGGCAACGCAACGGTTGATCGGATGGGCGGTAGAAGCCTTACTTGCGACAATGACACAATGAACGGGTGTTTTAACCGTGCTATTGTAAATGCTTAATGACCCAACAAATCTTTTCAACTCCCACCCCCCATGAATTATTACTGTGCGTTGCAGCACGGCAACATGCTAAGGATTAATCATCGAGAATAAAAGATTGTTTCCTTATTTATAGCGGAGGTTTTGACATAGGGAGAGCCACTATAGGACCACAGGCTTCGAAGTCTCTTCTCTTCAAATAATATAGGGGGTAGAATATAGAGAGAAGATTGAGAAGAGACCTCCAAGCCTGTGATATGACCAAGAACAATAATTACTCTAGCACTTTTCATTGAAGACTTCCCGAGTCTGATCGGAAAAAAACAGATGCAATATGTGTGTATGTGTGTGTGTGTGTGTTTGTGTGTGCGCGCGCGCGTGTGTGTGTTTTCAGATACTTTAAAATAGACGGGAATCAAAACGAGCCAAAGGTTGGTCTATCGGTCGGTTCGTCGCGCAGAATAGGCTATCTGAACAACCACTGAACGGGCTTTGTTGCACGTTTTGGTCTATATAAAAGAACCGTCACCCTCCCACTCTCTAAAAACACACACAAACACACACACACACAAACTTACACCCAAACACACCCAAACAAACAAACACACAAACAAACAAACAAAACAAAACAAAACAGGAAAAATAGATTAAAAAACTAACATGGCTGAACAGATTTTGTTGGATTTGGGTATACAAGTACTTCAACACATAGCCTAACAGTCCGGTCCGTCATTCCGAATGTAATGAGAGAGAGAGAGAGAGAGAGAGAGAGAGAGAGAGAGAGAGAGAGAGAGAGAGAGAGAGAGAGAGAGAGAGAGAGAGAGGGAGGGAGGGAGAAAGAGAGAGAGAGAGAGGGGGGAGAGAGAGAGAGAGAGAGAAAGGAGGAGAGGAGAGGGGAGGAAGGAATAAAGAAAGGAAAGAAAGAAATAAAGAAATAAAGAAGAAGAAGATTATTAGAATATCTATGTTGCTTTTATATTTATTTTTGTAGTTTTGTTTATACAAACAACTTGAACAACTGTGGTTTGCTTCGTAAACCTCGTTGATATTTGTACGCCGAATGAACAACCTTCAATACTAAAATGACAAAATAACAGGCCTTCATTCAGGACTTGGTTCAAATCGTCCGCCTGTTATTTGTTTGTATCAACTGCATGTTTTTTGAGTATTTTATTTGTAAGAAATCACTGAAATAAATTGGGTGTATTGTAGGTGCAAGGAGAAGACGTATTCCTGTTAATTTCACGGTCCCGAGTTCAAGTTCTCGCCTCAGTGTTTATTTATTTATTCGTTTGTTATATTCGTTTGTCTTTGCGTGCTTATTTGGGCTTTATTGTGTTTGGGGAAATTTAATTATGGCTTATTACTAACACTGGATAGGAAAATGAGAGGGTGACAGACTACTGGGTGATAATAAAATAGGGCGTTTTGCTATAATTTAGTAGAAAATGAATTTGCGGAGGAGGAGAGAAAAGGGGTACTGAAGGGATCACTTTTTATTACAAAATATTCATAAAGAACAACCACAACAACCACTTTTCTGATATTACTATCTAAATTATAATGGTACAGTGCAGTGGAATAGCTGTATATTTAACCCATAGTATGCAACAACATGGGTTATTTGATCATACATGAGCATGAGAGGTCACGAAGTTCAAGGTCATCCCAAGGTCAAGGTCACTGAAGGTCAAGCATCGCAAGGTCACTGTCTTGGGTTTTTTGGGCATCCTATCCTATCCCGTAACTCAGAGGTCGTTGGGCCACCATAAATGATCGTTTAACCAGCTTACTCCCATCTTTCTCTGTCCTCAGCAATCCTCATGGCTTCGCTCAGTGTCAAGCCAGTCCATTCTCGAATGTTGTCTTCCCACCTCTTTTTCTGTCTCCCTCTTCTTCTGCCTCTTTGCACCGTGCCTTGCATGATGGTCTTTGCAAGGACTGATGCTCTGCTGACGTGGCCATACCATCGGAGTTTCCGTTTCTTCACCACTGTGAGCATATCATCGCGTTGTCCAATGGCTTTTGTGATGGTCTGTCGGACTTCGTTGTTGGTGATGTGCTGGGTATAGTAAATGCCCAGAAGTCTTCTGTAGCAGCTCATCTCCATGCTTTGTATTCTTCGTTGTAGAGCTGTTGTGAGTCATGTTTCGCAAGCTTATATGAATATGGAGATGACAAGGGAGCCCAGCAGCATTACCTTGGAATGTAGACTGGTTATCTTGTCTTTCCAAATGGGCTTCAACCTTGTCAGGGCCCCAGTTGTTTGTGGGATCCTAAAGAAGACTTCCTGTCGGGACACATTGTCTGATACAATGGCTCATAAATATTTGAAGCCATGCATTGTGTTGAGGGATTGGCCTTGGACTTTGAAGTGTGAAAATTACCGCACCATCAGCCTCATCAGCCATCCCAGCAAGGTCCTCCTGAAAATAATACTCAACAGGTTGAAACCACAAGCTGAACAAATCATAGCTGAAGAACAAGCAGGATTCAGGGCAGGGCGAAGTACCACTGAACAGATTTTCAACCTCAGAATAATCTGTGAGAAATACCTACAGCACCAACAACATCTATATCATGTGTTCATAGACTTCAAGAAGGCATTTGACCGAGTCTGGCATGCAGCTCTATGGGCAACCATGAAAATGTACAACATCAGCCCTAAAATTATAGAAGTCATCAAAAGCCTGTATGACAAGGCTACCAGTGCAGTCCTCCATAACAGCGTCATCGGGAACTGGTTCAGAACAACAATCGGTGTGCGTCAAGGATGCCTACTCTCTCCAACACTCTTCAACATCTTCCTAGAGCGCATCATGTCAGATGCTCTTGCAGATCACGAAGGCACAGTCAGCATAGGGGGCAGAGCAATCTCCAATCTTCGTTTTGCGGATGATATTGATGGATTGGCTGGAGAGGAACAAGAACTTGAACAGCTTGTACCGAGGCTTGACACCACCTCCAGAGCTTATGGAATGGAAATAAGTGCAGAGAATACCAAAATGATGACCAACAACACCAATGGCATCAACACGGACATCAAAGTACAAGGCCAATCCCTCAACACAGTGCACAGCTTCAAATATTTAGGAGCCATTGTATCAGACAATGGGTCTCGACAGGAAGTCCTCTCCAGGATCGCACAAACAACTGCTGCCCTGACAAGGTTGAAGCCCATTTGGAAAGACAGAACCATCAGTCTACATTCCAAAGTAAGACTGCTGCGCTCTCTGGTCATCTCCATCTTCCTATATGCTTGCGAAGCATGGACCCTCACAGCAGATCTCCAACGAAGAATACAAAGCATGGAGGTGAGGTGCTACAGAAGACTTCTGTGCATTTCCTATACCCAACACATCACCAACGACGAAGTCCGACAGACCATCACACAAGCCATTGGACAACACGATGACCTGCTCACAGTGGTGAAGAAACGGAAACTCCGATGGTATGGCCACGTCACCAGATCATCAGGCCTTGCAAAGACCATTCTGCAAGGCACAGTGCAAGGAGGTAGAAGAAGGGGGAGACCGAAAAAGAGGTGGGAGGACAACATTCGAGAATGGACTGGTTTGACACTGAGCGAAGCCATGAGGGCTGCTGAGGACAGAGAAAGATGGAGTATGCTGGTTAAACGATCATCTGTGGTGCCCCTACGACCTTCGGGTTATGGGACAGGATAGGATAGGATAGGATGCATTGTGTTGAGGGATTGGCCTTGGACTTTGAAGTCCATGTTGATGCCATTGGTGTTGTTGGTCATCATTTTGGTCTTCTCTGCATTTATTTCCATTCCATAGGCTCTGGAGGTAATTTCAAGCCTCTGTACAAGCTGTTCAAGTTCTTGTTTCTCCCCAGCCAATCCATCAATGTCATTCGCAAAACGGAGGTTGGAGATTGCTCTACCCTCTACGTTTACTGTGCCTTCGTGATCATCAGACATGATGCGCTCTAGGAAGATGATGAAGAGTGTTGGAGAGAGTAGGCATCCTTGATGCTCGCCGATTGTTGTTCTGAACCAGTTCCCAATGTTGTGGAGGACTGTACTGGTAGCCTTGTCATACAGGCTTTTGATGGCTTCAGTAATTTCAGGACTGATGATTTTGGGCATAATACAACTTTTGCTGTAGTTTATTTAATAGTACAAGAGTATAATTATTTGGAGCCGGATTTCAAAATTATCTCAAGGTCAAGAGCACATAAAGATCAAAGTGGGTATTACTTTGCATTTTAATGCCACAGTTTCTTTTTTTTTTCCTGGGCACTCATTTTCATGTTAAATATTGCAAGTTCCATATGAGCTTTACCCTTCTAGTTTCCCGTGTTATTGTAATTACGTTGGTATGTTAATCATTTTAATTACCTTATTAAGCCTACGACTCATATACAATAGTTGTGAGAAACAATGCTTGTACTTAAAACCGAGTGATTCTATTATTTTATTGTTGTTGGTTTCTTTTTTTAAAGAATTTAAAAGAAATTTATTGATTGATTTTTTTATGCCACTTATGATAGCAGAATTGCTTACTTAAAACCACGTGAGTGCATTATTTACTAGCGCGCGCACACACACACACACACTCACACCCACCTATATACACACACTAACACACGAATCTAAAACAAAAGCGTTCATTCCCTATATAACAAAATGATGCGAGTGTCGCATTATCCCTAAATAAACCGAAAGTAGGTTGCTTCCCCTGAAATGCGGTTACACAATACATGTTGACAGCATAAACCGAAAGTAGGTAAAGTAGGTCAATGAGAGTTGCTTCCCCTGAAAAGCGGTCAAAATACATGTTGACAGCTATTTAGGAAGTACTCCTATTTGGAGCTATGCTATGGAACTTGCACCACTAGTTCAATATACTACATGTAGAAGGAAAGGGACTCAATTTAACCGTACACTAGTACCTATGAATTTGCAGCAAATGCAAGATGCTCGAAGAGCACTAACAGTTTATTTATGAACAAAAATATTGCAGAATGACCGGTTATTGTTCACAACATCATCCACATAAATTCCATTCCTTAAAAAATCAAATGCTCACTAAAGACCGTCAAACAGTATTTTAGAAAACAATGGAAGAAAACAAGTTGGGCTTACCGTCCGCGTGTCTCCTTTCCATGATACGTGTGCAAGTGAAGTGATTCATACTCACGCCTTTAAGGAAAATAGAACTAAGGAGCTATTTCCCTTTAGTTTCAGAGATAATGCAGTGGTCCAATTTACTTCCAGGTCCAAGTTACCCACCTTTCCCCCTAGTTACAATGTGAAGTGTTCGTTTTAATTGTTTAAATAATCGATATGTTCGTTCCTTATCCTTAAAAGTCGCCATCATCAACATTGTTTTCGTCGTTATCATCATCATTATCATTAACATCATCGTTGTCATCGTCATCATCATTATTATCACCATGTTACCATTGTCCTCGGCTTCATCGCATCGTCGTCATCACATTGTTATTTGAGTATTTTTAATTGTAATTTATTATTATTTTAAATACTGGTCGATTGTTATTCTTTTTCATTATTATTAGCTCAGCTTTGCATGGCCGGAAGTAATGTTTATTTATTTAATCATTCTTATATAGCGCTGTTCCAGCTCGAGAGCTGCTCAAGGCGCTGGCCAATCCAGGATGTAACTCAAGCCACCAAAGGCGCCCACTTGCAACCTTTGGGCGCATACTCTGACGCCCAGACTACTGAGCACAATCCCGAGCGACCGGGGATGTGGGGAGAAGAGACCTAGTGCTTGCTGGGTGTATTTGTGTAGCCGGTAATCACCCGTACAGGACATAAGCGTCAGGATCTTTTAAGTCCGTGGGATGGAATGTGCGCGTCCACAGACTAGACTCTCATCCAAAGGAGTGTTTCCAACTAATCCTTAGGACCAATAAAACTTCTTATGACTTCTGTCTTCTTGTATCTTGGATCTAGTCTCATGTGCATTTCCAGTCACTGGCAAAGACGAGAAGCAAACCTCGTAGCTGAGACAAGACGAGGCCTGCACCCTCTCTCACCAGTCTCAGCTGCGCAGGCAAAGACCAAGAGCACATACTCGTGTGCATGTTGTTGGAGAGCATCATGCTACAATGGTAGTTGCGTTCCTACTTGAAAAAAAAAGACTGCCATGATCTTGTCAAGGTTAGATTATGCAAATAGCTGCCTATGAGGGCTTCTTCAGTGCCAGCTGCACAGATTCCCAAAAGTGCAAAATACTGCAGCATTTATTGTGTCAAAAACAAAGAAATCAGACCACATTACACCAGTCTTGAGAGACTTGCACTGGCTTCCAGTGCAAAAATGAATAGTCCACAAGGTATTATCTCTGGTATATGCTGGCACTGCACCTGCCTACCTACAAGAGCTCGTCTCTCGGTATGCTCCCTCTCATAGACTACGCTCGACCTCACAGTTCCGGCTTCGGGTTGCTAGTGTTGAAAGGCACAGGAAGAAAAACCTTGGTGCTAGATCATCTGAATGTGCTGCACCTTGTCTGTGGAATGGTCTTCCTCAGTCTCTGAGGGCATGTGACAGAAGTAATTCAAACAGCGGCTGAAGACTCACCTGTTTTTGACAATTTTCTGGCACTTTTCTCACCTATATTTTGTCTTGTCTTTATCCCGGGTTTTCTATGCGCCCTAAGCATGCTGTGACAGCATGGATTATCAGCGCTTTACAAGTGACTATCAAATCAAATCAAATCAAATCAAATCAAATCAAATCAAGGGTGTCTGTGAGCGAGCAGATAATACGTACATCAAGTAATGCATTCGCAAATCATTGTACACCAGTTTATTTCAAATGTCAACGTGTTCAGAACAGTACTTTCTACACGTTTTTAAACAAAATCATGGCATGACATCATGTGAAACCAATGTAGCACTTAATAATATCTCAAAAAGGTCTTAATTGTATGTTTCTTTCGAATATTGTTAAAAATATTATATTTGTTTAGAAGGCGCAAAAACATGGCTACAAAGTAATGATACGACGATGAACACATTTTCAGTTAACAATACAATAACTCAAATAACTTCGTTTCAAAATGTCAACAGAATATCATTTTTAGAAGTCGCAAAAACATGCCTACAAAATGATATGATGGTGAACACATTTTCTGTTAGCAACATCTCAAAAGACCTAACCAATATCTTTATTTCAAACGTCAACAGAATAAAATTGTTAGAAGACACACAATCTGCCTTCAAATGAACAAACGTTGGTGATTTCCTACAAGCATGGTTTAATCTGATTACATCCCTTGCGAAAATCTTCTCAGTAGTAAAGTTGAAGATCTAAGTTAGAGGTAGCTTATATTGGGTAATAGATTGAAACCATTCTCCTAGGAAATAACCCACATTTTCAGTGAACAGTAGAATGAATGAACATTGAGGTTCAACGTCTACTCACCATTGGCAATACTGCATGCGGGGATATAACCAACCCAGGAAACAAGGGGTAGGGACCCTATTCAACACTGAACCACCAGGGCAATCATACTGCTAAAACGAACAATGAAAAATGGCTACTTTTTATTTCGCCCACCCCGGAATTCGAACCTGGGTCATCGCTGTACCACGCGAACGCTCTACCACTTGAGCTACGGCGGTGGGAACAATATTTCAAAAGGTCTAACTGCGTCATTTTGTTTAGAGTGTTCTCAAGCGTTGAACTAAATCAGTGACTTTTAAAATGACCTATATTTTCTCCCGTTAGTGACGTAGAGAAGGGAATGATGATGGGTCGAATGTGTAACTTTGTGGAATTTCATCCAGTCATAAGACATGGTATTAGCATGCACCCACAGCTATTACAACCGGCCATCGATCAATGTCTATCAGACCATGGGAGACTTTCAGGGTTTGTGACGTAAGACCGTTATTTCCGTTTTTCGTTTTCAGTCGCACTCGGCAGTCTCCGGGAACGTGAACTTTGCTTGGGGTATATGTTGGCCCGAGCGCGGTTTTAAAGAAAAGGTGTAGGCGTTAAACTAGAGGTTTGGTACACACTTCAACACACACAATGTGTTTCTGACGGGTTACATACAACCCATTTCTGATATGAAAGTGAAATGAGAACAGTGGTTAATGACATCGGTAATGACAAATAAAGGACAATGGAAACGTAAGCCTACTCCGGCAAATTGAAAAAACAAAATTCATTCACCGCATTCATTCACACACCTTAAAGTCTTTCTGTCCATCGCTCGATACAATGACATTATTTGAATGACAATTGCATCATATGTGATAAAACTTAAATGACTAATTAAGTAAAACTACACCACTACATCAGTGTAACTAACTGTAACAGCACCAGTGTACAAGGCAATAACGAAAGTAGACTACAATATATAAATGAGACATTAAGAGCATCCTATACTTCTGCTGTACAACAGAAAATGAACAATACGAGAGAACTACAGGGTGGTTGAAAAGTACCTCCTTATTACAAATTGTTTATAACTCTCGTAAATAATACTGCATTTGCATTAACCAAACTGTAATGTATTCCATATGGTAGTGGAATGTCAATGCTTATCTCCGATTTTATCTCGCAGTGACCATAATGGCACGTCGTCTGACACTTCCGTCTTATTTCAGTTGAGCTCGCCAAGCATGCGTCAGGCAACGGGCTGCTCTTGTCAACGTGAGATGACATTTGGACATAACAATTTGAATTTTACTACTGTAAGCATCACATTGCGATTTGTTTTATGCAAATACAGTGCTATTTACCAAAGTTAACGTCAGTTTTCAATATGGAGTTACCTTTCAACTACCCTAAAGTCTTCCGGGATTAAAACATACCACACAGTAAGACGAAGTACAGAAACAAGCAGCGGTGGAAGATTGAGAATAATACAGATTGACGAAACGATCAATTGTTTACATCATGAGAGATGTCTATTTAAAATTAACCCTAGTTTTGGCACTGTCGTTAGTAGTGTAAAATCGAGGTTTAAAAGGCAGCAGAAACCATTTACAGGCAATGTAATGACAATTTGCCTAAAGGCACGTCATTTGTTTTATAATCATATCATTACATAGCAACAACAACAGTTTAATGACGGCGTACAGCATTTGTTTTTATCGTTAGCCTACGCAACACTAACATTGATGCTAGATGACACTGGCGACGGTAGAGAGCGAGAATGCAGGTGAACAGAAAGAAGATGTAAATACAGATAATGCTCTCTCAGTTCTCATGTTAATGTTCATCTTTTCGTCGCTATGCAGCAGCCACCACTCCTAAACCGTCGTTCACTCTGCAACAACAACAAAAACAAAAACAATGGTAGACTTCACCCATGCGACCTCACCCAGCGACGTCTTCCTTATAATTGCTCTTACATACCGCTTGACCATTCAAGCCGGCGAGGCGCCCGCTTGCAGCCTTAGGTTCATCGTCTAACCCCCCCCCCCCACCCCCTTCCAAACTGAGCACAAGCCTGGGTGACCGCTTGCTGGGTGTAGTTATTTAGCTGCCTCTCATCCATCTAGGACATCAGCGTCAGGATCTTTAAAATCCGTGCCATTTAATGCCTGCGTGAACAGACCAGACCTCGGTTAACCAGTTTCTTCATTGTGAACATCATCATCATCGCCATCATCATCATCATCATTATCATCATCATCGCCATCATCATCATCATCATTATCATCATCTTCACCGTCATCATCATCGCCATCATCATTATCTGGCACTTACGTGTTGTCCAGTGTAAGTGAGCTGTCTTTCAGACTCTCCAGCAGCTGGTAGTGCAGGTGGTTAAGCGTTCCCGTCACGCTGCTGCGCTGCAGCCAGTAGGGAATGTGCTGCAACAAACATGTCACGACCACAGCGGGGTCAGCATCCCTTTACAATACTCCCACTAGCAAGGCCGAGACTAAACGAGGCTTCATTCCTCCTCTCTCCAAGCTCTCCACTACCCTGTAGCAACTGTCTGGGATTCCATTCACTGCCACTGTTCAGCATACCCATTATCTACACATTCAAAGCTCATTTCTTCACTGAAATCTAAAATACGCTTCATCAATAATTATGTCCATTACCCCGTTTTCAAGATTTCTTCTGTTTTTTTTTTTTAGTTTGAGTTATGGAATTCACTATACCACTATACAAAGCATAGCAAACAACAATGCAGTCAAAGCTCAATTCTTGACTGAAATCTTCTCTTGACCTGTTCTATCTTCCTCACTAGTTTCCTAGAATGGCGGTTTTGTGATTCAGTGAGTGTGTTTTCAGGATCAGGGACATCTTTGACTTGAACTAACCCCCTCCCCTTCTCTCTCCCACCACCATCACTATATGTATCGGTTCTCTTCTTCTTTGGCTATTACTATTATTAATAGTTTAGTTTTCCTCAATATTCTCAATGCACTAATAGGAGTGTCACAATGCAACTTCTCAAAATCAACAACGTGAACCATTAAATAATTATAAATATATTTCTGTAAATTTGAGAGCCAAAATAAACCGACGAAAAAAATACACACTAAAAGCAAAAACATCTAAACAAGACTTACGTCAAACAGCCAGGCATTGTCGTCACAGAGCGTGCAGTAAGCCTGACCACGCCCCGTGCCGTCGTCAAGGCAGCGACAGGACTGACAGCTGGGCGACACGACTTTGGTGGCAGCTCGCGCGGCGAACGACTGCAGGAACTCGTTCTGGACACGACCCCGCACGCTCATATGGCTGATGTCAAACAGCGAGCCGTTGGTGGCCAGAGCCAGCTGCGAACACGCGTCCCCGGGCTGCCTGACTTGCTGGAAGATGGCGGCGCTCTGTCGGGCGGCAGACTTCTCCGTGTGGGCGCTCCAGCTGTCCAACCCTGAAGTCACACAACACAGCTCTAAAGTACATACAGCCTCCACCTTCCACGCTTCAAACACCGTGACTACATGCAAATCACACGCACTCTGGCAGGAGAATTAGCATTTCCGTCACGACAGTTCTCGTCAAGGGACATAACTCCAAATGAAAATATCTCCATTGCAAATTCGGTTTCTAGCTATAGAGAAAGTTCAACATTCTTTTTCTGTCTGGAAACCCTCCATTAATAAAACACATCGTAAGTTTCAAAAGGTCAAGTATCATCGTAGAACTACATATTTAAAAACCGTTATAGTCTATAACACTCACCAAAGATTCTGACTTTTCCCAAGTGATCATTGCCTTCGCTCAGGTTGAAGCGCTGGTTGCTGAGCACGTGCAGCACGAAGCCCTGACGTTGAAGCACCTGCGTCATCATAGTGACGTCATGACCACACAGCGAGCAAGGCAAGAGGACGAGCAGCCTGGCCACGCCCACACGGTAAGGGTATTGCATAGCCGCCTGCAGCGCCGCGCTAACGCTGCTACCGCCGTTACCATCAGCCAACCTGCCACAGCCAACAACAACGGGCGTAATCAAACATCACTTGTACATCAATTTTATCGTTCCTATAGAGCGCTTTTCCAGTTCAAGAGCTGCTCTAGGTGCAGGCCGATACAGGATCTCTCTCAAACCGTCCCAGGGTCCACCTGCTGCCTTAGGATCATCGTCCAACGCCTCACAAAACTGAGCACAATTCTGGGCGACCGGGGATGGGAGAAAAAGGACCTAGTGCTTGCTGGGTGTATTTAAGTACCTGTCACTCACCCGTCTAGGACATGAGCGTCGGAATCTCTTAACGTCTGTGCGACAGAATGCGTGCGTGCAGACTAGACCTCGGGGTATAAACTTAGCCTACTTGCATCCCAAGAAATAACTCTTGCTCTAATTTTGCCAGCGGTCACATATTCATTTATTTATTGAATTGTTTTTATATATGGCGCTTTTCCAAGTCCAGAGGTGCTCAAGGCAGTGGACAATAAATAACAATTTAACTACAGCAGGTTTCAAACACTAAAGTAGTGACCCCACATGGCTCACGTTTTATGGCTTATGCTTTGGGTTAGGAGGTTTTTCACGGACCGGAATTTTGAGGGTGGCCACACCTTACGAGGTGAGTGGCCACGTTGTCTTCCTTCCGTTTGACGGCTTATGCTTTGGGCCGGAGGTAATGGCGCCATGTTTGTCACGGCCCGGTTCGAATTTATGAACGTGTATAGCTGTGTAATTTCACTACAACAAGGCACTTTTTCATTACGATGTAATGTGCTCGCTCTTTCACGATTTTACTATAATATGAAACAACTTTACTAAGATTGACAAGCAACAAGTGAATTCAACTGCCTTAGCTCGCCACGTTGTGTGTGGCAGGAAACCTGTGCTGCGTGTAATCATACAGAGGTTGACCTCTAAACTCATGACGTCATACACACGCTTCTGAACCGGCCTCGTAAGCCAGACTTACGCATTTTTGCAGTAGAAATCAAACATGTGTTTACGTTAGCCAGAATGCGAGGAAACACACAAGGAATTCATAATCGTAACACAAGTGTGGTCGGGTGCTACAGGCCCACGTGGCCGGGCCTTTACACTGTTCACACTGTTACAGATCTTCGTTCACCCAAATCTAAGCACACGGCTAAGAGTACGAGCATGCGTACACCTCACATTTCTCATTTGTGCTGCGGTGTGGCTACAGTACAGGAAACGAGCATACTGACCTGAGTGCTTCCGTTGCTTTGAGGAAACTGCCCGACTGGCCAAAGAATTCGCCTTCAATGGTGTGCGCCAGCTGCACTTCCTCTGAGCCGTTGCCTTGGTAACTTAATAAACCAAACCGATTGGCCGTCACACCTGTACACGCAAAAAAAAACAAAAACCAGAACAAATAATTCGCAATGCATGTACAAAGAGCGACAAGTGGACGGAAGAAAATCCTGTAATCCGACTCTATTGTAGTGAGGAGTTACGTCAACCATTGAGAAATAAGGTATTTGTATTCATGCCTTTCATCACCGTTACAGCTTCACAGCGAGATCAGATGCGAGTTTTATTATCAGTGTGCAGTGCGGGAATAAAATTTTAAAGCGAGGAATTCAATATTTTTTTGAAATGCCTCTTGCATGTAAGCTTAAATGTGAATTTAGGACACTTGGATATACCAAGGAATCTAAAAATGTCCAGTTGAACTGCAACCATATTCCAAAGTAACATTGCTACCAAAGTTATGGAAAGAGTGGAGAGAGAGTGGCAGGGTTTGAACTTGAACACACCTTGAGCAGCGAGGGTTTGAGCGAGCTGCGTGACCAGAGAGCCGAGGAAGCGGCGAGCCCAGTCGTTACACTTGCTGTCCTCCACCACCACCACCACGTCCGCCGACGCCGTCTTGGTGACGTTGGCTACCTCCACGCCTAAGCCCGCTCTTACAGTGACGTTCTCGGCAATCTGGCACGTCACTGCACGTCACACATACGTACATAGGCTTCAACATGTGTTGAATCAAGTACACACAGACAAGTACAGATATGTAATTGTCCTCAAGAATTACAAGAAGAGTTGTATGCAGCACATGTCACATTAACATATGATGAAAAACGCAGACATATTACAAACACACAACTGAAATGATTGAGTAGAAATAAAGAAACGACGTGTATGGGAGAAGAAGAGGAAGAAGAAAAAGAAGAAGAAGAAGAAGAAGAAGAAGAAGAAGAAGAAGAAGAAGAAGAAGAAGAAGAAGAAGAAGAAGAAGAAGAAGAAGAAGAAGAAAAAATAACAACTTCTAAAAAAACAACAATTTCTAAATCACTTAGGGGAATAGTAGACAATAAACGAGTACAACAACAACAACAACAAGATGAAGATGATGGGGAAAACGTTGATGATGATGACGATGATGATGACGACGATGATGATGACGATAATGATGACGGCAACGATGGTGACGATGATGATGATGATGATGATCCTAGACGGCGAGTGCCAGTTACTACACAAATACACCCAGGATTGTGCTCAGTCATTTGGGCGTCAGACGATGCGGCAAAGGCAGCAAATGGACGCCTCGGACAGCTGGACTTAAATCCTGTATCGGCCAGCGCCTTGAGCAGCTCTTGAGCTAAAAAAGCGCTACACGTTTTTTTAAAAATGTCTTCAAGTCTTACCACAGGCAGGCGGCGCGGTGAGGCCCAGGCCGGCATGACGACACATGTAGCTGTACTGCTGGCCTGCTTTGCACTGGGCTTCCTCCACGCTAGACCCCAACCTGGTGTACTCCACACACACAGCTACCATAGCGTCTGCGTCCACCTACATCAGTACATGTACACATTTCAAGTCCAGTCAACAAATCTTTATTCTCTAAAATACAGTGATAAACTATAGGCGTTTCGCTTATATTATAAATAACCACATGTACACAGGCACACAAAAACACGCACCAACACACATACAGAGACATGAACGCACACAAATACACACCTACACTCACTAACACACACACATACACACACACAAACACACACAGAGGCACGCACACACGCACACAAACACGCACAAACACACACACAGGCACACACACAGGCACGCACACGTCACTGAAATGGTGAACCAGATTATGCGTATTCCTTCACATGTAAAATAACGTAAGAAAGATTTATGAACATTGAAGCTTAACACAGGGAAGAGAGGTATAGACCTAAATCCACACTGAACATCCAGAGCAGTTATACGCTCAGTGACCACCTTTTCTGGACCACCCCGGATACGAGCCTGGGTCATCTGTGTACCAGACAAACGCTCTACCTATACCACTGAAAACTTCGGCGGTGTGAGACTGTGTAAAATACGAAGTTATCTTGCAAAGTTGATTTTCGTTCACATTCCCCTGTGCTAGTCACAAACTGCTTTATTGAAGTGGGACGCACAGTGAGCGTTCGGACCCAGTCTTACCTTATGGAAGCACGGAGCGTAGTAAGAGGAGGTTTGGTTGAGGTGCTGCTGGCAGGCCATGACGTCATCATGCTGGGTGTCCACCATCTCTGCTGCAGTGGCCAGGTTACGCGAGCGACAGAAGCGACGCCCCACTTCCCAGGAGCTGCCCAACGCCTCCGTGTCCTGCGTGACGCCACCTTCGGCATCCATCAGGTCGTTGTAGGGCTCGTTGTCGTAGGTGCCGAGCAGCCCAGCAATACGCCCGTGGTACCAGCCGCTGACCGACACGCTGCACCCACAACGCAAGCCAACAACATTAGCAACAAACACACAACATCAGGCAGGCACAGTCACAGTGCATTACAGCACAATGTAAAGGACGTGAAGAGACACACTGCGTAGCCGCGACTGGCCGAGGTTTACGTTCACCTCTCCACTGCGGCTGGTTACAAGATTTGAAGTTCACCTGCAATCTTGATTTAGTTATTGTCCCCTATACGCAATGTGTCCGGGGACGTTAATCTACCCTCGCACGAACGAACGATTTAGTTACATTTTCCAAACCAATTTTTTTTTGGTTACTGATATTTTATTTAAAGCTCTGATTATGATCAACAGTCTATAATAAAAGTAAAGTGCCGAAGAACAGTTAGACTGAACAACTACTCGTTGTTTCCAAATATTATGAACTTTGTTGCGTAAATGCCCGTTAATCCGGAAAGAATGGGGTTTCACATTTACAGCGTTGTCTTTTTCACACAGGGGCTAGTGGCGAGCACGCGCGGTATCACTACGCGTCGCTGCCCAAGTTGAAGAAAGAAAACAAAATAAATAAAAGGAAAGAACCATCTTCTCTGCTGCCAGTGGTTTAACTTTGTGGAACTATGCCCCAGACAATGTTTTTACGCACTAGTGGGCATGGTTAGACGGATTTTCCACGCATTTTGCACATGACGAGACAGACTATTAACTAACTAAAATGCCAGGTATACGAATAGCGGAGAGTTCCTATAGTTATTCAGTTTGAGGTAAGGATTAGACAGGCAATGCAAACTGAAAGTGTGTCACTGACCTGTGGATGGCCCTGCTGTTGTCCATTTCCACAGTGATAGCGCTCGAGTCCTGCACACGGATGACGCTGCCGTCCCGCACCGCGCTGATGACACCTGACCTGTAGGGCAGCTCCGTGCCCTGTCCGTTCACCTTCACCTGCCACAACAATCACAAGTCCTCAATCAGCAAGATGAACCACCATTATAGTAAAACTTTTAGCCTCAAATGATAATCCTCTGGGATCCAAAACTGTTCTATTGGGCTCAAATGATATAGGCAATCCTATCAATCAAGACATGAGCCTAAAACTGTTAATTTTCAAAATCAGCCTATAGGCTGCCAATCGTTTTCACAAGATTAGGGATCCTAGTGGGTTCGAAAACTGTCACACCAGGATCACGTTATAGGCAATCCTCTCAACCATGTAGCCTAAAGATAACAATTTTTCAAAATCAATGTATAGGCTAATAAGTTTTTACAAGTGTAGGGTCTAAGAACAGTGGGTTCAAAAACTGTCATATCGGACGTAAATTGAAGGCAATCCTCTAAAACTGTTAATTTTTCTAAGTAATATTTGCGCTAATGAACATTGGAGACTTTCTTTTTGAAATGGTGTGGAATGTTCTCAGAACTTGAAAGTGCCAATCCTATAGCAACGGTGCAGTATATTGGCTTGTATTCATTTGTTGTGTCATTGTTACACAGCGTTTTTGCAGCTCAATAGCTGCCCGCTACAGGATCTAACTCAAGCCACCGGATTGCGCCTACCTGCTGCCTCAACCGCAACGTCTAACGCAACAGAAAACTGATCACAATTCTGTGTGACTGGGGGTAGGGTAGGAGGGACATAGCGTTTGCTGTGTGCCTTTAAGCTTAGGTAGCTGACACTCCCCAGGCCCAGACATGAGCGTCAGGATCTTTAAAGTCTGGGTGATGGAATGTGTGCGTGTACAGACTAGACCTCGAGTTATACTCTCAACCGTCAAGCGTTATCAACTATTTAGACAGTGTTACCTTGCTATCAATATTGAAAGTTCATTTGAGGGAGATGAAGGTCATTAAACAAAAACCTCATAATCAGAACCACACAACGTAGATGCGACTCACTGAGGGGGGGGGGGGGGGAAGATAAGCGTTAACATTCTCAGCTTAGCTGTGTATGATACACGCATACAGACCTTGTTGCTGCGGTCGATCTCAATGGCGACTCCGCGGAGAAGGACGAGAATGGTCTGAACCTCGGGGCTGCGCGGGCGGTTGCTGAAGTCGATGACGACTGTGAAGCGGTCCTCTAGCATGTCCCGAGCCAGCACGTAGCTGCAGCGTCCCGCAAAGTCGTAATGGCGGCCGTCAAAGGTCACCACGTGCTGATCACCCAAGACGTAGGCATAACCTGTGTCACCAAACAACATCACGTACGGAGGTCAAAGGTCACACCTATTGTAGATGTCTATATTGATTGAACAGAACACGCCCCAAACGGTCTAGGACATCCAAGCTTAAAAATATAAGCCTTCAAATCAATAAACTATATATACTACCAGCATAACTATAAGTAATATGCATTTCTTAATGAATAAAAAGCCAAATTCATAAAGTACAGTCAAGCAATGAGAGTTTTTGAATTCAATGTAAGCTTAATTCAAGAAACCTTTGTTACCATCAAAGGAATTATGAACAGCCATTTGTGTCACATTTCAATAAACACAAACAAGCAAAATAAACGACAATTTTTAAAAAACAATGCTTACATCAAAATTTAAAACAATTTTCAAAGATTCATTCATATTTTCTTACTTACAACCCCCCCCCCCCCTCCCCCTTTAGAACTATACTTCCTAAATGCAATCATTCTGCATTGCAAAATGCCATCATGGCCCTTTTATTATATTCCTCATACATGCCATTAAAAAGTCGTTAAGCCTATTAATAAATTCATCACAAACATTTTCAGAAATACTGCACAACAATGTATTCAAACAACATAACCTATCACTTCCAAAAAAGTTCACACTGTAAGAAATACGTAAACTTCAAGGAAAACAATTCAGTGTTGCTTATTTATTTTTTTAAAAGGGTGGGGGTGTGGGTGGGTGGGAGGCCTGTATACATCGGTACGTTATCTGAGCAAAGTGAGGTGGGTGTTTTTACCTGTGAAGGGCGGAACCCAGGTGTCGGCGTTGGCGCTAGGCAGGTAGGTGGTGATGTAGGCCCATAGGGAGTGTTGGGGGGTGGGGATGTACGTGACTGCCCACGCACGGATACGGTTGACGTATTTGCTGACTCGCATGTCTGGTGCCTCTGACAGCGACTTCATGGACACTAAACCGACCAGCAGTGGTGTCAACAACGCAGGCACACTACTACTACTACTACTACTACTACTACTACTACTACTACTACTACTACTACTACTACTACTACTACTACTACTACTACTACTACTACTACTATTACTACTACTATTACTACTACTACTACCACTGCTACTACTACTGATACTACTACTAAACTTTTTTATAGTGCAATTCCCTCTAACCAGGTTCAACATGCTCATTATTAGATCAAAATAGCAAGAATATCTAAACTCTTACTATCTCACGCTTTACGTAGGCCACTGCCCCTACAGAGACTGAAACTGCTCAGCACTTTGTCCAAAATGAAGTTTGCAGATAAAGGTGTTAAGGGCTCAGTTACACCTGACATTTTCGAAAAAAATATAATTTTTTGTTAAGACTTTTTTCTATTCGTTTTAGGTAGAAAGATGACTATATTTTCACACAAAGTCTTTATGTTTTGTTAAAAATAAGAATATGTTTAGTATTTTACCATTAAATAGGCGGGGCTAAAGGCTGCAGAAGCCATTTTTTGCACGAACTTTCGTTTTTTGTTGCAAAACAACAGCACCAGTAAATATTGCTATGCTAGGTAAAAACTGAATACTCCCGTGACAAGGGAGATAATTCTTGTTCACAAAGCATTTTTACGTTTTTGGAAATAAGACAGGAACACCAGTCTACATTCCAAAGTAAGACTGCTGCGCTCCCTTGTCATCTCCATCTTCCTATATGCTTGCGAAGCATGGACCCTCACAGCAGATCTCCAACGAAGAATACAAAGCATGGAGATGAGGTGCTACTGTACAGAAGACTTCTGGGCATTTCCTATAGCCTACCCAACACATCACCAACGACGAAGTCCGACAGACCATCACACAAGCCATTGGACAACACGATGACCTGCTCACAGTGGTGAAGAAACGGAAACTCCGATGGTATGTCCACGTCACCAGATCATCAGGCCTTGCAAAGACTATTCTGCAAGGCACAGTGCAAGGAGGTAGAAGAAGAGGGAGACCGAAAAAGAGGTGGGAGGACAACATTCGAGAATGGACTGGTTTGGCACTGAGCGAAGCCATCAGGGCTGCTGAGGACAGAGAAAGATGGAGTATGCTGGTTAAACGATCATCTGTGGTGCCCCTACGACCTCCGGGTTACGGGACAGGATAGGATAGGATAGGATAGGATAGGAAATAATTAAGCGATTTTAAAGTTTGCTACTGTGAGTGCAGTTTGTCTTTTACTGTCAACAATGTTTGGTAAACACGGATTTTTACGGTTGTTTTTTTGCTCGAAAAACGCTGCTTTTGAGGGCCATGGAAAGCATAACTTTTTTGTTTTTTAAGATATTGACTTGAAATTTTCTGTGTAATTTATTCAAACATAGAACTAGCTACTGAATCTAAATTTAGAGTATTTCTTGCAAATGATTATAATAATTTAGAAGAGTAATACATTTTATTTTTTATATAAATTTAGTGAGGGAGGGGCCACATCCTAACATAGTAAAGAATCACACCACAAACACTATTTTAGGTTCAGAAGCTAGTATGAAGACTTTTCTACAGATCTGGGTAGAATTAGATGGTTTTATTGAATGTTTGTGAAAATAGGACTTTCCACCATCTGTATACACTTCGGTCAGCAGATTTTTACAACATTTTTTATTTAATTAATTTAATGCATACTATGTGTGACTTTTTAAAATAAATTCACATAGAAAATGAAAGTCCTACTATTAACCTATAATATGGCCAAGTTTGAAAAAAATCCATCAATATTTGTTTAATGTGTAAGCAAACACAAAATTATACCCCTCGCTAGGAGTAACTGGGCCCATAACGGTTGTTATTTTCTTCATCTGCTGTAGCAGAAAACCATTAGTTGATGAGTCTTCGGGAACATTATGCAGCTAAACTCGACCAATTTTGATTATGTTTATAATACAAATACTTTAACCAGCGTTTGGGCTTTGGAACTTTGGAACTTTGTCCTTTTATTAGGGAAACCACATATAATTCAAAGCATGAAACAAGGCTCATAGCCCAGGGGGTATTTTAGCCAAAAATAGGGGAAAAGGGGGGATGGGGTCATTCACTTTTACTCTTTCTCATAGGTCAAGGTTGCTGAGGTCAATTATATTATATTAAAACAAAACAAAACAAAATGTAAAAAAAAAAACATTTTGAGCTTTACCTACAAATTTCCTGAGCCTGGTTTTAAGACTTTTTGTGCTTGCAGTTTCAATCGCCAAGGAAATGAACACTTGTGAAAATGTTGATTTTTGCTAGGTGTGCGAGTATCTTCAAACACGCTGAACGGTTTGGCGTCTTGCTTTTAATATAATTTTTGTATTTTTCATTATTTTTAAAAAATAAAATTGTTTTATTTAAATTGTTTTCCACTTGTTCTATGTAACTAACCAATATTCTTCTTTCCCAACCGACCCCTTAATTTCGTAGTCTAAAATCCCTTTAGTGAATAGACGTTAGATGAAATACACGAACAAATGCAGCCACCCATCAAGACATCTCTCACTCTGTAAGCTTACACAGCCGGTGGCTTACTGACCAGGGAGGTACACCTCGAACTGCATCTCTCCATTCTGCAGATCAAAGACGATGATTCTGGACTTGTCCAGGTCAACAATGGCGTTCTTGATGCGGGTGATCTCCAGCAAGGTGACGTCCTTGGCCAGCTCGATCAAATGGTGCACAGCTAGCTGCATGTTCTGCTCCACGTGCCAGTACTGGTAGGCCCACACCGTCTGCAGCCAATTCCATACACTCACACCGTTACACCGTCTGCAGCCCATTCCACACACTCACACCGTCTGCAGCCCATTCCACACACTCACACCGTAACATCGTCTGCAGCCCATTCCACACACTCACACCGTTACACCGTCTGCAGCCCATTCCACACACTCACACCGTTACACCCTCTGCAGCCCATTCCACACACACCGTTACACCGTCTGCAGCCCATTCCACACACTCACACCGTTACACCCTCTGCAGCCCATTCCACACACTCACACCGTTACATCGTCTGCAGCCCATTCCACACACTCACACCGTTACATCGTCTGCAGCCCATTCCACACACTCACACCGTTACACCGTCTGCAGCCCATTCTACACACTCACACCGTTACACCGTCTGCAGCCCATTCCACACACTCACACCGTTACATCGTCTGCAGCCCATTCCACACACACACCGTTACATCGTCTGCAGCCCATTTCACACACTCACACCGTTACACCCTCTTGTCACTTAATAACTTTACCACCTACCCGCTCTCACCCCCCACACCCCAAAAAATATTTGTAATTTTTTTTAATCGCACAACTGTGATCCTTTAAATGGCCCCAAGATTACACAATTAGGCATAACAGATCCATTTTTCAAATTGATAGTGAGAGTTGTCTCACCGGGAAAAAAAAAGATTAAACCCCAAAAGAACGGGGTTTCATATAAATACATAAATTCATTTATGGATGTGCCTAGTAGTATCGAGGTTGATTCTGGAAATAGCATCGCAGAGAAAGTGTGTATAGTAGGCACATATGATTGTTTACATAACAAGAAAGAGACGTCTAAAATTCTAAGGGTAGAGGTCGGTTTAAGCAACAATTATACTCTTTTAACATTGCACCAACGCAAAATTTCCAAGTAAACTCATTGTTCACATTGTTACAAAAATAAACATCCTTTGACAACCTGACCTTTTAATGAACAAGAACAAGGGCTTGTTGCTTGTAGTCTACGCATTCTTCCAGTAATCTAGCCCATTATGAACATAGCTTACTGAAAGGCGCAAAAGCTGAGAAAGGAAGCACACATCATGCAATACAGTACAGCAGGAGAGAAGGAGAGGGAGGGTTAAAGAGGAAGACAGAGACAGGACAGAGAGACAAACACATACAGAGAGAGTGACAGAGAGAAAGAGAAAGAGACAGAGAGAGACAGAAAGAGACAGACAGACAGACAGAGAGGCGATAAAAGCCAAGGAATATCTTGACCTGCTGGTAGATCTCGGTGGCCACGATGTAGATCTGCTGGTACTCGGGCCGCTGCATCAGGTCGTGGAACTGGTCCGTGACCAGCTGCTTGGACTTGGTGACTAGATTGACGTACAAGTCCTTCAGCCCCATTCTGTCCAGCGCCGCCAGCATCTCGAGGTTGGCCGCGTCTGCCAGCTGCTGGTACTGGCCGCTTGACAATTGGGACAGAGTGGCCTGCGCGTTGCTGTACATGCTGGCCAGCTTCTGCAGCTGTGTGTTGCTGCGCAGTGCAGCTGTGTACCCTGCACGTAGCACAGGCAGTCATCGTGAGGCTACAAACACTTAACATTGAGTAGGTATTTTTCTGGACTAAGATTCTGTACTTACCTTGAGGATCATACGGCCTTCGTCAGCCTACTGAAGTTGAAGTCGAAAATGGTTAAGAAGATTAAAAGAAGAAAACTTGAGATGAAATCACTGAGTTGAGTGACATTGGGAATCTGGTTTGAGTTGATTTGAGCAGTATCTGGGAACCTAAACTTTACCAACAAACACGTTACCTTGCTTTATATATTTCACTCGGCAAACTGAATCTGAATCGAATGCTTACACACTTCTCAAGCTATTCCCGGATAGAAACTAACTATAAAAATTAATTATTTAACGTTTGTGTTTTAAGTTAAAGCGCTTAAAAAGCAAACAGGTGAATGGAGCAGTAATGTAGTGGTTATGGCACATGCCAGCAATGTTCCATGTTAAGCAACGTCGAACGTAGTTAGTACTTGGATGGGTTACAGACGTGGAGGGCAACCACCAAACGGCTCAAAAAATGAAACAAGCGCACGACACACCCCCGCCCACCCAGCTGTGATTGTGTATTTACCTGAATTTGTTTAAAACTGAGGAAGATACAGCAGCTAAGAAGAGAGGATAGACACCGCCCTCATTATGCTGGCCCAGAGCAAATAGAGGTCTCAAACGCCTCTATCTCAACGACCGAAAGGTTACAGGAACATCTTTACCTTAAACAGGTGTTACGTTGAAACGCGAACGATAGTATGTCGGAAGCGCGCACGATAGATCTAATCGTTTCGATTTGCAAAGTGTTCAATAATGGAGTTTATTTACCTTTGATTTGAGTTTGCATTGTTGTTAGGAGAGGCTTTGTATAACGTTGATAATTTGCGTTAGTCGATATTATTGGAGAATTCTCTGGATCTGCGTGTTTACTCTCAATAGAAATTTCCCGATAGATGTCGAGGTGAGGGAACGTTCCGGGTATGTGTAGAGAGATGTATGACGTAAGTCAGTGATGACGATCTTTAATTCTGATTGGTTGTAATGCGTCATTTCTAGAACGTCCTGTCGTCATCTCGAACGAGAGAAAAAATTATAAAATGGATGCCCTGTGTGTGGATAGAGTAGTTGTTGATAGTGAGTTGGAAAGTAAAACTTGAGAGTGGAAAGGCGATTGAGCGATTGTATGCAGTTGTTGATGTGTGCTGAATAAAAGTGGAAAACTTCATACGTCGACTCAAGACTTGTTGATGAGTGAGCAGGCTGCGTGGATAAACGAATCAGAGTTACACCTTATCAGGACTTCAGCATCGGGGCTGAATCAAATACTGATAAAGAAAAACACCAACATCAAACGGAGTGTAACAACAGGTCAAAATAAAGGAGGTGAAGGGTATGGAAGGCGTTACCTTGGAGTTTGCGCTCTATCTGCCTGGAGATCTGGAGGTACTTGTGGTAGGATTTATCCGACAGCTCAGACACCTGGATGATCAGCTCGTTCAGCGCTGCCTCTAGTGTCTGCCGACTATTCTGTAACCAGAAATGCCATTCTTCATTATTCTCTGAACTGTATCGTGCATCAACAAGGCCAGCACAACAAGGATTCTCGACAAGCATTATTTGGTTGAAGGATATCGCGGATAAAATAATAAGTATCTGCGATAACCTGTTTGCACATGTATGCTAAATTACGAATTTTATCGCACGAACAATGACACCATCTATAGGAATAGCGACTGCGCGTAAGTGACATGATCAATGAAGTCATTAGAATAGCTATTTCATGTAAGCAACATGATCAATGATATCATAGGAATAGCTAATGCAAGATGATCACTGCAATCATATGAATAGCTAATGTACGTAGGCAACATGAAAAGATAGTATAGGAACCGCCATTGAATGTATGCAACGTGATCAATGGTACGATCATAGCCATCGAGCCTAGTAAAGCCTACCTTGAGTCCAGAGGCCAGTTGGTGTATCAGCGTGGCGTATTTCTGTGCCATGGGGTACTGGCCCCAGCTTTGTGCCACTGCGGCGAGCTGTTTCTGCAGGTCGCTGTAGGCCTGCCGGTACTGCCAGCTCACGCCCTGCAGCCCTTTGCTGAAAACCACACAACCACACTTTCCAGTGAGACGGGTTGTCCAGTGATTGGTAGAATGTTCGCCTAGTGTGCAACAGAACCTGGGTTCGAATCTCGAGAATGAAAAGTGAGTGAGTTGTGTTCTCACAAGGGGTCAATCTTTTGCAATGACTGGGTAACCAGAGTTAGAGAGAGATCTATCTGTCATGAGTAGGGCCGTGTGCTATCTGCCGCTTTGTTATAGAAGGTCTGCTACAGGCACCCAACAATGCTCAGTTCCCTGGGCCGCTTGATGCTTTCAGCTATTTCAATTGATAAAAAAAACCGCGCTATAACAATACTATCATAATTATTATCGGCCTACATCATAACTATTGTGAATGACCTACATGATGTCCTCCATGGCAGCCGCGGCGAGCTCACCCAAGTCCTGCACGTGCAACGTGTTGCTGTTGTAGAACCGCCTGACGTCACGGTGCGTCGCGTCCATCTGCTTTTGTAACTGCTGCATTTCCACCTACACAAACAGCATTCTCTGTCGTTAAATGAACACGTCATGAGACATAAAGAAGACATAAGACTCAAGTGTCAGGCGACGGGCCATTGTGGGCTGCTCTGGCCATTGTGAGATCAAATCAAAATGTAAGGATCGATCGCAGGTTTCATGCAAATGCCGCACTGTTTACAAAAGCTATAAGCAATTTTCCACATGGAGTTACTTTTCAACTAACCTGTCATTACCCGCGTTGAGCAGATATGTTGTCTGATATATGTGCTTTACAAAATAAAATAGTAGTAGTAGTAGTAGTAGTAGTAGTAGTAGTAGTAGGAGTAGGAGTAGTAGTAGTAGTAGTAGTAGTAGTAGTAGTAGTAGTAGTAGTAGTAGTAGTAGCAGCAACAGCAGCAGCAGTAGTACTAATATTTGATGGACAAATAATTATGAAAGTAGGTCTGTTGTACAGCAGAGCGAGTGACGACAAACTCACATACCTGCAGCTGCTGCAGCAAAGGTCCGGTCTCGTCCTTGAGCTCTTTCGTGATAACGTTGTACTTGGCCTCGACCTCTTGACCTATAACCTGTGCTGCGGCTTGCAATGCCTCGCTGCTGCCGTAGCTGAAGATGGTGAGCTGCGTGCCCAGATAAGTCTGCACAACAATACAATACAATACAATACAATACAATACAATACAATACAATACAATACACGATACGATACAATACAATTTCAACACAACGCAATATATGATAATACAGTACAATACAATACAACACATAATAATAATAATAATAATAATAATAATAATAATAATAATAATAATAATAATAATAATAATAATAATAATAATAACAATAATAATAGATGCTATATACACGCTTTTCCACAAATCTACAATCAGTCTCAAAGGGCGGCGATCTGAATCAACATAGACGCGCACATGTTTCACCCACACACACACACACAACAACAACAACCACACATCAAGTACTCAAACATGTGGTGTAAAGGCAGGGAGATCGCTATTAGAAGACGAAAAGGAAATTAAATTGTTATTTTTGAAATTTTAGATTGACTGCATCCAATTTTATTTCTGAAGGAGGGAGTAACCGGAGTACCCGGAGAAAACCCTCGGTGATCTGAATAGTCTCGAACCTAAGTCACATAATTTCGCCTTTTGCGGGAATCGAACCGGTGACCTTTGGCGTAGGAAACCGATGACTGCGCCAAGAGATCAAATACAATACAATACAATACAATACAATACAATACAATACAATACAATACAATACAATAGTATTGACGCTACAGAAACTATATGTAAAACAGGTAATGATAGTGCAGCCTAAAGAGATAAAGCTACAGTCCAATGATAGCACCTTATGCATAATCCTTATAAGATGCTTTTTTTTTGTCTCCATAATAATCTGATGGGAAAAAAAAAAACACACCACACAATCATATTATCTGTACTCACCAAAATGTAGAAACAAATTACCAGAAGCAGCTGACATTTCCACGATGACTATATCAACCCGCGTATTCTGACGACAACTTAACGTCCTAACGCGTCATTTATTCCAAAATGAATTCTCGTAAGTTGAGTTACAAGGATTTCGAAATTTATTCCGAAAGGATTAAAAACTTCGTAAGTGAGATGCGAGATTTTCATAAAAATCGTTTGACCTATACGAGGTTGTAAAATTTTATATTACTGATCCTTTCTAAATAAGGTATGAATTCCAAACTACTGCAAAAAAAATAATAAAATAAAAGAAAATAAAAGAAAAGAAAAAAGAAAAAAAAGACACACATTTAAGGGATATAAACATAAAAATATTACAAAAACGACTTTTTCGGAGTTACGCGCTTTTGAATGGGACACCGATGATATGCAGATTCCAAGTCTTTGTTTTTTGTAAAAGTAGCTGTCACTGCTCTTGTGTGTGTATACTTTGTTCAGCCTGAGTCTGCCCTGTGTGTGTGTGTGTATGTGTGTGTGCGTGCGCGTGCGTGTGTGCGTGCGTTGTGTATGTGTGGGTGTGTGCGTTGTGTGTGTGTGTGTGCGTGTGTTTGTGTTTGTGTGTGTGTGCATGTAGTTATTTGTACAAATGTCATTATAAGCGACACGCCACATTTCCCTGTATTTTTGTGAAACAAGGTTTCTTGACTTGACTTGATTGACTTGCTACCCCTCGGGGAATAAGGGAAGGATAGGAAAGACTTATCCCTCCTAAGGATTTGAGTTTGTGGAATGGAGCCTCAGTTGTTTGGAGCGTTAGATGGTGCGCATCAGGAAACATACCCCCGTTGGTGTGCCGGGGGTTTTAAGTATAAATAGTATCCCCACTTTCTGGAAATTTAGTGCTTTAAATTCCCACTGTCGCTGTCTTTCTCATTTGCTCTTTCTCATTCCTGCTCTGTTCTATCAATCTGCTATACTATCTTCTTCTTCGCTAGACCAGTCATCTACCTTTTTTCTTGAAAACTCTTCCGGGACAAGACTCCTTATTTGTGTATGATGTCTGTTGGATCAGCTTGGGAATGTTGGACGCTTTCTGCCAGGTCTTCCTATGATGTTATTATTTAGCAATGTAGGCATTTTATATGTATGTGTTTTGTTTATACTTTATAATGATGTTTGTATTCTATTTTGTTTTTTGTAAACGGGGGTTCGATAAATTAGAGTACAGCCTCAGCGTCCCCTGCGTGGGATGTCTTTATTGTAAAGTGACTGGCTGGTGGAGAGCTTTCAGTTTTACCACTAGGGTTGTTTCAGCAGATCTTTTATGCGGATCAGGGGTTGTCCGGTCCTGATTTGGCTCGGAAGAGTCCGCTGGACCTAAAGCAATAATCATGTAATGTAATGTTATCAGGAAACAGGTTGGCGCCGTGGATGGCCGGGGTTAGATCCTGTTTTGAGGCACCGCCTTGAGCAGCTCGTTGACTTAATTAAAGCGATAGTAGTATAAAAACACACTGAAAGCAAAAGTCTGACCTTAAGGTCTGTAAGCATGTTGGTGTTCCAGTTCAGACGCGTGTGTACAACGTGCGACGTGTTCAGCCTGACCGTCATCAGCGTCTCGCTGACCCGCTGACCGTTGTCCAGGCGGTATAGCTCTGCCTGCAGCAGTCTGTCCGTCACTAGCTGCCCGCGCACGTTCACGCTCTTGCTCGGGGACTCTGCACAGGTGACCAAGGTCAAGGTCATGGAGGATAACCACATGAAATAAGAAATAAAGTGACAGGAAGAAAGGAGGACAAAAACCACATACAAGTCCTATACAATGGTCCATTTGTCGCCTTTCTTTCTAGGGCTTTCGCAGCATAAAATGTTACAGCACAATAAATAAATAAATAAATATTTCACGAAGCTGTCGTTCTGCTTAGCAACATAAAACAAAAGTGTTCAATTCAATTTTACTTTTGTTTCTTGCCTGCTCGTAGACTAACGAGAATCACATGCATAACGCAACTAAAGTAGACCTATACTTATTACGGACTTGGAATCTTTACGCGAGCGGATAATGTCAAGCAAGTTTGCAGCTCACCAATTGTCTTCAATAAAGCAAACAAAAAAAAAAATACAATAAAAACAACAACAACAACACAACAAACAGCTGGTTTCAGTAAAATGTGCAAAATGAGGTGACTTTAAATGGAATGCCACCATTCAGTTAACCGAAAAAGGAACAGATAAAATAGGAATATTCTTGTCCCCGCACACGCATTCCATTTTTTCATGGTCGGAAGTCTGCAGACATATATTATAAACCTACCGTATGCTCCAAACTGATACTAATGTCTGCTTTGTGAGTTGAACCTATTGCTTTCTCACTTGGGGATACACAATCCGTTCTATGGTACCTTTGTCGTAGCGGAAAGACATCTCCAGGGTCTTGGCATCCGGGTTGACAAAGACGTCTGTGACCTGCGACAACCGGCCGTCCTCCTGACTGGTCACTCGTACGTTGTACTTGCCCCCCTCCGCGACCATCTGACCCTCTAGCGACACTGCCTTGATCGGTGTCTGCAGCTGTAGCAAACATCATCATCATCATCATCATCAACATCATCATCATCATCATCATCATCATCATCATCATCATCATCATCATCATCATCATCATCATCATCATCATCATCATCATCATCATCCCCTTCATTTTCTTCACCTTTTCACCATCATCTTTTCCTGTTCGTCTTCTTTGCTTTTGTTCGGTGTGTTACAGCAGCATTAAGCAGTACCCTAAAGTCAGTACAGCTAATAGCAAGGCTGACGCCAGCCCCTTACCTCCAGCAGCATGTTTCTACCGGCTCTGTTATACAGGGAGCGCATCTGTAGCGTCTTGCGCTCCCTGCGGGCCGTCAGGTACTCCAGCCGCGTGGCCATGGAGCACAACACGTGCGAGCTGCCCACGTGGGACGTTACGTTCACGTTGATGTCCGTGGCCGGATGCACGAACCCAAAGGTCAAGGTGTAGTTGGTGGCGTCAGAGCCGAAAGACAGGTCGTGGATGCGCGTGGTCAGCACCACCAGCTTGCGTGGGTCCACGGAGTAGGAGAACTCGGTCCTGGCGTCCAACAGCGCGCTGCCAGAGTCTGCCGCCATCTCCGTCGACAACGAGTACTCCTGTAACGCACACAGCAACCAAAACAGGTCAACGTTGAGTGAGGTCCTGTATTGACCAACGCTTTCAGCAGCTCTTGAGCTGGAAAAGCGCTATTTAAGACCAATACAATAAACGCTGTCATAGGTCGTTATGAACAGCAATGACAAACTCACACTTCAAAGCATGATGGTAAACATTCGAATCGAAAGCAAGTCGAAGGTAATTTTTTTTTTTCAAAACTTAAACACTAGGTATTATAATCATAGAAGAGTTTATTGATCCACATTACGAAGGTGAAAACTCTCAAATAGGCGTGTTAAAAGACTTTTAACGGCACCTCGCGAGTTTCATTCTGTACAGTGATTGCGCGCCAGCCCATACAACTGATGATAACATCGATCGCATAGCAACAGTCTCAGCACGCTGATAAGCTCTCAGTATTCTAAAGGAGATAAGTCACTGAGTGCCTATAGCAGACGACCTGTTGAATGATCGGACACGATGTTTAGATGCAGTTTTTGCAAACATCAGACACAAAAAATGCATGAATTTCTAAGCAAATAAAATCTCTTATATCATCAATGAAACATTTTATGTTGGCGCAAAATACTGATCTGGGCCTCAGACGCACATAACAAAAGGCGAAAACGCAGTCCTGACTAACCCAACTCAAACGTAAGAATGAACCAACCTACCTTATCTATGAACGGGAGGTCCAGGCCCAGCTGCAGCTTGTTGGTCTGCCCTCGCTGGTCTAACTTCCCTTTCACGCCCACCTTCATGTTGCTGTCTCTGTCCGCATCCCACAAGATGGCGCCCTCAGCGGCCTGGGCACGCCCGGTATCGCTGTACACGCCCTCCAGTTGCACGCTGCGCATGGGCACGCCCACCTGAAATCACACGTCACCCCACACGCACGCGCACCTGCCATCGTGAATTGAGATATAAATTAGACACTTATTGACATAACACAATTTACCTGTTGCCTCTATCTGGTTATTATCAAGGTTATAAAGGCAGTGTTACGATTGAGACGCGCAAGATAGATAGTTATTCATTGCTTACAGGGTCCAGCGGGCTGCAAAAAGCCGAATCACGACCACAAAATCAAGACCACATCGTGGCTAAAAGAGGATTCACCCCTGATCCGCATAAAAGATCTGCTGAAACACTGAAGGCACTCCACCAGCCGGTCACTTTACAATAAAGACATCCCACGCAGGGGACGCTGAGGCTATACACTAATTTAGCGAACCCCCGTTTACAAAAACCAAAATAGAATGCAAACATCATTATAAAATATCCACAAAACACAATTACATTTAAAATGCCTACATTGTTAAATAATAATATCATAGGAAGCCCAATATGGGTTCGGGCATTGAATAGGATAGACCCAAAGTTTCCCGGCTTGTCGTAAGAGGCGACTAACAAGGGTGATGTCAGCACGGCATCACTGGGCGAAAGTCTTTTACACAGAAGTCACCTGCTAGGACGAGGAACCTCACGTTATTACAGGTTCAACGACCACGTGCTCTGGGCCAAGGCGAGCCACATTGTATTCGTGAATATTGGCTGTGGCCAACAGCCTGGAGAGGATTGGGCCCTGCCAGGTCTTTTTTGCCCAAGACACAATGCATGATGAAAACAATCATTCACTCCATACCGGATCGGTCGTCGCCCGGGTCACCAAGAACCGCGCCTTCCGTTGGCCATCAGGACGGTAGAGATAGCGGTAGAGATGACAGGCACGAACACGGCGTTGGATTCTTGGTCCACAAGAACATTCTAGCCACTGTCATGGGTTGCCGCCCAGTCTCCAGTAGACTCATTACCATCCGTCTGAGAGCAACCCCTTTCAACATTACCATCATCCAGGCCTATGCCCCAACATCAGACTATGAAGACAGCGAAGTGGAGGATTTTTATGAAAATATACAGGCGGTCCTTGACCAAGTGCCGAAGAAGGACATAGTCATAGTGCAAGGCGACTGGAATGCCAAGGTTGGCCAAGATGCGCACCACAACTGGGGAGACACATGTGGACCCCACTGCAACAACGAGACAAATGACAGGGGTCTGAGGCTATTGGAGTTTGCCAGATACAACAATCTGGTACTGGCAAACACGCTTGGTCTCCACAAAAAATCCAGACGATGGACATGGCACAGTCCCGGCGGGGAACATCACAACCAGATCGACTACATCATGGTCAAGAAACGCTTCCGATCAAGCATCAACATTGGCAGGACACGCACTTTTCCAGGAGCAGACATTGGAAGTGACCACGATCTCGTGATGATGTCTTTCCGGCTCCATTTGAAGAGAGTAAATACAGCAAAGTGCACTAGGCTGAAGTTCGACCTGAACAAACTGCAAGACCCGGAGGTGGCAAAAATATTTCAGGCCACAATTGGAGGGAAATTTGCACTACTGCTTATTTTGGGGGCAGGAGAAGTAGATGTCAACACCATGACCAATACCTTCAACTCAGCTGTAACAGATGCCGCCACTGAGATCCTTGGCAAGCACCGACCAAAGAAGAAGCCGTGGATCACACCTGAACTTTTGGATCTGTGTGATAAACGAAGAGAGTTAAAAAAGAAAAAGAACACCTCACAGGGAGCTGATGTCTACCGAAAAATCAACAATGACATCCGAAAAGGCATGCGCACAGCAAAGGAGAACTGGATAGAAGACCAATGCCAGGAAATAGAGAACAATCTGAACAAGAACAACAGCAAGAAGGCCTACCAGACTGTGAAGCGGCTGACAAGTGTTAAACAGCCCAAAGTCTCCACTATCCAAAGCAAGTCTGGCATATGCCTTACAGAAGAACAAGAAGTCTTGGACAGATGGACAGAGTACTGCTCTGACCTTTACAACCATACACCAAATGGAGACCCATCAGTTCTAGCATGTCCCGAGAGCAGAGAAGAAGAAGAAATCCTCCCAATTCTCCGGGAAGAAGTTGAGGCAGCAGTGCAATCGCTGAAGAAAGGGAAGTCAGCGGGAGTGGACAACATACCAGCGGAACTGCTACAAGCTGGAGGAGAAGCGATGACTGATGTTCTCACCATTATCTGTAACAAGATCTGGCAGAGTGGGGAATGGCCTACACCATGGACCCAGTCGCTTGTCATCACTCTTCCCAAAAAAGGTAACCTTCAGGAGTGTGAAAATTACCGCACCATCAGCCTCATCAGCCATCCCAGCAAGGTCCTCCTAAAAATAATACTCAACAGGTTGAAACCTCAAGCTGAACAAATCATAGCTGAAGAACAAGCAGGATTCATGGCAGGGCGAAGTACCACTGAACAGATTTTCAACCTCAGAATAATCTGTGAGAAATACCTACAGCACCAACAACATCTATATCATGTGTTCATAGACTTCAAGAAGGCATTTGACCGAGTCTGGCATGCAGCTCTATGGGCAACCATGAAAGTGTACAACATCAGCCCTAAAATTATAGAAGTCATCAAAAGCCTGTATGACAAGGCTACCAGTGCAGTCCTCCATAACAGCGTCATCGGAAACTGGTTCAGAACAACAATCGGTGTGCGTCAAGGATGCCTACTCTCTCCAACACTCTTCAACATCTTCCTAGAGCGCATCATGTCAGATGCTCTTGCAGATCACGAAGGCACAGTCAGCATAGGGGGCAGAGCAATCTCCAATCTTCGTTTTGCGGATGATATTGATGGATTGGCTGGAGAGGAACAAGAACTTGAACAGCTTGTACAGAGGCTTGACACCACCTCCAGAGCTTATGGAATGGAAATAAGTGCAGAGAAGACCAAAATGATGACCAACAATACCAATGGCATCAACACGGACATCAAAGTCCAAGGCCAATCCCTCAACACAGTGCACAGCTTCAAATATTTAGGAGCCATTGTGTCAGACAATGGGTCTCGACAGGAAGTCCTCTCCAGGATCGCACAAACAACTGCTGCCCTGACGAGGTTGAAGCCCATTTGGAAAGACAGAACCATCAGTCTACATTCCAAAGTAAGACTGCTGCGCTCTCTGTTCATCTCCATCTTCCTATATGCTTGCGAAGCATGGACCCTCACAGCAGATCTCCAAGGAAGAATACAAAGCATGGAGATGAGGTGCTACAGAAGACTTCTGTGCATTTCCTATACCCAACACATCACCAACGACGAAGTCCGACAGACCATCACACAAGCCATTGGACAACACGATGACCTGCTCACAGTGGTGAAGAAACGGAAACTCAGATGGTATGGCCACGTCACCAGATCATCAGGCCTTGCAAAGACCATTCTGCAAGGCACAGTGCAAGGAGGTAGAAGAAGGGGGAGACCGAAAAAGAGGTGGGAGGACAACATTCGAGAATGGACTGGTTTGACACTGAGCGAAGCCATGAGGGCTGCTGAGGACAGAGAAAGATGGAGTATGCTGGTTAAACGATCATCTGTGGTGCCCCTACGACCTTCGGGTTATGGGACAGGATAGGATAGGATAGGATCAGGACGGAGGTGATAAGTGTGCTGATGGACAACTTAGCAAGATCCGCACGAGAAACAACATCGTCATAGGAACCTGGAATGTAAGGACCCTAACTGCGGATGAAAATTAGCAGAACTGGCCCACGAGCTGGACCACTATCGATGGAACATTTTAGGTATCAGCGAACTGCGCTGGAAAGGCTTAGATGAAACAACGACCGACAAAGGCCACAAGCTTTATTGCAGCGGGAGAGATGACACGCACGAACATGGCTTTGGATTCTTGGTCCACAAGGACATTCTAGCCACTGTCATGGGTTGCCGCTCAGTCTCCAGAAGACTAATTTCCATCCGTCTGAGAGCAGCCCCTTTCAATATCACCATCATCCAGGCCTATGCCCCA
Source organism: Oncomelania hupensis (assembly GCA_036898135.1). NCBI lineage: Eukaryota > Metazoa > Mollusca > Gastropoda > Littorinimorpha > Pomatiopsidae > Oncomelania > Oncomelania hupensis. The sequence goes on from CM072516.1 coordinate 44,544,693, forward strand.
ACATCAGACTATGACGATAGCGAAGTGGAGGATTTCTATGAAACTCTACAGGCTGTCCTTGACTAAGTGCCAAAGAAGGACATAATTATAGTGCAAGGCGACTGGAATGCCAAGGTTGGCCAAGATGCGCACCACAGCTGGGGAGACACATGTGGACCCAACTGCAACAACGAGACAAATGAGAGAGGTCTGAGACTCTTGGAGTTTGCCAGATACAACAATCTGATACTGGCAAACACGCTTGGTCTCCACAAAAAATCCAGACGATGGACATGGCACAGTCCCGGCGGGGAACATCACAACCAGATCGACTACATCATGGTCAAGAAACGCTTCAGATCAAGCCTCAACACTGGCAGGACATGCACTTTTTAAAGAGCAGACATCGGAAGTGACCACTATCACGTGATGATGTCTTTCCGGCTCCACTTGAAGAGAGTAAACACAGCAAAGTGCTCTAGACTGAAGTTCGACCTGGACAAACTGCAAGACCCGGAGGTGGCAGAAATATTTCAAGCCACAATTGGAGGGAATTTTGCAACACTGCTCATTTTGGGAGCTAGTGAAGTAGATGTCAACACCATGACCACCACCTTCAACTCAGCTGTGACAGATGCCGCCACTGAGATCCTTGGCAAGCACCGGCCAAAGAAGAAGCCGTGGATCACATATGAACTTTTGGACCTGTGTGATAAACGAACAGAGATTAAAAGAAAAAGAACACCTCACAGGGAGCTGATGCCTACCGAAAAATCAACAATGACATCCGAAAAGGCATGCGCACAGCAAAGGAGAACTGGATAGAAGATCAATGCCAGGAAATAGAGAACAGTCTGAACAAGAACAACAGCAAGAAGGCATACCAGACTTTGAAGTGGCTGACAAGTGTTAAACAGCCCAAGGTATCCACGATCCAAAGCAAGTCTGGCATATGCCTTACAGAAGAACAAGAAATCTCGTATAGATGGACATAGTACTGCTCTGACCATTACAACCACACACCAAACGGAAACCCATCGTTCTAGCATGTCTAGAGAACAGAGAAAAAGAAAAAAATCCTCCCAATTCTCCGAGAAGAGGCAGCAGTGCAGTAGTCGCTGAAGAAAGGGAAGTCAGCGGAGTGGACAATATACCCGCGGAACTGCTTCAAGCAGGAGGAGAAGCGATGATTGACGCCCTCACCATTATCTGTAACAAGATCTGGCAGAGTGGGGAGCGACCTACACCATGGACCCAGTCGCTTGTCATCACTCTTCCCCCAAAAAGGTAACCTTCAGGAGTGTGAAAATTACCGCAGCATCAGCCTCATCAGCCATCCCAGCAAGGTCCTCCTGAAAATAATACTCAACAAATTCAAACCCCAAGCTAAACAATCACAGCTGAAGAACAAGCAGAATTTAGGGCAGGGCGCAGTACCACTGAAGGTTTTCAAACTCAGAATAATCTGCGAGAAATACCTACAGCATATCATGTGTACGTGTTCGTAGACTTCAAGAAGGCGTTTGATCGAGTCTGGCATGCAGCTCTATGGGCAGCCATGAGAGTGCACAACATCAGCCCTACAATTATTGAAGTCATCAAAAGCCTGTATGAAAAGGCTACCAGTGCAGTCCTCCACAACAGCGCCATCGGAAACTGGTTCAGAACAACAATCGGTGTGCGTCAAGGATGCCTACTCTCTGCAACACTCTTAACATCTTCCTAGAGCGCATCATTTCAGATACCCTTGCAGATCACGAAGGCACAATCTCCAACCTTCGTTTTGCGGATGACATTGATGGATTAGCTGGAGAGGAACAAGAACTTGAACAGCTGGTACAGAGGCTTGACACCACCTCCAGAGCCTACGGAATGAAAATAGGTGCACAGAAGACCAAAATGATGATCAACAACACCAATGGCATCACCACGGACATCAAAGTCCAAGGCCAATCCCTCAACACAGTGCATAGCTTCAAATATTTAGGAGCCATTGTATCAGACAATGGGTCCCGACAGGAAGTCCTCTCCAGGATCGCACAAACAACTGCTGCCATAGCAAGGTTGAAGCTCAATTGGAAAGGCCAGGCCATCAGTCTACATTGCAAGATAAGGCTGCTGCGCTCCCTTGTCATTTCCATCTTCCTATACGCTTGCAAAAACATGGACCCTCAAAGCAGATCTCCAGTGAAGAATACAAAGCATGGAGATGAGGTGCTACAGAAGACTTCTGGGCATTTCCTATACCCAGCACATCACCAACGACGAAGTCCGACAAACAATCACACAAGCCATTGGACAACACGATGACCTGCTCACAGTGGTGAAGAAACGGAAACTCCGATGGTATGGCCACGTCATCAGACCTTGCAAAGACCATCCTGCAAGACACGGTGCAAGGAGGTAGAAGAAGAGGGAGACCGAAAAAGAAGTGGGATTACAACATTCGAGAATGGACTGGCTTGACATTGAGCGAAGCCATCGGGATTGCTGAGGACAGAGAAAGATGGTGTATGCTGGTTAAACGATCATCTGTGGTGCTCCAACGACCTCGGATTTACGGGATAGGATATAGGAAACCGTTTGGCAGAAAGTGTCCAATATTCCCAAGCTGATCCAACAGACCTCACACAAAAATGAGGAGTTTTGTCCCGGAATAGTTTTCAAGAAAAAAGGTAAGTGACTGGTCTAGCGATATATCTGTAAGCCTATAGTAGATTGAAAGAACAAAATAGGAATGAGAAAGAACAAAGGAGAAAGACAGCGACAGTGGGAATTTAAAGCACAACATTTCTAGAAAGTGGGGATACTATTTATACTGAAACCCCCGGCACTCCCACGGGGTGACACGATCGATCCGATCATTTTGTTTTGCAAAGCATGCAATAACAGAGTGTATTTACATTTGCTTTGATTTTGCGTTGTTGCTAGGCGAAGCTTTGTATAATATTGATAATTTTCATCAGTCGATGTTGTTGAGAATTTTCTGGAATTACTTGTTTATCATCAATCGAAGTTTCTAGAACTTACGGGTAAAAGCTCGTCGAATCTAAACATTATATGACGTAAGGCAGTGCATAGTTCCGGTGACGAGTTTTGTTTTGATTGGGTGTTATTGCGTCATGCTGGAAGGTTCGAACTTTTTCTCGATTGCAAAGTAATGCACTGTTTGCTTGTGAGGACGATTTTTGATGAGCTTTGTTGTGATTTTCGGAAAGCGATCATGTATGCAGTTGTTGATGTTTGCTGAATAAAGTTGGAAAACTTTAGACGACTCCTGCCTTGTTGCCGAGTGAACAGGCTGCGTGGATAAAGATTCGAGTTACACTTATCAAGATTCAATCATCAGGGCTGAATCAGCTATCAATAAATACTCGTGTAACAGGCAGTCAGCCCGAAAGTGAAGCTGACTTTAATCTAAGTGGCAGAGGTTGTTACGGGCATACACCTACACACATCCAATGCTTGATAGATCTCTGACACTCGGCTAGCGTCAAGGTCGCCTGTTTAGTGAACCTCAATACTAGGATAAAACTTAATTTTAAAAAATCCAACAATCAAACAATATGCAATATACAATATGTCCTTATTTATCTCTACAAGAGGATTACAAGCTTAACTGTGTGTCTGTAAAATCAATTAATCAAAACTCATGCAAAAATAACAGATTCACATTACATGTTCACATCACATATTTACATCATTCCATCACCTACAACTCTTTCTAAGGTGTCTAAAAAAACAATGCATTGACTGTATAGGCCTAATAAAGGAAGTCTATGACACATACAACAAATTACAACCGAATTTCAACAATCCTACCAACCTATGTCATGTTCTGACTCCATTCTTTACAGAAAGCTGAATAGTTTACGATGATTACGTGCATACGATGAGTTGGAAAACAAGACCATAGGTCTGATAGAAACAATGACGCACCTTGACTTTGCCGTCATAGGTTGTGGTGTAGCGGGAGCTGCGGTCAGCCCAGTGGACGACGTAGGACAGAGTCTGACCAAGCGCTTTGTCCCACGTAAATAGGAAGTCCGTCTGTGACTCCTTGGCTGCCTTCTTCCTGACGTACTCCAAGCCCATCGTACGAGCTGGGTGTACGACCCATGTCTGTCACAAGCACACAAAACAGCTTACAGTCTGTCACATACAAACCCATTTTAAGAGTCAAGCAACATGTTCACAATGGGTGATGCCATTTCTTGAAAAAATATTATTTTGCTATTTTTAATATGATGGATGGATAGCAAGTAGCTATTTTGTTTCTAAAGAGAACGGGTAGGCTTATGTGTTCTTCTTATTGTGTTATTATTGTATTTAAAATGTAAAAACGACATGTAAGTCGATTTCAATTAAATAAATCCAATAAAACTGAAATCTAGGCTTACGTGATATACAAAGTCGTTTTACTGGAATCTTGAGTCAATGAAATAAATAAACAATTATCACAATAATCACGAAATCTTTATTCAGTCAGTTTTTGTGAGTGCGCGCGCGTTTGTACCTGTTTAAATGTATGCGTGTATATGTGTGTGTAGTGTGTGTACCTGTGTGCGTGTGTATGTGTGAGTATGTATACGTGTATGTTTGCGCGTGTGAGCGCCCATGTGTGTGTGTGCCAATGTGTGTGTGTGGGTTTACTGACCTTGATGTTCTTATCGTCGCCCGTGGCGTCGGAGAGGTCGCTGTAGTCAGCGGTGAGATGGACGTTCATCTCGGCTTCTCGCTTGTCCCAGTTGACCTTGATTTCACCTTCCATGGCACGAGCAGTGTAGCGGCCGCCAAGCAGGAACTCCATGGGCCTGGGTTGGCGGAACTGCAAATGGCCCACTCGCCTTTCTTCGCTGGTGTAGACAAAGTCGGCGTCTAGGTAGGTTTTGCCATTATAGCTCGCCGTGGCCGTCTCCAACACACTACGGTCGTTGTGGCGATGGTCGACGGACATGCTGACCTGTTTGGCCTGTGACCACGGCGTGGTCAGCTCCACGGATGTCTTGTACTTGGTGTCCGGCGTTTGGTCATCACCTATCTGCAGCGACGTGTCGAGAACGATTTCCTTCAGCAGGTCCCAGCCCACGAGCAGGCGTTGATGGTAGTGATCGGGGCGGTTCTGAGAGCTTTTGGCCGCCACTCGAAGGTCCTGCGCGCCCTTGATGCCGCTCTTCATGGTCCAGCGGCCGTCGAACACTGTAGGCGAGGTGTAGGTGAACATTAGATCGCTGTTGGCGGTGCCGATGGCCTTAGCCGTAAACGACAGGCTGGTACTAAAGTCGCTGGAGTTTCCGGCGTGTGTGGCGCTTAGTTGCACGTCGGACCAACCCTCGTACGGGGTGACGGCCTGTACACTCACCACCACAGGAAAGCTGCCGGCACGTGCCGTGTACGTGGCACGCACCGCCTCCGGCTGACTGAAGAGGCTGACGGTGGCTTGGCCTTGCAGTGTCATGTCTGCCTCGTTCCACGTGCCTGTGATGCCGCAGGACTGGAAATCTTTGTAGGGACCGGTGATAGATACGGTTAGTTTGGAGTTATCCGCAAACTCCGCCTCACCGCTGATAACGCCACCGTCCCCAATAACCGCCACAGCGTCAGCGGAGACTTTATTCTTACGGGTGACGTGCTTGTAGGTCAGCTTGTTGTGGCTATACTCAGCAATTGGCAAATCCAACGTGGCCTCCACCTGCAGGCGTTTCCATTTGTTCCGTGAAACGTTGAGGTTGGCCCTGGCCTCCTGGTTGGTCTGGTATTTGACGATGACGCCGGTCTGGAAATTCTCGTCGTCCCCGCTGTGCTCCCATATTGCGCTAAGGTCCGTCAACTCCGGTAGGTTGGTGATGACGTCAACTCTGCCCGCCACTTTGCTGCCTTGGCTCAGCTGCATGTCCAAGCTCACTCGCTTGCCCATATACTTGCCCCGTGCCTTGCACTGCAGGTTGTCTGTGGGTCCGTCTCTCGTGAAGGTCAGCCCGATGTCACGGCCTGAGCCCTTAATGAGGTATTCAAACTCGGCTCCCACGTCCCACATGTCTGGTTTGATGACGTACTTGACGTGCGTGTCGATTTTGTTGTCAGGCCCGTACAGCGCCAACAGTTTCACTTCCACGCGCTTGCTGGCGGCGGCAAAGGCGAGGTCAATATTGAGATCGTCAGAGTGCGGAGTCCTGAGATCAGTGGCGAAGGCGATCTTGTCATCGGAATACGAAGTGGTCAGGCCCAGTTCATACGGCTTGGACTTTTCCCCGTACTGTACGGCGTAGCGACCTTCAAAGCTGACGTTAGAGTGTCGTTGGAAAAAGGTGGTCTTGAAGAAGTCGATGTCCGGATCAGGCGTGGCCAGCATGAACAGACCGCTGCGGCCGTCCGTGTCTGAGTAAGCCAACTCCGACTCCAGTCTGTCGCCATTCATTTTGAAGCCAGTCTTGGTCCTGAAATCGTGCCACGAATGGCCCCGGTGAGACAACACCAGTTGCCAGGGCTCCTGGCCCGACGTTTCCACCGTTAACGTACCGTCGATCTCGTTCTGCCAGCTGACGTCAGCTCGCCCCGACCACCTCCTGCTGTCGCCCAACACTGCGTCATAATGAGACGATAGCTGTTTGACACTACGACGGTGACCGAAGTTGGTGGAAAACTGTTGGAAGTCAGTGGCAGGTCCCACCAGCTTCAATAGGCCCGTCACCTCGTCGTCCGTATAAGTGTAGGCCATCTGCGTCTGCAACATGGGCAGCTGCGGCAGAGGCGTGGACAAGTTGACGGTGACGTCCATGCCGCGCGGCAAGTCAAGGCGATAGGCCATGTCTGCTTTGTACGTCTCTCCCGGCGCCACGTCCGCGGAGACCGTGGAATGACGCATGCCGCCACGTTCCTGACTCTGTACCTTAATTTCCAGGTGGGGCAGTTGTCGGAACGGGGTGTCGATGAGCAGGCCGGCGCGGAATTGGTTTCTGTTACTCCACGACAAGCTGCTGGACACGGCGTTGAAGTGAGGACTGACGGCTATGCTGGCGTATGATGCAAAGCTAGACTGCAGGTCGCCGAAGTGAGTGTAGTTCAGATGTAAACTGTTGATGTCATCATAGGGAGTCACTACCGTCAGCTTGACTGACTTCCTGTTCCCCCGCTCAAAGTCCAAGACGTTGTCAAAGGTTATCACCTTGCCCGCCTCCGCCTGTATGCTGCCCTTGCTGACCCACTCACCATCCCTGTTCTTGGCGTGCGTTGCCTGGGCCGTGACGGTCTCCTCCGCATCGTCCAGGTATAGAACGAGCCTGCTGTGAGAGCGGTACTGGTCATCCCTCTCCTTCTCCACGTCCACGTCCAAGTTCATCAAGGGTTTGCCCGCCAACTGTAGATCTACGGACGTGGTATAGGGGAAGGATTTTCGTAGCGTGCTGTACTGGAAACTGAAGTTGTACCGTGGGTATCGGCTCATGTCCAGTTTGGTTTTCAACGAGCACTGACTGTCGGATATTTGGATTAAGTTGTGCACTTCGTACGTGTCACTTTCCAGCTTCAGCGTCACTGTGGTGTCGTAGCGTGACTCGGGCGTCATGGAGTGGAGCACCTGCAGCTGCGTCGTATGCTGTTGGCCATTGTTACGCCACGGACCGCGCAGCTTTCCCAGCGCCTTGTATCTGTCACACAAAGCAGCATGTGAGCTCCCACATTCAAATTCTGATTAAAGATAAGGTACAACTATAACTGGAGAAGAAAGCGAAAAACAACGCAAATATTCACTTTAAAAATATCTTTGGTTGTGGTGTTATTGCTGTAGACAGCACACAGAAGAGCAACGTACTCGTGAGAAATGATGTTGGCATTGGCCTCCACTTCCAAGGTGACCTTCATGTCTCGCGCTATTTCTAGATCCAGCTTAGAGGCCAGGTCGTGCAGGCTGTTCCGGTGGACCCATACCAGCACTACTGGCGACGACAACTGTGGCGCTCGGATAGTAGCAGTACCGTCAGTTTGAATCTGCACATAGCGAGCGCAACGTCACGGGATCATGTTGGGATAGTATTAACTCATTATAGGAAATACCACAGTTTGAAAGATCATCTTACAAACAATTACTTTTACGTTGTAGTATTCTGATGAACGATTGAACTATGTACTTCATAGTAAAATGCACGAGTGAGAAACTTGTGTTGGATATATTTTTGCCTTTTAATAAAAACAACGTTCTACATTGTCCCGTGTCTGACACTAACCATGCAACGAGGATTGTAAACAAAGGATTGCATCACAGCCAGCACCAATGGAACAAAGGCATTGCAGACAAAGAAGCGTGTTGTACAGACAAATCACAGCAAATAGGGTTACACGGCTAGGTATTGCAGGCAAATAGGTCAACGAGACTAAGTATTTGTCAACGAGACTAAGTATTGCAGGCAAATAGGTCAACAAAACTATGTATTGCAGGCAAATAGGTCAACGAGACGAAGTATTGTAGGCAAATAGGTCAACTATTGCAGGCAAATAGGTCATACGACTAAGTATTTGAGGGGAAAAAAATCATCAAGACTATAGAAAGAGAAAATCAGACCTGGTAGTGGACCTTGCTGAAGCCGCCGTCCAGGTCAGCTGAGTACTGGTCGCCGTTAGCATGCAGCAGCGCCTGACTGTTGTAGCGGTTGTTAGAGTCACGGTGGTTGAAAGACAGGCGCCAGTTTTCGGCACCTGGAATGGAGGAGCGGAGGAAAAGCAGGCCCTCCAGCAACCGTACCACTAGGTTACCGTTACTGCCGCCCGACAGACCCGCCTCCAGGAAATGCTGATTGAACACGCCCCGCACGGACGTGGACAACTGACCGCCAGCGGCGTCAAAGCTATGATTGACACCGGCTTCCAAGTGACGTAGAGGGGGATGGGGAGACTTGAGCCACAGCACCGTGCTTAGGCTGTCTTGGGTCACCGGCTGCTTCACCTGGAACTTGGCGGAGTAGGTCATATCGTCCTGTCCCAAAACGGTCTCCGCGATGGTCAGAATACGTCGAGCGCTCTTCTCGAACTGCAAGTGTCCCTTTAGGTGCTGGTAACTTTCCACAGGCAAAAACAGCTCGACCAGACCGCCTACGTTGATGTCGCGTTTACCCACTGCGTGCGCCAGCTCCACCGTGAAGCCGGCCCTCTGGCTGGCGTTTCTGTCAGCGTCCCATTGCACTAGCGTCTTGACGCGTTTCACTCCGTCCTGGTCGAACTGTCCGCCCTCCAGCCGCGCCGTGACGCGCCGCTCTGGATGAGTGACGTCCAAGGTGAAGTTTGCGAAGCGTGACAGCACGATGTCCGACGTATACCGTACCTCGTAACGCTGACCCTCGTACTTTACACGACCTTCACCTTGCATGTGGCGCAGCGCCCAATTGCCGGCTAAGTCCAGCGTGATGGGTTGACGGTCGTACAAGTTCAGCTCGCTGGAGAGTTCCATGGATTGGGGCTTGGGCCGCTGGAATGACACCACCACCGAGTTCTTCTCCCCTTTCTGCAGCGACACCAGCGCCGACACCACGTGGTGCGTGGGGCTCTGAACAACAGACGCAACCCCAGTTCAGTCTGGTTTACTGTCAGCATTCAAGCACACATTAGACACAATGATCCCCCTTTATTCCTTTAACTCCATCCCCCTCCCTAAACCCGCCCCAATCTACTCCCTCACCCACACTCCTCAAAAACTAAAATATAATAAAGAAAGTTGCATAAACAATGCTTCCCTTCACTCGTACTTTGGGAAATTCACTTAAATTGTGTAGATCTATATACGCAGCGTTTGGAATCATTGTAAAGGTATTGTTTCCACTTTAACCCTGTTTTATTCATTGTTTCTACTTTGACCCTGTTTTATTCTTGTTAGAGTAGAAAGTGGAATTAGTAGCTTCCAAATTTACACAACTGCAAATGACAGCACAGTGCGCTGTGACTGCAGTAGTGTGCTTCCAGAGCTGGGAGAAAGAGTTTATTTTTAGTGCAGGTGTGAACTGGGTCATGCCAACGACTAGCTCTGAAAGGGAAGGGGAAGGGAAAAACCAACTGGGATAGCGCAAGTATTGGTACAATTCCACCTGTGTAAGCTAGCTAGTAGGCCAATAAACGAAACTGCACGCTTTTCCTCATGATGTTTTATTGGCAGTTTCATCCCAAAGTAAAATGACTGAATCACAATAAGACGAAAAAATGACAGAGAAAGAACACTCAACAGAAATTTATGCAAATTATGCATGCCTGAAAATACCCAAACCAAATGTCCTGTACAAAGTCTATAAGCTTTGTGCTGGATTTTTGGTAAATACCGGATGACTTGCACCCTTAATGTAAAATTCACAGAATAATTTTTTTTGTGATTTAGGTGCACGTATGCCGTTCCTCCCGCGGACTTAAAAGATCCTGACCCTCATGTCCTAGACAAGTGAGTCAGTGACATCAACACATCCAGCAAGCACTAGGTCCCATCCATCCTGGGTCGTTCAGGATTGTGCTCAATTGCGTTAGTTAAAGCAGCAAGTTGGTGTCTTGGCCGGTTTGAGTATAGGTCCTGTATCAGCCAATGCTTCAGCAGCTCTTTAGTAAAACGCTAGGTTGTATAAGAACGATTACACACGCGTCATTGCAAACATCCAAGATGAGAGACAAACAGACAGACAGACAACTAGACAGAAACATAAAGACAGAGAGAGAGACAAAGACAGAGACAGACAGAAAGGCAGACAGAGGTAATGGGCAGAGATGAGAGGTGGGGTGGGCGCGACCTGACAAGGACTTGATGTTCCACTAACCTGTTCTATGAAGTCGGCATTGATCTTGACATCACGAGCGGGGTAGTCGTCACCAGCCGGGTAGGAAAGGTCAAAGGTTGCGTGACGTTTCTTCTCGTTCTTCTGGGCCAGAAGGAGATGGACGTCGACGCTCTTGCCTTTAGCGTAGCGGGCTGTCAGGTAGTCCTCCAGGCTCTTGTCGTCGTGCTCGTGCTTGCCCTGCAGCTCGTACTCCCACTTCTGCCACCGAAACAACGGCCAGGGTCAGGCCTTTTCTCACACAAATTGACGAGGCCGACTCCCTCTCCCAACTGTGTGTGCATGTGTATGTAGGTGTGTGTGTGTGTGTGTGTGTGTGTTTGTGTGTGAGTATGTGTGTAGGTACTAGGTGTGCGTGAGAGAGTGTGTGTTTGTGTGCGTATTTGTGACAATATATACATATACACACACACACTCTTTGTCACAAATACGCACACAAACACACACTCTCTCACGCACACCTAGTAGGCCTACCTGCACACAAACATACACACACACACCTACACTGTCCTGTAACAAATATATATATATACCGTTTCCAAATTTTATGCAGCTTCATACCTATAAAATATTTTGATTTTGTAAATATTAATTCTCGGAGCGACGAGCGAGCAAATATGGTGCATGTGTGAAAGTGCGATTTGGCCTGGGTGCGTATGAGTGCGTATGCAATTATGCATGTTTATTTTATTTCTGCCACATTGTTTTCTGCTATTGTGTGGAGTGTGTATGTGTGTGACTGTCTACCCACATCGGAGCAATTTTCATATGCAATGTATGTTGTCATTTGGCTGAATAAATTTGTATTCTATATTCTGTTAAAAAATCAAAAAAAAAAATCAATACCCCATCGACATAAAACTCGTCACCTGAATTACGCACTGTCTTACGCCATAGAACGTATCACAAGTAACAAAATTTGACTAGCGATTGAGAGATAGATCTGGAACATTCGATCGATAATAAACAAGTAATTCCAGGAAGTTCTCAACTCTGCTACAACAATATCGACCGACGAAAACTATCAACATTATACAAAGTTATTTTAGCAACAGCCCCAGAATCAAATCAAAGGTAAATACATGGTGTGTGTGTGTGGGGGGGGGGGGGGTGGGAAGGTGGGTTGAGAGAGAGAGAGAGAGTGAGTGTGTGTGTGTTTGTGTGTGTATAGCGTGTGTGTGTATGTGTGTGTGTGTTTGTGCGTTTGTTTGAGCTTGAGAGAGAGAGTCAGAGAGACAGAGACAGACAGAAAGAAAGAGAGACAGGCCGACCAATAGACAGAGAGAGGGAAAGGACTGCTACGGTCGACCTTAGAAGGCGTCATGATCTGACCTTGAGTGGGTAGACGGCTTTGAGGTCAAATTCTACTTTGGCTTTGCGTTCTTCAATGTTGTGATCCACGGAGCCTGACAACGTCAGCTCCCTGTCCTTGTCGGCCTTGACCTTCACGTCCTGACCGTGCCGAATTGTTACCTTCACCTCCGTCTTCGTCTGCTTGTGGCGACGCATTTGTCCGTCCACCACCAGGTTGTATTCGGGCGTCCGCTTGGCGTCCACGTTCCTGTGCAGGAAAACCATCAAGTCACATAGTACACATCAAGTAATTGTACACACAGATTTACATAGTGCACATCAAATCATATAGTTCACACCAAGTCACATGATGCACATCAATAAGTCACATAGTACGCATCAAGTCACACATACCCCCGTTGGGATGCCGGGGGTTTCAGTATAAATAGTATCCCCACTTTCTGGAAATTTAGTGCTTTAAATTCCCACTGTCGCTGTCTTTCTCCTTTGTTCTTTCTCATTCCTGCTGCGTTCTATCAATCTGCTATACTATCTTTTTCTTCGCTAGACCAGTCACCTACCTTTTTTCTTAAAAACTCTTCCGGGACAAGACTCCTTATTTGTGTGTGAGGTCTGTTGGATCAGCTTGGGAATATTGGACGCTTTCTGCCAGGTGGTCACTAGGGCTTCCTATGATGTTATTATTTAGCAATGTAGGCATTTTATATATGTGTTTTGTTGATAATTTATAATGTTTGTATTCTATTTTGTTTTTGTAAACGGGGGTTCGATAAATTAGAGTACAGCCTCAGCGTCCCCTGCGTGGGATGTCTTTATTGTAAAGTGACTGGCTGGTGGAGAGCTTTCAGTTTTACCACTAGGGTTGTTTCAGCAGATCTTTTATGCGGATCAGGGGTTGTCCTGTCCTGATTTGGCTCGGAAGAGTCCGCTGGACCTAAAGCAATAATCATGTAATGTAATGTAATCAAGTCACACTGAACACAGAGTTGTGCTCAGTTGTCTGGGCGTCAGACGATGAGCCGCCTAAGGCAGCAAGTTGGCGCTGGAGGCGGCTTGAGTTGGAGCTTGTTTCAGACAGCGCCTTGAACAGCTCTTGAGCTGGAACAGCGCTATATAAGGCCGATAAATAAATAATTCAATAAATAAATTGTATTTGTCACTGAATGTCCCTGTCATTTGGGGAATGTCTTTACTAAAGCAAACAGGCTTAGAGAGGAAGTGTACTGACAGGTTGAGATCGTATCTGCTGTTGCTGTTGCTGCTGCGGTCGCTGTACTTGAAGCGGACGTCGACCAGGTTTCGGCGTACGGTGGGGAAGAGGTGGAGGTTGTAGTCGATCTTGGAGCTGACCATTAGGCTGGGCCGCTTGCCTTCGTTGTAAGCGCCTGACACGACGGCCGTCATGCTGACAAACTGCGACGACAGTTTGAAGCTGTTCTTAAAGCGTGTTCTGTCCTTTTCCTTGCCCCGCAGTTTGAGGTCATCTGTACATCAGGAGAAACAAAAACAAGTTGTGTTAAACCCTTGTAGTAGACCTACTTGTCTTACTATTAAACAGATAGGACTGGAGTTTAATACGGTACATTACAACAAATCTTTATCGCCCTCAAACGGAATTACAGCAGGCGCAGATAAAAGACATGATATCATCGTGGATATAATTCTTATTAGATGCCTATCCTCCGGGGAAGAAGAAGAAGAAGAAGAAGAAGAAGAAGAAGAAGAAGAAGAAGAAGAAGAAGAAGAAGAAGAAGAGAAAGAAATAATGAAAGAATGAAAGAAAGAAAGAAAGAAAGAAAGAAAGAAAGAAAGAAAGAAAGAAAGAAAGAAAGAAAGAAAGAAAGGAAGGAAGGAAGGAAGGAAGGAAGAAAGGAAGGAAGGAAGGAAGGAAGAAGAAGAAGAAGAAGAAGACAGAAAGAAAGAAAGAAAGAAAGAAAGAAAGAAAGAAAGAAGAAGAAGAAGAAGAAGAAGAAGAAGAAGAAATGAAAAAAATGAAAGAATAAAAAAGAAAGAAAGAAAGAAAGAAGAAGGAGGAGGAAGAGGAGGAGGAGAAAGATGTTAGACAACGCTAGTATGTACACAACAGACATACTGTACACCATAAAGCACATACAGACAGGACTACAGTATACAAAAATAAATAAAATGAACACAGGAATATGTAACAAACATGCAACATAACCATTTCTCTTCTGTATGAAACACCCTTGGCTGTCAATGTAACTGCAATGAGCATGTAGGGGAGAGTCCACAACTATGGACCAGCGACAAATGTGGACCACATGTTTTCACAAAACTGAGCTATTATGTACACAGCATACATACTGTACACTATAAAGCACGTACAGACAGGACTACAGTATAAAAAATAAGGCCAAACTGCTACTGACAGTTGAAGGAGACAGGTTTCTCCAGCACGTCCTTCATCTCCACCACGGCATTAGTTCTCAGATGCTTGCCCTCCCCGTAGTCCAAGTCCCCCAACAGCGACAGCAGTACTCCTGTGGGGCCCGTGACGAGAAGGCGCGGCTTAAGCTTGACGCTGACCTCCTTGCCGTCCTTAAGGCTTTTCTCCACCACGGCCAGCAGGGTGTAGTTCCTCTCCCCGTCCACCACCACCGAGCCCTCCGTCTTGTAAAGCCGCCGACTGTTCTCCAACGCCACTGCACAATACACATTTCTCATGACCAGTTGCATCGGTTCCATTTTAGAGCAGTCAGCGAAATCTCATTATTTTGTAACTCAAAAGAACCTGCTTTGTTTTGACATTAAACGGCAGAGTTCGAGACTTGGCGTCGCGCGGTGTACAGGAGAGTAAAGTGCACTGACCTTTGGCTGAAACTTTTTTCCATGGCGAGAGGAGGTCAGCTTCCAGGGTCTTGGTCTTGATGTTGGCCACAAAGCCCAGAGACACAGAACGGTCGACCTTGGAGCCTGGTGTGTCCAGGGCTAGCTGGCTGATAACTGACGAACTCGTCTGCAATACAATTAATATATTTAGTTTATCTTATCGTTCGCATGTAGCGCGTTTTCTAGCTCAAGAGCTGCTCAAGGCGCTGGCCCATACAGGAACCAACTTTAGCCGCTCCAGGCCCCTACTTGCTGCCTTAGGAGGCCGGCGGCGCAACGTTTGACGCCCCAGACAACTGAGCACAATCCGGGGCGATCGACTAGGCATGGAGAGGGGTGTTGAGCGGGGTGGGAGTGGGTGAGAAGAAAGGAATACGAGCTTATTGGGAGTATTGATGTAGTTGCCATTAACCCTTCTAAAACATAAGCATCAGGATTTTTTTTTTAAAGTCCATGCGCTGAAATGCGAATGTTTTCAGTTTCTTTTATCAAATGAAGGAAAGAATACGTAACAAACATGCAACATAACCAGTCCTCTTCTTTATGAAACACCCTTGGCTCCACAACTATGGACCAGCGACAAATTGTGGACCACGTTTTCACAAATGGGAGAGCACTGATGGGCAATTTGAGCTTTTTAACATTTAGATTATTTCTCCTGGATCATCCAACGAGAATATGGCGTCAACTGTGGCTGTTTCAAAATAGTGAATGAATGTTTTTCCCGCCGACTATTTCGACAAAAAATATGAAGATATAAAACGTTGCTTAACTAATTAACCTGACAAATGAAAACGATTTATGGCATGTAATATACATTGTTAATCTACGTGAGTCATGAAAGTGCAGGTTTGATCGTCTGCACTAAATAACTGTTGGCTGTAGACAAAGCAGATTTTCTAGAGTCATGTTCAAGTAATGTGGACCACTTCATTCTACATAAATGGACCAGTGGTCCAAGTTAGTGGACTGTGGTCAATATATGAAGACACTTGTATTGTTATATCTAAGAAAAATGTTTGTTTATTGATGGAGAGCGCAGTTGGCTCAGTGGTGGTAATAATAATACGCGCTTTTTCTTCAATCGAACTCAAACGCGGCGATCTGAAGAGATCGCTATTACAGAAGTCGGAATAGAAACCATATTTTTGCTGCTAACATTTTTATATTGCCTGCATCCAATACCTTTATTGAAGGGAGGGAGGAAACCGGAGTACCCGGGGAAAGCCCTCGGTGTCCTGAAAAGTATCGTTTCTAAGTCACGTAAGTTCGTCCCACGCGGAGTTCGAACCCGCAACCTCCGGCCTAGGAAAGCAGCTCAATATCCACTGAGCAACATTCGGCTTAAGAAACCAGCTCACTGTCAACTCACTACCAGACGCAGTGTACTCACTAGGGCTGGACGATTTTACCGATACGTAGTACTAACTGTATTCAGGTTCGGAAACGCGACGGTACGGTATACCGGTGCGGGTGTCCAAGGTCCGGTTTACTGGGAAATCTCGACAACACATAACTCGACAATGGGCAACATCTTGTCCGCCCAATGAGTGAGCCTAAAGCCCAAACACGTGGATAGGCAGCTGTTCTAGAAGAAGAATTTCTAAGAACAGCCGCTTATCCACGTATTTGAGCATGGTACCAGTCACCAATCCTTCTGAACTCTTATTAAAGTTTTTAAAGACCTTTCCCGTTAAATGTTTTATTTTGATTTTGTGGTTTGAAGTTTGCTGATGTTCTAAACAGTGATTTATCATAATTTGTTTTGAAGGCGTTCAAGCAAAAAAACAAAACTTCAGTTTCTATGGAAATGTGGTTCTTTGAAACTGTTTTGAAGTGCATGACAATCTTTCTTTTGCGTCGGTCACTGCTGTCAGTGCCCATTTGATTGTAACACTTAAAATCGCGGTATACCGGTACGAAATACCGATACGACCTAAAAATACCGCGGTAATACCGGTACGACTTTGACCCACGGTACCCAGCTCTAGTACTCACATTTTAGGAGATAACATTGTAGCCTGTAGAAGCAGTGGTCCCAACCCGATTGACGGACTGCAGTAATCATACTAATAATAATAATAATAATAATAATAATAATAATAATAATAATAATAATAATAATAATAACAATAATAATAATATTTTATAATAAATAAATAAATAAATAAATAAATAAATAAATAAAAATAAAATAAAAAAATAACCTGAGCCACTGCGCCCCTACTCTTTTGGATGAGAGTATAAACCGAGGTCTAGTCTATGCACGCCTTTCATCGCATGGACTTTAAAGATCCTGACGCTCATGTCCTAGGCGGGAGAGTGCTGGCTACACAAATACACAGAGCTCGCATTAGGTCCCTACTCTCCATACCCGGTCGCCCAGAATTGTGCCCAGTCGTCTGGGCGTCCGAGTGTTCACCCAAAGGCTGAAGGTGCGTGCCTGTATCCTGTAGATCCTGTATCAACCAGCGCCTTGAGGAGCTCTTCAACTGATTAATAAATAAAAATTAAAAAAAAAATCAATATTGTGATTGATGCTGTTCCTGTATTATTCTAGATTTGTCCGTTTCATTTTGTCATGGATGACGTAGTTTTATACGTCATTAGCTTGGTACCTCACTTAGTACGGTTGCACATTAAACCAGCCATTAATTACAGCATCTGTGTTTCATGGATGCTTTGATAGAACTGCAGTGTGAGCAGCCAAGTTTAGATGTGCAGAAACCAACACTGTCAGGGTGGCCAAAATCAACAGAAGGTTGTTTAGCATTTCCTGAAAAAAAAAACACATGGAGAGAGAGAGAGAGAGAGAGAGAGAGAGAGAGAGAGAGAGAGAGAGAGAGAGACGTCAGTTCTAGAGCTGGTCGGCGGAGTGACTTTCCCTTGGTCCGTGATTGACGTTGAATACATGGCGTCCAAGAAACCAAAATCGCGCAAGGGCGGGGAACAACTGTCACAACTCTTGATATAATTTTGACTGAACAGTGAAAGGAAAGTTGCTTCACCGGTTTCCAAAGGACAAACCAAAATAAATCTTGATGAATTTTTATTCTCAAACTCCAGCGATAACCAGGTTTTTAACACAGTGTGTGAACGTCCTTGAACGAGAGATTCAGTGCAGAGTCGTTGGTCATGACTAGGCATCACAGGTCTGTTGCCGATTCCAATATTCTTGATAGTCTGGTAATTAAAGAGTCTCTAAAACTGTTCTTTTCTAAAATCCCTGAAAAAACAGGTTAAGGAACTTTTGATAGACTTAAACTGGTACAGACGCAGTACAGATCTATCTGATTAGATTTTTCAAGAAAGAATTTGAAATGGAATAGAAACAACTTCATTACATAAACGTTTCGCAGTTTATGGGTACATTTTGTAAGCATAATTATTATGGTAAACTGTTTAGATTTGCCACAAGCTATTGGAATTCCGTCGAGTTTTCAAGCGAGAGCAGACATGTTCTATAATATTATGAGATGTGATGCGTGTAGACGGACAGTCAGTGGGTGTAGGTGTGTTTCAAATTGCTTTGTGTTACCTATTTGCGTTAATTCAATCTGTGAGCAGTGTAATGTAGTCCATGCCACTTTTTCAGATGCGCAGTATGAAATCAGTTTTGCAGACGCAAAGACTTGGAGGAGAAGAAGATAATTGTGAAGGAACTTAACGTACGGAGTTACGTCTTGTGCAGTGAACATTTTGACCTCCATATCACAATGAATTCAAACGTGTGGAATATAAGCAGTGAACAACTTAAAACTATGTACTTCGGATGAGAGTATAAACCGAGGTCTAGTCTGTGTCGCATGCATTCCATCATAACGGACTTTAAAGATCCTGACGCTCATGTCCTAGACGGGTGAGTGCCGGTGACAAGAACACACCTAGCATGCACTTTGGGTAAAGTGCTACACTTGGGGCTGCTGTACTTTCGAAAATGAAAGTGCCCGAATTTCACCTCGGTGATAATAAAGTTGTTAAAATTTAAAAAACAAATTTTAAAATCCTTTTTATTTGTATTTCTTAATAATTCTCTCTCTCTCTCTCTCTCTCTCTCTCTCTCTCTCTCTCTCTCTCTCTCTCTCTCTCTCTCTCCCTCCCTCTCCCTCTCTTCCTCTATCTACCTCCCTCCTTCCCTAACCCTCTCTCTCTCTCTCTCTCTCTCTCTCTCTCTCTCTCTCTCTCTCTCTCTCTTTCCTTTTTCTTGTGGTGATAGAGCAGCATGCAAAAAGCTTCTTGCTCAGAATACACAAGATTCAACTAATTACTATAGAATCCCGATAAGACATTTTCGTCCCCAGAACCCCACCCTAACAATCCCCCACTCCACACAGCTGCATACAGAAATAATCTTTGGTTGCATCAATGTTCACTACATGTGAACAAAAATCCATTACTACAGGTGAATTTCTTTGATAAATAGTGATCGCATGCGTAAAGAAAAAATAAATGCATGGAAATTGGTGACAATTATGAAATGAGAGTTACGAAACTTTTTTTTTTAAACTGAAAACTCATTACTTTTCACCTAAACACCAAGTTTCACAATAATCTGATCAGTAGTTTGGTAGAAAACATATGATCAAATTGCACTGTGCATTAGGGCTGCAAGAAGGGGATATCGGAGTCAGGAACGACAATCCCAGTCATCGACTGCATATGACGTAAGGAGTCTCCCATTTCCCCTTACGAGATCTCTGCCTATATGAACCACAGTTCACCTATATGGACCACTGGTCCAATATGGAGGACTGGGTGGTCCAAATTACTGAACGTCTCCTAATTTGGACCACATTGGGAAAAACACTTTGAAGTTCATTTTAACCCCTTTTATTTTAAAATAAGTTTATTGGTTGTTTTTATTTTACTCTTGTACATAAAATAAAGGTACTTGCCAATTATTATCATGTTTTGTGTTTCCACATTGTTTGTACGGCGGGATGAAAAAAAAAACAAAACAGTCGTCCATATTTGTGGACTCTCCCTTACAAAACTATACAATGAAGAGAGGGAGAATAAGAGAGGGAGGGAGGGTTGGAGGAAGAGAGTGAGAGAGAGAGAGAGAGAGTGAGGCAGAGAAACAGAGACAGAAAAACAGAAACAGATAAACAGGGACAGAAAGACAGAAACAGAAGAAGAGACAACCAGACAGACAGAAAGACAGCCCCACAGACCTCAAGCTGTTTGGCCAGCAGTCTGTAGCCGGTGTGGACGTCCTGTTTGGTCAGTGTGATGGCCAGCGAGCTGGGTCCGGTGAAGGGAAAGTACGGGGCGGCAGGGGCTTGGCTGGCATTGGGGAAGGACCATTCGGCGCACAGCGACATCCCCAGCACATTCCCCAACTCATTCCCGCTGCACACACGCTTCTCTTGTCGGTTGGCCGTCACCATCTTCTGCTCCTTCTCGTAGGTGTCATGCGTGATGTAGATCTTGGACCTGGTCAACACAGCGTTCGCTCACTCAGACAAGAGCCACGTAGGACACACACACCTTTATTCAATACAGCCATGATCGAGGTGCACAACCTATGCAAGGGTGGTTGAAAAGTAAATCCCTATTAACGATTGCTTACATCTTTGGTAAATAGTACCGCATTTCCTTGAAACTAAACGTACTGTGATTGTGACGACAGTAGTTCAACTTTCTGCTGTCGCTGATTTTATCTCTTGGTTACTAGAGCCGCCTATAATGGCCCGTCTTCTGACACTGTCTTATGTTTTCTTAGTTGTTATTTCAGCTACACGGTGCACAGGGACCATTTGATAACACGATGACATGCTCACAGTGGCGAAAAAAACGGGAACTCCGATGGTATGGCCACATCACCAGAGCCTTGCAAAGACCACCCTGTAAGGCACGGTGCAAGGAGGCAGAAGAAGAGGAAGACAGAAAATGAGATGCGAAGACAACATTTGATGATGGACTAACTTGACACTGAGTAAAGCCATGAGGCCTGCTGAGGACAGAAAATGATGGAGTACGCTCGTTAAACGATCATCTGTGGTGCCCCAACGACTTGAAAGTTACAGGATAGGATAGGATAGGATTTCAGCTAGGCTCTGTCACGCAATTTCCATAGACGTTCCGTCACCTTCTCGCCAGTTGTTGTTTGTTTAATACAAGGACAAATCTTAAAGTTCCAAGTCAATGTGAGATGAAGTCAGGAGATCAGCAGATTCTATCATTGTAAGGACCACAATAAGCCTACATGTTGTCTAATGGTAGTGCTTCGGCTTGCGGATCGGAAGGTCCCGGGTTCGAGCCCTGGCCGGGCCATTGTGTTGTGTCCCTGGGAAAGACACTTTACTCCTGTTTTCCTACTCCTTCGGATGAGAGTATAAACCGAGGTCTAGTCTGTGTCGCATACATTCCATCATAACGGACTTTAAAGATCCTGACGCTCATGTCCTAGACGGGTGAGTGCCGGTGACAAGAACACACCCAGCATGCACCTAGGTCCTTCTCCCCCATCCCTGGCTGCCCAGGATTGTGCTCAGTTGTCCGGACGTCAGACCATGCGCCCAAAGGCTGCGGGTGGGCGTCTCGGGCGGCTTGAGTTAGATCCTGTATCGGCCAGCGCCTTGAGCAGCTCTTGAGCTGGAAAAGCGCTATATAAGAACGATTAAATAAATAAAATAAATATGCAAATGCAGTACTGTTTATAACCCTTAGTTACTGTTAGTAAGAGTTTTACAGGTACCAATCTTGTCACATATAATTCGTTCCAGAAGCTATAGTGTCATGAAAATTGTTAACCCCAACCCCCACCACCACCCTTTCCTTACTCTTCCCCCTCTTACGGAGATATTAAACAATGAAGTGATTATTTATTATTTATCAAAGCGTATACAACGTGAAAACAAGGAAGAGGGTCCTACTGGACACTGAAGATTTCCATGGTTTCACGAGGGACGTCGATCTGCACGCTGAAGATCTGACCACGCGCCAGCTCCACCCGCCCCTTCACTGCCGTACTGCTGTGCATCACTGACGTCATCTTCAGACCCACCTTGCTGACGTAAGCGTCCACCGTCATCATGGACGCCAGTTCTACTGCACCACTGAAGATAGACACCACCCGGTCTCAATATTTGATACACAACAAATATGAATATAATAAGCAAACAGTCATCACGCGCAATTTTGTGTTTTGTCTGCCTAAGGAAGAATTTAGCTCGAAAGTGTGCGTTGTCTGGTTTTGTCTTGTATTTGTCTAAATTAGCATTCTCGTGTGTATGTACATGCACACGTTTGTTTCTTATTATGGTAAATGTTGATCTTCAATGTGCCTTTTGTTTTTAGCTTGTCAGAAAAGCGTGTCTTTATTTTCTCTGGGTGTCTTTGAGATACTGAAGTGCTCTCAAATCTGACCTAGGCTGGAGCACAGCCTCTATCTCAAAGGCCTTATTATTGGAGTTGATCTTCTTCAGGTCCATCCTCTGGGAGGCTTCCAGTTCCACAGACAGCGAGCCGTTGACGGTCAGGTTCAGCGGCAGTCCCACAGCTGCCACACACATCAAAATACAGTTTATTCAACATACTGACACACATAATATAAAAAAAAAATACAGCCATAAATTCAACATGTTTATCGTTCTTATATAACTATTTACCTGCTCAAGAGCTACTCAAGGCGCTGGCCGATACATGATCTAACTCAAGGCGCCTCCAGGTACCCACGTGCTGCCTGTGGCGCATGGTGGCGACTGAGCACAATCCTGAGTGAACGGGTGTAGGGGCCCATAGTGTTTGCTGGCTGTGTTAATGTTTCTAGCACTCACACGTCGACAACACGATCGTCAACATCTTTAAAGTCCGTGCGATGGTGTATACCCTCATCCGAAGGAATATGCGACCTGATAAGGTTCATTCCTAAGTTTTTTGTTGTTGTTTTTTTTTTTTTGTTTTTTTTTAATGTAATATTAACATTGACTCGAAGCGAGTGTCTTGAGGACCGGTGGACAGACAAAGAGGGTTTGGTGGTCGCCGTTACCGGTGGGGATGACGAGGGTGGAGTGGATGAAGTTGGTGCTGTAGGTGGTGGACACCTGGCCGTCCTTCATCAGGCGCTGCGCAAGGTCATCGAAGAAGGTGTTGCCCTTCTTTTCCTTCAGCTTGCTGACGTCACTGCCGTCCACCATGCGGTAAGCCAGCTCGTTTCCCAACACGCGCACGTACACCTGGCCACGCAGCTCGTCCTTCACCTGCCCAAGCTGTGGATTTCATCATCATCATCATCATCATCATCATCATCATCATCATCATCATCATCATCATCATCATCATCATCATCATCGTCGTCGTCGTCGTCACCAACATCATCATTATTAACAGCAACAACAACAACACCACCATCATCATCATCGTCATCATCATCATCATCATCATCATCATCATCATCATCATCATCATCATCATCATCATCACCATCATCATCATCATCATCGTCGTCGTCGTCGTCAACAACATCATCATTACCAACAGCAACAACACCACCATCATCATCATTATATAACTTTCTAATGTGATAACAATACAAGTTTCCAGGCGTAACAATGAAACAACCTTGATGTCTTGGCCCTTTCAACCACACAAGCACAACTCGGACACGTGCGTGACGTACTTTGCTTTTGGAGTTGGTCAGCTTCTGCGGGCTGACGATGTCGCTGTTGCCGTAGCCGCCGTTGTTGCCGTCCTGGCTGGAGCTAGGGCCGAAGAGGTTGAAGAGCAGGCTCTCCAGCCCCTGCACGCGTCCTCCCACTTCCAGCAGGTTGACCGACTGACCGAACACGTCCACTGTCAGGTTGACCATGGCTGACCTGCATCAAACACACACACACTGACAGTTTACTACCCTTGTCAGTTACGATGCTGTAGAAAAGGTAGTAAAAATGCTGTGGTCTGTGACTACCGATTCTTCAGAGTGTGGTTGAAAGGTAACTCCTTATTGAAAAAGGCTTGAAACATTCGTAAATAGTATATCCTATCCTATCCCGTAACTTGAAGGTCGTTGCGGTACCACAGATGATCGTTTAACCAGCGTACTCCATCTTTCTCTGTCCTCAGCAACCCACATGGTTTCGCTCAGTGTCAAGCCAGTCCAATCTCGAATGTTGTCCTCCCACCTCTTTTTCGGTCTCCCTCTTTTTTCTGCCTCCTTGCATCGTGCCTTGCAAGATGCTCTGGTGACGTGGCCATACCATCGGACTTTCCGTTTCTTCACCACTTTGAGCATGTCATCGTGTTGTCCAATGTTTTGTGTGATGGTCTGTCGGACTGTTGGTGATTTGCTTGGTATAGGAAATGCCCAGAACTCTGCTGTAGCACCTCATCTCCATGCTTTGTATTCTTCGTTCTAGATCCGCTGTGAGAGTCCATGTTTCGCAAGCGTAGAGGAAGATGGAGATGACAAGGGAGCGCAGCAGTCTTACCTTGAAATGTAGACTGATGGTCCTGTCTTTCCAAATGGGCTTCAACATTGTCAGGGCCGCAGTTGTTTG
Organism: Oncomelania hupensis; assembly: GCA_036898135.1. NCBI lineage: Eukaryota > Metazoa > Mollusca > Gastropoda > Littorinimorpha > Pomatiopsidae > Oncomelania > Oncomelania hupensis. Next base: position 44,569,135 of record CM072516.1, read on the forward strand.
TGCAATCCTGGAGAGGACTTCCGTTCGGGACCCATTGTCTGATACAATGACTCCTAAATATTTGAATCTATGCACTGTGTTGAAGGATTGGCCTTGGACTTTGATGTCCATGTTGATACCATAAGTGTTGTTGATAATCAGTTTGGTCTCCCCTGCACTTATTTCCATTCCATAGGCTTTGAATACGATGTCAAGCCTCTGTATCAGCTGTTCAAGTTCTTGTTTCTCTCCAGGCAATCCGTCAATGTAATCCCCAAAACGGAGGTTGAAGATTGCTCTACCCCCTATGCTGACTGTGCCTTTGTGATCGGCAAGGTCTACATGCACATGAAAGAAACCGTATGGTGATTGTTACTGTGGTAGGATTTACTTGATTATATCTGATTTCATCTTACAGTGACAAAAGCAGCCCTGTATGGCCCGTTGCCTGACATTGCGTGCCATAAGACATCAGACCACGTTATAGGCGGCTTTAGCCACTGTCAGATAAAATGAGAGACCACTAATTACATTTACTACTGTAAGGATCCCCTAAACATTTTATTTCATGCAAGTGCTGTGCTAATTACACAAGTTAAAAAGCAATCTGTAATAGAGAGTTACTTTTCAACCATTTGTAGTTTTAATGATTTTCGGACACTGGACTATTTCCACCCTGACTTCATCTCCCCGAATTCTTACACACGGACCCGTCGGGGACTAAAACTGAAAAGAAGCCAAAGAAGAAGTATAGGGCCTAGGGGTAGAAATGTTTAGCGCGAGTGAGTTCCCCTGCCGAGTCTCGATAAAATTCAAAGGCGCATGCAAGCTGTCATTTCTTTCCGCCACAATATTGCGATTTTGCATGTTGATCAAACCCAAAAATTTTTTTTTACCGGGATAAAGTCCTAGGAGAAAGGAGTCACTGGGGCAAAGAGTCCCAGGGGGAAAAAGTCACGGGAGGTTGGGGGTGTGGAGAGAAGGGGGGAATATCCGGGTGGGAGAATTCGGGGTGGGGGGGGAAGTCCGGGGAAAAGTATCCTTTACGAGTTCTACTTCTATTCAAGACAATGAGGTAACAACAGTTAACAGGACGGAGAACAATTATGCAACGGAAATGTTCATGACCATGGTAAAGAAAGGGGAGGGAGAGAGAGAGAGAGAGAGAGAGAGAGAGAGAGAGAGAGAGAGAGAGAGAGAGAGGGGGGGGGGAGAGGGAGAGAAAGGCGGGGGCGGAGAGGGGAGGGACGGAGGGAGGGAGTGGGCAGACAGAGGGACAGACAGAAATAACGACAGATAGACAGACAGATATGTTGACAACTGACCTGGGGACGAAAGAGCCAGCCGACCAGATGAGGTTACTTTCGTACGTGCCTCCTAAGTTGAATTTGTCGGAGAAGAACGACAATTCGTAGTTGCGCGAGAATTTTCGGCGATCCATGTTGAACTCTTTCAGCAGCACCTCGTTCTCCAGCACGTCACGGATGGCCTGCTTGTGAGGACTGGCCGTCTCCAGCAGGTTGGTCAAGTGCGTCCAGACGAACGACCCTACCTGCACACAATGCAGGGCGACACAACTAGTAGTGTACCTGAGTCGTACTGGGAACACGAACAGCAACATCCTTTGATAGGGGATCCTAAACACAAAATAGTAAACTTAGTTGTCTCGCCTAAAGACATTAGACTGGAGTTAATAGAATGAAGATAATCATTATTAGATGCCATTCTCCGGGGAATGAGGTAATTATAAGAAAGATAAAATCTTCCCTGCCGCCAGTTTGTGGATTTGTGCCATTGATACAGATGGCAATGTCGCTGTGTTCTCAGCTCCTCAAAGTAGGCTTATAAGTAAGTCGTGCTGAAAATCAAGAGACTGATTTCCAATGGCATACGAAGACGCCTGGATGACGTCCTCAGAAGAAAAAACAACACGTCTTCATGCATTAAAAGTATCAACAATTTAGCTGGCCACAGAAATGGGAAAAACGCTGACTTTTTGAAAGATTTTGTAATCTAAAAGATTTCTAAAACCAAGGGCTGCAGTCTTTTAACTGGCTAAATAAGAACAACACTTTTCTTTTTACCTGGTTGACTTTTTCGGCCAGCAACGTCTGTCGAACCTGATCGATGACCCAAGGGGTGGGGCACTTGATGACGGCCAGGTATGCGGCGATCCGCAGCTCTGTGTCCTCGCTCTCTCGTCGGAACAGCTCCATCACCTCATTCCTCTGCACAGCGACCACCCACATCACAGGCAAACCACAGGTAAACACACCTTTCGCCGCTATCGGGCTGCTATTAAGGTTATACAGTCAGTCGGCCCGAAAGCGACGCGGACCCAAGTCTGAGTGTCAGAGGCTGCTGACAGCCTATGCTTGATAGACCTCCGACACTCAGCTAGCGTTTAGGTCACCCGTTTAGTGGAAAATGTTCTATAATCATTCAGCAACCTCAAACACATACACACCCAACGCCTCTCCCCCTCTCGCCCCTTCCTTCCCCATATCATGCACATTACATATACATACACACTTACACAACTGCACAACACACACACCCGTATCCTTGTTGAGACTGACTTTAATCGCGCTCAAATATCGTCGCTGTCAAACGAAAACCTCGTATCTCATTTTTTGCTGTTTTGAGAAAATCGATAAAAACTGTTTCAACCAGTCGGGTAACGCCAAACCAATGACTTTTTTACTTCAAAGGAACTATGAAAAGTCTAGAAATTTGGCAGTATGGGATAAAAAGTCGAAGAAGTGTTTTCCGTTGAGAACTGGAAGCAAATGAAGAGTTACGAGGTTTTCGACTTACAACTTTGTAAAAAAAAGTTTGAGTTACGAGGTTTTTGAATAAAACAACAGACCCTGGTACAACACAAAATCAGAGGAAAACGTTGTCAAAGATCGCAGGAAAGCCATATTTATAGGTGTCACAAACTGTCAAAACGTCAAACACAGAAATACCATATCTTCCGGCATTTCCTATCCTGTCCCGTAACTCGGAGGTCGTAGGGGCACCACAGATGATCGTTTAACCAGCATACTCCATCTTTCTCTGTCCTCAGCAGCCCTGATGGCTTCGCTCAGGGTCAAACCAGTCCACTCTCGAATGTTGTCCTCCCACCTCTTTGTCGGTCTCCCTCTTCTTCTACCTCCTTGCACTGTGGTTTGCAGAATGGTCTTTGCAAGGCCTGATGCTCTGGTGACGTGGCCATACCATCGGAGTTTCCGTTTCTTCACCACTGTGAGCAGGTCATAGTGTTGTCCAATGGCTTGTGTGATGGTCTGTCGGACTTCGTCGTTGGTGATGTGTTGGGTATAGGAAATGCCCAGAAGTCTTCTGTAGCACCTCATCTCCATGTTTTGTATTCATCGTTGTAGATCTGCTGTGAGGGTCCATGCTTCGCAAGCATATAGGAAGATGGAGATGACAAGGGAGCGCAGCAGTCTTACTTTGGAATGTAGACTGATGGTCCTGTCTTTCCAGATGGGCTTCAACTTTGTCAGGGCAGCAGTTGTTTGTGCGATCCTGGAGAGGACTTCCTGTCGGGACCCATTGTCTGATACAATGGCTCCTAAATGTTTGAAGCTATGCACTGTGTTGAGGGATTGGCCTTGGACTTTGATGTCCGTATTGATGCCATTGGTGTTGTTGGTCATCATTTTGGTCTTCTCTTAACTTATTTCCATTCCATAGGCTCTGGAAGTGGTGTCAAGCCTCTGTACCATCTATTCAAGTTCTTGTTCCTCTCTAGCCAATCCATCAATTATTCTGAGGTTGAAAATCTGTTCAGTGGTAATTCGCCCTGCCCTGAATCCTGCTTGTTCTTCAGCTATGATTTGTTCAGCTTGGGGTTTCAACCTGTTGAGTATTATTTTCAGGAGGACCTTGCTGGGATGGCTGATGAGGCTGATGGTGCGGTAATTTTCACACTCCTGAAGGCCACTCCCCGCTCTGCCAGATCTTGTTACAGATAATGGTGAAGGCATCAATCATCGCTTCTCCTCCTGCTTGTAGCAGTTCCGCGGGTATGTTGTCCACTCCCGCTGACTTCTCCTTCTTCAGCGATTGCACTGCTGCCTCAACTTCTTCCCGGAGAATTGGGAGGATTTCTTCTTCTTCTCTGTTCTCGGGACATGCTAGAACTGATGAGTATCCATTTGGTGTAAAGGTCGGAGCAGTACTCTGTCCATCTGTCCAAGACTTCTTGTTCTTCAGTAAGGCAAATGCCAGACTTGCTTGGGATCGTGGAGACTTTGGGCTGTTTAACACTTGTCAGGCGCTTCACAGTCTGGTAGGCCTTCCTGCTGTTGTTCTTGTTCAGACTGTTCTCTATTTCCTGGCATTGATCTTCTATCCAGTTCTCCTTTGCTGTGCGCATGCCTTTTCGGATGTCATTGTTGATTTTTCGGTAGACATGAGCTCCCTGTGAGGTGTTATTTTTCTTTTTAATCTCTCTTCGTTTATCACACAGATCCAAAAGTTCAGGTGTGATCCACGGCTTCTTCTTTGGTCGGTGCTTGCCAAGGATCTCAGTGGCGGCATCTGTCACAGCTGAGTTTAACGTGGTGGTCATGGTGTTGACATCTACTTCACCAGCCCCCAAAATGAGCAGTGGTGCAAATTTCCCTCTAATTGTGGCCTGAAATAGTTCTGCCACTTCCGGGTCTTGCAGTTTGTCCAGGTCGAACTTCAGTCTGGTGCACTTTGCTGTATTTACTCTCTTCAAGTGGAGCCGGAAAGACATCATCACGAGATCGTGGTCACTTCCGATGTCTGCTCCTGGAAAAGTGCGTGTCCTGCCAATGTTGATGCTTGATCTGAAGCGTTTCTTGACCATGATGTAGTCGATCTGGTTGTGATGCTCCCCGCCGGGACTGTGCCATGTCCATCGTCTGGAGTTTTTGTGGAGACCAAGCGTGTTTGCCAGTATCAGATTGTTATATCTGGCAAACTCCAAGAGTCTCAGACCCCTGTCATTTGTCTCGTTGTTGCAGTGGGGTCCACATGTGTCTCCCCAGTTGTGGTGCGCATCTTGGCCAACCTTGGCATTTCAGTCGCCTTGCACTATGACTATGTCGTTCTTCGGCACTTGGTCAAGGACCGCCTGTAGATTTTCATAAAAATCCCCCACTTCGCTGTCGTCATAGTCTGATGCTGGGGCATAGGCCTGGATGATGGTGATGTTGAAAGGGGCTGATCTCAGACGCATGGTAATGAGTCTACTGGATACTGGGCGGCAACCCATGACAGTGGCTAGAATGTTCTTGTGGACCAAGAATCCAACGCCGTGTTCGTGCCTGTCATCTCTACCGCTGAAATAGAGCTTGTGGCCTTTGTCGGTCGTTGTTTTACCTAGGCCTTTCCAGCGCACTTCGCCGATACATAAAACGTTTCATCGATAGTGGTCCAGCTTGTGGGCCAGTTCTTCTAATTTTCCTTCCGCAGTTAGGGTCCTGACATTCCAGGTTCCTATGACGTGCGGCAGGTTGCACTTTCCGCAGAGGGTCCCAGACGACACTTTACCGTTATCAGACATCGACGTAGATTCTGAAATTAATTAACATAAACAATCTCAAGTGTTTTATTCCGATTTAAATAAATGAATGTATGCTGTACGCCCCTCTCACAAACAAGCGATATGGAGATCTACTCAATCTAAGCCTACATACTAGATCTAACATCCGTCCACCAGATCCAGTGACCTCCACATACACCCTCCCCACATTAGATCTATTCTCTTAGAACTGTCCCTTTCTCTTCAACCACACACAGAGTGAGAGAGAGAGAGAGAGAGAGAGAGAGAGAGAGAGAGAGAGAGAGAGAGAGAGAGAGAGATCAGTCTTTCACCACTGAAAACCACTGAAAACTCAAGACTACATGATTCAATGCCTTTCCATACATTCATTGTCTAATTGTGAAGGAAATCAAACGACTCAAAGTGTTATGTGTGCTCTGTACTTACAATTTTCGTCCACACTTTTGCGACAAAGAAAACCTCGTATGTTGCGTTATTGTCACTTCCTACCGCGAAAACGTTCGGTAAAAACCTCGTATCTAAACATACGAGGTTTGGTCCGCCAGTAGAGAGATACAAGGTTTGGTTTCATGGATTTTTATTAACTTTCTATTCGAGACGCAATTTTGAGCTTAGCACAGAACATGGGCAAGAGACCAAGGGTCACAACTATGAAGTTATCTCCAAACCGCCATTTTGGGACTTACGAGGTTTTCGTCTGACAGCGACGATATTAAACAAAGAGTACAGTTGGATAGTCCTTTATATGTGGGCGTGTGTTTGCAGTTTCATCCGTGTGTCCGTGTGTGTATTAGTGTGTGTGTTTGTGTGCGTGTGTGTGCGTAAGTCTACTGACCTCGGCAGAGCAGGGCATTCGGCGGTAGGCGTCTACAGCAGCCACACGGACGTCCATGGGGTGGTCGTTGTTGCCAAAACAGCGTTGCAGCAGCAGACTATTTGCCTCGGAAACACCGATGTTGCCCAACGCCCTGAGTGCCAGCAGAACCTCAACAAAATGAACATAGAAATCATCATCATCATCATCTTCATCGTCGCCGTCGTCGTCGTCATCATCATCATCATCATCATCATCATCATCATCATCATCATCATCATCATCATCATCATCATCATCATCACTGTTATGGTCACTAATGGGTACTGACCTGCTTGAGGTTGCTATCAGTGACGCGGCAGTCCTTGCCGATGACGTTGGTGACGTGGCTGATGACGTCCTGGACCTCAGTGACGTGTGCACAGAGAGGATTGTGCTGACAGTAGTTGTTGACCAATGAGGACACGGCCAGCAGGCTGTCATCTCGCGTCTTGTTGTCAGTCAGCAACGGCTGCAGTCAAATGGACAAGACCAACAGTCAAGTCTTTTGAAGAAAGCCACAATGAAGGCAGCCCGAATTTTGCCCTCATCGGTGACAAAATATTATACACAATTCCAAGGGACACAATCTTATGCAAAATGCAATATTCCAAATGTTTCAGAAACGTCTATCCAACTATTGGCCTAAATGATCTGATATAGAATGGTTAAACTGTGCTAAGGTTTGTAGAAAATTCAAATTAATATTCTGATAAATAGCATATGTCATCTTTGGTTTCAGAACAAAATTTCTCAGGAGCTTGAGAGATAAAGAGTATTAACAGGAAGCCTCCAAATCCTTATACATCGTCTCGACTCTCTGAATAACTACTCATGAGGTGAAATAAGAGCAGCCTACCTTGAGAGCACCGATCACGTTGGGGTCTGGATTGGGAAAGAACGCAAGGGCGGTCAGCCACAATGTCGCTCGAGTGTCCTTGACCTCTCCAGAGGTTAAAAGGTCAGTCATAACTTGCAGCGCCGCACCAGAAGCCGCCATGGGCAATGCGTCTAGGAAGAACGTCCTGCACAGCATGGTTGATGTCACAAGTCATGTGACTATATTATGATTAGCAATGTGTGTTACCAGAGAGAGAGAGAGAGAGAGAGAGAGAGAGAGAGAGAGAGAGAGAGAGAGAGAGAGAGAGAGAGAGACACACACACACACACACACACAGACAGAGAGAGACAGAGACAGAAACAGAAAGACAGAAAGACAGAGATAAGCAAGGAGGTGCAACCCGAGTGTTTATTCATGCTGGAGCATTTGAATTTCAAAATTTAACGTTCATAAATCCATACATTATGCTTAATTCAATCCATAGTAACCTAGTAGTTTATCCAGGAACTGCAATGTTAATACGCCGAGAGAAATGCACTGTCTTTGTCGCAATGCACTGCTTTTGGTAGTCTACTGTGCCGATGATCTGGCTCAATATCCGATACATGGGTAGCACAATTACGATAACTCTAGACCAATTTAAAACAATCATGTTCCGTTCCTCTGTGCATTCTATGCGAAAGTTCGGGGACAAGGTCGAAGGCAGCATCGCCTCCGACAATCCCAGGTAACTGTGGAGCAACCTACAGACAATCACTAGCTTTAAGCCGTGCAAGAGGGCCTTGAATGTAGAGGACCAACAGAAGTTGGAAAACGACCTAAGCACCTTCTACGCCCGCTTTGACACCACTGACTTCTCGTCTGAGCGAGCGAGTACCCTGGCTGACCTGAATGAGAGAGACAACAGGAGGGAGGTACTGACGGAGGAAGAGGTTAGTCGGCGCTTCAGACAGGTCAACCCCAGGAGTGATTGTGGTCCAGATGACGTTCCGAAAGCTATCCCCAAGCACCGCCATGACTCCCTTGCACAAGTGTTCACCATCCTGTTCCAGGAGTCGTTGGAAACTGCACACATCCCACCCCTTTGGAAGTCTTCCAACTTTATTCCTGTCCCCCAAAAATTCTCTCCTGCAACCAAGAATGAATATCGCCCAGTCGCACTCAACTCTTTAAGTGCCTTGAAAGGTAATGGAGTCCTTCAGCGACTGCTTGGGGAAACGCGTCCACTCCAGGGCCCCATGCAGTTCGCCTACACGCCCAACAGTAACACCGAAGACGCCATAATAACCGTAGTCCACTCTGTGTTGAAGCATCTACTAGAGAGACTGAAGTCCTATGCCGTATATTTTTCTTTTAATTTTCTTACCTGCATGATGCGGAAACTGATGAAAACGGAGGTCAACCCCCTTATCATCACATGGCTCAGCCGCTTTCTCATAAATAGATCTCAACGTATGGTGATTAGGTCGTCCATCTTCGTGAAGGCATCGAGATACCTTCATACCAACACATGTGACATGCGGGAGTGTGTGTGTGTTTGTGTGTGTGTGTGTGTGTGTTGTGTGACATATATATTTTTTCCCACAATATACATAACAGTGTCATTGTAAGCAAGTATTAATATCATTATATTAAATTATATGGTGTTATCCTATCCCTATCCTATCCTATCCTGTCCCATAACCCGAAGGTCGTAGGGGCACCACAGATGATCGCTTAACCAGCATACTCCATCTTTCTCTGTCCTCAGCAGCCCTCATGGCTTCGCTCAGTGTCAAACCAGTCCATTCTCGAATGTTGTCCTCCCACCTCTTTTTCGGTCTCCCCCTTCTTCTACCTCCTTGCACTGTGCCTTGCAGAATGGTCTTTGCAAGGCCTGATGATCTGGTGACGTGGCCATACCATCGGAGTTTCCGTTTCTTCACCACTGTGAGCAGGTCATCGTGTTGTCCAATGGCTTGTGTGATGGTCTGTCGGACTTCAACGTTGGTGATGTGTTGGGTATAGGAAATGCACAGAAGTCTTCTGTAGCACCTCATCTCCATGCTTTGTATTCTTCGTTGGAGATCTGCTGTGAGGGTCCATGCTTCGCAAGCATATAGGAAGATGGAGATGACCAGAGATCGCAGCAGTCTTACTTTGGAATGTAGACTGATGGTTCTGTCTTTCCAAATGGGCTTCAACCTTGTCAGGGCAGCAGTTGTTTGTGCGATCCTGGAGAGGACTTCCTGTCGAGACCCATTGTCTGACACAATGGCTCCTAAATATTTGAAGCTGTGCACTGTGTTGAGGGATTGGCCTTGTACTTTGATGTCCGTGTTGATGCCATTGGTGTTGTTGGTCATCATTTTGGTCTTCTCTGCACTTATTTCCATTCCATAAGCTCTGGAGGTGGTGTCAAGCCTCTGTACAAGCTGTTCAAGTTCTTGTTCCTCTCCAGCCAATCCATCAATATCATCCGCAAAACGAAGATTGGAGATTGCTCTGCCCCCTATGCTGACTGTGCCTTCGTGATCTGCAAGAGCATCTGACATGATGCGCTCTAGGAAGATGTTGAAGAGTGTTGGAGAGAGTAGGCATCCTTGACGCACACCGATTGTTGTTCTGAACCAGTTCCCGATGACGCTGTTATGGAGTACTGCACTTGTAGCCTTGTCATACAGGCTTTTGATGACTTCTATAATTTTAGGGCTGATGTTGTACACTTTCATGGTTGCCCATAGAGCTGCATGCCAGACTCGGTCAAATGCCTTCTTGAAGTCTATGAACACATGATATAGATGTTGTTGGTGCTGTAGGTATTTCTCACAGATTATTCTGAGGTTGAAAATCTGTTCAGTGGTACTTCGCCCTGCCATGAATCCTGCTTGTTCTTCAGCTATGATTTGTTCAGCTTGTGGTTTCAACCTGTTGAGTATTATTTTCAGGAGGACCTTGCTGGGATGGCTGATGAGGCTGATGGTGCGGTAATTTTCACACTCCTGAAGGTTACCTTTTTTGGGAAGAGTGATGACAAGCGACTGGGTCCATGGTGTAGGCCATTCCCCACTCTGCCAGATCTTGTTACAGATAATGGTGAGAGCATCAGTCATCGCTTCTCCTCCTGCTTGTAGCAGTTCCGCTGGTATGTTGTCCACTCCCGCTGACTTCCCTTTCTTCAGCGATTGCACTGCTGCCTCAACTTCTTCCCGGAGAATTGGGAGGATTTCTTCTTCTTCTCTGCTCTCGGGACATGCTAGAACTGATGGGTCTCCATTTGGTGTGTGGTTGTAAAGGTCAGAGCAGTACTCTGTCCATCTGTCCAAGACTTCTTGTTCTTCTGTAAGGCAAATGCCAGACTTGCTTTGGATAGTGGAGACTTTGGGCTGTTTAACACTTGTCAGCCGCTTCACAGTCTGGTAGGCCTTCTTGCTGTTGTTCTTGTTCAGATTGTTCTCTATTTCCTGGCATTGATCTTCTATCCAGTTCTCCTTTGCTGTGCGCATGCCTTTTCGGATGTCATTGTTGATTTTTCGGTAGACATCAGCTCCCTGTGAGGTGTTCTTTTTCTTTTTTAACTCTCTTCGTTTATCACACAGATCCAAAAGTTCAGGTGTGATCCACGGCTTCTTCTTTGGTCGGTGCTTGCCAAGGATCTCAGTGGCGGCATCTGTTACAGCTGAGTTGAAGGTATTGGTCATGGTGTTGACATCTACTTCGCCTGCCCCCAAAATAAGCAGTGGTGCAAATTTCCCTCCAATTGTGGCCTGAAATATTTTTGCCACCTCCGGGTCTTGCAGTTTGTCCAGGTCGAACTTCAGCCTAGTGCACTTTGCTGTATTTACTCTCTTCAAATGGAGCCGGAAAGACATCATCACGAGATCGTGGTGTTATAATCATGTAATTTAATATTTCGTTTGAATTTAATTGGTTTTGTGTGGGTTTTTTTGTTATGGAGGACGCTGTTATGCAGGACTGCACAGCGTCATCGGGAACTGGTTCAGAACAACAATCGGTGTGCGTCAAGGATGCCTACTCTCTCCAACACTCTTCAACATCTTCCTAGATCGCATCATGTCAGATGCCCTTGCAGATCACGAAGGCACAGTCAGCATAGGGGGTAGAGCAATCTCCAATCTTCGTTTTGCGGATGACATTGATGGATTGCCTGGAGAGGACCAAGAACTTGAACAGCTGGTACAGAGGCTTGACACCACCTCCAGAGCTTATGGAATGGAAATAAGTGCAGAGAAGTCCAAAATGATGACCAACAACACCAATGGCATCAACATGGACATCAAAGTCCAAGGCCAATCCCTCAACACAGTGCATAGCTTCAAATATTTAGGAGCCATTGTATCAGACAATGGGTCCCGACAGGACGTCCTCTCCAGGATCGCACAAACAACTGCTGCCCTGACAAGGTTGAAGCCCATTTGGAGAAACAGGACCATCAGTCTACATTCCAAAGTAAGACTGATGCGCTCCCATGTTATCTCTATCTTCCTATATGCTAGCGAAGCATGGACTCACAGCAGATCTCCAGCGAAGAATACAAAGCATGGAGATGAGGTGCTACAGAAGACTTCTGGGCATTTCCTATACCCAACACATCACCAACGACGAAGTCCGACAGACCATCACACAAGCCATTGGACAACACGATGACCTGCTCACAGTGGTGAAGAAACGGAAACTCCGATGGTATGGCCACGTCACCAGATCATCAGGCCTTGCAAAGACCATTCTGCAAGGCACAGTGCAAGGAGGTAGAAGAAGAGGGAGACCGAAAAAAGAGGTGGGAGGACAACATTCGAGAATGGACTGGTTTGACACTGAGCGAAGCCATCAGGGCTGTTGAGGACAGAGAAAGATGGAGTATGCTGGTTAAACGATCATATGTGGTGCCCCTACGACCTTCGGGTTACGGGACAGAATAGGATAGGATAGGATAGGTGTTTTTTTTAATTTTGATTTGTATATGCAGGCGGACACTGCACGCCATTCTCCTTGTGAATGTTTATGAGGACAGGAAAAGATTTTGTATTGTTTTCATAAACAGATTTTATTAGCCTACATCCCATGCGTATACCTGGTCTTGTCTGCGTTGTTCGGACACAAGACTTTACGGTCTAGCTGCCTGCTGAGGTCCTTAAGATCCGAGTAGTCCAGATGCCGCATCTGGTGCACCAGGTCTCCGAACACTTGAGGCACCTGCGGCCTGATGTCATTCTTGGTGACGTCACAAAGGTTCTTCAGCGTGTTCTTGACATCCTGCAAGGCTGATCTTCTTCTGTCCGCGCCTTGCTTGTGCTCAAACAGCAGCGTTGTACGGCGGGTCACTGCGCCTGCAAGAAGAGATTCCATGACTGAATTGTCTCCCTTGTCTGTATCCTAAAACGGTAACCATTCCCTTTTTCTGAGCACTGATCATTTTAGATATATCTTTCCTATTATTCCATTATTCCCCTGAAGGACAGTATCTGACAAGGATTATATCCAAGAAGCTGTTGTGTAACTCCAACCTTCTTTCTTAAGGCACGACCACTGTTAATATACACTGTTTGTCTCCTAAAGCATCGGAACGCTGAACAGTGACAAGCATATAAAACAGCATACCAAGGCTGGTCTGACGCCCAGAGGCTGCCTTGCTGAGATAGGTGAGAGACTGCGTCGTTTCTGTCCTGGCACCGCTGGCGGCCTTGGAGAACGGCCTGAAGACATGCAGCTCTTGGCAGGCGCTGGTCCGCAGCACGCCCTCCTGACGGTCAACCTCTAGCTGACATTCGTGACTGCTCTTCAACAACGGCAAGGACTGCACGCTCTGCAGGACAGAACAACGCGACACACAGATACGGATTCAGAATGGTACAGACGGGGATACATTTAACCGATATTTTTTTTCTTCTTAAAAATTACCAGCAATGTTGTGTGTAGTACATAATTACATTAGCATTATTATATGATGAAAACACTAATACAATACTGAGGTAAACAACAATGACAATAACAAACACAAGATGAGGAGGAGGAGGAGAAGGAGGAAGAGAAGGAGAGAGAAGGGGAAGGAGGAGCACGAGAGCATTACGTTAGGAGAAGAGTAGGGCGTGGTCTGAAGGGAGCTGTGGAGGTCATGACGCTCCGTGCAGGACAACATGTCCTTGGTTTTCTTCAGGCTCAGGCTCTTCCATCCTGTCTGCGTCACCTGGTAGTGCGTCGGACACCTGCCTGTGACGTCAGCCTGCACAACATTCACCCTACTTAGATGCGTCAAACATCTGCCCGTAAAACATACACAGCCTTCACGACACATACACTATTTGGATGCGTCGGATATTTTGCACGCGATGTCAGCCTGCAATATTTACCCAGTATTGGATGACGTATGTCACTAATGATAATCCACTCTCAGTCATCTGATCTGTGAGCATTCACCACTGACAGCGATCACATGTTCTAAAATAATGAAGCAATTTTCTGATTTGTACCTCGCAAGAATGAATATTAGCCTACCCCCAAACCATTTTGTCCGCTTTAAAGAACCTTGCACGATCACACATTTATCAGTACAACTTATGTTAATCTGATGAATAAAAATTGATGCAACAAGATCACACATTTCTTTTTCAAATTCAGTTTGAATGTTGTCCCACGCGGAAAAATAAGATTATTAAGCAAAAATCCCCATCTTCTTTGAAAGCATGGGTTTCATATAAATCGATAAATTCATTCGTTTATGTGTCAATTAATGGCATCAATGTTTATTCTAAACTAGCACCGCTGCGAAATTGTTTATCGTAGCCAGAGGCTTTTGTTTGTTTGTTTGTTTGTTTGTTTAGTTTACAAAACAAAGAAGAGACTCTAAAAATTCACAGCTTAACGGACGGACTGACCAACGATTGCCCATTATATCATCCTTTTATGAGGCAAAAATGCAAGTTCTTAAGTAAACTCATATTCACAATAACAAACAAATAAACAAGCATCCTTGATATCCTGGCCGTTCATTTAACGTTGCATCTCTACAAGTAGAAATTTTATTTGCAACGTGGCTAGTACTAAAACATATTCGTGAGCAAAATTCCCGTTCCGTCTTTGTAGTGCAAACTAGGTAGAATGTGTGACTTGTCCATTGCGAAACAGGTAGACAAACCTACCACCTGACCTATGAAAAAAGTGTAAACCTTACCTCCAGCACATGTTCTTCTCTGTCCAGCTGCTTCATGGAGTTCTGGAAGGCCGTCAGCAGCCCTTTTTTCACGTTGAGGGCCCACAGGTCTTCGTTCTCGTCCGGACAGACGTCTCCCAGTTCACCGTCGAAGAAGGCGAAGCGCAGGGCGTGGTTCTCCAAAGCGCGCCTGGCCCGAGACATGTCGTCAGCAAACACCATCCTGGTAGGGTTGTCCTCGTGCGACCTCTTCACCACCACCTCATTCAGCTGTAACCCACAGTCCTTCATGTATACGCCACGACAAGCAGGACAGAACAACCAACTTCATTTTTCTTCTTAACTTCATTTGCCTCCTCTCTCTCCCCATGTTTTTCCCCCTGTCCTGGTTGGCGCTGATCTTGCGGCTGCCGCGCTTTCGCTTAGAATTAGATATCCCGAATTTTGCCCTTTGGGTGCCGGTGACGAATAAAATAATATAAGTGTACGCTGTTTTGATTATGTGCTCTGCGCATGTGCTCGATTTACCTCCCTTTAGCAATATTGCATGCAGTCATTGAATGAATTAAGCTGTAGACTACTAACTATGGAAACATTTACAGTTTTCTGTTTAGTTGTAGTTGTTGTTATTGTTTGTTTGTTTGTGTTTAACTAAAGAATAGATTAAAGCGCAAAGCGCAGTTAAAAAAGGTCACCTCAGTTTGGGTTTACCTCCACAACATCTACAAAAAAAAGCCGTAATAATTTTATCAGGTTTTCGATCAGGTTAGTATTTTCTGCATGTGTAATGTATGAGTATGTCAGTATAAGAAGAAATTATACTATTTTACAGAGAACGTTTTTTTTAATTGATATTTTATGTGTCTGCCCACCATTTGAAGAACTAAACGAAGTACCCCCGCCCGCCCTGCTTGCCTGCCTCTGCACGCTCCAACCGCCCTCACTCCCCCACCGTCACCCCACCCTACCCCGCCCTCCCAACCACACATCCTCTCTCTCTCTCTCTCTCTCTCTCTCTCTCTCTCTCTCTCTCCCTATCGGTCGACGCAGTCTGTAGTAAGTTCAAGAGCAGGTTACCGTTCTTAGCTTAGGATATTGTAAACGGTTGGTGATTGTAACCCAGGAAATGTAAGAACATACGTTACAAAATATAGCATCATGTTCGGATGAGCGGTTTGGCAAGTTACTCGTGTACAAAGTTGGACTGACTGACTGACTGACTCCCTGCACCTATTAGTATATCTAGCCCTATATAAATATAATGCCAAGGCTGTGTCGTGTCTACTGCTGCGCCCTCGGGGATCTGACCAACGCAAGCAACGCCCCTGTTATCTAGCATAAGATGAATGACTGCTGTAAAGAGAAAATGAAATGGTCCTGCATGCTGACCGTCAGGGCCATGTCGCAAGGTCCAAGCACAGCCAGGTTGGCGGTGGCGCTGATGGTGATGGTGGCTGTATCCTCCGCCGCACCGCCCATCGTGGTTCGAGTCTCCGCCTCATACCGGTATTTATACGTCGATCCCGCACTGTACTGGTACGTGCTGCTATCTGCACACGCATATGTTTCATCATCATCATCATCATCATCATCATCATCATCATCATCATCATCATCATCATCATCATCATCATCATCATCATCGTCGTCGTCGTCGTTGTCGTCGTCGACCTTTTGTCATTCAAGTGTCAAAATGATACTAAATCAAACGCAAATACATTTTTTTGTATTCCGTTTACGTAAGTGCACGTTTAATCGAATGTGCCCAATATATCCTGAATTGTTTATTTAAATTAATTAAATTTAATTTTTGATTGATTGATTCATTTATTCATATTTTATTGTATATATTTTTTTAATTGTCTTTTCTTTATGAATAATTACGATATTATTCTATATTAGTCTATATAAAAATTTCAAAAATAAAAATTCGATTTTTTGTCCGTCCTCTAATAGCGATCTCCCTGCCTTTACACCACCTATTTGAGTGATGGATGTGTATTTGGTGTGTGTAAGGGTGGATGAGACAGGTGAGCGTGTATGTTGGTATAGATCGCCGCGCTTTGAGCCTAATTGATTTGGAGAAATGCGCGTATATAGCATCAGATAACCTAAGGGAGACGCGTTACAAGCGTAGGCGCTCGCGTGTTGAGATGCAAGCGCCTGTGCTCTCAAACTATTATTCAGAGGGCTACCGCTGTGCTATCAAAGAACCACAACCGTGGCACTACCGAGGATCCATTATCTTGAATACTTAATAGTTTTTGTATATATATGGCTCGAGAGCTGCTCAAGGCGCTGACCGACACAGGATCGAACGCAAGGCAAGCCCTCCAATGCGCCCACTTGCTGCTAGAGCGCTCACCGTCTAAAGCTCCAAAACAACTGAGCAATCCTGAAAGTCCGAGAAGCAATGGGGCCTAATGCATTCTGGGTTTTTCTGTAACCGACACTCACCCGTCTACGACATGAGCGTCAGAAGTTTTAAAGTTCGTGTGATGCACGGAATACATGCGTCCACAGGCTAGACCTCGGTTTGTACTCTCGTCTACAGCAAAATACCACGAAAAAGATCGTATAGTACAACCGTACGCGTATAGTGATTCGGGAACGTTGTAGCGGATCGAACACATGCAAGTAGCGATTTGTTTGTCGCGTTTGTAGTATGAAAAGAGAAACTTTCGGGAATTTTTATTAAACAAAAAATATTGTAGTCTACAAGTATGGCAACGATGGAGAAGAAGAGAAGATGGTGGGGGTGGTGGGAGGGGAGTTTGGAGGATGGTATAGGACCTACGTAACTATACTACTCAAAATAATTGAAGGGCCACTCTCATATTCCATTTAGTTTAATTATTTTTTGCTGCTATCAATAATATCGCTTATATTGCTTATTTCAAAACTTATCCTGTACAGTAACATTCAAGACAATCTTATTCTGACAAGTGATCACATGTGTAAGTTTTGAACTATCTGCACTGAGTTGAAAAACAAATCCAATTTGTAGACACACAAAAATGACCCTAATTTACTGTTGTCTTGCTAATAAAGCAAAATTTTCAACATTAAAAAGTGATTTGCACGCGAAAGGCTTGCATTTTCTGAGTTCAGTTCAACAATCGGCGCTTTTCTCTGGGTATAAATGGCTGCGCTGTTGCTGCTTTTCTAACCATGCCCCCAAGGCGACGATTGACTGATGCGGATAGAGGCAGAGCTATTGCATGGCTTCAGGAAGGGGTGGGGGTGAGAGAAGTTGGCAGACGGCTGGGAGTGTCCCATTCCGTTGTCCAAAGGCTGCGGGAGCGCTTTAACAACACTGGAAGCGTCCAAGAACCAAGAAGGTCCAGAGGCCCCCGCGTTACCACAAGACCAATTCATCACCCTGTCAGCTCTGAGGATGAGGTCCGCTACAGCAAACACCACCAGAAGACAGCTTCACGCAGCCAGCAATGTTAACGTCAGCGACCAGACAATTCGCAACCGTCTACACGAGGCAAATCTGCGATCAAGACGACCAGCAGTACGGCCCAGCTCACCGTGCAGCGCGTTTGGCCTGGGCTCGGAGTTATTTGGTGTGGACTAGGCAACATTGGTCAAGGGTGCTCTTTACAGACGAGTCTCGGTTCTCCTTGTCTTTCAACGACCGTCGAGTGAATGTTTGGAGGCGTCCACGGGAGCGTTTTGCTGATGCGACGGTGCGCGAGCATGACCGCTTTGGTGGTGGATCTGTCATGATGTGGGGTGGCTTCGCATTAAACTTCAGAACACCCCTGCTCCAAATTCATGGCAACTTAAACGGTATTGGCTACAGGGATGACGTCCTACAACCTAGGGTTCTCCCAGCTCTGCGGGCCATTGGGGAAGGTGCAGGACGATAATGCCAGACCCCACCGAGCGCGTATCGTCAATGACTTCCTGCAGCAACAGCACGTCATATGGATGGATTGGCCGGCTCGATCACCCGATTTGAACCCCATAGAACATCTGTGGGATGTCTTGGGTCGACAGACACGGGCAAACCTCCCTCCAGGAGCTAACCTTGAAGTTCTGGCCCAAGTTCTCCAGCAAGAGTGGTTGGCCATCCCAGGAAACATCCTCCATAACCTGATACGGTCCATGAGACAACGATGCCAAGACTGCATTGATGCAAACGGTGGCCACACCCGATACTGACTCTATAGATTTTTGGTTTCTAAAGTTTTGATTTTGTAAATGAGGGGTATGTCCAGTTAAATTGAATTTACTCGAATTTTAAGCGACTGATGTCTAAAATCATTTTCGTTATTGATGCAGAAATGATTGCAATAAAATATGATGAACTAATAAATTGAATTCGTGTTTCTGATTTAAAGAGAGACCCATATGTCCAAGTGGCCCTTGTATTATTTTTAGTAGTATATATACACATTCCCCACTACCAAACCCCCGCTATCTCGGCTGACAGTGTTTACTTTCTGCTAGTCTCCCGCAGGCCGTTCACCTCTCTCTCTCTCTCTCTCTCTCTCTCTCTCTCTCTCTCTCTCTCTCTCTTTTCGCCGTTTACGCCCCAAGCCTACAATTGACTACGAAAAATGTGGCAAGTTTCGAGGTTACTTCGTCCAGCTCTTAAGAGTACATTAAGTATCAGAGACTTGCATGTTAGCCCTTCTGTAAAACACCGCCAGGAAATCTAGGTCTGCTACGTCTCCAACAGCATGTGTATTTCGCTGCACTGTCTCGATATGCGCACGTGCTAGGGCCAAGGGTGAGAGAGAGAGAGAGAGAGAGAGAGAGAGAGACAGAGAGAGAGAGAGAGAGAGAGAGAGAGAGAGAGAGATGGTCTTGTCTGAGCAACTAAACTGCGACCGAGTCTTTGGTCAAAATGCGAAAAAAAACGTATAAAATTGTCTAAAACATTACAAATAAAGTGATAAAGGGGAACAACTGGTTTTTAAATGTTATCCGATAGATCCCCACCTTTACCAAGGTTATAAGCAGAGCAACTGTAATCTCAAATTGGAGATTTTCTTCAGCAGCACACAAGCCCCGAGTTACCTAGGATCGAGAGCGCTACGTAACGCAACGTATTTTGGCTGAAAGTCTGGGCAACCCTATGCCCGCGGACAGCGCTCTGTAGCGGTTTCGCAAGGTTGTTTGCGAAGAGAAAAAGATGGCCGCCAGAGTATTGGGCTTTCAATTTGCGAATGGCGATGTGTTCAATGGTGAAATAGCTAGGGAGAAATTTTTGTTATTTACAGTCTGGTAAAATTTGTGTACTTGTTATTTGACGAATTATGTTTATGTGCAATCTGTATGAATTAGTATCTCTATTTGATAGTATTGTTGTGTCGTCATTGCGATTCACTATAACTTTCAGTTCAGCCAACTTCACTTTGATTGGCTGTTGTGCAGTCAACATGTGCTGCGCCATTTAAAAAATGGTCGCTTCTGGCAAACGGTTGCCCAGAAGCAAAAATAGTTTTTGTGTGGAACAATTGCAAGCTCTTTATTTTGCGCCTTTATTCTAGGCAACTCGGGGCAGCATTGCACACCATTTAAAAAATTGTCTAAAACAAAAAGAAATATTTTAGCATGAATTACACGATTTTTTTTCTCCCAATGTTGATCCAGAGCTCAGACTCAGTGTCGTTGCTTAGTAGCCTACATCAAGTGCACAAGCACAGGCGCCAGAATCTGGCCGTGAGAGTATTATATCTACAAATAAGTGCTTCACCATGATCATATAGCGAGCGAGGCTATAAGCTTTCGGCATATTTATTTCACATATTAAAATACGGGAGCGTGGGTCTAAGTGTCTCACGATATGAAGTGCAAGTCAACAACGCCACTAATTGTACGCCTCTTAAGGCCATTTCCGCTTCAGGTTCCGTTGGTTGACTGGAGACGGCGCTAACTTGCCACATTAAATCACACCACATCATATAGTCCCGACTTCTGTTGGAAACTTATTTTCCACACCGTGGACTTCATTGGAACGAGATATGTGACAAATTAGCCAAAGAGGGGTCCCAACTGTAATCCTGGTGCAATAGTTGTTGATAATTTACGTTTATCATCATCA
>CM072516.1:44594560-44644560 GCA_036898135.1 Oncomelania hupensis
GATCTATCTTAAGCTGCCCGAGGCGCCTATTTACTGCCATAGTAGCTTCGTCTGACGTCCCCCCCCTTCCCCCCCCCCCCCCCCCCCCGTAGAACTTTGCCCTTTGATTTCACAACTCATTGTTTCCACACCTACAGTCATGCGAACGAAAGGCTATACGCGCCATAGGACATTTTAGCCCCCCATCCACCCACCTCTAACAAATGAGCACAATCTTGGACGACCGGGGAGGAGGGACCCAGTGCTTGCTGTGTGTATTTATATATAGATGGCACTCAGCCGTCTAGGACATGAGCGTCATGATCTTTAAAGTCAGTGCGATGAAATGCATTACGTGCACAGACTAGACCCCGGCTTATACTCTCATTCCGTTGCTGTTTGACTAAATTGGGATAGGAAGAAGGCTGTTTGAAATGGGATAATAATAATAATAATAATAATAATAATAATAATAATAATAATAATAATAATAATAATAATAATAATAATAATAATAATACAGGATGCTATGTACGCGCCTTTCCCCAAGGCTCAAAGCGCGGCGATCTATACCAACATACACGCTCACCTGTCTCATTTACCCTCACACACACCAAATACACATACATCACTCAAACAGGTGGTGTAAAGGCAGGGAGATCGCTATTAGAAGACGGAAGAAAATCTAATTTTTATTTTTGAAATTTTTATATTGAATGCATCCTGTACCATTATTGAAGGATAGAAGGAAGCATGACTGAAATGGGATAGAAGGAGGCTGTTTTATTAAAATGGTATCAGGCAAAAAGAATTATATGTATGTTTACGGTATCACGACCGACCCTAATTTTTTTTGGCCCGACCCAAAACGTTTTTTTGGGATCGTCTGGAAAAAAGAATTGAAAACAAAAGCCTCCCCCTCCCCTCCCACAAAAAACACAAAAAAATCGCACCCAATGTGCAAACTGTTTTTTTTTTTTTTGTTGTTGTTGTTTTTACAAAATGCCGACCTTCCGGGTTTATTTTTTTAATCCTAGGTTGCCGTAAACAAACATTTTTTTAAAGGCTGTTTGACCGAAATGAGGCTGGTGACTGTTTCAAATGGGATAAGAAAAAGGCTGTTGTGACTGAAATGGGATAAGAAAGAGTCTGTTCGATTGAAATGGGATAGAAGGATGCTGTTTGACTGAAATGGGATACGATGGGGGTGCCCTGACACAGCAAGATTCGTTGACGTCAACGCCTGCAGCTGGCGTTGTTAATCTTGAAGACCACACACGTTACTTTTAGTTATACCAAAAAATCGGGCAACACTGGAGCCAGTAGAGATATACTACAGCTGGACGCGGCTGTACGAAGCCATTCACCATTCTGTTCCAGTTGTAATTTCATGTGTATGCTGTTACGGACTATCATGCACACACCTAGACTCAGTTCCATAATTCAGGCTACAGTAGCAGCAATAGCAGTTCGCGACACAGAAGTTGCGCTGAAAGTTATCGCCAAGTCGCATCCACTTTTATCAAGTAGTACCACAGGCGCATTCACCAAGAAGAAAAAACTCTCTTCAAGAATTTCGTATTAGGCTACTGCGCTATCCGTCTGCTATCGGGGATCCACACAATTATTGCCGAGGGCCATTTTTCTTGGTTAATGCGCCTGTGTATTATACATAGTACATTACTGTAGTGTAGGCTATGCCTTCTGTCTTTCAATGTTTTGTTGATCAATCTCAGGGTGGTTCAAAAGAAACTCCCTATTGATAAAACTTGTGTAAATAGCACTACCTTTGCGTAAAACAATTAAAACATATTGCGATCCTTATACAGTCGTGTCCTATATCCCGTAACTCGAAAGTCGTTGGGGCATTAAAGATGATCTTTAACCAGTGTACTCCATCGTTCTCTGTCCTCAGCAACCCTCATGGCTTCACTCGATGTCAAGTCAGGCCATTCTTGAATGATGTCCTCCAACTACTTTTTCTGTCTCCCTCTTCTTCTGCCTCCTTGCACCTAGCCTTGTAGGGTGGTCTTTGCAAAACCTGATGCTCTGGTGACATGGACATACCATCGGAGTTTCCGTTTCTTCAACACTGTGAGCATGTCATCGTGTTATCCAATGGCTTGTGTGATGTTCTATCGGACTTCATCGTTGGTGATGTGCTGGGTATAGGAATTGCCCAGAAGTCTTCTGTAGCATCTCATCTCCATGCTTTGTATTCTTCGTTGTATATGCTGTGAGAGTTTATGTTTCTCAAGCATATAGGAAGATGGAGATGACAAGGGAGCGCAGCAGCCTTACCTTGGAGTGTAGACTGATGGTCTTGTCTTTCCAAATGGGTTTCAACTTTGTCAGGGCAGCAGTTGTTTGTGCGATCCTGGAGAGGACTTCCACAACGCGGAGGTTGGAGATTGCTCTATCTCTTTTGCTTACGGTGCCTTCGTGATTTGCAAGGGCGCAAGGGCATCTGACATGATGCGCTCCAGGAAGATATTGAAGAGTATTGGAGAGGGTAAGCATCCTTGACGCATGCCTATTGTTGTTCTGAACCAGTCCCCGATGACGCTGTTGTGGAGGATTGCACTGATAGTCTTGTCATACAGGATTTTGATGACTTCAATAGTGTTATGTTTGATATTATACACTCTCATGATTGTCCACAGAGCTGCATTCCAGACTTGGTCAAACGCTTTCTTGAAGTCTACAAACACATGATATAGATGTTGGTGGTGCTCTAGATATTTATCGCAAATTATTCTGAGGTTGAAAATCTGTTCAGTGGTACTTCGCCCTGCCCTGAACACTGCTTGTTTTACAGCTATGATTTGTTCAGCTTGGGGTTTCAATCTGTTAAGTATTATTTTCAGGAGGACTTTGCTGAGATGGCTGATGGGGCTGATGGTGCGGTAGTTTTGACACTTCTGAAGGTTACCATTTTGGGGAAGAGTGATGACAAGCGACTGGATCCATGTTGTAGGCCACTCCCAACTCTTCCAGATTTTGTTATAGATAATGGTGAGGGCTTCAATCTTCGCTTCTCCTCCTGCTTGAAGCAATTCTGACGGTATGTTGTCCACTCCCGCTGAACTTCCCCTTCTTCATCGATTTTACTGCTGCCTCAACTTATTCTCGGAGAATTGGGAGGATTTCTTTTTCTTCTCTGTTCTGGGGACATGCTATAGTCCTGTTGGGTCTCAGTTTGGTGTGTGGTTGTAAAGGTCAGAGCAGTACTCTGTCCATTTATCAACTACTTCTTGTTCTTCTGTAAGGCACATACCACACTTGCTTTGGATCGTTGAGAACTTCGGCTTTTAAACACTTGTCAGTCGCTGTCATGAACCGAGCAGTTTACCCTGCCCATTGACTGTTTAGCCTTGTGTAATTAATTGTAACAGTAGAGAGTTAGTATAGTACACAGCAGCAAGTAAACTACACAGCAAGCCACACACCGCGAGCCCGACCCACGCTCCGCAGTGAGTCAGCACTTGAGCTTTGAATCGGACCGTTTTAACCAATCAGCGCAGGCTCAGTGGGTAGAGCAGTTCTGAATGTGTCAAAACCTAAGACAGTTTGAATCAGTCGTGTGTGAGACGAGGTAGAGTCAACATCTCCACAGCTAGAGAAATCTCTACACTCATAGACCAGGAAGCAGGACTTAGGAATCTTAGAATTCTCTCAAGTCATCACGGGCCTGAACTTGTCAAACAGGTAAATGAACACCCTTCTGTTTCATCGTGATATATTTATATTATTGTTGAAATTATGTTTGAAGAATTTGCTATGCATAAATGTGAATTATTAATCCGAATTTGCGGGACCATGTGGAAGAGCCTACCACGAGGTGAAACACGACCGGTTGCGCCGCCATGTTGTATCCCGTACGGAACCACTGTTGTTTAACTTATATGTATGTTTGCAGACCAGTGGCTGTACCACTGAATGTTTATTTTATTATTAATTCTGTATGTGTACAGTTAGACACGATTGATATTTATGTATGTATAGGAATTTAGAGTGAGATTCCAGTGGAACCCGGAAGTAGCAGAATGTTCGTCGCTTATGTATAGAGATGTGGAGCTATCACTGAGGGCTACTTGGCTTTCAGTGAGACGCTCTGCACAAACCGATTATTCAGGGTTGTGCAGAATTTCGTCTCTTATATTACAGACGAGCAGGCGAGCTATCCCGAGCTATCCCGAGCTATCCTGTGCACCCCACTCCACAGAAACGACTAGTTGGTTGAGGAGACTCTGCCGCACAAGCCGGAAAGAGCTACCTTGAAAAACACCCTGTCAGACCCCACAGCGTGGCAAGGGAACCCAACTACACAACTACAAAGGTGTACCAGAAGCTACCTCACAGAAGGACTTCGACCGCACCATCAGAAAGTTAAGTGTAATCTCCGAAAGTGCACTTAAACTGATCATAACAGGACCACAGTAGTCCAACTCTTCAGAAACTGTAAAACGGACCACAGTAGTCCAAATCTACATGAAATATTATAGCAAGTGCCCGAGGAAGAAAAACAGCTGCCTAGACTATCAGCGATCGAACTATTAGCATTGAAAGAGACTTTTTAAGTTAGATTAGTACTTAGAGAATCTTGTATAGAGTAGAAGAAATAAATGTGTGATTTTAACTGTTATCAAGTGGCTGGACTACATATGATTCATAGCCGTGTGAAAGCTAGTGTGACAGTATTCTTTTACCATTTTTCTATCTATTTCTGTACCTCAACCTTAACACAGAACGAGCTAAACAAATAAATTTATTAAAGTAATTCATAGGGTGACCTACTAGCAGTTCCCACCGAATAAACGTGAGGGTCCATAATTCCATTGTGCAGAGCCCATAAACCCCACATGACACTTTAATTGGCGAGCCTAGCCAGGATCTGTGTATAATAGGAATTGGGTATAACCGGACCTAAGTACAATAAAATTAGATAACAGTAGTAGTAGAATAACTTAGAATAGTTATAACAAGGACTGATCAGTTGGGTGCACTATTCTTTAGTTAAAAACTTTTTTGCTTCAAATATTTTTGTGCCTGTATGTTGCATTGTTCTTTTGCAGGTTTTGCTTAAATAACTGTTGTATGCCATTTGACTCTTGTTTTATTCTATTATTGATTACGAAGTGTATGGTCTTTGCATTGTTTTTATTGACTTGCAATATTGCTAGTGTTTTGGTATTCCACTTGATTCAGAGGTTGTTCATAGACACTTTTGACAATGTCGGACCCAGTGGCCTTGAGATTGCGTTTCAAGGAACTAGGAGAAGCTTTACACTTAGCAGGGGCAGACCTAATTGCGTATATCAATGCAGAGGTAGAGAAACAGGAGGCTAAGGCAGAGAGAGCAGCAGAGAGAGAGGCAAAGAAGTTAGAAGCAGAGAGAGAGGCAAAGAAGTTAGAAGCAGAGAGAGAGGCGAAGAAACTCGAAGCAGAACAGAGAAAAGCAGAACTAGAAGCAGAACAGAAAAAACTAGAAGCAGAGCAAAAGAAAGCAGAGTTAGAAGCAGCAAGAGAACAGAAGAAATTAGAATTAGAAGGAGAACAGAAGAAGGCAGCATTAGCAGCAGAGAGAGAAGCAGAAGTTAGGAAATGGGAGTATGAGAGGGCAGAAAAAGAAAAAGAGAGGGAAGAAAATGAAAAAGAAAGACAGCATGAGTTAGAGCTAAGAAGATTGGGATCAGGAGCTTCAAGTTCTTCCTCAAACCCTTCCCACTCAGATCAGCTAGAGGTAGCCCCCAACCCTGTACAAGGAATGTCATTCCCACTGGGAACATTCAATGAGAGAGAAGAAGGTTTAGATCTCTATCTGACTAGGTTTGAGCGTCTAGCAACAGAGTATAAACTAGATCCCACTCATTGGTCTTTTAAGCTTAGTCAAGGGCTTAGAGGAAAGGCTTATGACATCTACAGTAAGCTACCGACTGACAGAGTGACTGACTATCACAAAGTAAAAGAGGCACTCCTAACGGGAATCGAACTGACAGGAGAATGCTACCGGCAAAAGTTCCGCACCAACCGGAGAGTGAAAGGAGAGAGCTATGCGCAGTTCGCGGATCGGTTGTCCACAACGCTGGATAAGTGGATTAGCCAGTCAGCCACGGCTAAGACGTATGATGGACTGACAGAACTGTTAGTATGGGAACAGCTACGGGAAACCATGACCCCCGAGCTGAGGACATTCTCAGTAGAGCAGGGCGCGGAAAGACTAGAAGATCTGGTCAAGGTCGCAGATAGGTACGTGGCCGCACACGGAGAAGCCAAGAGCTTCAGGCGAGACCTAAAGCCTAACGGGAAAGAGGCACAGAAACGAAGCCCTAACCGGGAAGAGCGCACCGCGAATAAGCCGAATAACCCCAGACCTGGGCAGAATAAAGGACCCACCACGGAATTCGGGAAAAGAGGTCCCGCAGAACAGAGACGGTATTGTTCGTTCTGCAATAGAAACAATCACTCCACCGCAGAATGTTTCAAGTTGGCCGCACAACGTAGGGAAGAGCGCGAAAGCCGGCCAGCACACAGAGTTCTAACTCAAAGTAGCGGTAACAAGCCACTCACAATCGGAGATCACCCATCGGTGACAGACACGGTCAAGGTCAACGGAAAAGAAGCGAACTGTCTGTATGACACAGGTCTATCATACGACGCGATAGTCAGCGAATCTCTTGTATCGCGCGCGGACTTGACAGACAAGACAGTCGACTTACAAGGAGCAGACTTGACGAAACCGACGACTACTTGCCCAATAGCTTGGATCGAAGTAGAGAGTAGGTACGTCACAGGACGAATCCAAGCAGCTGTTTTACAGAAACCCCTGTATGATCTAGTGCTAGGTTGTAGGTATGTGTTCTTAGGCACGCCCCCTAAAACTGTAGAGATAGCTGCAGTGCAAACCAGGGCCCAAGCTAAAACCCAACCACCCCAGCCCGAGTTCGCTCCGAATCCAGGACTCGAAGAGATCAAAACAGCACAGAAAGAAGACACCTCGATAGCGAAGTGCTTCCAGAAGCTACCCAAGGCGCACACACCCCCGCACAAGGGAGACTTCTACATGGAAGAGGGAGTTCTTCATCGCCAAGGAGATGGAGATCACACCCAACTAGTACTGCCAGCCACCCTTCGAGCCCAAGTACTAGAGTTAGGCCACAGCATGCCACTCAGCGGACACATGGAAATTGGAGCCACAGTGCAGAGAGTCAGCGCACACTACTATTGGCCAGGAATCACGGAGGATGTCAAGCGCTACGTGAAATCTTGCCACCAATGTCAACGATATTCCCCGCGACATCACACCGTACCAGTTACCTTAGGACCATCAGTAGTAGTCGGCGTGCCATTCCAGCAAGTCTCAGTAGACATCGTCGGACCACTGCCCATGACCAAGAAGCGGAACAGATTTCTACTCACACTCGTCGACGCATGTACGATGTGGTGCGAAGCAGTCCCGTTGCCAGCGATCGACACCAAGAAGATTGCAGATGCACTCATCGCCATCTTTACCAGAGTCGGATTCCCGGACAGCATTAGAACGGACAACGGATCTCAGTTCACCGGCCGCCTGATGCAAGAAGTGTTCGAGTTGATACAAGTTCATCACATTCGCACACCACCATACCACCCCGCCAGCAACGGACAAGTAGAAAGACTGAATGGAACCCTTCTCACCATACTCAGGAAAGTCGCCGACGACAATCCAGAAGCGTGGGACACCTACGTGAATGCGGCACTGTTCGCATATAGAGAAACGCCCCATGCAGCCACAGGCTACACCCCGTCAACATTGCTATTCGGCAGACCTCTAGCAGGACCGCTAGAAGCCCTACGCAGAAGTTGGACGGAGGCCAAGATAGACGACACACCAAGAGGTGCCACCAAGTACGTCGCAGACCTGCAGGAAACCCTCAAAGCAACGTGGAAGAAAGCTGGTGAAGCACTGAAGAAGGCAAGAGCCCGTCAGGCGAAGTACTACAACCGCCACGCGAAGGACAGAGAACTGCAAGTCGGCGATCAAGTGCTACTCTTACTTCCAAGTGGAACCAACAAGCTGGACATCGCTTGGAGAGGACCGTACCGGGTGACTGCCAAGAAATCCAAGACAGTCTACCAAGTAGAGGTGAACGGGAGAGCCCGATACCACCACATCAATCTCCTCAAGAAATATACGGACCGACCAGCGACCCCCAGCACTTACAACTTGTTAGCCATCGCCATCGCGGAAGAAGGAGAAAGCATGGAGACCAATGCAGTAGAGTACCCCCTGCACTCCAAAGAAACCTACAAAGACGTGATACTCAACGGAGACCTAGCCGCTAAACAGCAACAGCAAGTACTACAGGTCATTCGACAACATCAGACTGTGCTAACAGACCGACCAGGGAGGACAGACCTCGTCGAAGTAACCTTAACGGTGACCGACCCAACACCCGTCCGCCAGAAGCTCTACCCGATGCCACTGTCTCAGCAGCGAGCCATCAAGGAAGAGATAGACACCTTACTGGCAGCCGGAATCATCTCAGAGTCTACTTCACCCTACAGCGCGGGCACGGTATTGTTGCGAAAACCCAACGGAGAGCATCGACTGTGCATCGACTTCAGACTGTTGAATGCCGTAACGCAGTTCCAGCCAGCGCCACTCCCGGACCAGACAGACCTATTTGCCAAGCTACAGCGAGCGAAGTACTTCTCACGCATCGACCTCAGCAAAGGATACTATCAGATACCAGTACAACCACAAGTCCGAAAGTACCTAGCTTTCAGCACTATGGAAGGACACTTCGAATTCAACGTGCTTCCATTCGGACTCCACAACGCACCCAGCATCTTCAGCGCCATGATGCGAAAACTCCTGGCACCCCTGAGCAGCGAGCACCTACACTCGTTTATGGACGACATCCTCATCGCTACGCCTACGTGGGAGGAACATGTCACGCTCCTACAACAACTACTCGCCCGCCTCAGAGACACGGGATTGACGGCAAGACCCACCAAATGTCAGATTGGATTCACCGAGCTAGAATTTCTGGGACACACCATCAGTCAAGGAAGCCTGCGACCGGTAGAGAAGACAGTGAAACGCCTACTCGACGCTCCTAGGCCCAAGACAAAGAAGGAAGTGCAGTCATTTCTAGGACTCTGCGGCTTCTACCAGAAGTTCATCCCCAACTACAACAGCATCGCCGTACCACTGACAAATGGAACCCGGAAAATCGCCCCGGACAAAGTAGTATGGACAGCCGAATGCGAGACAGCATTCCAAACACTCAAGGACAGAATGACATCGGCGCCAGTACTCCACCTACCCGATTTGACTCAGCCATTCGTTCTTCGCACCGACGCAAGCGACTTAGGCCTCGGAGCAGTACTGCTACAGCGCGACCCCAAGAATGCAGAGACGCTATTCCCTGTCGCCTACGCCAGCAGAAAATTGAGACCCGCCGAGACCCACTACGCCACGTCGGAGAAAGAATGTCTTGGACTAGTCTGGGCCATACAGAAATTCCAACTCTACCTGTATGGGACCCACTTCACAGTTCAGGTGGACCACCAACCACTATCGTTCCTGGCAGCCTCCAAGTCTTTGAACTCTCGCCTGATGAGATGGGCACTCACCCTTCAGGAGTACTCATTCCAAATCGAGTACATCCCCGGCAAAGAGAACCACGGAGCCGACTACCTCAGTCGCCATCTCGTGGAGGACACAGCAGCTGTCGCCCACCCAACACAACTAAGGGCCACAGCACCAGAATTCGTCCCCGCCCAGTAATACCCTGTCACTAGTGTCCATAGCTACCTGGCATAGCATTGCAGCTCAGGTAGAGCAACTTAATTAGTTTGTAAATAGGACCCTAGGATAGTGCAGTGTTAAACTAGGCTCTGTAGTAGAAAAAGGTCGAATCCAGTAGTCATCGCCTTTTTTCAGTTGAGGGAGCCTGTCATGAACCGAGCAGTTTACCCTGCCCATTGACTGTTTAGCCTTGTGTAATTAATTGTAACAGTAGAGAGTTAGTATAGTACACAGCAGCAAGTAAATTACACAGCAAGCCACACACCGCGAGCCCGACCCACGCTCCGCAGTGAGTCAGCACTTGAGCTTTGAATCGGACCGTTTTAACCAATCAGCGCAGGCTCAGTGGGTAGAGCAGTTCTGAATGTGTCAAAACCTAAGACAGTTTGAATCAGTCGTGTGTGAGACGAGGTAGAGTCAACATCTCCACAGCTAGAGAAATCTCTACACTCATAGACCAGGAAGCAGGACTTAGGAATCTTAGAATTCTCTCAAGTCATCACGGGCCTGAACTTGTCAAACAGGTAAATGAACACCCTTCTGTTTCATCGTGATATATTTATATTATTGTTGAAATTATGTTTGAAGAATTTGCTATGCATAAATGTGAATTATTAATCCGAATTTGCGGGACCATGTGGAAGAGCCTACCACGAGGTGAAACACGACCGGTTGCGCCGCCATGTTGTATCCCGTACGGAACCACTGTTGTTTAACTTATATGTATGTTTGCAGACCAGTGGCTGTACCACTGAATGTTTATTTTATTATTAATTCTGTATGTGTATAGTTAGACACGATTGATATTTATGTATGTATAGGAATTTAGAGTGAGATTCCAGTGGAACCCGGAAGTAGCAGAATGTTCGTCGCTTATGTATAGAGATGTGGAGCTATCACTGAGGGCTACTTGGCTTTCAGTGAGACGCTCTGCACAAACCGATTATTCAGGGTTGTGCAGAATTTCGTCTCTTATATTACAGACGAGCAGGCGAACTATCCCGAGCTATCCCGAGCTATCCTGTGCACCCCACTCCACAGAAACGACTAGTTGGTTGAGGAGACTCTGCCGCACAAGCCGGAAAGAGCTACCTTGAAAAACACCCTGTCAGACCCCACAGCGTGGCAAGGGAACCCAACTACACAACTACAAAGGTGTACCAGAAGCTACCTCACAGAAGGACTTCGACCGCACCATCAGAAAGTTAAGTGTAATCTCCGAAAGTGCACTTAAACTGATCATAACAGGACCACAGTAGTCCAACTCTTCAGAAACTGTAAAACGGACCACAGTAGTCCAAATCTACATGAAATATTATAGCAAGTGCCCGAGGAAGAAAAACAGCTGCCTAGACTATCAGCGATCGAACTATTAGCATTGAAAGAGACTTTTTAAGTTAGATTAGTACTTAGAGAATCTTGTATAGAGTAGAAGAAATAAATGTGTGATTTTAACTGTTATCAAGTGGCTGGACTACATATGATTCATAGCCGTGTGAAAGCTAGTGTGACAGTATTCTTTTACCATTTTTCTATCTATTTCTGTACCTCAACCTTAACACAGAACGAGCTAAACAAATAAATTTATTAAAGTAATTCATAGGGTGACCTACTAGCAGTTCCCACCGAATAAACGTGAGGGTCCATAATTCCATTGTGCAGAGCCCATAAACCCCACGTGACAGTCGCTTCTGGTAGACCCTATTGCTGTTGTTCTTGTTCAGCTGTTTTCGTTTTCCTGGCATTGGTCTTCTATCCAGTTCTCCTTTGCTGTGCGCATGCTTTTGGATTTCACTGTTGATGTTGATTTTTTGGTAGGCATCAGCTCCCTGTGATGTGTTCTTTTTCTTGTTTATCTCTCTTCGGTTATCACACAGGTCCAAATGTTCAGGTGTGGTTCACGGTTTCTTATTTGGGCGGTGCTTGGCAAGGATCTCAGTAACGGCATCTGTCACAGTTGAGTTGAAAGTGGTGGTCATGGTGTTGGCATCTACTTCTCCAGCTCTCAAAATTAGCAATTGTGCAAATTTCCCTCCAATTGTGGCTTGGAATATTTCTGCCACTTCTGGGTCTTGCAATTTGTTCAGGTCGAACTTCAGTCTGGTGCACTTTGCTGTATTTACTCTCTTTAAGTGGAGCCGAACTACATCATCACGAGATCATGGTCACCTCCGATGTCTGCTCCTGGAAAAGTGCATGTTCTGCCAATGTTGATGCTTGATCTGACGCGTTTCTTGACATTATGTAGTCAATCAGGTTGTGATCCTCCCCGCTGAGATTGTGCCAGGTCCGTCGTCTAGATTTTTTTGTGAGGACCAAAAGTATTTGCTAGTGTCAGCTTGTTGTATCTGGCAAACTCAAAGAGTCTCAGATCTTTGTCATGTGTCTCGTTGTTGCACTGGGGTCCACATATGTTTCTCCAGTTGTGGTACTTGGTCAAGGACAGCCTGCAAATGTTTATAGAAATCGTCGACTTCGCTGTCGTCATAGCTTAATGTTGGGGCATTGACCTAGATGATGGTGATAAAGAAAGGGGCTGCTCTCAGACTGATGGCAGTGAGTCTACTGGGCGGCAACCCATGACATTGGCTAGGATGTCTTTGTGGACCAAGAATCCAACGCCGTGTTCGTGCCTGCTATATCTCCCGCTGAAATAAAGTTTGTGGCCTTTGTCGGTCGTTGTTTCACTTAGGCCTTTCCAGCGCAGTTGCCTTATACCCAAAATGTTCCATTGATAGTGGTCCAGCTCGTGGGCCAGTTCTTCTAATTTTCCATCCGCAGTTAGTGTCCTGACATTCCAGGTTCCTATGTCGATGATGTCTCCCGTGCGGATCTTGCCAAGTTGCCCATCAGTAACCCACTTATCACCTCCGTCCTGGTGGCCAACGAAAGGCGCGGTCCTTGGTGACCCGGGCGACCACCGATCCAATATGGAGTGAGTGGTTCCTAGTTGGGCAAGAAAGACCTGGCGGGGCCAAATCCTCTCCAGCCTAAATGCCCACAGCCTAAATCCACGAGTACAGTGTGGCTCGCCTTGGCCACGAGCACGTGGTCGTTGAACGTATAGTAACGTGAGGTTCCACCGCCCTGGCCGGTGACTGCTATGTAAAAGACGTTCGCCCAGTGATGCCGTGCTGACATCACCCCTGTTAATAGTCGCCTCTTACGACACGCCGGGAAACGTTGGGTCTGTTCTATTTAAGTGTTCGAATCCGCAAGGCAGTGCATGGAACAGTGGTAGACTTTAACTTCTGATCTCTGATTACATCTCGCAGTGACGAGAGCAGCCCATGATGGCCTGTCGCCTGACACTTGGTCTTTTAATGCCTAATGATAGCTCTCGTCACTGTGAAATTAAATCAGAGATTTGCAATTTAATTATACCACTGTCAGGATCGCAATACACGTTGTTTCAGGCAAATGCAGTACTGTTTTCAAAACTTATAAGAAATTGTTAATAAGAAGTTACTTTTCAATCATCCTATCCATTATAACTATTATAATGTTAGGTATCCGTTTTGCCAAGTAGGCCTACATTAGGATAATCATATGTCGTCTTAATAGTTCTTCTCGTTTAATAAACCAGCAGCGACGCACGCTTGCACAGATTCCAGCAGCAAGACTTCACATCAATGCGCATGAGCTGTCGAAGAGAGGGTGGGTAGTGAAGAATATGGGGTGGGGGTGGGGGTGAGGGTAATAAACAGTTGCCTTGAACTTGGAATTGGCTGTGGCAAAATTCGGTTCGCGAAAACAGATAGCTTTGTGTAGTAAACACAGCGGGCGTAGATCCGAACTTTGTTGTTTTCTATTTCTGCCCTAAACATGCACGAGAGCCATAGAATATCAGAATGATCCAACATTAATTAGTGAAACAGTTCTAACAGCGACATCATCGTCAGCAACAACAACAACGACGACAATAACAAGAACACAACCATAATTCCCTCCTACCTACCTACTGCCTCTCTTCCCCCCACCCCTCCAATTAATTAATTAATTAAAACAAATTATAGTAATAGTTATATTAAAATAATATAATAAAATAACGTTTAAAAAACAAAAATATATTTGTATGCTCTTTGCGATGAGAGTGCACACATATTCCAGATCTGTAGAATGTGCGTGCATACTTTCCGTCGCACTGACCATAAAGATCCAGACGCTCATGTCCTAAACGGGTGAGTGTCAGATACACCTGCACATCCAACAAGTACTAGGACCTATCCGCCATCGTCCTCAGTGGCGTTGCTCTGAATGGTGTGCAGACCGCACATATTTGATGTGCAGACCGTACACACTTGATGTGCAGACCGTATACATCTCATGTACAGACCGTGTATATTTGATGTGCAGACCATACACATTTAATGTGTAGACCGTAAACACTTGATGTGCAGACCGTACACCTTTCATATGCAGACCGTATACATTTGATGTGCTGACCGTACACATTTGATGTGCAGACCGTACACATTTGATGTGCTGACCGTACACCTTTCATATGCAGACCGTATACATTTGATCTGCAGACCGTACACATTTGATGTGCAGACCGTATACATTTGATGTGCAGACCGTATACATTTGATGTGCAGAACGTATACATTTGATGTGCTGACCGTACACCGTTGATGTGCAGGCCGTACACCTTTGATGTGCAGAACGTACACATTTGATGTGCAGACCATACGCACTTGATGTGCAGACCGTACAACCTTGATGTGCAGATTTTTACACATGTTGTACCCATTTGATGAGCAAAGTGTACATATTATTATGCAGATAATCGTACACAGTTGGTGTGCAGACAAAAATACGCTGTACAACTTTGTACGGCAGAAATGGAAGTAGAGCGAGGTAGAGAGACAGAAGAATGCCGATGGTCACGTGAAAGGCAAGACAACAGCGCCAAAACAAAACAAATACAAACATGCCGTTACCTCGACCTCCTTAACAATGTGAAACTCTGGCCGCACACACACACACACACACGCACACACACACACACACAACAACAACAACAACAACAACAACAAAAACGATTGTTCCAGACATCTGATCCAGTGTCAGACATAATTATAGTGACTGACTGTGGAAACACCACCTCCACCACCACTACCATCCTTCTCCACCCCACTCAACTTTGGGAAGGTTTGGTTAACACATAGGCCTACAAATAAAGACGAGAATCGAACTTTCTCTAGCATAGCAGGAATGTGAGTTTTCAAAAAAATTATTCAGCTTTTCCGCTCCTTCGTAAGGGCAAAACCACACATCGTACATGTCGCTGAGGTTCGCTGACGCTATCGTTTGCCGATCACTACTAAACGTAAGCCTCGCTGAGGCTCAGCTAAACGCTGTGTGAACGAAACTCTCTCAGTATCGTTGGTCAGAGCTTAAAACGTCACACTCATATAAGTCTAAAAACTAACCAACTCTATTACTGAACAAATTGTATCACTATCATACACTCCGTCGGTTGAGAGTATAAACCGAGGTCTAGTCTGTGCACATGGGTGGATACCAGCTATACACCATGCACAGGCGCTTGTATCTGGACACGCGAGCGCCTATGACACCATGCATGCACTAAATCCGTTCTCTCTCCTTCCCGATGGCACAGGATTGTGCTCAGTTGTCTGAGGACTAGTCGGATGATGCGCCTAAGGCAGCAAGTTGGCCCCTTGAACGGCTGGATTTAAATCCTGTATCGATCGGCCAGTGCCTTGAACAGTTCATAAGCTGGAGGACTCTATAACAAGAAAAATATAGGCATAAGCAAACTCGATCTGTGCCAATTATACGTCAACCGATCGACTGCTAGGCCGGTCAGCTCGTGGTATCGTGTTATCGTGGTAAGCAGAATAACACACATGGATAGCTACAAAGTTGCCTGCTAATTTTAGAAATACATATGAATACAAATCTGTCTTAAATAGCGTATATAATGATCAAAAAAGCGTACGCCAATGATTACAATAGGCATGAATGATTCGAACGAAATGTAGAGTAAACAA
Organism: Oncomelania hupensis; assembly: GCA_036898135.1. NCBI lineage: Eukaryota > Metazoa > Mollusca > Gastropoda > Littorinimorpha > Pomatiopsidae > Oncomelania > Oncomelania hupensis. The sequence goes on from CM072516.1 coordinate 44,610,356, forward strand.
AGAAGGGCGATAAATGTGCCCCAGGAATTGCTAGGAACAGTCTAACATTAGTTGTTACCCTTTTGCCGAGTAAAGCGTCACCTTCGCTATAGCTCATCGCATTTTTGTACTTTCTGATCAGCAAAACAACACAACACAACACAACACAACACAACACAACACAAAACAAACAAACAAACAAACGGAACTGTAAAGACAAAATATCAAACGCTCACATTTTTCCATCCAGGTATGAACATGGATTTAGATGTGTAGCAGGGCTGTGCCAGAACGTTTTAAGGGAGGGGGGGGAGGGGGAGGGAGGGGAGGGGGAGTTACAATTCAGGCTGGGGAACAGTCCAAAGCAAAAATCTCTGAAATCCGGCCGAGGTCCAGGGGCCGCCGTAATGAACGTTTCATAGCATGTAAAACCCAAAAGAATGCTTTTTGTGAGAGATAAACGTGGATGTTTTTCATAATATTCATCATGTGTTCATAAGGACATTATCATTAGTAGTAGTATAAATAGTAGTAGTAGTAGTAGTAGTAGTAGTAGTAGTAGTAGTAGTAGTAGTAGTACGACTAATAATCACATATACACAAAGAAGTAAATCACTATATGGCTAAAAAAAATGGCTTGACAAAACTGAATAGAATAAAGAACTTCGTTTCATTTTATTAGCTGGTGGCCATTTCTCAATACCTGTGATAAATTTTCTGAATTGTTTTATCTATTTACAGTAGCCCAAGTCTAACCAGACCAAACTAATTTTTTTCCTTGGCAACAATTATCCTCCGTAATTGAAGTCTTTATAATTATAATATAAATATTTTCTTTTTAAATTTTAAACATTACTTCCTTTTTTAAAGTTATTTTTATTTAACGATAGAAAAAAGCTAAAGGAATGATAATATAAAAATAGAAAGATAATAATAATAATAATAATAATAATAATAATAATAATAATAATAATAATAATAATAATAATAAAAGCTTGTTCTCATTTAGAATACGATATGAGAGAGAGAGAGAGAGAGAGAGAGAGAGAGAGAGAGAGAGAGAGAGAGAGAGAGAGAGAGAGAGAGAATAAAGTTAATCAGTTATTGTCTTTTTTTCTTTTCTTTTCTTTTCTTTTTTTTTTTTTTTTTTTTTTTTTTGCTGTTTATAAAATTAATGATATAATTATATTTAGATACTTTTTTTTGCCACTTGTAGGAATCAGGATAGACCTCTCAATCATTACGACATAAGCTGGAAAATTTTCACCAAAATATGCACAACATTTCAGAAACAATAATCGGTTTCTGTAAATACATATAACACGAACATACTAATAAAATGGACGACTCTGGTTGTCTGCTGCTTTCACCGTCTGATGTTTCTTCGCCTGCATGTGCTCTACCAGTGCTGTCAGACCACGATTCGCGTAGCTCAATTCTTGGTTGCAAAGAATACAACGCGCAATTCCAGGTTTATCTACTTTTCTAAAACAATTACCAACACGCTGTTCCGAGTCGCCGACTTTCGCCATCTTTTCAAGCCATTCTCATTTCCACTTGTTGTTGATTTCCCCGTCTTCAAAAGGGTCTCTGCTGTTAATAATACGTGAAACACACGACATGATAGTATAGTGATAATAAACTAACAATGGCGGACAGTGACAAAGGACTGAACTTCACGTGAACCTCCAAACGTTCAACATCGCCTTCGCCCGCTGTAGTAAAGTGATGCTAGTAAGCCTTATTGGGCAGTGAATTCGATGTAACAATAGTGGGCGCAGGCGGCACTTTTAGTGACGAGTAAAAAAAAGCTGGACACGGACATGGATCGAGACTGGGACTTGGAGAGATTGCATTTTGTGAATTTTTTTTTCGGAGCGATTTTTTTTTCTCGGACCTCTATTTAATTTTCTCGGGAGTGACGGTACCTTTTCTCGGAAAATCGCGGATCCGAGGAGAGTTCCCCAGCCTGCAATTGTCAAGGGGGAGGATCATTTAGTACATTTGGCAAGGTTGAAATCAAATTTCCTGGCATCAAAAAAATTGTGCGTAAATAAAAAACAACTGCTTGGTTGAAAAATAGTGGGCCTGATGGCGAGTGTGAGTGACAGCAGAAAAACAAGCCAACACCAATTTTAATTATAATTTTTAATTACAGTTTTATATTGTGCATGTGTGTTTTATACTTAATCAGAAAGAAAGTGTGTGTTTGTGAGAAAGAGAGAATTTGAAATGAAATAAATATGATAGTTGTGAAAAACCAGAAATAGGGGCGCAGTGCACGATGTCTCATGTGACAGTCTGTAACAGCACATTGATCTTATCCTCGGATTTCCTGATAATTAAAATAATGTATTGAACTAAAAAAAAAAAAAGGGCGGAAGAGGGGGGTGGGGGTGTCCGGAACGCAAACTTGTTTTTTCCAACCTAGTTCCAGTCATTCGCCCAAAAAGGCAATCACCGAAGTTGAACGAAACTCTCCGATGTGTTACGAGATGATGCCTGCATGACGACGACTAATTGACATTAAAAATGATCCCTGTTGCTTCTAATTCTGTTCGATTTACACAGATTAGCATTTCGCAACGGTATACTTTTTAAAATTATCGATCATATTTAATAGTTGCGTTCCTTGATTTGCATTTTGTTAGTTCTCAGCAGTAGACTAATAATACCATTCCTCATTTCCTGCCTAGAACCAAGTAGACACTGTTATACAGTATACATAGGCTTAATCTACATTATATATTAGAAGTCATTCTTCGCGCAGCGAAGAAGCTCACTAGCTGAATATAATTATTAGACCTGTATTGTTTGTTTTATAATAATAATAATAATAATAATAATACAGGATGCTATGTACGCGCCTTTCCCCAAGGCTCAAAGCGCGGCGATCTATACCAACATACACGCTCACCTGTCTCATTTACCCTCACACACACACCAAATACACATACATCACTCAAACAGGTGGTGTAAAGGCAGGGAGATCGCTATTAGAAGACGGAAGAAAATCGAATTTTTATTTTTGAAATTTTTATATTGACTGCATCCTGTACCATTATTGAAGGGAGGGAGGAAACCGGAGTGCCCGGAGAAAACCCTCGGTGACCTCAATAGTCTCGTACCTAAGTCACATACGTTCGCCCCTTAAATAAATGTATAAATTACAGTATATCTATTCTAATTAATAATATTTAGGCCTATACTTTATAATATTTGAATCTTTAAATTTCCGGAGAAGGACGAGTAGTCTAAGCGAATTTTTTTTATAACTCGAGATCAGAGTTAAATTAATAGTTAGTTAGTTATTCATTGCTTACAGGGTCCAGCGGACTGCAAAGAGCCGAATCAGGATAAAAAAATCAAGACAACTCGAGATCAGAGTTAAATTAATAGCTAATTAGTTATTCATTGCTTACAGGGTCCAGCGGACTGCAAAGAGCCGAATCAGGACCACAAAATCAAGACCACAACTTCGCTAGCAGTAGTAGTAGTATAGTTATTTAGTTAAATCTTTAATTTATTTATTTGTTTCGTTATTATTATTATTATTATTATTATTATTATTATTATTATTATTATTATTATTATTATTATTATTATTATTATTAATATTATTATTCCTACTTTAAAAAAAAAAGAATAGTGTGCTGCTGTGCATGCTCAATGGTGTAAATATGGTCAGTGACGTTTTGTTTGTTTTTGCTGAAGTTGGGTGTAACCCGAAATATTCAGATGGTGTTACTGGTTATTTTTTCTTATAGATTTACCAAAGTTTTTAGATGATTTATGGAAATTTTTGCCTGCCACGCAACATTTTTTTAAATACGTGTTTCTCATTAAAATACATATCATTGAAATACATAAATAATTGCTTTCGTGCTTGCAATAAAAAATGTCACTATTTTTTGAGACCATTATAAACTTGCTTTGCCTTGGGCTGAAGGGACATCAACGTATCCATAGCGCTTTGAAGTTTTGTCATGGTTTTATTGTTTATATAGATGTGAAATCGTTGTATGTGCGCATTATGTGTTATGTATTACTTTAACTCTTTATTACTGTTTGTGTCAATATATTAATCATCATAAAATAATAATAATACTAACTGCTTCAAAATGCGAATCTCGACTTGACTTACAGCTTGAAGCTGTGCAGATCGAGAAAGAATTAGATCTAGAAGCAACAGCGGCTATTTTTATGCACGGATATTTCACCACAGGCTCTGAAGTCTTTTCTTTCGTCTTTGTAAACTCGTGGTAGTATCGTACCGTAGTATAGTATGTAATTGAGGCCTATGAAAGAGGAGACTTCCCACCCTGTGGTTTCACGTAGTGCTGCCAGCCTTCGTTCGTAAAACATCGGATAGCTTCGCTCGACTCGGAGAGCTTCGTTCAACTTCGGTAATTGCCTTTTTCGGCGAATGACTGGAACTAGGTTGGAAAAAACAAGTTCGCGTCCGGAACCCCCGTAACATCCCCCCCCCCCTTTAGCACAGCCCTGTGCAGGAAGTCCTGCTAAAATAAAATGTCAAGTATTTCGTCCCGATCAAAAGTGTTTTCCTGGCGACGTGTTCAATATTCCGCTCTCTCAGTTCAATACGCTCATCTTCTCAGTCGATCCAAATATTTTTATAAATGTTTAATGATAAAATTTAATGATAAGATGGATATTTGTCAAATATTTTAATAATTATATGAACATGATTCTCGCGCACAATTCGGGGCTACACGTTACTGGATTTTCCCCCTGAGATAAACCTACAGAGGAGGTGACCCAATATAGAAACATGCCCCATATTCACCCTCTCCACTCCCATTTATTCCCACCTCCTCTTCATTTATGTCAAATGGAGAGCGCCGTTGGTTCATTGGTGTACGCAGTGTACTCGAATGATAACATTGCAACCTGTACATGCAGTGGTTGGAACCTCGTTGATTGCATGGAGTTTAAAATAATAATAATAATAATAATAATAATAATAATAATAATAATAATAATAATAATAATAATAATAATAATAAAATTTAATTAAAAAAAAAAAAACTTGAAACACTGGGCCCCTACTCCTTCGGATGAGAGTGTAAACCGAGGTCCAATCTGTGCACGCAAGTATTCCATGGCATGGACTTTAAAGATCTTGACACGCATGTTCTAGACAGGTGAATGCCGGCTACACAGATAACCCCAGCACTCACTAGGTTTCCATTCCCGGTCGCCAAGGATTGTGCTCAGTCGTCTTGGCGTCAGATTATTTCCCCCAAAGGTTGCAAGTGTGCGCTTCGGGCGGCTTAAGTTAAATCCTGTTTCGGCTAGCGCCTTGAGTTAGAAAAGCGCTATATAAAACGATTAAATAAATCAATTTTCAATTCACGAGTACCCAAAAGCAGCCACCCAAACCATACAATGTTGTTTGGTTCTCAAAGCGGCTCATTCCATTAAATATGATGTCGATTTGACGCTTGTAGCATCATTGCAGTATCGTTATAGTATAATTGCCATTTTATTTGCATCGCATACAGTTTAAATAAAATCTGCAGAACTGCACACCGCTTTGCACGAGAAAAATCGTCAAGTTATGCAGCGGCAAACTAACTTATCTGCAAGTCACTGCCTTAAAGTTCTGGGTCATGCATGTCATCTATTAGCGTGAATAATACTCCGTGTGGATGTAGAAACGCCGGTATTGTCACACGTTCTTTATGCTCTACCTACGTTCTTTGGATGTCCCCATTATTTTGATGTCAAAACAGTGCTCCGTTAGGGTTAGAGTTGTGTTAGGGTTAGGCTTATGTTAATGGTTTGTGTTAGGGTTTGGGTTAGGGTTGGGGTTAGTTTGGATTCAAGTTAGGTTAGCTTTAAAAAATTGACAACTTTTTTTAATATGTAAAAACAACGTATGTGGCGTTTTATGAAAGTAATAGCAACGGCGTTTTTACATGGTTGTGTGTGTGTGCGTGTGTGTGTGTGTGTGTGTGTGTGTGTGTGTGAGAGAGAGAGAGAGAGAGAGAGAGAGAGAGAGAGAGTGTGAGTGAGTGAATGTGTGTATGGGCATGTAGAAACGACGTTCTGATGACACACACATGAAACTCCACATGGTTTCTTCTGACTTTTTTGGAAGGCCGTACTATTTTGACGTCAAAATAGTTCTTCGTTGAGTGAGAGCTGTTTTATGATTAGGGTTAGGTTAGGGGTTAGGGTTAGGGTTAGGGTGAAGGGGTTAGGGTTAGGGTTAGGGATAGCTTCAAAAAATGAACAAATTTGTAAAAAATGTCAAAGTAACGTAGTAGAGTTTCATGAAAGTCATTACAACGGCGTTTCTACACGGTTGTGTGTGTGTGTGTGTGTGTGTGTGTGTGTGTGTGTGTGTGGGCATGTAGAAACGACGTTACAGTGACACACTCATGAAACTCCACATGGTTTCTTTTGACTTTTTTGGAAGGCTGCCCTATTTTGACGTGAAAATAGGGTTCCGGTAGAGTTACAGCTGTTTTAGGCTTAGGGTTAGGTTAAGGGTTAGGGTTAGGGTAAGGGTTAGCTTCAAAAATTAGAAAATGTCAAAATAATGTCAAAGAAATGGAAAGTGTGTCAAAATAATCCCTTTTTTTTTCACAACAGTCATCAGAACGTCGTTTTTACAAACATATGTGTGTGTAGATGTGTGTGCGTGTGGGCATGTAGAAACGACGTTCTCATGACACACACATGAAACTCCACACGCTTTCTTCTGACTTATTTGGAAGGCCGTACTATTTTGACGTCGAAATAGTTCCCCGTTGAGTTAGAGCTGTTTTAGCATTAGGGTTAGGTTAATGGTTAGGGGTTAGGGTTAGGGTTAGTGTTAGGGATAACTTCAAAAATTGGAAAATGTCAAAATAACGTCAAAGAAATGGTAAGTGTGTCAAAATAATCCCTGTTTTTTTCACAACAGTCATCAGAACGTCGTTTCTACAAAAATGGGTGTGTGTGTGGGGGGTGGGGGGAGTGTGTGTGGGTGTGTGTGTGTGTGTGTGTGTGTGTGCGTGTGTGACCAGTTCTGATCTCGACCTCAGATATATTTTAATTAGCGCATCTGTGTCGAGTATGATGATGGGTCTTCCATCTTGCACAGATCTGTCGACATGTCGGGTGCGGTACAGTATTAACCGCGCAGAAAGGGTTAAATGGTTGAGAGTGAGAGAGACAGAGAGAGAGAGAAAGAGAGTGAGGGAGAGGGGTGGGGGATGGGCGTAGGGTGGTGTGCGTGGAGAGAATGTGCAGCTAAATTTAGCACGCTGGGCGGCAAGCATGACTAAAATGGTGTTAACCAAGACCGACAATTACCCAGTCACGTGATATTAAACGGATAAGGAAGTGGCAGATTTACCGCGCATGCCGTCCTGCCATTTGGCGGTACTTTAGCTGTTTGCGGTGTTTATCTTCACCCGAAACGAAGGCAATATGATACACAAACCTATAAACCTATGTCCTCTAGTTTTATATATAAAGTTCACACAAATTTGTTAACGCAAGCTCACACACATTTTTATATACAAGCTTCACACAAACTGATTTAAATTCATGTCCGTTGTTTCAAAATGAATGGAAATGAATGTCTGCTGGGAATGTAGTGAGTCTGGAAGTGAGGTTCGCAGCTGGCGCCAGTGGAGAAGTAACAACAGTCATGAAGGTCTCACGCCTTGAAGTAACTAAATAACATTGAAGTTTAACTTCTTCACCCACCATTGGCGATAGGGCAGACGGGGATAACCATTCCCAGGGAAGAGGGGGTAAGGAGTTGAATCAACACTGAACCCCCAGAGCAATCATACCTCTAAGATGGACAGCCAGAGCAGTATCTACCACAAAATTGCCACCTTTATCTTCGCTTGCTCAGGACGGCCTTCAAACCTTGGTCGTCGGTGTGCCAGGCAAACGATCTAATATTGAGCACGGCGGTGAAGCCATTTTGCCGCCCTTCAGCAACAAAATTAAGATTATTATCTTAGCTCTAAAATTAATGAAGTCATCAAAAGCCTGTATGACAAGGCTACCAGTGCAGTCCTCCACAACAGCGCCATCGGAAACTGGTTCAGAACAACAATCGTTGTGCGTCGGGGATGCCTACTCTCTCCAACACTCTTCAACATCTTCCTAGAGCGCATCATGTCAGAGGCCCTTGCAGATCACGAAGGCACAGTCAGCATAGGGGGAAGAGCAATCTCCAACCTTCGTTTTGCGGATGACATTGATGGTACAGAGGCTTGAAACCACCTCCAGAGCCTGTGGAATGGAAATAAGTGCAGAGAAGACCAAAATGATGACCAACAACACCAATGGCATCAACACGGACATCAAATCCAAGGCCAATCCCTCAACATAGTGCATAGCCTTAAATATTTAGTAGCCATTGTATCAGGCAATGGGTCCCGACAGGACGTCCTCTCCAGGATCGCACAAACAACTGCTGTCCTGGCGAGGTTGAAGCCAATTTGGAAAGACAGGACCATCAGCCTACATTCCAAGGTAAGACTGATGCGTTCCCTTGTAATCTCCATATTCCTATACGCTTGCGAAGCATGGACCCTCACAGCAGATCTACAACGTTGAATACAAAGCATGGAGATGAGATGCTACAGAAGACTTCTGGGCATTTCCTATACCCAGCACATCACCAACGACGAAGTCCGACAGACCATCACACAAGCCATTGGACAACACTATGACCTGCTCACAGTCATGAAGAAACGGAAACTCCGATGGTATGGCCACGTCACCAGATCATCAGGTCTTGCAAAGACCATCCTGCAAGCACAGTGCAAGGAGTTAGAAGAAGAGGGAGATCGAAAACGAGGTGGGAGGACAACATTCGAGAATAGACTGGTTTGACACTGAGCGAAACCATCAGGGTTGCTGAGGACAGGGAAAGATGGGGTACGCTGGTGAAACGATCATCTATGGTGGCCCTACGACCTCGGAGTAACGGGATACGATACGATAGGATTGGATCAGCAACAAAGGAGAGGTTTCGTATGGCGTGTACCAGTGCGGGGACGAAGAGAAAGTCACGTTGCAGTTGGGATGCGTGGGTTGTGGTGCATAGTTTCGCTCCTACCAGTAAACTCAAACCTCCGTACTTGAGTGTTTTTCACCTTCCGCACGCAGTTTGGGACCCATCGTCGTACCACTGATGACCCAGGCTCGAATCTTGTAGGGTGAGGAGGAAAAAGGGAGGGGAGAGGGGGAGAGTGAGCCAGATAAAAGTGGCCATTTTGGCACAGTCTAGCGATATGATTGCTCTGGTGGTTCAGTGTGGATTTAGATCTTCATCCCTCTTCTCAAAAATAGTTATACCCAGTCTGCCCTATCAGCAATGGTAGGAATAGATGTTACAGTTCAATTTTATCTGCAGCCGCGCAACAGTCTAATGCACAGAGTTGTGGAACATAACACGAATAATTAATTTTCCTGTGAGTGTAATGGGTAGATTATTCCAGACAGACCGTCAGTAAAAGGTTTAGAGACAGTACGGCACGCGGATAGACAACAGCGTGACCATGGTTGAAAGGGAGTGTGACGGACACGACAACAGGAAGTGATGCCGGCCATAAAGGTCACCTACAGGGTGCGCAACTCACAACTTCCGCCTTCCGAGCCAGAGATTGCTTTCAAAACTCCCAAACTCCCCTCTTCCCCCCTCCCACACACGCCTTTACCATCCCTTTCTCTGTGTGAATGCAGGGCTGGCAGGGCGGAGGGTTCCATAAGTCTTGAGGCACGTCAGCGGAGGCCAAGACAGGAAAAATCAATACTTAGAGGAAAGAAAGCAGGGCGGGCCCAGGACTGGGTGGGGCGTAGGGCCAGGAACCGCTCACTGTTGATACTGACGTACGTATGGCTTTTGCACACAACACGCTGTACTGACGACCTGTCTTATGTAAACTATATCACTTTCCTCGTGCACTACAATACTACACAAGGCTGGGGTAGCTCCGTACCGTTCTATACAAATAATAAAACAAATACTAGCACGCTAGAGCGTGCAAATGCACAAACACGCGTACAAACATATAAACACATCCACAGTCACACTGGTTCACACATACAAGCACTCCACCTAATCATACATAAGCATGCACGAGCGCGCGATCAAACACACACACATACACACACACAACGTGTAAAAACGCCGTTGTGATGACTTTCATGAAACTCTACATACGTTACTTTGACATTTTTACAAATGTGTCCATTTTTTGAAGCTATCCCAAACCCTAACCCTAACCCTAACCCAAACCTAATCCTTAACCTAACCCTAAGCCTAAAACAGCAGTAACTCTACGGAACACTATTTTGACGTCAAAATAACGGGGCGTCAAGAAAAAGTCAAAAGAAAGTATGTAGAGTTTCAAGTGTATGTCAGAGTAACGTCGTTTCTACATGCCCACACACACACACACATACCCCCCCCTCCCCCAAGAAACTGTACATGTAGCTGATGCAGTAGATCTTTTTACAGTAGTCAATACTTACAATGGGCAGCGTTAAAACTTATCACACCGTTATACGTAACTTTAGAAAGCCAGCGACAGCCTTCTTTACCACTGTACCAACACTTGCTATTTAATTAGCAAATGGCACGGCACCAACACCTGTCATTAGCATCTACCATTGTATCAACACCGGGTATTAACATCTACCACTGTACCAACACCTGTCATTAGCCTATACTACTGTACCAACACCTGTCATTAGCCTCTGCTGCTGTACCAACATCTGTCATTAGCCTCTCCTGCTGTATTAACACCTGTCATTAGCCTCTACTACTGTACCAACACATTATTAGCATCTACAACGGTACTAACACCTGTCATTTGCATCTACCACTGTAGTAACACCTGACATCAGCATCTACCACTGTAGTACCAACACCTGTCTGTCACTAGAATCTGTTCCTATATTAACAACTGTTTACAGCATAAAACAACCACTGTACTAACACCTGTCATTTGCATAATTCATGATACGAGCACCTGTCTGGTGTTACCTGCTGTCATCAGTCAGCCATCCTCCCTCCACCACAAACCCCGTACTCTACCCTCCCTCACCCTGCCCTACCCCTCCATCATAAACGTCTTCCCAACCCCCTGCTCATCCCTCCCTTCCATGCCCTTCATTTTAAATAGGTGGAGTGTGTGTGTGTGTGTGTGTGTGTGTGTGCGTGTGTGTGTGTGGCTTAATCTTACGCTTTTCCTGTGGGGCAACGCTCGCTGAATTTAAAACAAGATCTGTGACTCCAAAATGTTTTATCTTAAGGCCCTTAAATAACAAAAGTGTTGCCCAGTCTTATTCAGCCAATTTCGTCGGGGGCCCAAATTTAATGTTTCCCTTGATCATCATGCCCAGATAACAAGTATTTGGAGATGTTGCGGGGTTCGGTCACCACCCGTATAATTATATTAATTATTATGTGCTGACTTCGGAGAAATAGGTAAGAAAAAAAGAGGGAGAGAGAGAGAGAGATAGAGAGAGAGAGAGAGAGAGAGAGGGGGGGGGAATGATAATATTATCATAGATCGTCCCAAGACAAGCGTGAAATGAATTATCAGATGATGATGATGATGATGATGATGATGATGATGATGATGATGATGATGATGATGATGATGATGATGATGATGATGAAGAAGAAGAAGAAGAAAAAGAAAAAGAAGAAGAAGAAGAAGAAGAAGAAGAAGAAGAAGAAGAAGAAGAAGAAGAAGAAGAAGAAGAAGAAGAAGAAGAAGAAGAAGAAGAAGAAGAAGAAGAAGAAGAAAAAGAAGAAGAAGAAGAAAAAGAAGAAGAAGAAGAAGAAGAAGAAGAAGAAGAAGAAGAAGAAGAAGAAGAAGAAGAAGAAGAAGAGACGCACGGTTTCTGACAGCCACGGTTACTGTCAGCACGCTTAGCCGGCGGACAGCCATATTTATACAATGTTTATTCATCGATTCTTTTTCTCGCCCAGTGATAAGCGGATAAATAACAGCAGCGGCTTTCTCTTATCACTGCCTTGTCACAGACAGCAACAGATGGCGGCCGCGGTGCAGCTGACACGCCTGAGAACTTGCACTCTCTCTTTCCGTCTCTCTCTCTCTCTCTCTCTCTCTCTCTCTCTCTCTCTCTCCTCCCCACCCCCCTCTCCCCAGCCATATATGCTTGCAGACCTGCAGTGCCGCAACCAATACGACCACCCCACAGGCGCTTGTATCTGGACACGCGAGCGCCCAACTCCATTCTCTGGGTTTATATATAGATACCAAAGAGAAGATGACGCGTCATAGACATAGGCGCTCCCGTTTCTAGTTACAAGCGCCTGTGGGCTACCCTCTTTTTGCCTTATTCTACAGGACCTGGAGCATCAAAGGAACGCGTTGATCGCGTAGCGTAAAGATGAAGAAACCCTGTGCTACACGATGATTACCTGCAGCATCCATTTCAATGGAGATCTGCTTCCTGGGTGCCGATTAATCAATTAAACAAAGAATTATCTGTTTTCAAAGTAGTGGTTTGTCATTAATACAAGGGAGAAGGGGCACATGAGGCGAAAAGGGGAAGGAAGGGAGGGAAACATAAAAATCCATTATCCTTGGATGGGTAACCGGTGAATGCAGGCTAATGGGAAAAATAAAGTGTTGCAACTTGAATGAGGTTGTATGGATAAAGCTTGAAATGTATTTGTGTGGGTGGATAGGCGGGGGGGGGGGGGGGGAGGAGGAAAAGTATGACAAGGGGATGGAGGTGGGGGTAGGGGTGGGGGAGTGCAACGTGAGAGTGAGTGGGATGTCTAGCAGGCAAGTAACATTAGCGGAATGAGTGATAAGAGCTGTTCGGGTGAGCGTCAGTTGTGTAGCGATCATCAGACCCCCTCACCACTCCCACCCACACCCACCCGCCCTGCTACCCGCCGCTTGCAATAGAGGCGTTTTGCGTGATTGATATTGCAAATATTCATCCGATCTCTGGCCTCCAGCCGCTGGACCTCGTGCTTGGCCGGACACGGCGAGAAATGAGATGTGCCGAGCTTATTGATTCAATCGGTCCAAATCACTGCATGGTCACTTTGCACTGACCCTGCGTTCTACCTCCGCTTCTGCTACGACTGTTAGTTCATCCACGCGGACACGCCAGACCAATCCAGTCCCAAAACTGCAAGGGCCGTTTCTCTCCCCTGTAATTCAATCAAGCGAACAGGCCGACCATCGCAGTCTCAAAACTGCAAGGGCTGTTTCTCAGTCAATCGGACAGGCCGAACATCGCAGTCTCAAAGCTGCAAGGGCTGTTTCTCAGTCACTCGGACAGGCTGCCATCGCAGTCTCAAAACTGCAAGGGCTGTTTCTCAGTCACTCGGACAGGCTGACCAGCGCAGTCTCAAAACTGCAAGGGCTGTTTCTCAGGCACTCGGACAGGCCGACCATCGCAGTCTCAAAACTGCAAGGGCTGTTTCTCAGTCACTCGGACAGGCTGACCAGCGCAGTCTCAAAACTGCAAGGGCTGTTTCTCAGTCACTCGGACAGGCTGACCAGCGCAGTCTCAAAACTGCAAGGGCTGTTTCTCAGGCACTCGGACAGGCGAACCATCGCAGTCTCAAAACTGCAAGGGCTGTTTCTCAGTCGCGCGGACAGGCAGATCAAACCAGTCTCAAAACTGCAGAGTGTTCCTTTTTCAATCACGCGAACAGGCCGACCATCGCATGCAGTCTCAAAACTCCAAAGACTTCATCACAACCCTTTCCCAGTTCAGTCACGCGAACAGGTCGACCATCTGTCTCAAAACTCCAAATCATTCACGCGAACAGGCCGACTATCTCAGTCCCCAAACTCCAAATACTGTGTCCTTTTCAGTCAAAAAAGGCTGACAATCTCAGTCTCAAAAGTGGAAGAATTCTTGTGTGAGGACTTTGGTGTAAATGCTCTTGTGTGAGGACTCTTGCGTAAGGACTTTTGTGTGGGGACTCTTGAGTAAGAACTCATCCAGTCTTGCAGCTGCTGTAGGCATAACTAAGAAAAGAACACGGCTTCATACACCTTGCTGTACAGAACACCGCGCTACTTTACAGGTGCTTTTTGGATGTTGTAGTTGTCTTTTCAGATTTACCTTCCTTATTTTCAAATTATCGGGAATCAGATGAAGCCAATGTCCGTCTGTCTGTCGAACAGGTCCGTCCATCCATGTTGGCCCATGGCACGTCATTTCTCAAGAACCGGTGTGACATTGTCAAAGTTCCTAGTATCTTATTTGGACTGGGAGCGACTGGGAGCATTCTGATTGGTCGACGCATTACAAAATTCGACGCATGCGCAAGTGCAATCGTAGTTTTAGTAAGGATTAGTGTTAGGGTTAGGTTTAGGGTTGGGGTTAGGGTTAGGGTTACGACGCCTAAAAACATCGTGAAAAGGCCGGCCCGACATGACCTGGCGCATGCGCAATGGCGCTCGGCCGAAATAACACACCCGAAACATTGACGATGTTACACCGGGCAGATTTAGTTTTAATTTCATAGGACCAATAATTGGCCAGTTTCCCGTGCCATCGCATTTACTCTTTTCTCAAAGGTCAAAGTTGCTGGGGGTCAAATCGTTTATAAACACGTTTTGCTACCTAACAAAATCTATTTAAAAAAAAAACGACAACCGGCTAAATCGATGTTGAAGAGTTTGGGTATATAGATAATTCAACTCCTGGCCAGTCATTTGAAAACTCTGATTTTCCGCTACGCGTCTGAATGGCTTGGCATCGGATTATGCATATATTATTGAAAAGTAGCGGATTGGCTTTAACTTCGACAAACTGCAGCAAGCTAGAAGCAGAAGAGGTAGTCATGAGAACCCAACACCACACATTACAAAAACTACGGAATGTATTTATTAAAAAAAGAAAAGAAAAAGCTTTCCAAAGAGTTATTTTTTGTTGTAAGCTAATTTTTTATTGGAGCAATAGTCACTGTGAATGTTAAAAGGGTCTGTCGAATGGGACTTGGTCAAAGCGGGTCCCTTTAAGCAAGTGTATATATTATATGTTTAGCGGCAGTATACATACTGATAGAAAGTTACTGCTCAACTAGCACAGTGAACGTTAACAAAATTGACGGGAAGTGACCCTTTACAGTGGCATGAAATGAACTGTCACTGAAAGTATCATACAAGGCGACATGTGGAGATGGGTGGAACGAAATAAAGCCTTTGTGAGCGGTGAAGGGTCAACCCACTTGAGACGCCACCCACAGAAAGAGACGAAACCACTCTCTGTTCACACCGTCGTCCACAACCAACAACTCAACCCTCATTACACCTCCCTCCCACCTCACTCCTTTCCTCCTAAAAAAATTAGGAAAATCCTTTTTGGAGATTTTGGACTCAAACAGTAAACCCAATCTAGAGATTGCTGGTAAGTACCGCCAGAAGTTTTACTTCCACCCGCTAACCACGTCCACTAGCGTTGCTTAAAAAAATCCGTCTGCAACTTCTTACCTGAATCATCCAGTGGTGAATGAGCACCTGGTGCCTACTTCCCATCTTACCTCTGAGGGTGGCGCAGAGGAGCGCTGGACCACCGTTCCCGGTAGGCGTAGGGCTAGGAATAGACCTTCACCTCTCTCCGCTCCTCTGCCGAACCATTGTCTCTGCCGTTTCTCGGTAGTGATCAAGTTCATAGGGAACTTAGACCCTGGGATATTAAAATCACAGAGCTGGCGTATGATCGAATGGTTACGGGAGGCTATTGGTCCCATTGATAGAGTCAGACCGCTAGGCGATGGATTTCTAGTAGGCTGTGCCTCGTCTGCCCAGCAACAAAAGCTACTTGGTCTGTCCAGTCTGGGCCAGGCTAAAGTTTCTAGCTCTGTTCCTTGCCCGGTTGTGGAGGGAGTCATTCGCGACATTCCCCCTGCGGTTTCAAATGACGAGGTCAAAGCTAGATGTGAGGGATCGGTGGATCCTGATGGATCTATTAGGGCCTGTTCTGTTAGGCGGTTTCAGCGCTTGCTCCGTTCTGATGGTTCACCTTCAACCTCAGTTCGAGTTACTATTGAGGCTCTGAGCCTGCCATCTGCACTACTTATTAACAAAAGAGAGTTTCCTGTGAGGCAGTTTGTCGCGGAGGTGATTCGTTGTCATCGCTGTCAGCGCTACGGCCATACCAGGAAATTCTGTAACTCTGTTCAAGTTTGGTCTTCGTGTGGCAAGCCTGGTCACTCTGGCGCCCAGTGTAGAGCACAGAAAAGAAAATGCCCTAATTGCCAGGGCGACCACTCGGCATCTAACCAAAATTGTCCTGCCCTGAGGGAGCGCGCAGTTGCGAACCGTTTCAGGGCAGCAAATTACACGCCGCGGGTTCAAGCCATCGGACTTGCTCGTAAACAGCTTTGTACAGCAGCAGTATCTCAGCCGGTATCCGTCAAGCCTGCGTGGAGAGTGCCTTGCACTCCTGCTGCTCCCGCCGAGACTACTTCTCCCTCGTTACCTCGCACGGACCTTCCCGTTCAGATATCTAGTCAGTTGTCTCCTAGTGTCGTGGATTCGTGCTCCCCTGCAATGGGTCCTGCGCTTCTTCGAGATGGTCGCGACCCATGGACCGTAGTTCTCAAACTAGAGACACTGGTTGACAAACTGGTACATACAGTCACCGGGCTGGTTGACATGGTCCATAGCCTGGCTGATCGGATCCCAACCACGCCTGTCCTGCGTACTGTGGACTCTTTTATTCAGACTGACTCCGTTAGTACTGTACCAGTGCCTGTTAGTGCTCGTGATGCGCCGTCACAGACTCCGTCGGCTGCTTCCCAGACCAAAGCTAAAACTAAGACCTGTTTCACTCAGGCTGATCGCGGCTCTCCCGATTTCCTCAGACAACTGGAGGAATATGCAAAATTCTTGTATATCCACTTTGAGTGTAGTGAAATTGACCACGCATTAGACATAATTTATTTCGGTGGGGCTATGCCTCGGGTACGGTGGATGGGACATGGACCCGTGACAGAGTGATGCCCAAGAAACCTAACTCCATCATTCGTAGGCCCTCTAAGAAACCGTAAATTTTATACGCAATTTAAATCGCCGGTTGATCTCTTCCATTTTTTGATATTTTAGCACCTTTAGGGTGTCCTGCTTATCTGTATATATTGTACACTTTTCATTTTTCTTGCTGTTTAGCTTTTATCTTTTATAAATAAATGTTAACTTTTCTATTTTATTGACCCGATACTGTCATAGCCTTTTAAACAGACCTGGTCTGTCCTAATATAAAAGTTCCTTTTTCATTTTTTTGCTAAGTAATCCGTATTCCAGATCCTTTTAAAGCCTTGGCTTCCTCCCTTCCTCCACCCTCGTCGATACGCTTTGCCGCCCCTTTTGGCCTCCTTATCACCTCTTCAGCCCTATACCAATTGCTGACTCAACGCTCCTTCCCTGCTGGATGTTGCAGCAGCTTTGAGCGCTCCCTCTTCATCTACTCTTCCTACTGCATAAAGACTTCTTATTACAACGAAAATTCAACATCTCCTTGTCCCCTATACGCACTGTGTCCGGGGACGTTAATTTATTCACTGAACTGAACTGAACTTCTTACAACAGCCAAAACAATGGTATGAGCAGCAGTCCGAAGGTAGGCTGACTCCAGTGATTGCAGCAAATGACGGTTGAGGAAATATTTCTACAACTTCTTAGCAGACTACTATTTTGAAAAAGATGACTGTGGACACAACCCCAAATGTTGGTCATTTCTACTCGTTCTTCTATAAAGCTTTCTCAGCTCAGGAGCTGCACAAGGAGGGGGGGGGGGGTGGAAGAGGATGATGAGTAGGCTGAGGCGGCCTTTATAGGTCCCCAAGATCACCCACTTCAGCGTCACAGATCCCTTTCACAGTGAGTGTTACACATCGGAAACCAAGATTTAGGCCCCCCCCCCCCCCACACACACACACAGACTCATTCGCACAAACACACACACACATGACACACACACACCCACCTACACGCACACGCACACACACATACACACACAACCGTGTAAAAACGCCGTTGTTATGTCTTTCATGAAACGCCACGTGCGTTGCTCTCACATTGTTTTTAAATTTGTCCAATTTTTCGAAGCTAACCCTAACCCTAACCCTAACTTTAACCCCAACAATCCTAAACCTAACCTTAACCTTTCATCTAACCCTAAGCCTAACACATCCCTAATCCTATCGGAACACTATTTTGACGTCAAAATAACGTATAGAGTATAAAGAGTGTGTACCAATAATGACCTTTCTACATCGCCACACACACACACACACACACACACACACACGCCCAAACACACACACACACAAACTCTTTCAAAAGTACGGTTATGATATAAATCGATACATTCATTTTGTTTATGCACCTATTAATAGCTTCGAAGTTGACCCTAAAAATAGACTCTCCGCGAAAGTGATGTACTAGGCGAATGAATGAATGAACATTGAGGTTTAACGTCTACACCCACCATTGGCGATATGGCAGACGGGGATAACCATCCCAGGGAAATAGGGGTAGGGACCTGAATCAACACTGAACCACCAAAACAATCATACTGCTAAAATGAACAGTGAAAATGGCCACATTTTATAACGCCCAACACGGGATTCGAACCTGGGTCATCGGTGTGCCAGGCGAACGCTCTACCAATTGAGCTACGGCGGTGGGACACTAGGCACAGTTGTTCGTTCACACAACAAGGAAGAAACGCCTACAATTCAAAGATTACCAATATAAGCGGGGAGGCCTGGTAGCTCGGTTGATAGGATGTTGGTTTCCTAGACCGAAGGTCGCGGGTTCAAATCCCGCGTGGGACGAACTTACGTGACTTAGGTATGATACTTTTGAAGTCACCGATGGTGTTCTCAGGGTACTCCGGTTTCCTCCCTCCCTTCAATAATGCTACTGGATGCAGTCAGTCTAAAAAAATTCACAAATAAAACTTGTTTTCTAGTCCGACTTCTGTACGTAAGAGCGATTTCATCAGATCGCCGCGCATTGAGTACGACTGAAGATAAAGCGCGTGATAGCATCCTGTATTATTATTATTATTATTATTATTATTATTATTATTATTATTATTATTATTATTATTATTATTATTATTATTATTATTATTATTATTATTATTATTATTATTTCTCTGTTATAGTTAAAGATAAACATAAAGGTATCCCAGAAAAGATGTCTACACTCCAAGGTAAGCCTGCTACGCTCCCTTTTTATCTCCATTTTCATATACGCTTGCGAAACATGGACCCTCATAGTAGACCTACAACAAAGAATACAAAGCATGGAGATGAGGTGCTACAGAAGACTTCTGGGCATTTCCTATACCCAGCACATCACCAACGACGAAGTCCGATAGACCATCACACAAGCCATTGGACAACACGAAGACATGCTTACAGTGGTGAAGAAACCAAAACTCCGATGGTATGGCCACGTCACCAGAGCATCAGGCCTTGCAAAGACCATCATGCAAAGCAGGGTGCAAGGAGACAGAAGAAGGTGGAGACCGAAAAAGATGTGAGAGGACAAAGATTTGAGAATGGTCTGACTTGACACTGAGTGAAGGAATGAGGGTTGCTGAGGACAGAGAAAGATGGAGTACGCTGGTTAAACGATCATCTGTGGTGCCCCAACGACTTTCGATTTACGGGACAGGATGGGATAGGATAGAAGAAAAGAGACGCGTTAGGGATATCTTTTCTCAGGGTCAGCTTCGTAAGCTTGGTGCCCGCCCATCGCCTCTGTGACTGACAGGGGGGCGGAAATGACAGCAAGGCTTGAGAGATCTCAAACGCTTGAAGCTTAACGCTCCAGGCCCGCACCTGCAATGGGAGGTGACGAATGACCCCCACATGTCGTCTGCCCGTGCCTGGCGTCAGCCCCATTGGCTGTAAAGGCGATCCTTGTGAAGTAACCGGCTCTTCGTTCTGCGTGCCGCTAAATAGTCCAGCCAGCATGCTCTGGCCATCATGCACACTTCCACACTATTGATCAAAGATGGGCCCGCCATGATCTAGGTCTTTATTGCCCGGTCCACAACCAAAATAAAAGCACGCACAGTCTAAACATCCACTGAGGCCCGCTTCTTTTTCACCCACACCGCCCCTAAGAAATTCTATCCCCTTATCTCCTCCATTCCCCATCGCCTCTCCCCTCCTCCCCTCCCACCATTCTCGCTGCTGCAGCTGCATATTCAACGTTTTTCGAGAGTGCATTGCAACGGATTGTTGGTTTGCCTAGCTTTCCCAGCTGTCTTTGTTGGACGCAAACAGCTTCGCCACCAAAGGTCCAACCCATTTCCCACCCAAGTCAATTGTCCAAAGGAAGTGTCTAAGGAACCGGAAGTGACGTCCTGGCGTGCCAAAACCCGCACGCTATGCAGTATAGTCATGCAGTTGAGGAACCGAAGTATTCTGTTGACAGCGGCTTGACACACGTAAGTGTTCTATTCCCAATAACACACATACATACAATCACACACACGCACACACGCACACACACACACACACACACAGAACCCACACACACAGACTAATCCTACATAAATCTTCGAACCTTGGTGGTGCTAATTTCATGTACGGAAGTTCGCTAGTTACACACTCTCACTTACACAACAAACACACACAATCTATCACTGAAACATGTGTTGTAACGACAGGAAAATCGTTTATTAGGAGACGGGTATTGAATGGAAATCGATTTTAATCTTTAAATGTGTGACTGACTGCATCCTATGCCATTATTGAAGGAAGGAGGAAACCTGAGTACCGGATGAAAACCGTCGGCAACCTGAGAAATCTCGTTCCTAAGTCACATAAGTTCGGGTTTCGAATTTAATAATAATAATAATAATAATAATAATAATAATAATAATAATAATAATAATAATAATAATAATAATAATAATAATAATGGATGCTATATACTTGCGATCTTAGGCATAGAAACCAGCGTCTAACCACCCAAAAGATCATGAATTGTGTACTTTAACACTATCTTAGGATTCAAAGTGACCTAAATATCTTTTTACCTCAAACTGCATTGTGTTCATTTGTTAAGAGACACATTGGAAGATTAGATTATCTAATTAGTCTAAACTCTTTAACCATAAAAATAGTTTTAGACAAGTTTCACATTAGTCAACTAAGAAATTGCAATTAAAACGGAACAATGACGACGAACTCGAACAATAACAAAGAACTTTCTCGTTAAACGAGAGCTTCGATCGTGTCCTCTTCTTCAAAGAATCTTTTTCTACTTCAAGAAAAATACGAAACGAAGATGAATACCTCAAAAGCAGGAAAAGTGTCATCAATGCCATTTAAGATTATATCCTTTAGCGTCGTAATCCCCCACTGCCCCCACCTTCCCATCCCCCTCCCCCTCCTACTCCACTCCCTCTCCCCCCTGTCCAGGAGATCGATGTGCTTTCCTGTGGGCCACTCCGCTCCGCTCGCCGCCTGTTGTGGCGCTGTCCACCGATGCTGTCTGCCTGCCATCCCTCGCTGCTTCCTCCCTCTTTCTCCTCGGGTCTTCTGTTACCTTCTCTCATTCCTTTCACTAGTCCGCGCTCGACCCTCTCTGCCTCTGCAGTGCCAGCCACGTCGGAGGTATTGCTGATAGTCTTTCTCCATTCTGCCGCCCGCTCTGCCGTCTCTCGCCCTTGCGCCTTATCTGTTCTCCTCCTCCTCCTCCTCCTCCTCCTCCTCCTCATCGGCCTCCTGATTCTTCATCTCCGCTGGGCCCTCCATCATCTTCGGCCTACTCCTCTCACTCTTTCTTTCTCCTTTCCCTCTCCCAAGTCCAGCTCTCTTTACTCTTACCTCCTCCCCACTCCCACCCACCCCACCGCCTGGACCAAGGGCCGTGTGACGTGTTTCCAGTCCAGTTGTTGGCGATGTCCTTTGCCTTGAGAGCGTGGCGAGTCCGCATTGGGCGATCTGCATGGCGCAGTGAGCACAGCCTCTCTCACCACGCTGTAATCAGCAAAGCACGCTTAAATCCTCTCAGTCGCCCTGATTCCGGATTAGCGACAGTGGACAACGCGGGCTAATTGCCGCTGTACAATCGGACACTGCCACTTGATGCTGTGTTAATCCGCGCGCTGTGTGTGTCAGAGGTCACAGGCCGCTGTATCAGCATATTCCCTCAAGCAGCGGTCAAAGCTTGGGCAACGGTCACTGTGACAACAAGCGCTTTTGTCAAATTAGTTTTTCTTCTCTGATTTTGACCTGTCGTGCTGTTTTCTGGAAAAAGCGTTCTATTTCCACCTAGAGCTGTTTTTCTTTCAACTTTGAGTTTATTCTCTCTGTGTAAGCTGGTTTATTTATTTGTGCCAGTGGTGGCGGTTTACATGCGTAAAAGTGCCTGCATTCTCCTTTTGGAACTGTGGTGTGGTTACATAGTGCTTGAGTGAACTAACCGTGTTGTTTTTTTCAGATCCACTGTAAGAGGTCCACCAACTGCGCATGTAATTCAGGCTGGCGAAGGCCTGGCCAAGCGAAGAATGAGAAGAGAGACGGGTGTCAATAGCCAAGCAGAAAGCACAGCCTGCTTTGTCACAGCCTCCTCCCGCTCTCTCTCTCTCTCACGCTGCACTACTTTTAAATAAAACGGCATATGTCCACTGGTGTTACCATTTGTAAATACGCATTTTTACACTTTTGAAGGAAAGCCGTGCTGTTGTTATAGATTGGCATTTAAGGAGTGATGCTCATTGCATGACGTGCTAGCGTTAGTGTTAATGCAATCTTGTCATGGTCCAGCATCCGCGCTTGACTCTGTAGGAAACATCTTCCAGTTCAACGTGTCTTACACCGTGTGTGATGGCGTGTGTGACTTAAGATCTGTGGTGGTTCTATGTACACACGCATAGAGTGTGTTGGAGTCGTGGTGTGGTGATAAAGTCTATGTGTGAGGTGTGAGGAGACCTATTGTCCGCTACAGACGGCTGGGTGATGTGTGCTGTACAATGGTGGTGCTGATGCTACTGGAGCAGTACGTCCAGGTCGGTCTGCAGCAGTCGTGGAGCATCAC
Organism: Oncomelania hupensis; assembly: GCA_036898135.1. Taxonomy (NCBI): domain Eukaryota; kingdom Metazoa; phylum Mollusca; class Gastropoda; order Littorinimorpha; family Pomatiopsidae; genus Oncomelania; species Oncomelania hupensis. The sequence goes on from CM072516.1 coordinate 44,633,401, forward strand.
ACGGCTGTATGGAGTGTGATCGCTGTTTCCATCTTCACCATCCACACACTGTCCTCTTCACTCATGACCACTCCACAGGTACGGCACAACAACAACAACAACCTGCGACGACACCACAATAAATTAAACAGCAAACTAGATTCATCAAACCTTCATATAAACAACACAACCCAAAAATAACTATTCTACCTATACTACACCTAGACCAATAATATTTTCATTACCTCGGCCAAAATCATCGCCAGTGCAATTAACAACAGCACACACAACAACAAAACCAGGCACTAAGCTTGATCATTAATTATGTCGAATGGCTTTATTTGACTTTCCGACATTGTGTGACTGCATTGTGAAATTGTTGCCAGTGACGATGTGAGCGGTCAGCCGGTGCTAAAGGCAGAAGACCTCATTAGTGACGTCTAGAGACAACGACACTCAGTGTTACATAAAGCTTAGTCTCATAAGTCCTCATATCCAACCTACCGTACAGTAACATAGATAATGTCATTAAACCTTATTCCCATTACATTTGTTATTATTTCCTGTGGCCAATGTAACATAGCTCACAGGGTCTTTTTCCTACTTAATTGAATCCCGATTGGTTGTTTGATACAAACTGATTCCTGATTGGTTGTTTGATACAAAGTTGATTTTTGATTGGTTGTTTAATACAAAGCTGATTCCTGATTGGTTGTTTGATATAAAACTAATATTGGACTGGCTGATAGAAAGATGATTCCAATTCCTATTAATTAGCTGTTTAATACACTTATGATTTCTGATTGACTCTTACAAACATACAAAGATGATTATTATTGATTATTTGATAGTTAGTTAGTTATTCATTGTTTATAGGGTCCAGCGGACTGCAAAGAACCGAATCAGGACCAAAAACTCAGGGTCACAACTCGGTTGAAAGAGGACTCACCTCTGATCCGTATAAAAGATCTCCTGAAACAACCCTAGTGGTAACCCCGAAGGCACTTCACCAGCCGGTCACTTTACAATAAAGGCATCCCACGCAAGGGACGCTGAGACTATACTCTAATTTATCGAACCCCCGTTTACAAAAACAAAATAGAATATAAACATCATTATAAAATATCCCCAAAACACATACATATAAAATGCTTACATTGCTAAATAATAACATCATTGGAAGCGCTGGTGACCGTTTGGCAGAAAACGTCCAATGTCCCCAAGCTCACCCAAAAAACCTCATACACAAAGGAAGAGTTTGGGAAGAGTTTTTCAAGAAAAAAGGTAGGGGACTTGTCTAGCGAAGAAGATATGATAGGAGATTGATAGAACAGAGTATGAAAGTGATTCCGGATTAGCTGTTTTATACAAACCTGCTTTCGGATTGGCTGTTTGATACAATGTTGACACCTGATTGGCTGTTTGAAACAAAGTTGATTAATTATTGACTGTTTGATACAAAGCTGGTTCTTAATTTACTTGATTCAAAGCTGATTCGTAATTGACTGTTAGATGCAAAGTTGATTCATATTGATTGTTTCATACAAACTCTACTTCTGATTGTTGTTATAGAGCTGATTTCTGATGGACTATTTCTGTATTTTGATTTAAAGCTAATTCTTGACTGACTGAATTGACAGCAAGGGTGTTTCTCAGAGACGTGTCTGGTACCTAAGGTTTGACAATGAGTGCTTTAAATAGAATGAAGATTGGCCATTTACTTAAGTGACGGTAGAAGAGGACGAAGTGGATGAACAAAAATATATGTTGCTCAGCCATGTGTAGAAAACAGAATTGTAAGGGCATTATGGACATTGCCCTTATAAAGAGCTATGCTTCTAGCGCAACCAGAGCGAAGCTTTAGAGGTCAATAACTGAAGTGGTTTAGATGAGATAACAGCTGAATACATTATGTTACGAAGCCTTGTTATTTCATTAATTTTAGATCAAACTGGCCCTTTTAAATACCCATATAGTTGATTTCCGCAAAACGAAGAGCAATCTCCAACCTTCGTTTTGCGGATGGCATTGATGGATTGCCTGGAGAGGAACAAGAACTTCAACAGCTGGTACAGAGGCTTGACACCACCTCCAGGGCCTATGGAATGGAAATAAGTGCAGAGAAGACCAAAATGATGACCAACAACACCAATGGCATCAACACAGACAACAAAGTCCAAGGCCAATCCCTCAACACAGTGCATAGCTTCAAATATTTAGGAGCCATTGTATCAGATAATGGGTCCCCACAGGGAGTCCTATCCAGGATCGTACAAACAACTGCTGCCATGGCGAGGTTGAAGCCAGTTTGGAAAGACAGGACCATCAGCCTACATTCCAAGGTAAGAATGCTGCCCTCCCTTGTCATCTCCATCTTCATACACGCTTGCGAAGCATGGACCCTCACAGCAGATCTCCAACGAAGAATAAAAAGCATGGAGATGAGGTGCAATAAAAGACACATCAGTTCTAGCATGTCCTAAGAACAGAGAAGTAGAATAAATCCTCCCAATTCTCCGAGAAGAAGTTGAGGCAGCAGTGCAATCGCTGAAGAAGCGGAAGTCAGCGGGAGTGGACAACACACCCGCAGAACTGCTTCAAGCAGGAGGAGAAGCGATGATTAACGCACTCACCATTATCTGCAACAAGATCTGACAGAGTAGGGAGTGACCTATATTATGAACCCAACCGCTTGTCATCACTCTTCCCAAAAAACGATAACCTTCAGGAATGTGAAAATTACCGCACCATCAGCCTCATCAGCCATCCCAGCAAGGTCCTCCTGAAAACAATACTCAACAGGTTGAAAACCCAAGCTGAACAAATCATAGCTGAAGAACAATCAGGATTCAGGGCAGGGCAAAGTACCACTGAACAGATTTTCAACCTCAGAATAATCTGCGAAAGATACCTACAGCACCAACAACATCTATATCATGTGTTCGTAGACTTCAAAAAGGCGTTTGACCGAGTCTGGCATGCGGCTTTGTGGGCAACCATGAGAATGTACAACATCAGCCCTAGAATTATTGAAGTCATCAAAAGCCTGTACGACAAGGCTACCAGTGCAGTCCTCCACAACAACACCATCGGAAACTGGTTCAGAACAACAATCGGTGTGCGTCAGGGATGCCTACTCTCTCCAACCCTCTTCAACATCTTTCTAGAGCGCACCATGGCAGATGCCCTTGCAGATCACGAAGGCACAGTCAGCATAAGGGGAAGAGCAATCTCCAACCTTCGTTTTGCGGATGACATTGATGGATTGGCTGGAGAGGAACAAGAACTTGAACAGCTGGTACAGAGGCTTGAAACCACCTCTAGATGAGGTGCTACAGAAGACTTCTGGGCATTTCCTATACCCAACACATCACCAACGACGAAGTCCGACAGACCATCACAGAAGTCATTGGACAACACGATGACCTGCTCACAGTGGTGAAAAAACTGAAACTTCAAGAGTATGGCCACGCCACCAGATCATCAGGTCTTGCAAAGTCTATCCTGCAAGGCACAGTGCAAGGAGGTAGAAGAAGAGGGAGACCGAAAAAGAGGTAGGAGGACAACATTCGTGAATGGACTGGTTTGACACTCAGCGAAACCATCGGGGTTGCTGAGGACAGGGAAAGATGGAGTACGCTGGTGAAACTATTATCTTTGGTGCCCCTACAACCTCCGAGTTACGGGATAGGATAGGATAAACAAAAACTATCTCTCACTTTACCAGTCCCTTAATCTATCTGGACCTCATGGGGCCGATTGACGACGCTCCGTCCAAATCTGTACGGACTGACAAAGGAAACCTGTTGACTGATTTGCTGGCAATGTAAATCTGGGAAACAGCCAGCTGATTCAGAAAATCAAGTTTCGTGGGACTTATTGGTTGTTTAATCGTGAAGACTAAAAACAGGAAACTCGTATTTCCTGTATTTGGTTTAGGTATATGTCATTATTCCCTCGTCAAGAGACAGTGGTTGTCATGGCTGTCTGCTCTGCGGACAATGGCTTCATTGATTTAATTATTTAAAAGACCCCAATGCCAAGGCTTTATTTACTGTTGGAGTAAACGGGCTTACAGTAACATTGGCATTGTTATTACATTACACAATGATAAAGTGGGCTTTCATTGCTCAAACCAACCGTTACAGTGTGGATTTTCCATTTCGGTTCTGACAGGGAGTGATTTCCCCTGATTAACGGTACATCAAGTACTATAGTCGTGTGACCTCTGACCCCTCTGAAACTATGAAGCTGAAAAGTGTGTTTGTGGTGTCTAAAGTAGGGAGGGAGTCTATTCTATCAACCTAAATCGAAAAACCATACGAGCAAGTGTTTTGTTAGGGTTATGTCTATTTCCGGCTTTCTTAGCTGCTATTTTTAGCTCTAGATTGTTAGCTGGCTAGTCAACGGCTGTTACTATTAATAGACACAAAAACTACGGAATTTATTCATGTATAAAAATGAGTTATTTTTGTGGTAAGCTTATTTTTTTCGGTGGGGCAACGCTCACTGTAAATGTTAAAAGGATCTGTCCCGGGGGCGTGGTTAAAGTGGGTTCTTTTAAGATCTGCTAGACACAGAAAACATAACGTTAGCAATGTAAACGTTTAACATGGTTGAGTGCTAAATGTGTGGTATGGTGTGAGAACGTGTCAAGCCTGGGAGCATGTATGTTGCTACAGATCGCCGCGCTAGAAGTCTGAATGATGATCTGGTGAAAAGAGCGCATATAGAACCCATTCGTGTTGACGCTGTTGTTGTTGTTTCTGTTGTTTTTGTTTTTGTTGTTGTTGTTGTTTTTGTTCTTGTTCTTCTTCTTCTTGTTCTTTGTGTTCTTCTTCTTGTTCTTTTTCTTGTTATTCTTGTTATCCTTGTTCTTCTTGTTCTTGTTATTGTTCTTCTTGTTCTTCTTCTTGTTCTTGTTCTTGTTCATCTTCTTCTTGTTCTTCTTCTTGTTCTTGTTCTTGTTCTTCTTCTTGTTCTTCTTCTTCTTCTTAACCTTCTAGAACCGGAACCTAGAAAAACGAAAAAAATATTTTCTATGTTGAAATGTTCAACTTTTGTAACATACAACTTGTTTTATGGGAAACAAAAATCCTTCAACTTCAACAGTTATACAATGTATCTTCGGTACAGTCGGTCCTTGGGGGTCACAGAATCCTGACTATATGATATATACGATGCATTACCTTTGTTTTAAACTTTCATAAACACAAACAGCGCAAACTTATCTTTTGTACTTTTCCTTATTACGCTTTGCTTTCATAAACCATTTGCCAGTTGCTGACTGTGATGGTAGTTAAGATATCTCTATTTTATCTATTTAGTATTTCAATGTTTGACTTGGATTTTGAATATTGAAAATGATTCTGGACCTTCAAATTAATAAAAACTAATTACACTATATGTATCAAAGTGAACAGCATTATTTAAATAAAAGAATGGGGGTGGGGAAATTTGGAGGGGAGTGGGGAGGGGCGGTATAAGGAAGATATTATAAGGTTGCCTAATTCTGCTGTTTTAGTAGATTGTGCAGAACAATGCTGCATGTAAGAGTCGCTGTTGGTTGAAAGGGTGTGCGCAGAGGCAAAACAATTGAAGCATTGAATGTTAAGCAATAACAGTGCAGGCAGTGGTCCAAAGGTCGTTGACGGCCTGGAATGCCGACAACAATAACATGACTGAGGCACAGGCAAGCGCCCCTTACTCCTTCGCCCTTCGGACAAGAGTATAAACAGGGGTCTGGTCTTTGCACGCGTGCGCATTTGATCGCATGGACTTTAAAGCTCATTATACGCTCATGTCTGAGATGGATTTGTGCCTGCTACACAAATACACCCAGCCCGCAATAGGTCCTCTCTCTCTCTCTCTCTCTCTCTCTCTCTCTCTCTCTCTCTCTCTCTCTCTCTCTCTCTCTCTCCTTCTCTGTTTGTCTGTATCTCTCTGTCTGTCTGTATCTCTCTGTCTGTCTGTCTTTCTCGCTTCCTCCCTCCCTCCCATTCCATCTCCGGTTGCCCAAATTCGTTTTTAGTTGTCTGGGACGTCATACAGTAGGTGGGCGCTTCGGGCGTCTTGAGTTCGTTCCTTTATTGGTCAGCACCTTGAGCCGCTCTTGAGCTGGAAAATCACTTTGTAAGAACGATGTAAGAAATCACAATGTTGCACCTTCACAAGGAATCGTGAGGTAGGGACACGAGACAGTAAATCCGAAGTGAATGCTTTGGTGCAGTTAGGCCAAATTAGCCGTGGCTCCATCATGAGATCTGACAGGGGTGGCGGTCGCCTTCGACGGCACCGAAAGGTTTAGCTCTTGTAGTATAAAGCATTACAGCAGAGTGGATAGTTCAGTTGACTAATTAAAATTGTATTCCTAGCAGACGCAGATTTGTTTCTGATTGTGGTCTGGTCGATTTGTTTTTGTAATGACTCTTTATACAATGGTTCACCTCCTTCTCCAAGGCACGTGAAAAGAATACAGCCACTATATGCTGGTGACAGGAGGAAATAAAGCCAAATATCTGTTGTTCAGTTGCATGGGGCGTTTCACAGACCTACAAGTTAACGTTGCGTGGCTCAGTTGTTTGGAGAGTTTGAATGTGGCCTGCAAGTTAGCGTCTGAGTACGATCCTGATCTGGGCCAGCGCATTGAGAAGCTCTTTGAACCGGTAAGTGCGCCATCTAACAACTAGTGATTTATTTAGTGTAATTTTTTTACATTTAATGTAATGTCTTTTCACGTGTTTATTCATTACTTACATAAAAATTATATTATGTATATATATTTTTTAAAATAAATTTAATTTAACGTCTTTTCACGGAAGTAATATGATATTTATATTTTTAACATTTATTTGTTATTCCTTTAATAATACGCTCGTACATTTACGCTATGACAAAACAAAAATCAAGTTTTAACAAAATCGATGATGTCTATTTCGTCCGTTGCGTACCGAAGCTGGATTCTCGCACGGCAACGGCTCGTTGCATTAAGCTCATAATGGCTCATAGTGGTCTGTAGTGCTCGATGCTTCCAGCGCTGATTTCACATCCTGAAATCTATGTGGGAGCGCAATAAGCTCAGTGATTAAGAGACGGCTAAACAATTGTAGGATTGAATATTAAGCGATAACGCTGGAAAGAGTACTTCAAAACTGTAGTGCACACTAAATAAAATAATAAAATGAAAAAAAAAATTTAAAATAAAGAAATACATAAGACCTTGATGTTACGTACTCCTTTGGAGGAGAGTATAAACCGAGGTCTAAGTCTATGCACGCACACATTCCATCGCAGGGACTATAAAGATCATAACGCTGACGTTCTAGGCGGGGGAGTTCCAGCAACACAAATACATCCAGCAATCTGTAGGTCCCTTATCGGTGTATCCCATTCCCATTCGCCCACAGTTGTGCTCAGCGGTCTGGGCGTCAGATCATGGGTCTAAGTCAGGCAGCAAGTGTGCGCCACGGGTGACTTGAGTTACATCCTGTATCGGCCAGCGCCTTGCGCAGCTCTTGGGCTGGAGAGGCGCTTTGTAAGTTCAATATCATGAATTAAAATACAATAAATACATACACTTATAACGATAGCTTCGGATGCGGAAAGTCGTGCGTTCAGTCCCCATCGCACAATACAATACAATACAATACAATACAATACAATACAACACAACACAACACAACAACGCTTTTGAAAATTCTGATTTTCAGCTATGATTGTTAGCGTCTAGAAATAATGACTGTACATTATAAACCTGTTTTAATATTTAATTTAGTATGTATTACGCCCTGCACACACGTTCCAGCGAGAAAGTCGACAACGGCTGCTGTGAGGTACTCGCCGAAACAAAAGGAATCCATATCCAGATCCAGTTAAATGGCTTGCCACCTTGATTTCGTTTCCCGTCGGCATTCAATGTAATTACAGTGGCTGTGCCTGCTCTATCAAACTTGAACTGAAGGAGTGACAACCCCGCCATCTTTCGTTTTGAAATCCACACTACAGAGCACAACGCAATGACTGGTTGAGCATGTTACTGTCAGAGGTCAACTGAATTTTAAAGGTCTCATTGACACAACACAGAGACGTTCAAGGGTTATGTAAGTCTACAATGAAGATGAAATGTGAAGATTATTTGTAATTATTCCCTTACAATTATTGAACTAATGATGCATGGGAAATTCTAGATGAGTTTTTAATGAGAAATGAACCATAGAAGTAAGTTGAAAACCCGGCTAATGGGCAATTGATTACCAAACCCACCGAGGGTGGGCGTGGGATTGGGGAGGAGGAAGAGGGGAGTGAGGGCGGGGGGAACCAACAAGATCACGAGCAATGCAAATATATTTCCTGACATTTCATTCCAATTTAATTCAATATTTTATTTTAACTGCTCTTCACGTACATTATCAACTACATTATTTCAATAAAAATGCCGGAATGCGAAGGAACCTATCAAAAGCTGACACTAATACCCGTCGATATATTCTAATTAAATGAATTATAGATTTAATTCTAAATAAAATGTCTGTTTTCGTTTTACATGACCAATTTTGGAAAGAGTATAAAAACTGATTTGGAAATCAACGCAATTCAATTTTCGACAGACATTAAAGCATTCATCCACAATTTATAATGCACATGTGCAATAACAACGTAATAAGTATCTAAAGGGGTGTCGGATAGTGCAGTGGTTGGAGCACTCGCTACTGTGTCGAAAGTGAAGCACCGTCCGGTGCGGTTAGCACTTGGATGGGTGACCGCTAAGGTGTGAAGCGACAAACAACAACGCCCCCAGTTGACTCAACTGTGATTGAGTACCTACTCTCTTGAGGGTGGGGAAGGTAAAGCAGCGAGGGAGAGAGTTGGGCATCACCCTCATTACGCTGGCCCAAGATAAGTGTGATCTCCAACATCACGCTCCCCTACGGCCACAAGGCTATGGGACTACCTTTACCTTTTACCTTTTTTAAGTATCTAAATAATAGTAACGTGTATCAACTTTGCAGCAAAAAAAAAAAATCATAATATTCAAAGTATTTTAGATTAAGCCATTATTGCAAATCCAATGTATCGGGTTATTTACATTACAATTGCACAATCTCACTTGAAATCAAACACTATGATGTGTAACTGTAATTTTCTTCATCCTAGTGAAAGAGAATAGGCCTATAATTGATATCATACAATGAAAGAGAACAGAACAAGAAGATTCTAGACTGAAATTGTTAAATGGAGGGCTTGTTAAGGCTGACAGTCAGATAAACCAGCCTAAGGAAAATGGAAGAAGGCATTTTGACAGGAGTAGTGGAGTTAAGGGTTGGAGGAGATGAGGTGGACAGGAGTACGTCGTCCGTCAGTCGCCGCCGCAGCGCTCCACGTCAAGATAGTATTGATTTAAAGCCAAACAGACAACAGAGCTTGATGGTGAAATTAAGCAGAAGGAACAAGAGACTACTCGATAACCCAGCGCCATCGCCCGACCACTCCACCGTGTAAATAACCTGCAGCAAATCTCTCCATTTTTGACGGCCATTGTTGCTGCATCAGCACCGCTCAAAGACGAAACCGTGGATCACACCTGAACTTTTGGATCTGTGTGACAAACGAAGAGAGACGAAAAAGAAAAATAAACACCTCACAGGGAGGTTATGCCCACCGAAAAATCAACAACAAAAAGGCATGCGCACAGCAAAGGAGAACTGGATAGAAGATCAATGCCAGGAAATAGATAACAGTCTGAACTAGAACAACAGCAAGAAGGCTTACCAGACTGTGATGTAGCTGACATGCGTTAAACAGCCCAAGGTCTCCACGATCCAAAGAAGGTCTGGCATATGCCTTACAAAAGAACAAGAAGTCTTATATAGATGGACTGAGTACTGCTCTGACCTTCACAACCCCACACCAAAGAGCGTTGTGGACAAGTGGTCTAAGGCGGGACTAACTTGCCTTGTCCACAGGCCAGAAACCAATGGCGCCTGATAGGTGTGGGGTCGATCCAGCATCTGGGCGTTATGTTTTTCGGAATATTATTTACTTTCGACTGGGGCAACGTCTTGGGGTGTTTTTTTCCGGGTACTCCGGTTTGCTCCCCCAAAAAAATTTCAAAAAACAAACAAACACAACAGGTAGCTTGGATTTGGGCGCGCCACAGGCTGCGATAACGCCTTCCCTAGGGGAGGCGGCCCAGAATTTCCCAATTAAAAGGGACAATAACAAGTTGTTGTTTTTTAAAAACGAAGACCCATTAGTTCTAGCATGCCCCCAAAACAGAGAAGAAGAAGAAGAAATCATCCCAATTCTCCGAGAAGAAGTTGAGGCAGCAGTGCAATCGCTGAAGAAGGGGAAGTCAGGGGGAGTGGATAACATAACCGCATAATAATATTGCTTCAAGCAGGAGGAGAATCGGTGATTGATGCCCTCACCATTATCTGTACCAAGATCAGGCAGAGTGATAAGTGGCCTAGTCGCTTGTCATCACTCTTCTTAAAAAGGGTAACCTTCAGGAGTGTGAAAATTACCGCACCATCAGCCTCATCAGCCATCCCAGCACAATCCTCCTGAAAATAATACTCAACAGGTTGAAATTGTTTGTTGTTTGTTGGTTAGATTTGTGTCCCCGGACACCCTAGGCATATAGGGGACTCTCAGTGACAGGTTGAAACCCCAAGTTGAACAAGTCATAGCTGAAGAACAAGCCGATTCATGGCAGGACGAAGTACCACTGAATAGAGTTTCAACCTCAAAATAATCTGCGAAAAATACCTACAGCACCAACAACATCTATAGCATATGTTTGTAGACTTCAGGAAAGCGTTTGACGAGTCTGGCATGCAGCTATGTGGGCAACCATGAGAGTGTACAACATCAGCCCTAACATTATTGAAGTCATCAAAAGCCTGTATGACAAGGCTACCGCTGCAGTCCTCCACAACAGCGCCATCGGAAACTGGTTTAGAACAACAATCGATGTGCGTCAAAGATGCCTACACTCTCCAACACTCTTCAACATCTTCCTAGAGCGCATCATGCCAGATGCCATTGCAGATCACGAAGGCACAGTCAGCATAAGGGGTAGAGCAATCTCCAACCTTCGTTTTGCGGATGACATTGATGGATTGGCTTTGAGAGGATCAAGAACTTGAACAGCTGGTACAGAGGCTTGACACCACCTCCAGA
>CM072516.1:44649560-44714560 GCA_036898135.1 Oncomelania hupensis
AGCACGATCCCGAGAGACTGGACATGGTGGAGAAGGGACCTAGTGCTTGCTGAGTGTGTTTATGTGTGGGTAGTTGGCATTCACCTGGCGAGGACATGAGCTTCAGGATCTTTATTGTTTGTGCCATGGACGCTTGCGTATACAGACTAGACCTTGATAGTCTCGTCCGAAGGAGTAGAAAGCATTGTTAGAACTTCAACACATACCTTTGTCAAACCCATATCTCTGTACATGCTATTTTCAATTCGTCAACACACACACACACAAACACGCGCACACACACGCACGCACACACAAACACACACACACACGCACACCTGTGGGCAACTCGATTTTGAGGTAAATCCTGTACTGGCCAGCCTTGAGCAGCTCTTGAGCTGGAAAAGCGCTAAGAACGATTACATGATAATTTCATTACAAATAATTACACATTCCTTTATTTGGCCCGCCAACACACAGCAGTCCTGTAGCAGGCATGTCTTCCCTGACTTGACTGGCCGAAACTGCTGGAATGGATTTTTTGCTAAGTGAAGTAAAGTGTTCAAGTTGCCCCACATTGCTCCTTGTGCGCCATGTGGCAGGCCACGGCCCGTGTCATTCATTATTCACGCCTATATCTTCGCTTGCTTTTCTGTTTTCTTTTTCTTTATCCCAGACCACGTGCACTGCCTTCTCCTACCCCATCCCCTCCCCCCCCTCTCTCTCTCTTCCCCACACACACTCCCTCTACCAGTCGTGTCATCATCCACGGCTTGTCTCCCTCTAAAATCTCTCTCTCTCTCTCTCTCTCTCTCTCTCTCTCTCTCTCTCTCTCTCTCTCTCTCTCTCTCTCTCTCTCTCTCTCTCTCTCTCTCATCAGTCTGTCCTATCTTGTCCTACTCTATCCTGCTGCAAATTTCGTCCTTTTTAAAAAAAAACTTTGGCAACATGGCGGCAGCCATTACATTACAATTTAAAACCTGCTCCCTCCGTTTGAAAGATAAGACCTTCGTTTACTTGTCAAGCGACACTGATGATAATAGACAACCCCGAGTTAGAGAGTCCCGTCCTTTTGGCGTGTTTACACCGCGTTCAGTAAGTAACGAACACTTCCCTACACCTACACACACACACACCCACGCACACCCACATACACATACAAACACACACACAAATAAATAAATAAATACAACAATACAATTTTATTTATATTTTTTGTTTTAATCGTCCTTGTACAGCGCATTTCCACCTCAAGAGCTGCTTAAGGCGCTTGCAGATACAGAATCTTTCTCAAGCCACCCGAAGCGCCCACTTGCAGAGTTTTGGCGCACAGTCTAACGCCCAGACAACTGAGCACAATCCCGGGCGACCGGGGATGGGGGAGAAGAGATCTCTAGTGCGTGCTGGGTGTAGCTGTGTAGCCGGCACTCACCCGCCTAGAACATGAGCCTCAGGATCTTTAAAGTCCGTGCGATGGAAGCGTGCGTGCACCGAACTGATCTCGGTTTGTACTCACATCCGAAGGAGTATGCAATACAACGCATCGGTATCACCTCAAATAAGGAATTTATACAAGCGTAGACAATTATAACATAAATCAAAAATAAATCAGACTTGACTTCACCTGCGACATTCCCCACACACCTCTTCAGATGCTTCATCGTTATTGATGTTTCTGCACAGATTTGAAGCATAAATATAACATCTTAAGTTTGACCATCTAGTGTTAGGTGGCCGTTGAAAAGACTTAGACGCGACGTGCTGCTAACTTGAAGTCAAATCTTTGAAGGTTAAAGTAGGAAGTAGTAAGCTTAGTAAGGGAAAGGTGGGTAACTTGGACCTCGCGGTAAACTGGACCACTGCATTATCTCTGAAACTAAAGAGAGATAGATCCTGATTTTTTTTCTTAGAGGCCTCTATCTATCTATCTATCTATCTATCTATCTATCTATCTATCTATCTATCTATCTATCTATCTATCTATCTATCTATCTATCTATCTATCTATCTATCTATCTATCTATCTATCTATCTATCTATCTATCTATCTATCTATCTATCTATCTATCTATCTATCTATCTATCTATCTATCTATCTATCTATCTATCTATCTATCTATCTATCTATCTATCTATCTATCTATCTATCTATCTATCTATCTATCTATCTATCTATCTATCTATCTATCTATCTATCTATCTATCTATCTATCTATCTATCTATCTATCTATCTATCTATCTATCTATCTATCTATCTATCTATCTATCTATCTATCTATCTATCTATCTATCTATCTATCTATCTATCTATCTATCTATCTATCTATCTATCTATCTATCTATCTATCTATCTATCTATCTATCTATCTATCTATCTATCTATCTATCTATCTATCTATCTATCTATCTATCTATCTATCTATCTATCTATCTATCTATCTATCTATCTATCTATCTATCTATCTATCTATCTATCTATCTATCTATCTATCTATCTATCTATCTATCTATCTATCTATCTATCTATCTATCTATCTATCTATCTATCTATCTATCTATCTATCTATCTATCTATCTATCTTTCTATCTATCTATCTATCTATCTATCTATCTATCTATCTATCTATCTATCTATCTATCTATCTATCTATCTATCTATCTATCTATCTATCTATCTATCTATCTATCTATCTATCTATCTATCTATCTATCTATCTATCTATCTATCTATCTATCTATCTATCTATCTATCTATCTATCTATCTATCTATCTATCTATCTATCTATCTATCTATCTATCTATCTATCTATCTATCTATCTATAAGCAAGTGACGCAGAGCGGTTTACTAGTAAATAAATATATTGTTGAAGTTTTATAAACGATAATTTTCAAGTGAATAAGCTTTTTATTCTTCTTTACGTTTTCTTTCCTCTTTTTTAAATTTCTTTTTTAACAATAAAATTTGCTTTCATTGAATTTTTTATGCCGTTTTTTGGTGGCAGTAGTTAAAAGAATAACATTTTTATTTTACCTTATACTAAGTGAGTGCATTGCTTTAGTTTAAGAAAGGGTCTTTATAAAGTAATTAAAAAAATTGTATTTTATTTTTTGAATGCTGTTGTCGTTTTAGCGCGATGTTACTGATTATGTGTATAAGTGCGTAGGTGAGTGTGTTTGTCTAGGGGAATATGTTTGCGTAAGTGTGTGTGTATAATAGAGAGAGACACAAGTACAAATTATTCCATAATTTTATATTTTAGTAGCTGTTTACATTGTGTATGTGTAAATTGAACCTAGGTCCAATTTACGCCTCGTTTAATTTAAGTTCAATTTCCCCGCTTGGGTGTCTAAATTGGACTTTCACAACATTTTTTTTTTAAATCAGTCTCAGACAGAAACTGTTGACAATACAGCTTTCATCGTTTAAGGCCACGTAGGTATAATGTCTACCTTTCAAATGACGTTCATGTTTTTAGGTTGTGTCTTCTTTCCACCAAAATATCGAAGAAGTCCCGTAAGGGGTTCAATATACCCACTCTTCCCTTATATAAAATCGCGGGAAAATCTCTAAGTAAAACTCTTCCAGCGTAGAGGAAAGTTAGTCAGCCCAAGTCTCCCAGTGCTTTTAATTTGGACTGGTATTGGACCTAGTTCAACTATCTCAACGATTTTAGCACCGTTATAGATGATGGCGCAGTTGTGTTGTGCATTGAGCAGACGCTAGCAATGTTTCATGTTAGGCCACGTCAGGAAGGGTTAATACTTGGATGGGTGACCATGCTTGGAAGACAACCACCAACGACACAAAAAAGACTGAAACAAGCGCACGGCGCATCCCAGTACACCCAGCTGTGAATAGGTAGCTGGATCAGTGTAGAACTGAGGAAGGTAAAGCAGCGAGGGAGAGGAGATAGGCACCACCCTCATTAAGCTGGACTAGAGAAAAGGGAGGTCCCAAACGCTTCCCTCTCCAACCACCGAAAGGTTACCTTTACCTGTTATAATGGCCATCCCCGTCGGCCGTATCGGCAATGGTGGGGTGTAGACATTAAACCTCAATGGTCATTCATTCATTCGTTATAGCTATCATCGTGATCGTGTATAGGTCGTCAGGCCCAAATCGTCTGGCATTAGGTCTGTGTGGTCTGAACAGTAAATCAGACCATGCCAATATGTATGGCAGAGAGCGCTGAGTTTTTGTCCCCAGTCACGCCTACCGATTCTTCATAAGATTTACCCGGTCACTCGGTGCAATAAGTTGCACAACAAGCTTACGATAAAATCTTATGCGAATCCATCGTAGATTCGGAGGATGGGATGGAACATGTTCTAATTCCTTCGATGAAATCATAATTTCGGACCAACCAGAACGTTCGGTGGCGACCTTGACATTGCGACTGAAAAAAATGGCCGTATCCGTCATCGTCCATGTCGTCTCCTCCGTCGAATTTCCTCCTCATCTGCTACTAAAAATATGGCAAACAGTCTTCTCTCTCTGTCACGTGGGGTTTATGGGCTCTGCACAATGGAATTATGGACCCTCACGTTTATTCGGTGGGAACTGCTAGTAAGTCACCCTATGAATTACTTTAATAAATTTATTTGTTTAGCTCGTTCTGTGTTAAGGTTGGGGTACAGAAATAGATAGAAAAATGGTAAAAGATTCCTGTCACACTAGCTTTCACACGGCTATGAATCATACGTAGTCCAGCCACTTGATAACAGATAAAATCACACATTTATTTCTTCTACTCTATACAAGATTCTCTAATTACTAATCTAACTTAAAAAGTCTCTGTCAATGCTAATAGTTCGATCGCTGATAGTCTAGGCAGCTGTTTTATCTTCATCGGGCACTTGCTATAAGGTCTCATGTAGATTTGGACTACTGTGGTCCGTTTTACAGTTTCTGAAGAGTTGGACTTCTGTGGTCCTGTTTTGATCAGTTTAAGTGCACCTTTGTTTTTGCACTTAACTGCTAGATGGTG
Organism: Oncomelania hupensis; assembly: GCA_036898135.1. NCBI lineage: Eukaryota > Metazoa > Mollusca > Gastropoda > Littorinimorpha > Pomatiopsidae > Oncomelania > Oncomelania hupensis. Next base: position 44,654,531 of record CM072516.1, read on the forward strand.
CGTGCGAAGTCCTTCTGTGAGGTAGCTTCTGGTCCACCTGTGTAGTTGTGTTCCCTTGCCACGCTGTGGGGTCTGACAGGGTGTTTTTCAAGGTAGCTCTTTCCGACTTGTGCGGTAGAGTCTCCTCAACCAACTTGTCGTTTCTGTGGAGTGGGGCACACAGGATAGCTCGCCTGCTCGTCTGTAATATAAGAGACGAAATTCTGCACAACCCTGAATAATCGGTTTGTGCAGAGCGTCTCACTGAAAGCCAAAGTAGCCCTCAGTGATAGCTCCACATCTCTATACATAAGCGACGAACATTCTGCTACTTCCAGGGTCCACTGGAATCTCAGTCTAAATTCCTATACATACATAAATATCAATCGTGTCTAACTATACACATACAGAATTAATAATATTATAAACATTCAGTGGTACAGCCACTGGTCTGCAAACATACATATAAGTTAAACAACAGTGGTTCCGTATGGTATGCAACATGGCGGCGCAACCGGTCGTGTTTCGCCTCGTGGTCGGCTCTTCCACATGGTCACGCAAATTCGGATTAACAATTCACATTTATGCATAGCAAATTCCACAAACATAATTTCCACAATAATACAAACATATCACGATGAAACAGAAGGGTGTTCATTTACCTGTTTGACAAGTTCAGGCCCGTGATGACTTGAGAGAATTCTAAGATTCTAAGTCCTGCTTCCTGGTCTATGAGTGAAGAGATTTCTCTAGCTGTGGAGATGTTGACTCTACCTCGTCTCACACACGACTGATTCAAACTGCGCTAAGATCTGACACAGTCAGAACTGCTCTACCCGCTTACCTGAGCTCTCATTGGTTAAAAACGGTCAGATTCAAAGCTCAAGTGCTGACTAACTACGCAGCGTGGGTCGGGCTCGCGGTGTGTACTTTAATTGCTGCTGTGTAATGTACTGACTCTCTCTAATGTTACAAAGACTACACAAGGCTAAATATTCCATAGGCAGAGTTAAAACTAGCCAGTTCATGACAGGCTCCCTCAACTGAAAAAAGGCGATGACTACTGGATTCGATCTTTTTCTACTACAGAGCCTAGTTTAACACTGCACTATCCTAGGGTCCTATTTACAAACTAGTTAAGTTGCTCTACCTGAGCTGTAATGCTATGCCAGGTAGCTATGGACACTAGTGACAGGGTATTACTGGGCGGGGACGAATTCTGGTGCTGTGGCCCTTAGTTGTGTTGGGTGGGCGACAGCTGCTGTGTCCTCCACGAGATGGCGACTGAGGTAGTCGGCTCCGTGGTTCTCTTTGCCGGGGATGTACTCGATTTGGAATGAGTATGCCTGAAGGGTGAGTGCCCATCTCATCAGGCGAGAGTTCAAAGACTTGGAGGCTGCCAGGAACGATAGTGGTTGGTGGTCCACCTGAACTGTGAAGTGGGTCCCATACAGGTAGAGTTGGAATTTCTGTATGGCCCAGACTAGTCCAAGGCATTCTTTCTCCGACGTGGCGTAGTGGGTCTCGGCGGGTCTCAATTTTCTGCTGGCGTAGGCGACAGGGAATAGCGTCTCTGCATTCTTGGGGTCGCGCTGTAGCAGTACTGCTCCGAGGCCTAAGTCGCTTGCGTCGGTGCGAAGAACGAATGGCTGAGTCAAATCGGGTAGGTGGAGTACTGGCGCCGAGGTCATTCTGTCCTTGAGTGTTTGGAAGGCTGTCTCACATTCCGCTGTCCAAACTACTTTGTCCGGGGCGATTTTCCGGGTTCCATTTGTCAGTGGTACGGCGATGCTGTTGTAGTTGGGGATGAACTTCTGGTAGAAGCCGCAGAGTCCTAGAAACGACTGTACTTCCTTCTTGGTCTTGGGTCTAGGAGCGTCGAGTAGGCGTTTCACGGTCTTTTCTACCGGTCGCAGGCTTCCTTGACTTATGGTGTGTCCCAGAAATTCTAGTTCTGTGACTCCAATCTGACATTTGGTGGGTCTTGCCGTCAATCCCGTGTCTCTGAGGCGGGCGAGTAGTTGTTGTAGGAGCGTGACATGTTCCTCCCACGTAGGCGTAGCGATGAGGATGTCGTCCATAAACGAGTGTAGGTGCTCGCTGCTCAGGGGTGCCAGGAGTTTTCGCATCATTGCGCTGAAGATGCTGGGTGCGTTGTGGAGTCCGAATGGAAGTACATTGAACTCGAAGTGTCCTTCCATTGTGCTAAACGCTAGGTACTTTCGGACTTGCGGTTGCACTGGTATCTGGTAGTATCCTTTGCTGAGGTCGATGCGTGAGAAGTACTTCGCTCGCTGTAGCTTGGCAAATAGGTCGGTCTGGTCCGGGAGTGGCTCTGGCTGGAACTGCGTTACCGCATTCAGGAGTCTGAAGTCGATGCACAGTCGATGCTCTCCGTTGGGTTTTCGCAACAATACCGTGCCTGCGCTGTAGGGTGAGGTAGACTCTGAGATGATTCCGGCTGCCAGTAAGGTGTCTATCTCTTCCTTGATGGCTCGCTGCTGAGACAGTGGCATCGGGTAGAGCTTCTGGCGGACGGGTGTTGGGTCGGTCACCGTTAGGGTTACTTCGACGAGGTCTGTCCTCCCTGGTCGGTCTGTGAGCACAGTCTGATGTTGTCGAATGACCTGTAGTACTTGCTGTCGCTGGTTAGCGGCTAGGTCTCCGTTGAGTATCACGTCTTTGTAGGTTTCTTTGGAGTGCAGGGGATACTCTACTGCATTGGTCTCCATGCTTTCTCCTTCTTCCGCGATGGCGATGGCTAACAAGTTGTGAGTGCTGGGGGTCGCTGGTCTGTCCGTATACTTCTTGAGGAGATTGATGTGGTGGTATCGGGCTCTCCCGTTCACCTCTACTTGGTAGACTGTCTTGGGTTTCTTGGCAGTCACCCGGTACGGTCCTCTCCAAGCGATGTCCAGCTTGTTGGTTCCACTTGGAAGTAAGAGTAGCACTTGATCGCCGACTTGCAGTTCTCTGTCCTTCGCGTGGCGGTTGTAGTACTTCGCCTGACGGGCTCTTGCCTTCTTCATTGCTTCACCAGCTTTCTTCCACGTTGCTTTGAGGGTTTCCTGCAGTTCTGCGACGTACTTGGTGGCACCTCTTGGTGTGTCGTCTATCTTGGCTTCCGTCCAACTTCTGCGTAGGGCTTCTAGCGGTCCTGCTAGAGGTCTGCCGAATAGCAATGTTGACGGGGTGTAGCCTGTGGCTGCATGGGGCGTTTCTCGGTATGCGAACAGTGCCGCATTCACGTAGGTGTCCCACGCTTCTGGATTGTCGTCGGCGACTTTCCTGAGTATGGTGAGAAGGGTTCCATTCAGTCTTTCTACTTGTCCGTTGCTGGCTGGGTGATATGGTGGTGTGCGAATGTGATGAACTTGTATCAACTCGAACACGTCTTGCATCAGGCGGCCGGTGAACTGAGATCCGTTGTCCGTTCTAATGCTGTCCGGGAATCCGACTCTGGTAAAGATGGCGATGAGTGCATCTGCAATCTTCTTGGTGTCGATCGCTGGCAACGGGACTGCTTCGCACCACATCGTATATGCGTCGACGAGTGTGAGTAGAAATCTGTTCCGCTTCTTGGTCATGGGCAGTGGTCCTACTATGTCTACTGAGACTTGCTGGAATGGCACGCCGACTACTACCGATGGTCCTAAGGTAACTGGTACGGTGTGATGTCGCGGGGAATATCGTTGACATTGGTGGCAAGATTTCACGTAGCGCTTGACATCCTCCGTGATTCCTGGCCAATAGTAGTGTGCGCTGATTCTCTGCACTGTGGCTCCAATTCCCATGTGTCCGCTGAGTGGCATGCTGTGGCCTAATTCTAGTACTTGGGCTCGAAGGGTGGCTGGTAGTACTAGTTGGGTGTGATCTCCATCTCCTTGTCGATGTAGAACTCCCTCTTCCATGTAGAAGTCTCCCTTGTGCGGGGGTGTGTGCGCCTTGGGTAGCTTCTGGAAGCACTTCGCTATCGAGGTGTCTTCTTTCTGTGCTGTTTTGATCTCTTCGAGTCCTGGATTCGGAGCGAACTCGGGCTGGGGTGGTTGGGTTTTAGCTTGGGCCCTGGTTTGCACTGCAGCTATCTCTACAGTTTTAGGGGGCGTGCCTAAGAACACATACCTACAACCTAGCACTAGATCATACAGGGGTTTCTGTAAAACAGCTGCTTGGATTCGTCCTGTGACGTACCTACTCTCTACTTCGATCCATGCTATTGGGCAAGTAGTCGTCGGTTTCGTCAAGTCTGCTCCTTGTAGTTCGACTGTCTTGTCTGTCAAGTCCGCGCGCGATACAAGAGATTCGCTAACTATCGCGTCGTATGATAGACCTGTGTCATACAGACAGTTCGCTTCTTTTCCGTTGACCTTGACCGTGTCTGTCACCGATGGGTGATCTCCGATTGTGTGTGGCTTGTTACCGCTACTTTGAGTTAGAACTCTGTGCCCTGGCCGGCTTTCGCGCTCTTCCCTACGTTGTGCGGCCAACTTGAAACATTCTGCGGTGGAGTGATTGTTTCTGTTGCAGAACGAACAATACCGTCTCTGTTCTGCGGGACCTCTTTTCCCGAATTCCGTGTTGGGTCCTTTATTTGGCCCAGGTCTGGGGTTATTCGGCTTATTCGCGGTGCGCTCTTCCCGGTTAGGGCTTCGTTTCTGTACCTCTTTCCCGTTAGGCTTTAGGTCTCGCCTGAAGCTCTTGGCTTCTCCGTGTGCGGCCACGTACCTATCTGCGACCTTGACCAGATCTTCTAGTCTTTCCGCGCCCTGTTCTACTGAGAAGGTTCTCAGCTCGGGGGTCATGGTTTCCCGTAGCTGTTCCCATACTAACAGTTCTGTCAGTCCATCATACGTCTTAGCCGTGGCTGACTGGCTAATCCACTTATCCAGCGTTGTGGACAACCGATCCGCGAACTGCGCATAGCTCTCTCCTTTCACTCTCCGATTGGTGCGGAACTTTTGCAGGTAGCATTCTCCTGTTAGTTCGAATCCCGTTAGGAGTGCCTCTTTTACTTTGTGATAGTCAGTCGCTCTGTCAGTCGGTAGCTTACTGTAGATGTCATAAGCCTTTCCTCTAAGCCCTTGACTAAGCTTAAAAGACCAATGAGTGGGATCTAGTTTGTACTCTGTTGCTAGACGCTCAAACCTAGTCAGATAGAGATCTAGACCTTCTTCTCTCTCATTGAATGTTCCCAGTGGAAATGACAGTCCTTGTACAGGGTTGGATGCTACCTCTAGCTGATCTGAGTGGGGAGGGGTTGAGGAAGAACTTGAAGCTCCTGATCCCAATCTCCTCAGCTCTAACTCATGCTGTCTTTCTTTTTCCTTTTCTGCCCTCTCTTTTTCTTTTTCTGCCCTCTCATACTCCCATTTCCTAACTTCTGCTTCTCTCTCTGCTGCTAATGCTGCCTTCTTCTGTTCTCCTTCTAATTCTAATTTCTTCTGTTCTCTTGCTGCTTCTAGCTCTGCTTTCTTTTGCTCTGCTTCTAATTCTGCTTTTTTCTGTTCTCTCTCTGCGGCTCTCTCTGCCGCTTCGAGTTTCTTCGCCTCTCTCTCTGCTGCTCTCTCTGCCTTAGCCTCCTGTTTCTCTACCTCTGCATTGATATACGCAATTAGGTCTCCCCCTGCTAAGTGTAAAGCTTCCCCTAATTCCTTGAAGCGCAATCTCAAGGCCACTGGGTCCGACATTGTCAAAAGTGTCTATGAACAACCTCTGAATCACGTGGAATACCAAAACACTAGCAATATTGCAAGTCAATAACAACAATGCAAAGACCATAAAATTCGCAATCAATAATAGAATAAAACAAGAGTCAAATGGCATACAACAGTTACTTAAGCAAAACCTGCAAAAGAACAATGCAACATACAGGCACAAAAATAATTGAAGCAAAAAAGGTTTTAACTAAGGAATAGTGCACCCAAACTGATCAGTGTTATACCCTTACACTATTCTAAGTTATTCTACTTCTACTGTTATCTAATTTTATTGTACTTAGATCCGGTTATACCCAATTCCTATTACACAGATCCTAGCTAGGCTCGCCAATTAAAGTGTCACGTGGGGTTTATGGGCTCTGCACAATGGAATTATGGACCCTCACGTTTATTCGGTGGGAACTGCTAGTAAGTCACCCTATGAATTACTTTAATAAATTTATTTGTTTAGCTCGTTCTGTGTTAAGGTTGGGGTACAGAAATAGATAGAAAAATGGTAAAAGATTCCTGTCACACTAGCTTTCACACGGCTATGAATCATACGTAGTCCAGCCACTTGATAACAGATAAAATCACACATTTATTTCTTCTACTCTATACAAGATTCTCTAATTACTAATCTAACTTAAAAAGTCTCTGTCAATGCTAATAGTTCGATCGCTGATAGTCTAGGCAGCTGTTTTATCTTCATCGGGCACTTGCTATAAGGTCTCATGTAGATTTGGACTACTGTGGTCCGTTTTACAGTTTCTGAAGAGTTGGACTTCTGTGTTCCTGTTTTGATCAGTTTAAGTGCACCTTTGTTTTTGCACTTAACTGCTAGATGGTGCGTGCGAAGTCCTTCTGTGAGGTAGCTTCTGGTCCACCTGTGTAGTTGTGTAGTTGGGTTCCCTTGCCACGCTGTGGGGTCTGACAGGGTGTTTTTCAAGGTAGCTCTTTCCGACTTGTGCGGTAGAGTCTCCTCAACCAACTTGTCGTTTCTGTGGAGTGGGGCACACAGGATAGCTCGCCTGCTCGTCTGTAATATAAGAGACGAAATTCTGCACAACCCTGAATAATCGGTTTGTGCAGAGCGTCTCACTGAAAGCCAAAGTAGCCCTCAGTGATAGCTCCACATCTCTATACATAAGCGACGAACATTCTGCTACTTCCAGGGTCCACTGGAATCTCAGTCTAAATTCCTATACATACATAAATATCAATCGTGTCTAACTATACACATACAGAATTAATAATATTATAAACATTCAGTGGTACAGCCACTGGTCTGCAAACATACATATAAGTTAAACAACAGTGGTTCCGTATGGTATGCAACATGGCGGCGCAACCGGTCGTGTTTCGCCTCGTGGTCGGCTCTTCCACATGGTCACGCAAATTCGGATTAACAATTCACATTTATGCATAGCAAATTCCACAAACATAATTTCCACAATAATACAAACATATCACGATGAAACAGAAGGGTGTTCATTTACCTGTTTGACAAGTTCAGGCCCGTGATGACTTGAGAGAATTCTAAGATTCTAAGTCCTGCTTCCTGGTCTATGAGTGAAGAGATTTCTCTAGCTGTGGAGATGTTGACTCTACCTCGTCTCACACATGACTGATTCAAACTGCGCTAAGATCTGACACAGTCAGAACTGCTCTACCCGCTTACCTGAGCTCTCATTGGTTAAAAACGGTCAGATTCAAAGCTCAAGTGCTGACTAACTACGCAGCGTGGGTCGGGCTCGCGGTGTGTACTTTAATTGCTGCTGTGTAATGTACTGACTCTCTCTAATGTTACAAAGACTACACAAGGCTAAATATTCCATAGGCAGAGTTAAAACTAGCCAGTTCATGACACTCTCATTATCCTCCAAACTTCTCGAACTCAAACTGTTGGCCATAACTTTGAAAAAAGGGTACTTTGCAACAAGGGAGAGCACTAAAGAACAAGGAAAGAAGACTATTAGCAAGTCGCAGTGAAAAATAACTTTCGCCTCTGTTGTATGGAATTCATTTATTTTTGTATTTATTTCAATATTTATACTGCCATTGCCCTACAAAAAGTAGAATATCCATTTATCAGTACAACTTATGTTAATCTGATGAATAAAAATTGACACAACAACAACAAAAATTTAGGCAGTGAAATGGCCACAAGGCTCACATGGTAAAACAATTTTAAAAAGATAAATAACATTAAATAATTTAAAAAAAATTAAAATAACCCCCCCCACACACACACACACACACTAATATACCCAACCCAACCCCACACAGTATACATACTACACAAAAGATCAAAAACACGAAAAGTATGCTGAAACATTACATTTAAAACACTTCGTTGAGCAGTCCCTCAAATTCATTTTAGCGTATAACCGGTTGCTTCGAGCCAGCATTCCAGAGATTAAATAGCATGGAACCAATTGTATGATTTAATCGATAGGTCTCACTGGGCCATAAGTTGAGTTTAAGATGAAATAATATTTTAGCGGAAGATCTATTATTGTTAAGAATGGCATACCAAGCTCCTGCAGACGCGGTTCACTGATAGAACGCTTGAAATGGTGGAATGTTTCCATCTACGTCCCATCAAAATTCCGAGATTTTGTTTTAAATATAAAAAAAAGTCTAATTCACGCTAACAGATCACAATTTCTGTACATATGTATTCGTACTTTGCGCGCGCGCGCGCGCGTGTGTGTGTGTGTGTGTGTGTGATATTTGCAAAAGTTGAATCTAAACGTCGTGTTCGAGTGTTCCAAAGACACCAATGGCACAGAAATGGTCACTTCTTAATGTGTTTAAGAATTCGTAAAGACCAAACTTAAAGTTACCGTTACAAATTCATGTGCTCGTGCATACATGACTGGTAACTATACAGAGCTTGCCTTGAGGTGTGAACTATGTGCGTGTTGCCGGTTTCAGGTAGGGCGAGGCGTGATGTGACGCATCTGACTGTTTCAGACCGGGAGGGAATAATGGCTCACGGGGCTGTTTCAGACAGAGAAAGACGTGATGTGGCTGACGCGACTTCCTGTTTCACGTGTGAACCAAGAGACCGTTTGCCTGTTTCGACCCAGGTGGTGGTTGCCTGCTTTAGATTGTGACCCATGTAACTGCCTGTTTCATACTTTGACCCATGTGACTGTTTGCCTGTTTCATACTTTGACCCATGTGACTCTTTGCCTGTTTCAGACTGCGCTAGCGGGAGTTGCCCTAGGTGATCGCTGTGGACGGACTGACGCGGCCCGTTGAGGGCAGACGGCGCAGGCCAAAGCGATGTCGCACCCTCCCAACCGCCCTCCTGTGGCTGTGGGCGCGGCGCAGGGGCAGCAGCAGCGGGTGCAGGGCGGAGCTGGGGGAATAGAGGCGCAGCAGCAGCGGCATCAGGCAGCTGCGGGCCCAGCATGGCGCGGCTAGAGTGCTGCGTGGGACGCCGCTGCTGTCTGCTCCTGGGCGTCGCTGCACTCGTGCTTCTGGGCTTGGCCACCACCATGCGTGAACCCGTGCGCGTCAACATCACCGCCGTCTTCGAGGAGGACGACTTCGAGGATTTCCAAGCCGTCTTTTACCGCACGCTCCAAGACTTCAACAACGGTAGCAGGGACATTAACTGGTTCGGCTACGCCCTCCAAGCTACGGCCGACCTCAAGAAAGCCATCTCCGACGTCTGCCAGCAGATGGAGGGCCGTCGCTCCTCCCTGCATGTGCTGGTAGTGTTTGGCAACGTGTCCACAATCCACACGGTCAGCCTGCTCTCCCAAACACTTGGCATCCCCATGATGGGCTTCATGATGAACAAGGGCGACGGATACCAACAGGTAAGACTCTGGTTTATGCATCTCTCTCTCTCTCTCTCTCTCTCTCTCTCTCTCTCTCTCTCTCTCTCTCTCTCTCTCTCTCTCTCCCCCTCCCTCTCTCACTCTCTCTTCCCCCTCTCTCTCTCCCTCTCTCTCTGTGTTTCTCTGTGTGTGTGTGTGTCTCCCCCGCTCTCTTTCTGTACTGCACTGATTACCACGTTACCACACTTGGGGGACGTTTTCCTGACGAAGCTGTTAATAATCGAAATAATAATTGCTAATTTTTTAAGTCCCAAAGTGTTGGTGTTTCCTTAATATGGCTGGATTGCCTATTACTATACATCTCACTCCTTCTGCCTTCTGATCTATATTAATAGGTCTACACTTGCCCCCTTGAAATTCATTCTTCTAGCTAGGATAGCTTACTAAGAACGCTATAATTCCATGGCTGTTATGAACATTGTTTTCTTTCTTTGTCCCTCTATGTGTCGGTCTGTCCGTCTGCCTCAGTCTCAGTCTCTGTCTGTCTCTTTGACTTTGTCTGTCTGTCTCTGTCTGTCTGTCTGTCTCTTTCTCTCTCTCTCTATGTCTTTCTCTCTCTTATAGTTTTTGATAATGTGTGAATAAGCACGCGCACGTGTATAAGGGTGTTTGCGGGAATGTTTTTTGGGGGGTGGGGAGGTGGGGGGTGGGTGGGGAGGTGGGGGGGTGTAGAGGGGAATGTAGGGGGGAGGATAAGTGGGAAGTATGTGCATTGTTAGGTGCATTAATAGTCTTAGTTATTTCTTAGCATAGTTTTAATGTATGTTAGTTTAAAATTAATTTTTATGTTAATTATTTTGTTTCTTCTAATATGTTTATTAAGTACTAGCTGTAAGACACGTTCATAGGACCTAATGGTATTATCCTATTACAGATTTCGACTTCTCTACTCTCTCTCTCTCTCTCTCTCTCTCTCTCTCTCTCTCTCTCTCTCTCTCTTTCTCTCTCTCTCTCTCTCTCTCTCTCTCTGCTTTATGCCCTTGAGTTGATATTGCACTTCAGTGGTGGCATTCGTTGCTGATTTTCAGGCTCCCCCTCCCCCCAAAAAATCACCAAAACCTATCCACAGGAAATATGACATCTATGCCATAGGTGTGAGGGGAGGGATGAAGAGGGGAAGTGGAGGTGACCTGGATATAGCAGTCCCCATTCACACCATGCCACAACCACATTTCTCTTCACACAATCCCCGCCCCTTCCCTCTCTCCTTTCATCACCATACCAATCCCGGTTACCCATCTCTTTCATCACCATACCAATCCCGGTTACCCATCTCTTTCATCACTATACCAATCCCGGTTACCCATCTCTTTCATCACTATACCAATCCCGGTTACCCATCTCTTCCATCTGGGTTTCGTGACATGACATGCTATTACGTGCTGCTGCTCAGACCTTCGATGATATAATTATATATCAGCAGCAAGAATCTCCTCCTCCAACTCCTCCTCATCGTCGTCGTCTTATATAACTAACCATATATATCACATATTGCCATTCAATGATTATTAGTATTACGTACTTTATTCTGTATGACGTGATTGAAATCTATATTTTGAGCTACTTGGACGTTTTCGCTGCTTACTGTGACCCGCATCAAACGACCATTAAGAGATAGTTTTGCATTAACAGGCATTTCGGTCCAACTCCGCGCCAGCACCAGATCCAAGCTCCTGAAACCTACAAAAACCAGTTTTGTGATCTGTCAGTGTGTTATACAAGCTTAATGTCTACCACAAATTTTTCAGATGCCGCTTTTTTGGGCAACATTAATAATTAACTAGATTGAACATTTTGATGTCAATTATTCTAAAATAACTCAAGGTGAAAACTTTAATCTTCTTGTAAGTTGGAGGATACAAACATACGCAAGAAACACATCTTATAACAACAATAACAAATATTATGTGAAATGTTAAAATTACATGGTTGTCGAGATGTCACAATGGATTTTGGGTGAAAAGATTTCACAATGTATTTTGAGTGTAAAGATCTCACTGTGTATTTTGGGTGTTTAGACCTTTTGTGTGTAGATTTTATAGTGTATTTTAAGTATTCAGATGGGTTTTGAGATGTTACAATGTATTTCGGGTATTAAGATGTCACAGCGTAATTTTGGATGTTTCGATGTCACAGTGTATTTTGAGTGTTGAGGAGTCACAGTGTAGGCTTATTTTTGGGGTGTAGGGCACAGTATATTTTGGGTTCTGAGCAGCCACGATGTATTTAAATATAAAAATCATTCTGACAGGCGCTGTGTAGACATTTACAATGGTGAAAAGTCAGTGGCAACCCCTGGCAACGAGCAGTCGTGTCTGTCAGTGTAAACGTGGCTGTCAACCCGCGTGACTACATAGGTCAAGTGGACTGGCGAGGATTGTAGGCAGCTTACCACATAGCCACAGCGCTCCAGCCGGAAATCAGCGCTGCGCTACCTGCCAAACGCCGCTCTGATCAATAACTTTGGACTGGATTGGAAACATTTTCGTTTTTTAAATCTTCAGGTTTGGAACTAAGGACTATAGGTTTTCATGCCCGCCCAGGTTTTGACGACGAGACCCTGTTATGATGCTCAGCGTTTCTCTTCAAACGAATTCGTTACTCTATATTGGAAGTTGTTGAGTTGTTCTGCTGACTACAGACATGCCAAAATAAACGCATTACTCTTTGTTGTACTTTGAATTGATCTGTCATTGGGAATAGGGGCTATATAAATACCATTATTATTATTATTATTATTATTATTATTATTATTATTATTATTATTATTATTATTATTATTATTATTATTATTATTATTATTATTTGTGGCGGAATAAGAGGCGACTGGTTCAAGCTCGGGAGAGAAGTCGTCTATCTTACATTTTTTGGGTAGACTAGCCTTGGGTGGCTCCTGCATGCAGAATCCTTTGGTGTGATCATTGGGTTATGCAGGACAAGGCGACACGACATTGGTTCTCCCCCGCTGACCATTCGTCTTCTGCTTTTGGTGGTGAGCTGGACCACATTGTCGGCAGAAATTTTATGCAAGTCGAGAGCGACTTTGCAGAAGAGTGTCGTGGCACTAGTAGCCGGCAACCCGGTTTACTACCAACCACGATTCACCGCCTTGCAGGGCAAATATTTTATACTAGTGGTTTTGTACCCTGGCAAGCCAGGGTACACAGGTTGCTGTTTAAAATGTAGACAGAGAGACAACTGTTGTCTGCGAGTTAGCATTAAACATTAAAAATGCACTGAAATGATTGCAATAGTTTACTTGCAGGGGTCGAATGATGAAGCACTGCAAAACAGAGTAGATTAAAAGGTACATGTTGATGTTCGACTCGAGCAATGCATTGAACTATTTTAATTTAAAATGATAATTGCAATGTACTGCAGAACAGAGTATAGGTGCATGTTTGAGTAATGCACACAAATATTTTATTGTAATTTAGTATTTATGTTAGGCAACGTATTTTTAAATGTCATACCTTTATGTAAAAATATTAGGCATGCAAGTAATCTCCCTTGGTACCATAATACTTCCGGTATATTTGTATTCGCGGTAGCGCATAGGTACTGCAAAAACAGTGATTTAGTTAGAGGGAAGTAACCGTGTTACAACTCTACAAACATGGTTTTCGTCAGCACAGTTGCTTCAAGTACTGGAAGATTTTATGCAAATTGAATTTTTGTGCGCATATAAGTATGGATGAAAAAGAAAGTGAACAGGTAACCTTCAGCTGTAAGATTGGTGACATGAGTGTAAAAGTGTTTTGAATGGAAATAAAACAAAATTTGCGGTATTACGGAATGGCACGTTCTTGACACCGGTTGAATGGGAAGCGCCGCGCGGAATGAGGCTATTGCAGTTTGTGGACATTTTGTTTATTTATTTATCTCAGAAACGGTTAAACGTTCGGTAAGGAAATGTCGGCTACAACGATTTCGCGGGTTTTGAGCGCACAGCAGGCCGATCCGCAGCGCCCAGCACCTGCCCAGATCAGCGTCCATACCGGACAAACTTTACAGTAGAGGCGAAGAAGGACTTCCGACTAAGCAATTTATATATATCTATAGATGTCCATCTTATGAGGGATGAAATGAAAATGACAGCTCGGGTTGGGCCGTGTTCTCAAGGTGGTGGCCGAGAGACGGGAGTCAAATACTTCCGCTCGGCTACATATTATTATTATTATTATTATTATTATTATTATTATTATTATTATTATTATTATTATTATTTTGGTGGTAGCAGATTCACCGAATGATTAATTGATCGAATTTGTCATCATAAGAAAGAAAACGCTTATCTTGCGGACATGTGGCCTACTGTGGAAAATGTAATGGAAGTGAAATGTTTTGGTTGAAATTCTGTTTCGTAATAATAATAATAATAATAATAATAATAATAATAATAATAATAATAATAATAATAATAATAATAATAATAATAATAATAATAACAACAGCAACAACAACAACAACAACAACAACAACAACAACAACAACAACAATAACAACAATACAGGATGCTTTCATGCGTTTTTCTTCGATCGAACTCAAAACGCGGCGATCTGAAAAGATCGCTATTGCAGAAGGAGGAAGAAAAATCAATTTTTAGTTTGAAATCCAGATTGACCGCATCCTACTCACAACATTTTTATTAATTAATCATTTAATCCTCTGTTGTTGTTGTTGTTGTTGTTGTTTTTTTTTTTTTGCTTTATCCTATGGCTCTTATAAGTTGACTCTTCCTTTGTATTTCTCCTCAAGCAAAGTCAATTGTATAAAAACAATACTCTGTACTATACTGTGGATGCTCCGACTGGTGGAAAAAGAACTCCACAACTTGTTGTTGTGATTGGTTGGTTGGTTGGTTAAGTAGATTGTCCGGAGACGTTAATCTACTTAACCAACCAACCAACCAATCACAACAACAAGTTGTGGAGTTCTTTTTCCACCAGTCGGAGCATCCACAGTATTCTTTTTGCTGCAGTTTATTATCCCTTTCTATCGTGAAACTCTGGGCTGCCTCCCCCGGGGAAGGCGTAGTCGCAGCCAGTGGCGCGCCCAAACCCTACCTACCTAACATTATTTGTGAATTTTTGAAATTTTTGATGGGGGAGCAAACCGGAGTACCCGGAGAAAACCCCAGAGACGTTGCCCGAGTCGAAAGTAAATAATATTCGGAGAAACATAACGCCCAGATGCTGGCTCGAACCCACACCTGTCAGGCGCCATTGGTTTCTGGCTTGTGGACAAGGCATGTTTGTCCCGCCTTAGCCCACTTGGCCACAACGCTCGCTAATCTGAAGAAGGAGGAGTAGGAGGAGAAGAAGAAGAAGGAGGAGGAGGGGCAGGAGGAGAAGAAGAAGGAGGAGGAAAAGGAGAAGGGGAAGTAGAAACCTTTAATAGGATAATAGCAATAGACAAACAGAAGCAGAAATTAACAGCACACAAGAAGCCAAAGTTAGATGTTATAATCCACGTTGTACTTCTTGGAGTATTTCCGCAAGAAGGAAGCTTAGACTTTAGACCGTTTATTACTATGACAACATGTTACGAGGATAATAGTGTTAAGCCTACATCAGTGCTTATTCTTACAATTAGTCCTTGTAACACATGCATCCACCATAAAGTTATCCAATTATTATTATACAATTATTTCAACCTGTCGTATTTTACATAATCTAAAGGTTCAACTGTAACAATGTAGAGCAAGCATTTAGCTCTCTCTCTTACTCCGTGTGAGAGAGAGTGTGTGTGCGTGTATTTGTGTGTGTGTGTGTGTGTGAGAGAGAGAGAGAGAGAGAGAGCTAATGATGCTTGGCCAACACAAGTGGGATTTCAAGCTCTGTTTCCATGCGCCACTCAGGAAGCCACTGCATGGCTGGCTGGCAGTGAGAAGAAGTTAGGACAAGAAGCGCCATCTTAGTGTCTGCTAATGTGGCACGTTGGACGCGATGGTTCCAGCAAAGTCCGAGTTACGGCCCGCTAAAAGCTTGTCAACAGCCACAGATAATGCGGCTTAGGAATAGAGTGGTCTTCCCTTGTCATCGCCAACCGTCTGCTCAGTTGAAAGATTATAGTTTGCTTGCCCCCATCCCCATTTCCCCCCCTTCTCCCCGCCCTATTCCATCCCCACCTCTCGCCTTCTACCTCCCCTCCACTATTTCCACCCCACCTCTCGCCTTCTACCTCCCCTCCACTCCCATTCTTACTAACGTCTTGCCAACCGTCTGCTCAATTTAAAGATTAAAGTTTGGTTGTCTTTTCCCCTCCCCTCCCCGTTCTGCCTCTATTTCTTACTACCATCTTGCTTTCTGCTTTCTATGCAAGTTGACCCACTGGCCTACTGTAACCGCGCAGTTGGTTAAGGCGCTGGTTGTTTCCTATGCCAAAGATCGCGGGTTGGAACCCCGCAGAGGGCGAACTTATGTGACGTGGTTAGGCTACCAGAATTTTTCACGGTCAGCCAAATTTGTCTCCGGGTTGTCCAGTTTCCTTCCTTCAATAATGGTATTGGGTGCAATGAATCTTAAAACAACATTCATCAAATTAAACTTTCATATTCCTTTTTCATAGCGACTTTCCTTTACACCACATGTTTAAGGAAAGGAAGGTGTGTGTGTGTGTGTGTGTGTGTGTGTGTGTGTGTGTGTGTGTGTGTGAGTGTGTGCGTAACGTGTGAGCGTGTATGTTGGCTACAGATCGCCGCGTTTTGAGCCTGTCTTAGGACTAAGTCGCGTATGGCATCTAGTATTGTCAGTGATTATGCTTTACATTACATTACATAATTGTTGCTTTAGGTCCAGCTGACTCTTCCGAGCCAAATCAGGACCCGGATTATGCTTTGGTTCACATTTATCGCGCATTATTCAATAGCCACGTGGCTTGGATACACGCTAGAATTGTCCTGCCAATCATCGCCGAGCCCAATAGCCAACTTAGATGGGGATGCGGATAGTACTTGGATGCCACTACTGCAGGATTCTGAATAAACCAGCGTACCTTGCAATCCCAAGCCACCCAGCTATTTCCCAGCGGGGAAGGTAAGCGATGGAGATTTGTGTTGTTGTTTTAAATTCTGAAGAAATGGACGTACACTGTCCTCATGAATGATGTCCAGAGAAAAGAGAGTTTCCAATCGCCTCTTTTCCCAAACTCACGAAATGTTCCGGATCACCCTTAGGTTTCTACGCTTTTAGTGATGTCAATGGTTTATCTTTGGTCTTTGGTGACGTCATTTGTGACAACAATGGCTCCTTGGTGACTGTCAGTTGTCGACGTGTGAACTGACATCATGTGGCCTCCTTTTTTTTTTTTTTTGGCTCCGCTGCCTGGCAACTTTTAGCGTCTGATCCCAGAGCCGCGTTTGTGGTGTGGCATGGCGGCTTTTGTGCCGCTCAGTCTTCTTTCCCGCAAGCCTAACAAGAAGAGTCAGCGGCGGGAGTTGCTGTTTCTCCTGGTGGTTGCTGTCTACGCTGCCAGGTCAGGTCAGGTCTGCCGTCCTCCACCTCACCATACATCCGCCGCTGTGCTTCTCAACAGCCATCTCTCACCTGCAACCCTATCCCCTACACCAGCTAGACTCCTCAATTGAAAAGAAGGAAAAATGATTTGGAAAGGGGGGAGGAAGGAGGTGGGAATGGAATGGTTAAAAGAGGAGGAGAGAGTAGAGGTAGGGATTTGCGGACAGAGAAAAAAGTTTTTTTTGTTTTGTTTTGTTTTCAAAGTTGAGAGCTGATCTAGAAGGAAGTCTAAAACGGAAAGAGAGAACCGGAAGCAAGGGCGGTAACCTCCCCTTTCCGTCGACAGGGAAGCTAATAAGATGAGAGAAATGGAAAACAGACTTGGTGAGTTTTGTGTGGTCACCTTTCCTGCAAGCAACTCTTTGATAACTCCGTCTTGAGCCACATGGTAGCTTTACTAACAATTTACTTGTTTGCCGCAGTTTCCTTGTGCTGAATACAGTAGGCTATATAGAGAGGAATATCATAGTAAGCTTACATTTACAATACAATTAATTTGGGATTTGGGGAGGTGAAAAAAAAACAAACCACGACGAGGGATGGCAAAAATAAATCAGCCACCATGCTTTTGGCATGATGTGCGACGATATATGATATCCAGCTGATGTAGGCCTACATATGGGCTGAACATTTAGAGGGAATCGAACGAAACCGAACTAAGATGAAGAAAAAGACTTGAGTTTGTCGTGTGGCCTATTTTTAAGGTACTATTATTCTTTTTCTAACCATCCCTTCTATAACCTCCTAACCCCTCGCACTCTCCCACCCGCCCAAACAAGTTTTCTACATCCGATCCATAATTAAGTTCTAGATTCGGTTAGAAGAAGAAGAAGAAGAAGAAGAATGATGATGAGGAGGAGGAGGTGGAGGAGGAGGAATAAGGAGGAGGTATAGGTGTTTGTGTATGTATGTATGTGTGTGTGTGTGTGTGTGTGTTTGTATGTATGTGCATGTCTTTTATACCTTTTTATCCGCTCTTAACTATTTTTATGGTACAGCGTTCCTAATCACCTTTGAATATTGAATATTTTTGGTATGTTTGTTTGTTTGTTTTTCACAAATTTTTTTATATTATTTTCCTTTTATGAAATGAATTTAACAAAGATGGGAGATGAATGAGGATAGTGATAAATCCTTAACTAATAACATAAACGAGAAAAAAGAGAACGAATTAAAAAAAATTAGGAGTGGGGGAGTGGTGGGTAAAAATATAAAATAAAACAAAATAAATAGGATAAAAGTGCCACCATCACACAAGCCATTGGACAACAAGATGACATGCTCACAGTGGTGAAGAAACGCAAACTCCGATGGTATAGCCACGTCACCTGATCATCAGGCCTTGCAAAGACCATTCTGCAAGGCACAGTGCAAGGAGGTAGAAGAAGAGGGAGACCGAAAAAGAGGTGGGAGGACAACATTCGAGAATGGACTGGTTTGACACTGAGCGAAGCCATCAGGGTTGCTGAGGACAGAGAAAGATGGAGTATGCTGGTTAAACGATCATCTGTGGTGCCCCTACGACCTTCGAGTTACGGGAAAAGATAGGAGGATAAGATAGGAAAAGCGCCAGACAGAAAGGAGTGATTGGTCCCTCCTGTTCTAACTAAAAAAAATGTGTACACTTTTCTATTACCATACATGTATTAATATTCATTAAGTAATGGTAGATATGCAGACCACTCTGCGTTGAACTGTGCAACATTCATCTTTATAAGTGAAACATGTTTTTCAATTTCCTAACGTTTTCTCAGGTAATTTTCAAAGGTTTTATAATCTGGTATCAAGTTCTTGATTCTGCATGTGTAAATATAATTCTTCGCCACCAATATAATCAGATCAAAACTTGTGTCGGTTCTAATATTACTATCATATCCAAGAAGTATAAATGATTCCTCTAAATGTACGTTCATAACATTCAAACATCTATTATTAACTGCAGTTTGAAAGTGATTCCAAAACGTATGTACGTATCCACACTCCCAAAACAAATGCTGTATATTTTCTCTTCCTTTTTTACAAAACGAGCATGCAACATCAGTAAAAATATTCATACCTTGTAGTGTAACATTTGTAGCTAAAATTCTGTGCACAAGTCTAATTTGAAACCATTTTAGTTTTACATCATGAATCTGTCTAATTTTCTGAAAAATCCTTTTCCACACTAGTTCTTTTCCTAATTTTATATTCCATTTATTACAGCAATTTGGTTCTGTATTTCCCAAAAGACAGTCACAGTATGTTCGAGCTCCTTTGTGTACTGATTGTATAATTTTCCAGTTCTTACTCAGTTCATCAAAACTACTATTGTCCAAATCAAATTTATTACAACGCGCGCACATACTCCTTAATAGATCTTACACAACCTATAAAAGATAAAAAGTCTATATTCACATTAAACTTTTCAACAAACTCGTCAAATTGAAGAATACACCATTTTCCCTTAGAAAATGGCCCAGGCAATATATACCTTTTTCAAAGCAATCTTTATAAAATATTACCCTATTCCCAATTAGCACATTTTCATTGTAAAATACACACTCTGCCAACATTTCTGTGGGATACTGAATTCTGACTTGTGGAGAGAAATCATTATACACAACAAATACGTCTGATCAGAAATCGTTACTCTCTGCTTTGCTTCTGGGAAGACTTGAACCAAGCTTGTCAATTTCAAATAAAAGTGGATGACAAGATAGCACAATATTTTTCCATTTGGATGTATCATACTTAAGTTTTCTCACCCAACTCAACTTTAATGCTTGAATAAGACATTTTATGTCAGGAATACCTAATCCTCCTTGGTCTATAGATTTTTTAGATACTTTTCGGCTTATGCGGTCTTTCTTGATTCCATACAAATTCATACACTGATTTCTGCACAAGGTTTATTATAGGTTGTGGTCGGTTGGGTTAAAGTATCTACAGGTGAGTTAGTTTTGATAATATTAAGGACTTAAGAACAGCTACTCGGCCTATTGGTGTTATCTGTTGCCTCAGTCAAATTCTATATAGCTTTTTTACTTCAGCAAATTTTTCTCTCATATTTATTTCAATTAAATCTACTAAATTGCTTGCGAACCAAATACCCAAAATCTTAAAATACTGAGGATTCCAATCCATATTTAAATGTTGCATATACCGGATTTATGATTTTCGTCTGTTGCCCAGCCAAACTGCACTAGTTTTATCTGCATTTAAAAATAGTCCTGAAAACGTTCTAAATGACTGCATAGTATTTATTGTTTCTTAAAATGATTCTTTTTCCCCATTTAATATAATGTCAGTATCGTCAGCGTATTGTGAAACCTTATACTCATTTTCATTAATTTGTATACCTTTAATTTTTTCAATTTG
Organism: Oncomelania hupensis; assembly: GCA_036898135.1. Lineage (NCBI taxonomy): Eukaryota > Metazoa > Mollusca > Gastropoda > Littorinimorpha > Pomatiopsidae > Oncomelania > Oncomelania hupensis. The sequence goes on from CM072516.1 coordinate 44,674,937, forward strand.
TCTAATCATTAATGCCAATATTTCAGCACATAGAATGAAAATATTGGATGATAAAGGATCTCCTTATCTGCATCCTCTTTTTATAGGAATACGGCGCAAAATCATACCATTAACCGAAATATAAGCATTTATATCAAAACGTAAAACAAAAGGTACTTATCCACTTAGGAATATCTTTTCCAAATCCAAAACCAAAAGGCCCTTTTGAATAAAAGTCTAGTCGACAGAGTCAAAGGCTTTCTCAAAATCCAGAGACAAAAGTAAACCTGGTCTATAATTTTTATTAACATAATTCATCAAGTCATAAATTAAACGAATGTTATCACCTAAATTAAAAATCGCCCTTTCACAAATCCTGTTTGATCGTCATTCACTAGCTTGCTTAAAACAGGTTTTATTCGATTAGCTATATATGCAGATCCAATTTTTTACACAATATTCAATAAAGTAATTGGTCTAGGTTGCTTGCATTAGTGGGCTTTTGTGTGTTTGTTTGTTTTTGGATTCATTGGATAAATTTAACTGTTTTGTTGGTACAGTATTGTACTGAGTGACAAGAGTGCATGTGTTTTTCAAATGTGATTTTTATGAACGTTTAACATTTTATTTATAGAAATTATCACTTTGATGCTTGACTGTGATCATAGATTGTGTTTGCTTTTAATAATATCATGTATTATATAATTCCGTCGTTTGTGCTCTGTGGCATACTCTGTAATAACAGAGCATGCAGCTGCTTGGTTCGCTCAGCTGTGATGAGTGTGCGTGTGTGTATGTGTGAGTGTGTGTATTGGTGTGTGTGGGAGAGAGAAGGGGAGAGAGTTGGAATAATGTTTACGATGAATGTGATGTGGATGAAAGTGGATTATTGTGTATTCTTCCTATCCTATCCTGTTCCGTAACCCTGAGGTCGTAGGGGCACCACAGATGATCGTTTAACCAGCATACTCCATCTTTCTCTGTCCTCAGCAGCCCTGATGGCTTCGCTCATTGTCAAACCAGTCCAATCTCGAATGTTGTAATCCCACCTCTTTTTCGGTCTCCCTCTTCTTCTACCTCCTTGCACTGTGCCTTGCAGAATAGTCTTTGCAAGGCCTGATGATCTGGTGACGTGGCCATACCATCGGAGTTTCCGTTTCTTCACCGCTGTGAGCAAGTCATCGTGTTGTCCAATGGCTTGTGTGATGGCCTGTCGGACTTCGTCGTTGGTGATGTGTTGGGTATAGGAAATGCCCAGAAGTCTTCTGTTGCACCTCATCTCCATGCTTTGTATTCTTCGTTGGAGATCTGCTGTGAGGGTCCATGCTTCGCAAGCATATAGGAAGATGGAGATGACAAGGGAGCGCAGCAGTCTTACTTTGGAATGTAGACTGATGGTCCTGTCTTTCCAAATGGGCTTCAACCTTGTCAGGGCAGCAGTTGTTTGTGCGATCCTGGAGAGGACTTCCTGTCGGGACCCATTGTCTAATACAATGGCTCTTAAATATTTGAAGCTATGCACTGTGTTGAGGGATTGGCCTTGGATTTTGATGTCCGTGTTGATGCCATTAGTGCTGTTGGTCATCATTTTGGTCTTCTCTGCACTTATTTCCATTCCATAAGCTCTGGAGGTGGTGTCAAGCCTCTGTACCAGCTGTTCAAGTTCTTGTTCCTCTCCAGCCAATCCATCAATGTCATCCGCAAAACGAAGATAGGAGATTGCTCTACCCCATATGCTGACTGTGCCTTCATGATCTGCAAGAGCATCTGACATGATGCGCTCTAGGAAGATGTTGAAGAGTGTTGGAGAGAGTAGGCATCCTTGACGCACACCGATTGTTGTTCTGAACCAGTTCCCGATGGCGCTGTTGTGGAGGACTGCACTGGTAGCCTTTTCATACAGGCTTTTGATGACTTCAATAATTTTAGGGCTGATGTTTACACTTTCATTGTTGCCCATAGAGCTGCATGCCAGACTCGGTCAAACGCCTTCTTGAAGTCTATGAACACATGATATAGATGTTGGTGCTGTAGGTATTTCTCACAGATTATTCTGAGGTTGAAATTCTGTTCAGTGGTACTTCGCCCTGCCCTGAATCCTGCTTGTTCTTCAGCTATGATTTGTTCAGCTTGGGGTTTCAACCTGTTGAGTATTATTTTCAGGAGGACCTTGCTGGGATGGCTGATGAGGCTGATGAGGCTGATGATGCGGTAATTTTCACACTCCTGAAGGTTACCTTTTTTTGGGAAGAATGATGACTAGTGACTGGGTCCATGGTATAGGCCACTCCCCACTCTGCCAGATCTTGTTACAGATAATGGTGAGGGCATCAATCATCGCTTCTCCTCCTGCTTGTAGCAGTTCCGCGGGTATGTTGTCCACTCCCGCTGACTTCCCTTTCTTTAGCGATTGCACTGCTGCCTCAACTTCTTCCCGGAGAATTTGGAGGATTTCTTCTTTTTCTCTGTTCTCGGGACATGCTAGAACTGATGGGACTCCATTTTGGTGTATGGTTGTAAAGGTCAGAGCAGTGTATTCTTAATGTATATGTATTTAAAATGTGTTTCTACGCCTGCTGTCATTTCTTTTGGAGTAGTAAAGTTGTTTTGTATTGTTTTAGAAGAAGAAGATGAGGAGGAGGAGGATAATGAAGGAATAGAAAACAGAAGAAACAGAAGGAAAAGATGATGATGATGATGATGATGATGATGATGATGATGATGATGATGATGATGATGATGATGATGATGATGATGATGATGATGATAATGATGATGATTAGGAGGAGGAGGAATAGGACGAGGAGTAGGAGGAGGAGGTTGAGGAGGAGAAGGGAGCCAGCTATTTCAACAAAAACTGCGTGAACTAGTGTGAAAGTTTTGTGAGCTGCAAGCAAACGTCCATTGTAAGCAAACGTTGATCTTTTTTTTTAACGTCCAGTTGATGCTTTTTAACAGACCGAGTTCCTTTATAGGCTTATTATATTTTAATAAGTTGTAATCTTATTTATAGTTGCGCCTTCGAAAAACACATTTGTTTGTTACCAGACAATACTGTTATTAGAGCATCATGCTGTTTTAGCTTTCGCCGATGATGCTTATACTATCATATCAAAAATGTATAGGAAGTGTCTCTTTAACGGAATCGTTTTCCTTAATGCACGATTCTGGCAGTTCGTCGTTCGTAATCATCTAGGGTTTTCGCCCCGTGCTCTGGTTTCCTTCCATCAATAATGGTATTGGATGCAGTCGATCCCAGCATTCAAAATAAAATTCGATTTCCAACCGTCTCCTAATAGCAAGCTTCATGTCTTTACAACACATGTTTGAGAGATGGAGGTGTGTTTGTTGTGTATGTGAGAGTGTGAGTAGCATATAGGCGTGTACTGACTGGTGACTTAGGGGAAAGCGAGTGACTAGCATCCGTTATGATTACTATTAGTAGTAGTAGTAGTAGTAGTAGTAGTAGTAGTAGTAGTAGTAGTAGTAGTAGTAGTAGTAGTAGTAGTAGTAGTAGTAGTAGTAGTAGTAAAACAGTACGACCCATGAGATTTTAGGTGGATTGTGTACAACACAAACACACTGATCATCTCACACAACACATTGATCATCTTATACAACATACTGATCACCTTACACAACACATTGATCATCTTACACAACACACTGATAATCTTACACAATATATTGATCACATTACACAACACGTTGATCATCTTACACAACACACTGATAATCTTACACAATACATTGATCACTTACACAACACATTTATCATTTTACACAACACGCTGATAATCATATTCAATACACTGATCACCTTACACAACACATTGATAATCTTTCACAATACACTGATCACCGTACACAACACATTGAACACTCTGATCGCCTTATGCAACACACTGATAAACTTAAACAACACATTGATCAACTTACACAACGCACTGATCATTTTACACTACACATTGATCATTTTACACTACACACTGATAATCTTACACAACACACAGATCACCTCACACAACATACTGTTCACCTTACACAGTACATTGATAGGTTTACAAAACACTCTGGTCTCCTTACACAACACCACATTGATCATCTTACACAACACACTGATCACCTTACTCAATAACATTGATAATCTTACACTGATCTTATTACACAATACACTGATCACCTTACACAGCAACACATTGATCATCTTGCACATGACACTGATCACATTACACAACAACGCGTTGATCATCTTATACGACACACTGATCATCTTACACAGAACATTGATCAGATTTTGGATTGCACAAAACAACATTGATAAGATTTTGGGTGAATTTTGTACGATTGTACGACACAAGCACACTGATCAGCTTACACAACACACTCATCACTGTAAGCTTACACAACAATCATTGATCATCTTCACAACACATTGATCATCAAACACAACACATTGATCCACTTACACAACACACTGACCATCTTACACAACAACGCATGGATCACATTACTCAACAAGTTTCTGATTTAATGACGGTTTTTGTGTCTTGGCGGTAGTCTTGTCGAGGTATTGGGGCGGATGAGCGTGAATTTGGTGATGTGTGTGTGAGAGAGAGAGAGTACGTGTGTGTGTGTGAGTGAGAGAGTACATGTGAGTGTGCGTGCGTGCGTGCGTATGCGTGTGTGGGGGCGCGCTCGTGCGATTGTGTGGGTTGCGTGTGGAATGTCAGGTGAGGGGAAAGTCATCCATCAGTTCACTCCTGTTTACCGCAAGGGCGATCGATATATTTTACTCCATAACTTCATATGACCGATGAGTGATGTATGTTACTGTGGTTACCTATCCTTTAGTGCTGTATACATGTTATAGGCCAATGAAGTGTATGACACGATGAATGACTGTGCAAAAAAGGGTGTATTTCACTGTCGCCATGCCACACCAAAATCCTTGTAACGTTTTTTACTTGGTAAATAAATATTCTTATCTTATCTTCTTATCTTCTTCTTCTATTTGCATCTTAGTTGCTGATATATCAACGCCGTGCTAGATAGAGGGTAGGTGGGGATACGGGATGTGGAGTGGGGGGTGAAGGGTGGATAGGAAAAAGGTGGAAATGAGTGGGTTGCGTGGGTGGGATGGAGGCAGTGACCTGTCTTGTCCGTCTTTGCCAGCACCGTGATACTGATATTCTTTTAGAACTCGCTCACAAGAAAGCGCCGCCATCTACCACAGAAACAGTCTCAGCCTTAGTGCGTGTAATGTAGCAGCACCTAAATCTCTGACGCTCTTGCGGCCTGCCGTCGGAAGACTGCCATTGGAATTAATACCAACGGGTGAACAGCCACACTTGCCTTTTGTCTTCTGGAAGCTTCAAGCTCAGGAAACAGGAAGAGACGGAAATCTGGAAGCGGAAAGGGGACAGCGAGTTAGGTAAAGTGGAAAGAGTGTGGTTGAGATAGACCCCCCCCCCCCCTTCTTCATCCCCTCCCTTTTGTTTTTGTTTTTGTAAAACCATCGTCACTACAGTGGAGTGACGGGAAGATTGTGTTTGGGAAAGAAAGAAAAAAGGAAGAAAAAAAGAAAGAAAGAGAAAAAGAAATAAAAACAGAAAGGTTGGATTTCAGAATTTGGGTTTTGTAAAACCATTGCCACAACAGAAAACACGGCAACTTTCTTTGTGACAGTCTGGAAGAAGAGAAGGAGGAGAAGAAGAAGAAGAAGAAGAAGAAGAAGAAGATTCAATATTTTATTACAAGAAGAAAATGATTTTAGCATTAATTTGCTAATCTTACAGTCCTTCTTTCAATCACTCACACATTTACTTTAATCATTCAACCGCATTCATGCAAAGACAAACATTGATTTGAAATTAAAGGAATAAACAAGCTAACTTCGTAACAAGGAAACTAACAATACTAACTATAACACATTAACTTTAATATGGGAATTCCATGTAAAATCTTGATCAATAATTATACCTAATACAGGGTGTTCCAAAAGTCTTGGGCACATTTTGACATTGAATATTTCCGAAACTATTAAGGATATAAAAAAGCATCTGGTAAATTCAGAAAGCTTGTAATCTCAATTTTTACATTGAATGTTCAAAGATGTTCATTGTGAGCACCGTTGGTCACACGACACACATCAAGCCGATAGTCAAATTCTTGCCAAACGCGTCCCAGCATTTTCTGGTTGAGTGAACGCCATTAATGGGTCTGAAAATAAATAAAAAAATCAACAGCTTTACAAAAAACGTAATGTAATTAGCTTTAAAATGGCACAACTTTTATCTTACTACCATTCATAGTAATTGAGATATGGGAACTTCAAATGTGCCCAAGACTTTTGGAACAACCTGTACTTTGTGCTCTGAAACGTGTTCAATCTGTGAACCATTAAGAAGAAGAAGAAGAAGAAGAAGAAGAAGAAGAAGAAGAAGAAGAAAAAGAAGAAGAAGAAGAAGAAGACTTTTAAAAAAATGTTTTAGTCTTTACAATTAGTACTACAACATGTTACAAAGATAATAATTTTAAGCTTACAACTTATTCTTAAGAAGAACAAGAACGAAGGAGGAGGAGGAGGAGAACAAGAAGAAAGAACAAGACATAGAAAGAGGAGAAGAAGGAGACGATAATTATATTATAATATAAAGATGTGCACATAAGAGTTGGAGGAGGACAAGTAGAATAATAATAATAATAATAATAATAATAATAATAATAATAATAATAATAATAATAATAATAATAATAATAATAATAATAATAATAATAATAATAAGAATAATAATAATAAGAATAAGAATAAGAATAATAATAAGAATTAGCAATTTAGATCTATACAGCGCTTTCCTAAATCACAAAGCGCTTTACACAAACACATGTAAACACAACATGCGTACATTGGTCAATAACACGCAACCACATATCCATCTCAACACCAAAAATAACTAACAACACTCACTCAGGCCGCCTAAGAAAAGGCCTCTCTAAAAAGATGCGTCTTCAAGTTCGTTTTAAAAGACGCCAGTGAAGGACTGTGACGGACGGACCGAGGTAGCGAGTTCCAGGTCTGAACGGAGAAGAAACTGAAAGCTCTACCACCGTGTCTCACCCTGTGGTATTCTGGTACACGGAACATCCTTTCATCTGCAGAGGAGCGGAGAGACCGAGAAGGAACATAGACAGTCAAAAGTTCGGAAAAGATTCAGATTCATAAAACTTCATTATGTTACAAAAGAAATTCTTACTTGCAGTTGATGTCAGCAAAAAGTATTACAACAGAAGGGGAAGATTAAGATAAAGGGTAGCAGTGATGCTGATGATTAGGAGGAGGGGGGAGGAGGAGGAGGAGGAGAAGGACGAAGAGGAGGATTAGGAGGAGGTCGAGAAGAACAAAAAGAACAAGAAGAAAACTCACCGACATAATGATAAGCTTACTTCTATTGTGCATTTGGTACGTGACATTAATTCAGTCAATAATAATGCCAAAATAAATGTTTACGGCATCCCAACCGACCCTAATTTTTTTGGGCCGACCTTAAACCTTTTTGGAGATCGTCTGGAAAAAATTGGAAAAACACACACACACACACACAAAATACCGCACCCAAGATGGAAAAGGTTAAAAAAAAAAGCCGACCTACCCTATTTTCCCCATATATTACCGTAAACAGATATGTTATTTTTTGGTCCTAAAGCAACAAACTCAATTGTATCCATTCACTCACATTCCACAAAACAAATATAACTCGGCACACAAAAGCTTTCACAAAACAAAAACAGACTGCCCGCAAACACATACACACAACCACACACACACACACACGCGCGCGCGCGCGCCCACACACACAAACACAAAATAATTTGCTGTGATTCTAGTGAAGAAAATATTGCCACACGTTTGTTAGCGTGTCATGATATTGTGGCTCGCTGTTTATTCGTATCACAACAGACTCGTGTTTGACCTGGGGAGAATCACTCACTGTTTAGCTGAGACTCGCCGATTTGTACAATTTGTCTCAGACAGGGACTGTTGTCCCAGGTTTACATTAATACAATGTCTTCCAAGACTTCTCGTTGTCTCGGCCTGGACACGGGAGCAGTCGTTACCTCTAGTCTGTATTATGCATTATAAGGGCACCATCACACTTCAGCACACCAACCAACAAGATGCAGGCTGGCTCTCTTTCTTCACAGTCTGTCTGTTAGTCTGTCTGTCTGTTTACATGTCTGTCTATAATTAATTTATTAATTTATTTATTTATTTATTTATTGAGGCACATTTTCAGTGCTGCTCACTAGTAAGATGGTGGCACTCTGATGACGTTATGGTGTTGAATGCTGGTGCGATGCTGCCGAAATTCTTAATCTTTACACTACATTTGCGCTGTCCAAACCCGATTGAAAGGTTGGCATTTAGCGGGAGACATTTCAACACCCGTTGTTCTTTTTTTTTTTTTTCTTTGTTTCTTTCTTTCTTTGTTTATTTCTTTCTTTGTTTGTTTCTTTCTTTCTTTCTTCATGCATATGACGTCCAATTTTATTATTATTATTATTATTATTATTATTATTATTATTATTATTATTATTATTATTATTATTATTATTATTATTATTATTATTATTATTATTATTATTATTATTATTATTATTATTTCAGTTTGTAGGTCTTGTAAGGTTATGCTGGTGGTGATGTTGTGGACAATGTTATTTGTGATGTTGTGGATTGCGTTGATGATGGTGTCGTTTGTGAAGTAGTTGATGGTGGTGGTGTCGTTTGTGAAGTAGTCTTTGGTGATGGTGGTGTCGGCCATGTTGAGTGATGCAGCATGGAACTGACAGCGTTGACCTGACGCCGTCTTCCTTTTTTTTGCCACCGGCAGAAGCAACAATGCAAAAGCAAAGCAACTAAAGGCATTTGTGTAAAAGCCAGCATAGAATGTAGCTATAGATATTCACACACGACTTCGTCTAGCCTACAGTTTCCAGGCTGTGCACATAAGCATTGTGGCAAAGAGGCTTGGGTTGTAAATAGTTACACATAACTTACATACGTAGGGGCCTACGTATACCCAAATATTTATAATACTTGATTGAAAATACCCTAGATATTACGGAAAGGCAATATAAGATGCACACAATACAATGGCAGAGTTACTTAATTATTGTTTATAGGGTTCAGCGGACTGACATCAAACAACTTCCAGAACTATGGACCTAACCACCAACTAGAGAACAAACAGCTCCTTTTTCCACTGTCAACAAACAAGCAGAGCACAATTTCAATGCACACACACACACACTCACTCACTCACACACACAGAGATTCTGAATGAGTTGTATGAATGTCATGTTGTGCAAAAGGCTAGGATTATTGCGGGAGACACTACACATATTCCGGCCAAACAATATGATGTTCTCCCGTCTGGACGCCGTTTCCGTGTACCCAAGTGTTCCACTGTACGAACCAGATCTAGCTTAAGTCTCCAAAATCCATCCAACTATTAAACAAACGTTAATCTCAGAATGAATAAAAGTATGTTATGGTGTGCTATGTGTATGAGTGTTGGATTGTGTTAATTTTATTTCCCCTCCAATTGTTTTTAATTGGGGACTTAGTGTATTTTATTACTTTATTGTTGCCTTTCGCTTCGTGTTATAGTCTATGTAGTTTTCAATCTTTTAATGAGTGAATGTTTGCACATTTATTGCAAATTTTTGAAGTACTGTCAGCAAAGCATGTCTTAATTTCTCTGTGAGATAATAAAGTATTCTTTCATCTTGAATCTGAAATTTGAAACACACATACTTACGTTGTTTGTATTTCAGTACGACACAGCTAGATCAGTGCCAGCCTGTGGCAAATCATTTCAACCAGGACACACCTCTTAGCTGAGAGTGGTCGAGGCAGCTCCCTCTCTCAAGTTGAGGGAAGATGAGGGTCTTGTCCAGCCTCAGACACGCTGTATGTAGAGAGGTTTCATTTACCATGAGTCGTGTACCAGTACGAATACGAGAGCATTTTAATATGTTTAACTGGAATTTGAATTGCTGTTGTGTTGTTGTTGTTATTATTGTTGTTGTTGTTGTTGTAGTTGTTCTTCTTCTTCTCCTTCTTCTTCGACCATGTGAACGCACGGGCTAAACGAAATCTCAGTAATTCAGTCACTGGAAACCCAATAGAGAATTATGCATGCATGGTTTATTCTTCACAGTAGGCCTATTTTTGTTGTTAGTTTTGAAACTGATGTGTCCGCGCTGCATGAGCTGGTTAGCCTAATTACCACTGTCTGTCCTCGCAGCTAGCTGCCCTTTCCTGTCTTTTTCACTTCCGGTGCACATGTGACATGCGCATCTGCAGCTCGCGCAGGGGCCACAGCACCATCTCACTTAAAACTTTTTATTTAAAAAAAGTCCTTTGTTCTTTCCATCGCTTGCATCGCTGTTTGCCGTTTCCTCTCAGAGCCGTTGCCCCAATTAAATAGCCGTAGTGATGGCTGACAGCCTGCGAAGACGGAAGTCTGATAACGTTTCCTCGGGTCGGTGTTCCCCCAGGTATACATTAGGTCTACATTCCCCCTGGTCTACATTATCCCAGGTCTACTTTCCCCCAAGTCTACATTGTTACCCCAGATATGCATATTCCCCAGGACTAAGTTGAAAGAGGCTACGTTCTCCCACATATGCTTGTGACAGACTTTTGGGAACATAGACCTGGGGGAGGAGATGGACACGTACATGTACTAGAACGGCTTGCTGGGAGAGAATATAGACATGAGAAACATAGAACTAGAATTCCGGGTAGATAGGAATTGGGTGAATATAGGACTGACCCCTTTAGGCATCGCTCAGTCTGCCTTGTTTAAGACTCGCTGCTGGGGATTGCAAGGGTCCGCGTTCAATGACACTGTGTGAAGTTTCGATGTAATATTAAATGATAGTAATAATAGTGATTAATTTTAATCAGTAATGACAATTTCAATATTCAAGACCAGTTTGTACCCCACCCATACCCTTCTTTATCACCCAATCTTGCGAGAGAGTGCGTGCGATTTGTGATCAGATTGTGTGGACATAATTTGTATGTAGTATGCTTGTGTTGTGTGAAATATGCTTGCGTTGTGTGATAATAATGAATGTGTATTTTGCAAATGTTTATTATGTGTCTTCTAGAACGAGAGTGTGAAAGATAAACTTTTGTTTTGGTAATGTATGTACATATGTATTTTATGTTGTATTTTATTTTTTCCATATAATTCTATGTTTATTTTTGTTCTTTTTGTTGTGTCCACGTGCCACATGGGGTTTTATCGAATAAATCGCTTTTGACTTGACTTGATACTGTAGCCCGCACATGTAAGCTTACATCAACAGACATGTAAGAGTGTTCATTGATTTACGCAACTTTACTTCCTTACATAAATTTCTTTGCTTTCCCCAATGGATTCTGGCATTGTTTCTCTGTTTGTCTGTTTGTTTGTCTGTCTGTCTGGCTCTCTCTCTCTTTCTCTCTCCCTCTCTCTCTCTCTCGTTGTATTTCATTTCATGGTGTATCCGAATGAATCTCACTTCCTTTAGGTAGAAAATTGTAAAGAACTATTTCATAATTTAAAAGATACCTCTTGATCAAAATCTTCATAAAACCTTTTGAAATTGTTAACATAAATTCGTATGAAGACGTATCAAAATAAGTACGCAGGGCATGTATCCTAAACCAGTCACACCGGATGTAGCCGAAATCAGTGTCGGATGGGATGTAGCCTAAATTAAATTGTCAAGGGTTGTAGCCTTAATTAGAGTGTCAGGGGGGGGGGGGGGAGGGGATGTAGTCAAAATGAAGGTGTCACATGAGATATAGCCTGAATCACATTGTCAGAGGGGGATTGTAGCCTAAATCAAAGTATCACAAGAGATGTTACCAAAATCAGAGTATCACAGCGCATGTAGCCTAAACCCGTCATAAAGGATGTAGCGGAAGTAAGATTTTTCAAGGGATGTAACCTGCACCAGTGACAGGGGATGTAGCCTACATTTAAATAAAAGTCACAAGAGATGCATCCTAAATTACAGGAGATGTTGCCTAAATTAGAATGTCACGTGAGATGTAGCCTAAACCAGTCACAGGGGGCGGAGGGGAGGGGGTAGCCTAAATCCTAGTGTCAGGGTGGGGGGTGGGGGGTGGGGGGTGTAGCCTAACTCAGAATGTCAAGGGATGTAAATCAAAGTGACAAATGAAATGTAGCCTAAATCAGAGTGTCCCAGGGGATGCAGCTTAAATCAGTCACAGGGGATGCAACCAAAATCAGACTGTAGCATGAGGATGTAGCCTACATCTATGTGACTCTTGATATGGTATACAGTGCCTTGAACTAAACGCACCCCCATTGTGTGGTCCGCACGCGTCCGCTATGATAGCTGTGGCCGTCCTCAGCTGCCCTGTGGTACGCTTCGGTCTTATTAGCTCACCATGTGGTGCCAGACACACTGCCAGTAAATGACTTAGCATCAGTACATGTGTATTAGCAGTAAATTACAATGCCTATGTACTAGGAGTAAATAACAGTATTCCAAGAGTACATGGGTACTAGCAGTAAATGACATTATAGTAACAGTACATATTACCTATCCTATTCTATCCTATCCTATCCGGTAACTCGAAGGTCGTTGAGGCACCACAGATGATCGTTTAACCAGCGTACTCCATCTTTCTGTGTTTTCAGCAACTCTCATGGCTTCGCTCAGTGTCAAGCCAGCCCATTCTCGAATGTTGTCCTCCCACCTCTTTTTATATCTTCCTCTTCTTCTGCCTCCTTGCATCGTGCCTTGCAGGATGATCTTTGCAAGGCCCAATGCTCCCATTACAGTCGTTAGATTGTCTTTGTGGACGAACAATCCAACGCCATGTTCGTGCCTGTCATCTCTCCCGCTGAAATTAAGCTTGTGGCCTTTGTCGGTCGTTGTTTCACCTAGGCCTTTTCAGCGCAGTTCGCTAATACCTAGAATGTTCCATCGATAGTGATCCACCTCGTGGGCCAGTTCTTCTAATTTTCCCTCCGCAGTTAGGGTCCTGAAATTCGAGGTTCCTATGACGATTTTGTCTCTCGTGCGGATCTTGCTAAGTTGTCCATCAGTAGCACACTTATAACCTCCGTCTAGGTGGCCAACGGAAGGCGCGGTCCTTTGTGACCCGGACGACGACCGATCCGGTACGGAGTGAGTGGTTCTTTTCATCATAAGGTGTCTTGGGGCTTGGACAAGAAAGACCTAGCAGGGCCCAATCCCCTCCAAATTGTTGGCCACAGCCGAAGTCCACGAGTACAGTGTGGCTCGCCTTGGCCCCTGTAGTAACGTAAAGTTCCTCCGTCCTGACCGGTGACTTCTGTGTAGAAGACTTTCGCTCAGTTATGCCGTGCTGACATCACTCCTGTTAGTCGCCTCTTACGACACGCCGGGAAACGTTGGGTTTATTATATTCAGTGCCCGAACCCACAGCGCAACATATTACGCACTAGCAGTAAAGGACAATATTAAAACAGTGCATGTGTACTAAGAATAAATGACATTATAACAAGAGTGCCTATGTACTAGCAGTAGATACCATTATTGCCTCAGTGCATATGTACTGACAGTAAATAACATTATAGCAACAGTACATCTGTACTAGGAGTAAATGACATTATAGCATCAGTATATAAGCTTAATTTTGTACTAGGTCAGTACTCAAGCACTGTCTGCCGTGAATTCCCAGCCCGAGCACTCGTAACGCTACGTAACAATTTTGGCGGAAAGTCTGGGTAACCCTATGTTCGGGAGGGCGCTAGAGTATGGAATTCTCTTTGTAAAATATTTATTTCAGATATTTTTTCGGCTTTTTTTTGTTTTTGTTTGTTTTGGTAATCCATTTTACCTAAATAGTCTTTATATAGAATCATATTTTCTAAATAATCATTTGTTTACAATGTAAGATTTTTCTAAATAAAATATTTTCCCTGTTAATAACGTATTATTTATCTAGCTAATACATTGTTTGTATAAATAAAGCATGGCATTGTTGCTAAATAAAAAGAAACATTTACCTACATATTGCATTATTTAGCAGATTGTTTTAAATAATGTATTGTTTAGAAAGGTTTCTAATAATAATTTGTTTACATTTTGCAAGAAACTTACAGCTGTTCGTTACAGGAAAAAAAAGCATTACAATGAACAATTACAAGGAAATTGAATGATAAGTCATGTAATAGTAACCTCCTCTTCTTCCCACAGATCGGACAAAGTATAGAAGGTGTGCAAGGATATTAGAGGCAGAGTAACGGTATAGAGAGAGAGCAAGGGTATAGAGGGAGAGCAAGGGTATAGAGGAAGAGCAAGGGTACAGAAGCAGAGTAACGGTATAGAGGGAGAGCAAGGGTATAGAGGAAGAGCAAGGGTATAGACGGAGAGCAAGGGTATAGAGGGATAGCAAGAGTATAGAGGGAGAGCAAGAGTATAGAGGGAGAGCAAGAGTATTGAGGGATAGCAAGGGTATAGAGGAAGAGCAAGGGTGTAGAGGGAGAGTAAGGGTATAGAGGGAGAGCAAGGGTATAGAGGGAGAACAAGGGTATAGAGGAAGAGCAAGGGTATAGAGGGAGAGCAAGGGTATAGAGGGAGAGAAAGGTGTATAGAGGAAGAACAAGGGTATAGATGGAGAACAAGGGTATAGAGGGAGAGCAAGGGTATAGAGGGAGAGCAAGGGCGTAGAGGGAGAGCAAGGTGTATAGAGGAAGAACAAGGGAATAGAGGGAGACCAAGGGTATAGAGGGAGAGAAAGGTGTATAGAGGAAGAACAAGGTTATAGAGGGAGAACAAGGGTATAGAGGGAGAACAAGGGTATAGAGTGAGAGCAAGGGTAAAGAGGGAGAACAAGGGTATAGAGGGAGAGCAAGGGTATAGAGGGAGAAAAAGGTGTATAGAGGAAGAACAAGGGTATAGAGGGAGAACATGGGTATAGAGGGAGAACATGGGTATAGAGGGAGAGCAAGGGTATAGAGGGAGAGCAAGGGTATAGAGGGAGAGAAATGTGTATAGAGGAAGAACAAGGTTATAGAGGGAGAACAAGGGTATAGATGGAGAACAAGGGTATAGAGTGAGAGCAAGGGTAAAGAGGGAGAACAAGGGTATAGAGGGAGAGCAAGGGTATTGAGGGAGAGAAAGGTGTATAGAGGAAGAGCAAGGGTAAAGAGTTAGAGCACGAGTATAGAGGAAGAGCAAGGGTAAAGAGGGAGGGGCAGGGTGTAAAAGGAAGGCCAGATGGACGGAGCTGATCAATAAATGAGGACACTGATTTTGTTGTCCAGCAGAACACCAGCAAGGCATGAAACAAACAAGCAGTGTGATTTGGCAGCGTGTCGACAGGCAAATTGGCTTGCATCAAGCAATTTGGGCCTTTTTATTTCATTATTTTGTCGTGCCGGGTAAAAAGGTTTGTATTTTGTTTGTTTGTTTTTGTTATTAAATGCCAAGGCGCGATGCTTGATAGGGCGTTACAGTGGACAACCAGCACGTGTCTGGCTGTGTTTTATTGGGTGTTCGCCTGATCGCAGCGCGTCGCACGTTTGGACAGGCAACGTTGCCTTGTTTTAACAAAATGGACTGGAACCATACGAAGGGTTTTCTTACAGTCTGATGGATGATATATATACTTCAATAGTCACACGACGTTTTTCCCGGTCTATGCTAAGGCTTCAGTAATCACATAATGGTTGGACGGACAGGTAGAGGCTTCAGTGGTCGCATGACGATGTGGATAGGCTGACTAAAATTTCACTGGGCACAAGATGCACTGATGTGCTGATTAGAAAGACACAGGTTTCAGTGGTCACATGATACACTGAATAGACAGACGCAAGTTTCGCTTGATGAAAGACAGACACCGGGGTTTCTGTGGTGACACAATGGATTGGGTGACAAACAGAGGTTTCAGTAACGACACAATGATTTGTTTGACACACCAGTCACATAATGGACTGGATGACATATACAGGCTTCCGTAGGCACAAGATGGAAGGATGACAGACAGACACAGGCTTCAGTGGTCGCATGATGGACCAGAGACGTCAGTGCTGCGGGCGTTTAAGGCGCCTACGTCAGTTTGTGGGGTTAATGGCGTTGGTGGTGACCGCGGCCACTCCATTTGACCAGCCAGCACTTTCTGACAGCCCGGCAAATGAGTCCCTCAGTGATTTGTGCAAGCGGGCTTACTCCGTTCTCGGCCCCTCTCGGCCTGCCGATCTGGGTCAAGCAGACGTAAAATATCTCATCCTTCATCATTTCTCTCTCGTTTATCTTTTCCTTCGCCAAGTTCCGATGTGTGTGGTTACATACATTCCCGATAGTGCGGGTATCGGTGGCTGAATAAAAGCTGCAGCACAGCGCAACTCCATCACGCAAACCATGTAACCGCAAACTGATCCAGCCAGGCCCCTTTTCCATCATCCCACAAGTAAATGGAGTTACCTCTCCCTATTGCCTGTCTTATTCCCGGAGGCAAAAAAAGACTAGTCCTAGCGGCCATCTTCTTTTCTCTAACCTGTACGCTACTTTCCTCTTCAGTTCGTTTCGCAGTTATCTTCCCTTGGGCATTGGTGGCGTTAACAGTGATTTGTTGCTCTGAGAGATGACGTTGTTGATGGCGGTTATTGCCACACAAACGTCAAATTGTTGGTGTTTGGCGCAGGTGTGGAAACGTTATCGTTTGGCACAGACGTGAAAACATTGACTCCGACGTAGAAACATTCGCGTTTGACACAGACGTAGAAACAGGGGCTTTTGACACAGGCGTGGTAAAATGTGCTTTTTACATAGACGTGGAAGCATTGGCGTATTACATTGGCTGTTGACACAGACATGATAACATTGGCTGTTGACACAGACATGATAACATTGGCTGCTGACACAGACATGATAACATTGGCTGTTGACACAGACATGATAACATTGGCGTATGACACAGACATGATAGCATTGGCTGTTGACACAGACATGATAACACTGGCGTATGACACAGACATAATAACATTGGCGTATGACACAGACATGATAACATTGGCGTAGGACAAAGACGTGGAAACATTGGCGTATTGAACAGACGTTGACATGTTGACTTTTGACACAGACGTGGACATCTTGACTTTTGATACAGACGTGGACCTAATTATTGATTTTTGACACAGACGTGGAAGCATTGACGTTTGGCATAATCGTGCAAACATTAACACAGACGTGATTACTTTGGCATATGACACAGACGTGATAACATTGGCGTAAGACACCTACGTGATTATATTGACGTATGACACAGACATGATAACATTGGCGTATAACACAGAATTAGAAACATTGACGCAGACGTGGTAAAATTGGCGTATTACACAGATGTGGTAACATTGGCGTATTACACAGACGTGGTAAAATTGGCGTATTACACAGACATGGTAACACTGGCGTATTACACAGGCGTGGTAACATTGGCGTATTACACAGACGTGGTAACATTGGCGTATTACACAGACGTGGCAACATTGGCGTATTACACAGACGTGGTAATATTGGCGTATTACACAGACGTGGTAACATTAGCGTATTACACAGACGTGGTAACATTGGCGAATGACTAATCAACTGCACCATCAGGCCGCCTCAATACCACCAGGCCGCCTCAATATTGTGGTTAGGCACATGCGTAGAAACATTGGCGTGACTCCACAGCAATGCTTTGAAATATGATGGGTCCTTTCTTACTTATGAATTACGAAAGTGAGTATACTAGAGGGGGTGTGTTTGTGAGTTGGGGTGTGTTCAGTTCAATCCCTCAGTTTTGCTTTCGTAAAGAGTTGGACGTTGGTAAATATCTTCATCGCCATGCCTCTACGCTGTAGATCGAAGGCTGCCCAGCAACAAACACAGAATGTTCCATCGCACGGGGTGTGTGTGTGTGTAGGTGTGTGTGTGTGTGTATGTGTGTGTGGAGGTGGGTGTGTGTGCGTGTGTGTGTGTGTAATCACATGGGCTTTTACTCGACATGTGTGCTATCTATCGCTTTGCTTTAGAGGAGCCTCTACGGCCACCTAACATTGTAATGCCCGTGGGTTTGCAATGCAGCGTACGGGGGTAGAGCAAAGCCGTTTTCTGCAAGGGGGGTTTAGTGAATCTTCAGTCTTATTGCATGGAGATAGAGTGGTTCTTTTTTATTGTTGAACGTTTGTTATATGAAGCTGTCATGGCCTGTTTTTGATCAATCGACGGTCCCAGCCCAGCACTGGCAGCCATGCAGCAGCGACAATTACACATGTTAACTCAGTTCTTTATGCAACAGCGACAATTACTCATGTTAACTCAGTTCTTTATGCAACAGCGACAATTACTCATGTTAACTCAGTTCTTTATGCAACAGCGACAATTACTCATGTTAACTCAGTTCTTTATGCAACAGCGACAATTACTCATGTTAACTCAGTTCTTTATGCAACAGCGACAATTACACATGTTAACTCAGTTCTTTATGCAACAGCGACAATTACACATGTTAACTCGGTTCTTTATGCAACAGCGACAATTACACATGTTAACTCAGTTCTTTATGCAACAGCGACAATTACACATGTTAACTCAGTTCTTTATGCAACAGCGACAATTACTCATGTTAACTCAGTTCTTAATGTAACAGCGACAATTACACATGTTAACTCGGTTCTTTATGCAACAGCGACAATTACTCATGTTAACTCAGTTCTTTATGCAACAGCGACAATTACTCATGTTAACTCAGTTCTTTATGCAACAGCGACAATTACACATGTTAACACGGTTCTTTATGCAACAGCGACAATTACACATGTTAACTCAGTTCTTTATGCAACAGCGACAATTACACATGTTAACTCAGTTCTTTATGCAACAGCGACAATTACTCATGTTAACTCAGTTCTTAATGCAACAGCGACAATTACACATGTTAACTCGGTTCTTTATGCAACAGCGACAATTACTCATGTTAACTCAGTTCTTTATGCAACAGCGACAATTACACATGTTAACTCAGTTCTTTATGCAACAGCGACAATTACACATGTTAACTCGGTTCTTTATGCAACAGCGACAATTACACATGTTAACTCAGTTCTTTATGCAACAGCGACAATTACACATGTTAACTCAGTTCTTTATGCAACAGCGACAATTACTCATGTTAACTCAGTTCTTTATGCAACAGCGACAATTACACATGTTAACTCGGTTCTTTATGCAACAGCGACAATTACTCATGTTAACTCAGTTCTTTATGCAACAGCGACAATTACACATGTTAACTCGGTTCTTCATGCATGCACAGCGACAACTTGCACAGGTTAATTTGGCTTCTGTAGAAGTTTTAGAAGCACGAGATATTTAAATAATTTAATTTTGAAGTTGCGGCTGCTCCAAAACTGTTGCAATGATGTTACCGTATGTCATCATTTGATTTCTAAGCCCAAACACTTTTATCTCTTTCTCCGTCTTTTTCCATTATTGACCTTAACTGCAATATCCGCGATGAAACCCTGAGATGGTGTGTGTTGTGATTTCCACGATGGTATAATGATATTTGCGTTGGCATTCTCATATCAACGACGGTATTCTGAGATTGTTTTGTGATATCCGCGGGCAGTATTTTGACAAGAGAATGTGGCATCTTTGATGGTATGGTGATAGCCGTCATTGCATTTTGAGATGGTATTTTGATATCCGCGATGGTAATTTGTGACGAAATTGTGATATCCGCAATGGTAAAGTAATATCGACGATGATATTCTGTGATGGAATTGTAAATTATCGGCGATGGTTATAATGTTAATCGCGTTGGTATTAAGATACCTGCGATGAGATTGTGTTGCGTTGGCATTCTGAGATGGTACAGTGATATCCGCCATGGTATTGCCCACGACTTTGACCATAACTATCCTTTGGTGTTGGGGGTCAGGGAGTTGTCTTCCACCCCCGCAGTTGCTCGTCGTCCGCTCCTGGTTGTTTACCGATGTCAGCCAATGGTCGATGGCGTGCTGGGCAAGGAGAGAGGAGATGAGCTCTACAATGTTTATGAGGTCACTGACACACTACAGCCACCTAGTGGGGCCGGGTAGCTCAGTTGGTAAGAGCTTCTTGCTAGTAACCGAAAGGTCGCTGGTTCGAATCCCGGATTGGTCAACGTGTGATCATATTATTTTCCCCTTTACCAACAACTGGCCTGCTGGTGTCAGTATAAATCGGTCCAGTAGTCACCTATATGTGAAAGTGTCGTGTGACTATAATCTACAAACAAACAGCCACCTCCGGTCAGCACTCTCTCTCTCTCTCTCTCTCTTTCCCCTTACAACCAGAAGACAGACAAGCACACTGACATGCAGATAGAAGATAGATAGATTTATAGATACATAGATTTACAGATAGATAAATATATTTATAGATATATAGATAGATAAGTCCAGATAAGGCAAGACAAGATAGATAAGAAGAGAGAGAGATATATAGGCAGACGGAGAGACAACACACACCTTCGCACACGCACACACACACACACCCACACACACACATACACACACACAGTGGTACCAATAATATTTCAGCTCAATCCACAGGTTGAAATGGCAATACATTTTCTGTTCTGCCCTCTCCTGTCCTGTTCTGTTCTGTCCTGTCCTGTTCTGTTGTGTCCTATACTGGTCTGTCCTCTCCTGTCCTGTTGTGTTGTGTTCTATACTGGTCTCCAAAACCTTCAACTGTCAACCCCCATAGCCACCTCCTCTTACACATCCACCACCTCGGTCATCATCACCATCCCCATCATCTCTTAGTTTCCAGGAAAAACAAAAGCAATCCCAAAATAAACACTTTCGTGACTATATGCATCAAAGCCGTACGCACCCAGTATCGACGTGTAGGCGGTGTAGGCCTAACTGAACTTTGATGAAGGTGCCAGGCAGATCTGACAAACATTGCGCTTTCTATTTTATTTATTTATTTATTTATTTATTTATTTATTTTGGTGGTGGTGGTGGTGGGGGGAGGCAATTAAGTATCTAAACGTAATCATTCTATTTAGAAAGAGAGAGAGAGAGAAAGTCATACACACAAACAAACGCACACACGCACAATTACACACACACACACTCACCTACACAAATGTATTAAAGAAAAAGCCAAACAAAATTCTAATAATTATTGACAAATTATAAATAAATAAATGTGTAAAATATTATTTTTGTAAAGTACTAATATCAGCTGAAGGCAATTGTGAAATAAACCGGAGCTGGACAATTATGGAATCCAGTCCAATGTCCAATTGTATGGCGCATAGATCCATTTCGTAGGGATGTGATCTCGGCACAAGCGAACCACACACACAATCACTTCATGTGAAACTTGTGCATGTAGAAAGTGAGTGAATACTTCAGGGCAAATGTAATACACACACACACAAGCACAGATGCACACACAGACCACACAGATACATACAGATACACACACAAACACACACACACACACACACACATTTTTGTAGAAACGACGTTCTGATGACTGTTGTGAAAAACCAGGGATTATTTTGACACACTTTTCATTTCTTTGACATTATTTTGACATTTTCGAATTTTTGAAGCTATCCCTAACCCTAACCTAACCCCTAACCCTAACCATTAACCTAACCCTAATGCTAAAATAGCTCTAACTCAACGTCAAAATAGTACGGCCTTCCAAAAAAGTCAGAAGAAACCATGTGGAGTTTCATGTGTGTGTCATCAGAACGTCGTTTATACATCCCCCCTTCCCCCCCCCCCACACACACATATTGAAGTGCAAGGTGATGACGTCTGAAAGGCAGAGGTGACGAAAGCGGTGCTGGAGACGCCTTTAATGGGAGATGGCAGCGTCGATGTGTGAAGTTGTTGACGCTGTGGGCTTCGATCTCGGCACTTTCAGCCCTTTTAAATGTACAGCGGCCAGATTCAAGTGCTGGCGCTTGTTCACTGTCGCATGCCTCAGCATTCAACGCCCTCCGCTGTTCGATCGAGGCAGCTATTCCACAGTGTTCTTCCCCCAAATCAAAGAACTGTCCACCACCGCTGATTGGGGGACGCAGGGGGCGAGGTGTAGCCTTCAGTGAAAAATAAAAACACAGCAAGAGAAAAGTTGTTGGGTTTTTTGTTTGTATTTTTGTTTTTGTTAAGCGCCGTATCGACCTTTTTTCTTGCCGTTTTTAACAGGGGCCGTATTCAGAAAAGGCAATACCTGACGGTAACTTACCACGAGGAGGGGTAAAATCCTTACCTTCCGCTGGTTTGGACATATCAGGTATTCAGAGAAGCTGTAACTTCCCTACCACTCGGCCAAACGTCCCATAATTTTACCGACGCTAAACTCCGGTAACTCGTACCCTTGCCGAGGTAAAAATGGCCAATGCAATTGTTTTCGCAATGATTTTGCATCGGAGACAACGGAACAGCGTCTTTCGGAACAAATGAAATCCTCTAAATATACCTGATGATATAGAACATTACAGGAAACTTACATTTCAAAGAATCGACATCGTGCGAATTGTGGATGAAGTAGGAAAAGAGTTGCAACATGCGAACCGGCATCGTCACTTCTTCCTTCACTGCAACTGTGTTTAGCACTAGGTTTCCAGTTCTATTTATCCTTGTGCCAGTAAAATTGCCGTAAAATACTTTATTTTTTATGGTAGATTAATGACCAAAGCGAAGTGCGAAAGTGAGATGTTTGGGGTTTCCTCTTTCAATTCTAAAAAAACGAAATATTTTTTATGGGAAAAGTTGCTTTTTCCCTCGTGTGATCCGTCGTCTGCTACGAAAGCTGTTGTGGCGTTGTCATCGAAGAGCGCATGCGTAACAGAGGAGGATTCAAATTTAGCTCGAGGTAGGGACCGTGCGTCAGGTATGCCTGGTTGAATACCGAGATAAGTTTACCGGCAGTGTTCTCCAACCCTGAGGTAAGATAAAACTACCGCAAGGTCTATACCTTGAGACAAAGAACCTATCGAAGGGTTGCAAGCGGGTCTTTCTGAATACCGACCCAGGTCGGTCCCTCGCTTCCTTAAACACCCACTGTTTTGACGACTTGCTTATACGTAGATGTCACAGAGCCACGGGAGGGGAAGATGGTGCTTCTTTTAAATTTTTTTAAAAATTCCTCTTACATGTATATAGCGCCTTTCCAGCTGAAAAGTTGTTTGGGCACACGCTAGAAATGTGCCATGCTAAGCAACGTCGAGCGGGTTTAGCACTTGGATGGGTGACCGTACTTGGAGGACAACCATCCAACGATATATAAAAGTATTAAACAAGCGCACGGCACACTCGCCCGGCCCAGTCCAGGCAGCTGTGAATGGGTACCTGGATCTATTTAGAACCTGGGGACGAAGTAGAGGAGATATGCACCGCCTCCGGTAAGTTGAGGACAGAGAAAGATGGAGTATGCTGGTTAAACGATTATCTATGGTGCTCCAACGACCTCAGAGTTACGGGATAGGATAGGATAGAATAGGACCGGTAAGCTGGCCTAGAGGAAATTGAGGTATCAAACGGCCGAAAGGTTACGGCTGCGCCTCATTGTTAGTTATCGACTAGATGTGTGCATCGTCATCATTATCTTCAACATTAACAACAACAATATTAACAACAACAACGTAATGCGCCGGCCTTCATCACCATGGAACACACCACTCTACGCGTCAAGTAAAAGCCGTGCACTTTCAAGCTCAAACCCGAAAGACACTGACTTCACGTCCGATTGTCCAAACGTACCTAGTGTTGGCGTGTATTTTTGTGGGGACAATAAAGGCTATGATTGTGATTGTGTGCGTGACACTGGCAATGCTAATAGGACTCCACAGAACAGTGGAACGGGAAGAAGGGGAAAAAAACACCAAGATGGCAAGCCATTGAAATATGTATTTCCAGACACTCACACACATAGCCTAAAAATCAGCATTTTCCAAAGTGTTCATTTTGTTAGCGGTGCTGTGATTGGGCTTTATCCTAACGAAACAAAAGCAAAACGTGGAATGAGAGGACACTTTCCCAACTTTCTGCAAGCCAAAAGGTATCAAAATCGGATCATGGGGGTGGCCTCGTGGCGCAGTGGATAAGTCGTCGGTTTCCTATGCCGAAGGTCGCGGGTTCGATTCCCGCAAGGGGCGAACGTATGTGACTTAGGTACGAGACTATTGAGGTCACCGAGGGTTTTCTCCGGGCACTCCGGTTTCCTCCCTCCCTTCAATAATGGTACAGGATGCAGTCAATATAAAAATGTCAAAAAATAAAAATTCGATTTTCTTCCGTCTTCTAATAGCGATCTCCCTGCCTTTACACCACCTGTTTGAGTGGTGTATGTGTATTTGGTGTGTGTGAGGGTAAATGAGACAGGTGAGCGTGTATGTTGGTATAGATCGCCGCGCTTTGAGCCTTGGGGAAAGGCACGTACATAGCATCCTGTATTATTATTATTATTATCAGGCAAGTGTTAGATACGGCGCAACACGTGTTTAGAAAATGGTGAAGCACAATCCTCTTGGCCTTGGAGAAAGTGCCAGTACCAATGATCTTACATTACATTACATCATTATTGCTTTAGGTCCAGCGGACTCTTCCGAGCCAAATCAGGACCCAACAACCCCTGATTCGCATAAAAGATCTGCTGAAACAACCCTAGTGGGAAAACTGAAAGCTCTCCACTAGCCAGTCACTTTACAATAAAGACATCCCACGCAAGGAACGCTGAGGCTATACTCTAATTTATCGAACCCCCGTTTACAAAAACAAAATAGAATACAAACATCATTATAAATTATCAACAAAACACATACATATAAAATGCCTACATTGCTAAATAATAACACCTTAGGAAGCCCTAGTCACCACTTGGCAGAAAGCGCCCAATATTCCCAAGCTGATCCAACAGACCTCACACACAAATAAGGAGTCTTCCCGGAAGAGTTTTCAATTTTTAAAAAAAAAGGTAGATGACTGGTCTAGCAAAGAAGCAGATAGTATAGTAGATTGATAGAACAAAGCAGGAATGAGAAAGAGCAAATGAGAGAGACAGCGACAGTGGGAATTCAAAGCACTAAATTTCCAGAAAGTGGGGATACTATTTATACTGAAACCCCCGGCACCCCAACGGGGGAAATGATCTTACATGCTTAGTAGTAGGTAAAGTATCCGCAAAGTAAGAATGGTGTATTTCGGTTTATTTCTTTTGGGAGATAAGGTAAAAAGTGTTTTGAACAGAAACGTTAAATTCACAGTGACGGACTGATTGAGTGACCAACCGACCGACAACTGTACGGCTAATTAGGGATGGCCCAATATTTGAAGTACCCGTCCTGTAAACCAAAACTCAATCAAATCGCGTCAGCCGTTTTTGAGATATTGAGCAAAACATGTTTATAGCAATAAAATGACTCCACTGGCCTTAACCTTTGCGGTGGAGAAAATTTGATGACACGGTAGGCAGGCCACTAACCTAAGTACTATTCCTATGAAGTTTGATCAAAACCCGTTCAATGGTTCTTGAGAAATGGGTTTCAACGAACCGACCGACAGCCCGAAAGACCGATCGACATTTGGCTCGTTCTTGTATGTCTCCCCTCCCCCTCCCCCCTCTACCCACCTCCCACCCCGCTTCCTCTCACCCCCCTCCCTACACCCTCACCCACTCCCGATTATTTCCAGATAAATGAAAAAAAAAAACCATAAAACGCGTGGCACGGGCCGTTCATTATTAGGCCTACCTATATAGGGCTGTGTTTTGTTTCACACTGCGTAGCTGAGATTCTGCTTAGTATCGGAGGCGGACGTAAGCTTTACGCCTTTCTTCGATTCACAACGCGCGTAAAACCCGCTTCAAATTTCGCAACCGGAAGCACTCAATTTCTCGCGAAAATAACCCTGAGCTGACGAGATTTATTCTGTCAACGAGAATGATGATGACCTTTTGTGTTGCCCAACCGTCCATGTTTAAAATCCTCTGATCTCCAACAAAGAAGGAAGATCAAGCAAGTATAAAATGGCTGCCAGAGCGGAAATGCTGATTAATTCCTCCTGTACTTGCTGTGGCCCTCTCTTTCTGTTCACAATGTGACGCCTACGTCCTGCAATATGCTCTAGCTCTTATCGTTTTCGACTTTATCTTACACTGTTATATGTAAACATCGTGGAAGGAGAGACACAGTTCACATTAAATTGTAATTTTGAGTGGCGCCGCTTTTTGAGGATGTGGATACGACTTCATTTTGGTTTTTGTATTTCCAGTCGAACGAGCCAAATGTCGGTGTGTCGATCAGTCGACCCATCGGTCCGTCTGTCGATCGGTCCGTGGGAAATCATATCTCAAAAACCACTGTACAGATTTTGACCAAGCTTTATAGGAACGGTACCTAGGTTAGTGGCATGCCTCCTGTACAATCATATTTGTTCTACTGCACATGTCAAAGTTACGGCTATGTATGCCTGTCGTGGAAATACATTTTATTGGCTTGCCATCTTGTTTATTTTCCCTTTTTTCTACAAATATAAATAGTGTGTACTAGTTTGTACTGCAGGTGTTGTAATCTTGTTGGTTAAGAATGTGTAGCACTGGGGGTCTCACAGTTGTACATGATGATACCATGTGCCCACACACACATACACACACATCCTCTTAAGAACCCGTCGATACTCACCTGGCCAGGGAGGAAAATAGCAGTGGGCAGCAAGAGGACAGTTACTGAGAGTGTTTAGCCAAAGTAATGGAAACGAGCAACAAAGCCAGGGGCAAGGGGTGTCCTGCCACCCTCTTCCCGCTTAAACGGGCTACTTTGAACCTCGGACTAAACTGACCTCGGGAGTCAAACTGAGGTATCTAGAACATTACTGCCGTGATTTGACAAAACCGAGTAAGTCCACCTAAGGTCGAAAATGATTTTTTTGCGCCATCAAACTTGCAAGAGAATGACGCATCTTACCTGTAAAAATCAAATCCGAACTATGTTTAGATTTGGAGATATCATAGAGTAAGTCATTGTTAAAAAAATTTTAAGTGGGGGAATAAATTGATAAAACCAAGCAAGTCCCCTGCGATTTTGTTTCGGCGATCCTCTGGCTGATGCTCGAGTTGGCATGATGACGTCATTTTCTACAATAACCTGACAAGGAAAAGTAAGTCCTCCCGACCAATGAGAAAGCGCCTTAAGATAAAGTGGACCAGTGAGAATCCATGTTATTGCTGCTGTGCAATATTATTTTCCTGTGAAAATGATGACGAAATTTCGGTCAGCAAAGGACGTGTTCGGCTTTTTGAAAAAGAGTTTTCTTCATGTACTTTCCTGCCCACCATGAAGGATCCTGTAGATCTTCCGCCTACGCGGCAACTTCCACGAGGTGTGGAAATAAACAAACAAACTATCCTATCCTATCCTATCATATCATGTCCCGTAACCCTGAGGTCGTAGGGGCACCACAGATGATCGTTTAACCAGCATACTCCATCTCTCTCTGTCCTCAGCAGCCCTGATGGCTTCGCTCAGTGTCAAACCAGTCCATTCTCGAATGTTGTCCTCCCACCTCTTTTTCGGTTTCCCTCTTCT
Source organism: Oncomelania hupensis (assembly GCA_036898135.1). NCBI lineage: Eukaryota > Metazoa > Mollusca > Gastropoda > Littorinimorpha > Pomatiopsidae > Oncomelania > Oncomelania hupensis. The sequence goes on from CM072516.1 coordinate 44,702,577, forward strand.
TCTACCTCCGTGCACTGTGCCTTCCAGAATAGTCTTTGCAAGGCCTGATGATCTGGTGACGTGGCCATACCATCGGAGTTTCCGTTTCTTCACCACTGTGAGCAGGTCATCGTGTTGTCCAATGGCTTGTATGATGGTCTGTCGGACTTCGTCGTTGGTGATGTGTTGGGTATAGGAAATGCCCAGAAGTCTTCTGTAGCACCTCATCTCCATGCTTTGTATTCTTCGTTGTAGATCTGCTGTGAGGGTCCATGCTTCGCAAGCATATAGGAAGATGGAGATGACAAGGGAGCGCAGCAGTCTTACTTTGGAATGTAGAATGATGGTCCTGTCTTTCCAAATGGCTTCAACCTTGTCAGGGCAGCAGTTGTTTGTGCGATCCTGGAGAGGACTTCCTGTCGGGACCCATTGTCTGATACAATGGCTCTTAAAAAAATGAGAAGCTATGCACTGTGTTGAGGGATTGGCCTTGGACTTTGATGTCCGTGTTGATGCCATTGGTGTTGTTGGTCATCATTTCGGTCTTCTCTGCACTTATTTCCATTCCACAAGCTTTGGAGGTGGTGTCAAGCCTCTATACCAGCTGTTCAAGTTCTTGTTCCTCTCCAGCCAATCCATCAATGTCATCCGCAAAACGAAGATTGGAGATTGCTCTACCCCCTATGCTGACTGTGCCTTCGTGATCTGCAAGAGCATCTGACATGATGCGCTCTAGGAAGATGTTGAAGGGTGTTGGAGAGAGTAGGCATCCTTGACGCACACCGATTGTTGTTCTGAACCAGTTCCCGATGGCGCTGTTGTGGAGGACTGCACTGGTAGCCTTGTCATACAGGCTTTTGATGACTTCAATAATTTTAGGGCTGATGTTGTACGCTTTCATTGTTGCCCATAGAGCTGCATGCCAGACTCGGTCAAACGTTTTCTTGAAGTATATGAACACATGATATAGATGTTGTTGGTGCTGTAGGTATTTCTCACAGATTATTCTGAGGTTGAAAATCTGTTCAGTGGTACTTCGCCCTGCCCTGAATCCTGCTTGTTCTTCAGCTATGATTTGTTCAGCTTGGGGTTTCAACCTGTTGAGTAATATTTTTCAGGAGGACCTTGCTGGGATGGATGATGAGGCTGACGGTGCGGTAATTTTCACACTCCTGAAGGTTACCTTTTTTGGGAAGAGTGATGACAAGCGACTGGGCCCATGGTATAGGCCACTCTCCACTCTGCCAGATCTTGTTACAGATAATGGTGAGGGCATCAATCATCGCTTCTCCTCCTGCTTGTAGCAGTTCCGCGGGTATGTTGTCCACTCCCGCTGACTTCCCTTTCTTTAGCGATTGCACTGCTGCCTCAACTTCTTCCCGGAGAATTGGGAGGATTTCTTCTTCTATGTTCTCGGGACATGCTAGAACTGATGGGTCTCCATTTGGTGTATGGTTGTAAAGGTCAGAGCAGTACTCTGTCCATCTGTCCAAGACTTCTTGTTCTTCTGTAAGGCATATGCCAGACTTGCTTTGGATCGTGGAGACTTTGGGCTGTTTGAAACTTGTCAGCCGCTTTACAGTCTGGTAGGCCTTCTTGCTGTTGTTCTTGTTCAGACTGTTCTCTATTTCCTGGCATTGATCTTCTATCCAGTTATCCCTTTGCTGTGCGCATGCCTTTTCGGATGTCATTGTTGATTTTTCGGTAGACATAAGCTCCCTGTGAGGTGTCTTTTTCTTTTTTTTTTTAATCTCTCTTCGTTTATCACACAGATCCAAAAGTTCAGGTGTGATCCACGGCTTCTTCTTTGGTCGGTGCTTGCCAAGGATCTCAGTGGCGGCATCTGTCACAGCTGAGTTGAAGGTGGTGGTCATGGTGTTGACATCTACTTCACCAGCCCCCAAAATGAGCAGTGGTGCAAATTTCCCTTCAATTGTGGCCTGAAATAGTTCTGCCACCTCCGGGTCTTGCAGTTTGTCCAGGTCGAACTTCAGTCTAGTGCAGTATTTACTCTCTTCAAGTGGAGCCGGAAAGACATCATCAAGAGATCGTGGTCACTTCCGATGTCTGCTCCTGGAAAAGTGCGTGTCCTGCTAATGTTGATACTTGATCTGAAGCGTTTCTTGACCATGATGTAGTCTATTTGGTTGTGATGCTCCCCCCTGGGACTGTGCCATGTCCATCGTCTGGAGTTTTTGTGGAGACCAAGCGTGTTTGCCAGTACCAGATTGTTGTATCTGGCAAACTCCAAGATTCTCAAACCCCTGTCATTTGTCTCGTTGTTGCAGTGGGGTCCACATGTGTCTCCCCAGTTGTGGTGCGCATCTTGGCCAACCTTGGCATTCCAGTCGCCTTGCACTATGACTATGTCCTTCTTCGGCACTTGGTCAAGGACCGCCTGTAGATTTTCATAAAAATCCTCCACTTCGCTGTCGTCATAGTCTGATGTTGGGGCATAGGTCTGGATGATGGTGATTTTGAAAGGGGCTGCTCTCAGGCGGATGGTAATGAGTCTACTGGGCGGCAACCCATGACAGTGGCTAGAATGTTCTTGTGGACCAAGAATCCAACGCCGTGTTCGTGCCTGTCATCTCTACCGCTGAAATAGAGCTTGTGGCCTTTGTCTGTCGTTGTTTTACCTAGGCCTTTCCAGCGCAGTTCGCTAATGCCTAGAACGTTCCATCGATAGCGGTCCAACTCGTGGGCCAGTTCTTCTAATTTTCCTTCCGCAGTTAGGGTCCTGACATTCCAGGTTCCTATGACGATGTTGTTTCTCGTGCGGATCTTGCTAAATTGTCCATCAGTAGCATACTTAACACCTCCGTCCTGGTGGCCAACGGAAGGCGCGGTCCTTGAGCCGGGAGACGACCTATCCGGTATGGAATTAGTGGATAGTGTCATCATGCATGTAGTGTGTCTTGGGCAAAAAAGGACCTGGCGGTGCCCAATCCTCTCCAGGCTGTTGGGCACAGCCGAAATCCACGAATACAGTGTGGCTCGCCTTGGCCCCGAGCACGTGGTCGTTGAACCTGTAGCAACGTGAGGTTCCTCGCCCTGGCTGGTGATTTCTGTGTAGAAGACTTTCGCCCAGTGATGCCGTGCTAACATTACCCCTGTTAGTCGCCTCTTACGACACGCCGGAAAACGTTGGGCCTATTCTATTCAGTGCCCGAACCCACAAACAAACAGCAACAAATATATTACAGACACACAACAAGGGCAACAAAATACAAGACATACACGTGGTGTAAAGGCAGGAAGATCGCTACAATAGGAAACTGAAAGGAAAATAGTTTTGTATTTTTAAAATTAAATTGGCTGCATCTAATATTATTTTGAAGGGAGAGCAAAAAACCCCATGACTCCTGCATACCAACCCAGGAATATTAAGTGAAGAATGGCTAAAAACAATAAACAGGCACACATATACACTCACTGTAATTGCCGCACCCACATCTTACAAAACCCAACTTATGTGACTTATCTCGTCAGACTTTTTAACAAAGAAACGAAACGGCCTATGGGACTTACTTGGTTTGGTGAATTTTGAAAACAAGGATTTACTTAATAATAAACTGACAAAACCAAGCGGATTTGACTTACTTGGTTTTGTGAATTTTTTTTACAAGGATTTAATTCAATAATAAACTGACAAAACCAAGCGGGTGACTTGCTTGGTTTTGTCATGTTTTCAACAAAGATCTATCTCAAGAATAATCTGACAAAGCAAAGCAAGTCCACAAATAGTCTTAAAACATCAAATCTATCAAACATTTCTTTAACATTCAAGGTATGCACTCTTAAATCGAGGAATTGCATTATAATATGCCCTAAAACTTCCAGAAACGATCGCGTAATATAGCGCAACACAAAACGTCGATTTTCTCGAAAGTAGGTTTTGTGGACTTGCTCGGTTTTGTCAGTTCACGGCAGATTACCTTGGAGACCCCACCCTCACCCCCTCTCCTCTTAGATCTCCCACCTCACACCCTAATCCCATACCCTTCCTTACTTGAATGACCCTTCTGCAACTTCCAGCGTTCATGTTCACAAACTGACGAAGACCACTTCATCATGCTATGACCAAGAGCAAGGGTGGAATACACTCAAAATGACCCTCATACTATGTTCTTTCTTTGTTTTTCTGTATTTCTTTCTTCTTTTTTTTTTTTGTTCTTTGTTTCTTTGTTAATTTCTCTCTCTCTTTCTTTCTTTTTTCTTTCTTTCTTTCCTTTGCTATTGAAATTAGTCTAGTAGTTTTGACATGGAGAGGATGGAAGGGAGGGTGGGGGATGGTGTCAATCTAATGATGGTGGGTAATAGAGAGGGTTATAGGGTAAAACTAGTCCGTTGCTACACAGAACCTCATATTGCCAACTCCACTTTCACAGTCACGTGCTTCCTGTTGGTCTGGCATACTGATTGTCCCCTTTCGTCTCGCTGTCTACGGGATTATGCGAGATAGAGACGAGACTGTAGAAGAGGCGCATTATAAACCCTCGGTCTTTTAGCAAGTAGCTTTTTCACTTTACATTATGACATTTTTTTCCCTACTCCAGCTTATTTATTTCCCCAAGTCACGAGATGATGATGGAGTGTAGTCTGGATGACTTTTCTCCATCCATATTTATTTATTTATTTATTTATTAAAAATTTATTTAAGTTATAGTAGTAGTAGTAGTAGTAGTAGTAGTAGTAGTAGTAGTAGTAGTAGTAGTAGTAAGAATTATTATTATTATTATTATTATTAGTAGTAGTAGTAGTAGTAGTAGTAGTAGTAGTAGTAGTAGTAGTAGTAGTATTAACAGCAGCGGCAGCAGCAGTAGTAATAGTAGTAGTAGAATAGTAGTAATAGTAGTAGTAGTAGTAGTGGTAGTAGTATTTATTTATTTATTAATTTAATCGTTCTTATATAGCGCTTTACCAGCTCAAGAGCTGCTCAAGGCGCTGGCCGATACAGGATCTAACTCAAGCCGCCCGAGACGCCCACCCGCAGCCTTTGGGCGCATGGTCTGACGCCCGTACAACTGAGCACAATCCTGGGCAGCCAGGGATGAGGGAGAAGGGCCTAAGTGCATGCTGGGTGTGTTCTTGTCACCGGCACTCACCCGTCTAGGACATGAGCGTCAGGATCTTTAAAGTCCGTTATGATGGAATGTATGCGACACAGACTAGACCTCGGTTTATACTCTCATCCGAAGGAGTAGGAAACGGGAGTAAAGTGTCTTTCCCAAGGACACAACACAATGCCCCGGCATGGGCTCGAACCCGGGATCTTCAGGTCCACAAGCCAAAGCTCTACCATTAGGCCACCATGCCTCTGCATGTAGTAGTAGTAGTGGTGGTGGTAGTAGTAGTAGTAGTAGTAGTAGTAGTAGTAGTAGTAGTAGTAGTTGTTGTTGTTGTTGTTGTTGTTGTTGTTGTTGTTGTTGTTGTTGTTGTAGTGTTGTTGTTATAACTATTTTTTTTAAATTATTATTGCTGTTGATTTTATTTTTGTTGTTTTTTATATAATATTTTATTGATGTAGTATTGCTCATCATTATAATATCACCATCATCATCATCATCATCATCGCCATCATCATCATTATCATCATAATCATCATCATCATCACCATCATCATTCTTATTTTTATTATCTTCATCATTATTATCATCGTCATCCTCCTCCATCTTCTCATCCTCATCATCATCATCGTCATCGGTACTATTATTATTATTATTATTATTATTATTATTATTATTATTATTATTATTATTATTATTATTATTATAGTTTTGATTGCTTCTGTTGTTATTACTGTTGTTGTATTTTTTCATCATCATCATCATCATCATCATCATCATCATCATCATCATCATCATCATCATCATCATCATCATCATCGTCGTCGTCGTCGTCGGCACCGTCGTCGTCATCATTACAATTATCATCATAATCATCGTCGTCGTCATCATCAGCATCATTATCATCATCATCATCGTTGTTATCATCATCATCATTGTTATCATCATCATCATCATCATCATCATCATCATCATCATCATCATCATCATCATCATCATCATCATCAACGTGTTCAAATGTAGCATGTTTTTAATGAAACTATTCGCCGTGTTGTTAATGACTTGTGACTGGACCCACACGTAAGTACATCTAGCAGGCCGTTCTATTAAATGAAAATATAATGATTGGGAATGCGGCGATTGAAGCTGTAAGCATTGGGAAAACAGCTTTAGGAAAAATTCTGATAATTACGGGGTGAGAGAGAGAGAGAGAGAGAGAGAGAGAGAGAGAGAGAGAGAGAGAGAGAGAGAGAGAGAGAGAGAGACTCACACACACACACAAACACAGAGAGAGAGAGAGAGAGACAGAGACAGAGAGACAGAGAGACAGACAGGCAGAGAGAGACAGAGCAGATAGAGCGAAAGAAACAGAGACAGAGAGAGACAGACAAAGAGGGAGGAGGATATGAAAAAGAGAGACAGAGAGAAAGACAGAGTCAAGTCAACTAATCTTTATTAACCACAATGGGAGAATTCATACGTTACGTCAAACTTTTAATATTATACTTTGAACAATATTCTCACACCTGAACACACAGTGCGTGTGCGTGGGTGTGCGTGTGTGTGTGGGTGTGCGTGTGTGTGTTTGTGAGAGAGATAGAGACAAAGAGGCGGAGAGGGAGAGAAAAGGAGGAACAATGAGTTTACTTGGGGAATGGTACTGTTGTCACATTAAAAGATGATATAATAACTATAGGCAATCGTTTCTCAAACCGACCGCTAAGCTTCGACTGAGCGTCTGTTCCTTGGTATGTAAACAAACAATTCTGTCTGCTACTATACACACTTTTTGCAACAGTGCTATGTTTAGAATCAAACATGATGCTATTAACAGGCAGGTTAACAAATGTAGGCTTTTTATATCAAAACCGTAGTTTGGGCAGAGGTTATATTTTGGGGCTTAACCTTCTTTTTTCCGGTGGGGCAAAATACACAGTGAACTGGAAAAGACATGTGACGTTGAAATGTGTCATCTTGGGGTCCTTTCAGAAAAAAGTATGAGGCGTTGGAAATGAAAGAACATGAAAGGTGTAACCTTTATATCCACCATTGGCGATATGGCAGACGGGTAAAAAAGGGGATATAAGGGACCTAAATCAACACTGAACCACCAAAGCAATCATACTACTCAGATGTACAGTGGAAAAAAATGTCTTTGTATTATTATTGCCCACTACGGGATTCGAATCTGGGTTATCAATGTGCCAATCAAGCGCGCTACCTTTGAGCTACAGGGGTGGACCAGAATACTGTTAATAATGAATATATCGATTTATATCAAAACCGTATTTTTTGAAAGAGGTTATTTCGTTTTGAAAGAGGTTATTGTAAATTAACACTGAACCACCCGAGAGAGACGGGGGGTGACAGTTGAAAAGTACGTTACAAGAACTATAGCACTACCGGATGTGAAACACGAGCGCTGACCGTTTGTGTTGCTCTGTGTGGTTCATAGGCGCTTGTATCTGGACATGCCTACAAAGAAGTATCTATAGATAACCAGAAGCAAGGCGCGTCACATAGGCGCTCACGTGTCCAGATACAAGCGCCTGTGGTTTAGCTGTAAAAAAGCTTAGCACAAACATACATGGTGTTAAGTGTTACTGCTTTGTACAGTAAGCTTACATGTACATAATATACAGTGACGTGTCGGCTATAGTAGGGCTTGTGAAACACGGTAACCAGATAAAGTACATGGACATTACCAGCGTTGTTGTTCGACCGCTACTACCACTATTGTCAACGGGGAAGTTGCCTTCGGGGACACTCATGATGATTATGATGATGATGATGATGATGATGATGATGATGATGATGATGATGATGATGATGCTGTGAAGTTGGATTGATGATGATGATATAGAGGATTGATGATGATGATGATTACGATGATGATGATGGTGGTGGTGGTGGGAAAGAGAAGGAGGATTGATGATGATGATGATGATGATGATAGAGGAGAATTGATGATGATGATAATGATAATGATGATGATGATGATAATGATGATGGCGATGATGGTGGTGGTTGTGGTAATTAAAAGAGAGGGTTGGCGATGATGATGATGATGATGTTGTTGTTGGATGATGATGATGATGATGATGATGATGATGATGATGATGATGATGATGATAGAAGAGAATTGATGATGATGATAATGATGATGATGATGATAATGATGATGGCGATGATGGTGGTGGTGGTGGTAAGTAAAAGAGAGGGTTGGCGATGATGATGATGATGATGATGATGATGATGATGATGATGATGATGATGATGATGATGATGATGATGATGACGACGACGACGACGACAGCAAATCAGCGATACCATTGTAGGTATCCCTGAAAAGAATGCGATTAGCTTAGCACAGACATATATGGTGTTGTGTTGCTGCTTTGTGGAACAACTTTAAGATAGAGACAACGGGAAAAAAAACTGCCGTTGGTGCGTGGTTGATTGTTTGGTTGGTTGGTTGGCTGTTACCAAAGAAAGCAAAATAACGCAAGAACTACTACAGGATTTTTTTAGCTATATTTGGTAGACACATTTACTAGGATAAATTGAAATCAGATATTAAATCAGCAAATCAGTTCCATCACTGTAAGAATCATAATGCGCTTTGTTTCATGCAGGTAGCGTTTTATTGACAATAGTTATGACAAAAGTTGCAATATTACTTTTTAACCATAGCATCCATTATAATATTATTGAGCACCGTATATATGTTCCGTGTGTTCGAGGTTTTTCCCTTGCTGCCCATTTCAAGAAATTTAAACATAAACACAAAATCTATATTCTGATTTGTCCCTCCTCAGCTTCCGACAAGTTAACGTGCCGTACATAAATAACTTTATACAAAGTTTACAGATGTACGCGGCATGCTAAGCTGAGAAAAAAAGTAAGGAGAGGTGGGTGGAGGTTATGGTCAATAAAACGAATGAAATGATTGCTTTGAAAGGCAAGTAAATCTTCATCGTGGATCGTTTTAATGTGCTTAAAACTCCCGCAGTTTGAAGAGACTCTCAACGTGCACTGGTCCAAAGTGGCAAGTGGTCGTTTTCATTTAAATTGATGGTTGGTGCATTACAACAGCACTGTTCGGCGTGTACGAGTATGTTGTTGGAAGAACTAGTAATGAAAAGAACAGCCAGCAACATGTTACTGTCGCAGTACTGCCAACAACGGCTTTTAGTGTGTTTGTTCACGCCACATAACTCCTTCACCATGTCCAAACCCACACCTTCTCCCCCACCTTAGTATCCTCCTGTGTTTCATGTCCAGTCCTCCACTCACTCTCCCCCTCCCCCTCTCATCTCTCTCTCTCTCTCTCTCTCTCTCTCTCTCTCTCTCTCTCTCTTTCCGGCAAATAATCAGGTTTCTCTTTAAAATGGTGTGATGGAAAGCTGGGCTGTCTCCTGTGCCTGTGGCTACCCTACTCTTTGCCGTGCTCCTGTCTCCCACTGAAACTGTTTCTTATCGATTTTTACCCAACTTGCTTCCGCCCACTACTCCCCTCCTCACCTTCAAATTCTTCCCTCTTTCGCTTATACGTATAGCTCCCTCCCTCCTTTGGCCAAGCAAGGAGGAATCGGTCTTCGGGGGACACGAGATCTGTGATAATATTTTTCTCATCACATCGTCTTTCTCCACACGCAACCTCTAGCTTTTCAAAGTCGAAATTTACCTATGAAAAAATTATATCTCAGCACCCCTCTTCTCCCTTGCACCTCGCATCTTCCGGCATACACTTTCTGTGTACCTATTACATTGTGAGAAGATGAGGTAGGAGTAGGGGTGTGATGGAGGGAGGGGGAGAATAAATGTGGGAATGAGGAATTGAATATGTGAGAGTAAGAATAAATAAGTTATGATGACCCAACTTCTGCAAGCCGTTTAAAGCAGGTAGGTGAACCATTTAGATGATTGTCTTCAACGCCGCTGAAAGGGACCCACTTTGACCCCTCTACAGATCCTTTTAACATTCACGGTAAGTATATTGCCTCACTGAACAATATAATCAACCCCCCCCCTCCCTTCACACACACACGCACAAAACTCTTTCGAATAAATACTTTTTTAAAAAAATTAATAAATTCCGTACGTAGTTTTGTGTCTATTAATAACAACGGTAAGCCAACATTCTTAAGCTAAAATTAGCATCTACCAAAGCCGGTAAGACACAGAACCCATACAATAAATATGCTGGGTACGGTTTTTCATTTGAGTTTGATATTAATAATGTAGCGCTTGGTTTGAGCAAGGAAAGCCACTTCATCATTGTGTAATGTAACAACAATGCACATTTTAGGGTTAACCCGTTGTGGCCAAAGATAAACAAAGCCCTCGAATTTGGGCCTTTTTAAACTAACAATGCAGAAGCTAACACAGTTCAACGTCACAGAACCTTTTACAATTTACAATGAGTGTTTGCCCACCGGAAAAACTGATTAAGCTCCTCTGAATAACCTCTTTCAAAAAGAACGGCGACCATATACATCAACAAACTCATTTGTTGATGCGCCTATTGTAATGGGATCACGGATGATTCTAAACTGAGCACTATTGTTGCGAAAGTGTGTTTAATAGGCGCAGTTGTTTGTTTACATAACAAGGAAGAGACACCTAAATTTCACTTCTAAGCGGTCGATTTGAGCAACGATTACCCATTAGATCATCTTGTAATTTGACAACAATGCATTTCAAAATAAAACTCGTTGTTCAAATCCCCGTCGGTAATGTATTATAAATGTTAGTCAATGACAACTGTCGCTCGGTATTATTATGTGTGATTTAACATGGTTTGTGAAACTTTAAGTGACTGGCGATACTGTGATGATATAACTGTAATTTCTTTTCCAACTGCCTGCCTGTTTTATTCATCTAAGTCTTAAATTACCAGTCAGTCAATTTTCAGAGAGCGCGCGTGACCGTGTGATAAATGTTTGTTATTTATTTTATAAGTATAAGTTGGGGTGCCGGGGGTTTCAGTATAAATAGTAGCCCCACTTTCTGGAAAAGTTAGTGCTTTAAATTCCCACTGTCGCTGTCTTTCTCATTTGCTCTTTCTCATTCCTGCTCTGTTCTATCAATCTGCTATACTATCGTCTTCTTCGCTAGCCCAGTCTCTCCTACCTTTTTTCTTGAAAACTCTTCCGGGACAAGACTCCTTGTTTGTGTATGAGGTCTGTTGGATCAGCTTGGGAATATTGGACGCTTTCTGCCAGGTGGTCACTAGGGCTTCCTATGATGTTATTATTTAGCAATGTAGGCATTTTATATGTATGTGTTTTGTTGATAATTTATAATGATGTTTGTATTCTATTTTGTTTTTGTAAACGGAGGTTCGATAAGTTGGGGTGAAGCCTCAGCCGTCCCCTGCGTGGGATGTCTTTATTGTAAAGTGACTGGCTGGTGGAGATCTTTCGGTTTTACCACTAGGGTTGTTTCAGCAGATCTTTTATGCGAATCGGGGGTTGTCCGGTCCTAATTTGGCTCGGAAGAGTCCGCTGGACCTAAAGCAATAATAATGTAATGTAATGTAATGTAATTTATAAGTATATTTTCAATTACAATTGTTGGGCAAAACTCTGTGTGGGGGAGGGGGATGGGGTGTTTGTGTGTGTGTGCGTGTGTGTGTGCGTGTGTGTGTGTGTGTGTGTGTGTGTGTGTGAATAATAGTATCATATAGTAGTGTTCCAGTTCATTGAGTGGCATTGCATATGTTGTATGTACAGCTAAAAACGCTGTTTGCTTATTGCTATTATACGGAATGCTTTTTGTTTGCTCTGTGTCTGCACACCACATTGTAGTTCCTTACAAGATATAATAAAGTTATCTTATCTTATCTTATCTTATCCTATCTTATCTTATCACAAAACTAAGCAAACATCGATATCTCGGCCATTTCACAGCTAGACTGTAAGGGAAGGAGCA
>CM072516.1:44722060-45080975 GCA_036898135.1 Oncomelania hupensis
ACTACGAAAGTACGTCCGTACAGGTATTGACTGAATTTCTGCACACCCCACACCAACGCTAGACACTCCCTCTCAATGGTCGAATAGTTTCTCTCGGGTTTCGACAATTTCTTGCTTGCACACGCAATAGGCTGTAATCCCTGTCCCCTGTCCTGGCTCAAAATGGCCCCTACTCCATCCTCCGACGCATCTGTCTGTAGCACAAACGGTAGGGTGAAGTCCGGCAGACAGCACACAGGGTCAGAGCACAGCTTCTCCTTCAGTGCGCAAAATGCAGCTTCGCATGCTTCGGTCCATTGTACCGCCCCTGGCTTGCCTCCCTTGGTCAGATCGTGTAGTGGTGAAGCAATCGCTGAAAAGTTGGGTACGAACCGCCTGTAGTATCCGGCTAAACCCAAAAATGAGCGCACTTGCCGCTTGGTCGTTGGTCGTGGTGCATCTCGGATTCTCTCCATCTTTGACACCTCAGGACGAATTTCTCCCTGTCCAACCACGTGCCCAAGATACTCTACTCTTCGGAAACCCAGGTAACACTTTGACGGTTTGGCGGATAGCTGCACCTCACGCAGCCTAAGGAAAAGACGTGCCAAGCATTCCAGGTGTCTCTGCTTGGTAATGGTGGCTACCAACAAGTCGTCGACGAAATTGTCGATCTCCGACATCCCCAGGGGTGCTAATAACTTCCGCATCATGCGAGAAAAGACTGCTCCCGCCGTCTTCAGCCCAAATGGCATTACGGTCCACTGAAATTGTCCCTCTGGCGTTGTAAATGCCGTCTTCGCTTTATCTCCCTTGTTCATAGGCACTTGCCAGTAACCTTTGGTCAAGTCGATCTTGGTGAGATACTTGGCCCCTGACAGTTTGGAAAACAAGTAGTCGATGTTCGGCAATGGTTCCGCATCGAATACGACGTGCTTGTTTAACTTCCGGAAATCAACGCAGAAACGCATCGTGCCCTCCTTCTTCTTTACTAATACGATGGGCGAGCTGTATGGCGAACTGGCCCTCTCAATGACGCCCATCGCTAGCATCGCTTCCACTTCCTTCTTGATGGTCTCGTGATGCGAATGGGGAAGTGGATACTGCCGCGTCCTCACTGGAATGTCGCTGTCCACACGTATTTCGCACACGTCCAGAGTAGTGCGTAGTGGCAAGTCGGTTAGGACATCCTCAAACTGCCACACCAGCTCCTGCAATTCTTCCCGTATTTCTGGGCAGTTGTCGTCCATCTTCACGTCGCGGGGCGTCTCTGATGCTGTCAAGGTGATTACGGGAATATCCCCAAACACCGGCATAGTTTCCTCCTCCTCTACTCCCTCGTCGTCCACGACGATCGTGGCCATCGTCGCTCTGGTATGGAATTTCTTCAGGAGATTGGCGTGGTATAGTTTACTTTTCCCACGCATCCTGATCCGGTAGTCGCACTCTCCCACACGTTCGATCACCTCGTACGGTCCTCGCCATGCTAGCTGCAACTTGTTGTGTTTTTCTGGTAACAGCAGCAACACTTGATCCCCCGCGTTGAACAAACGCCGTTTCGCCTTCTTGTCGAAGTGCCGCTTCTGCTTGGCTGACGCGGTTCTGAGGTTTCCTTGTGCCAACTTACATGTTTCCTCGATGCGATTACGCAAATCCACCACGTACTGGCTACTCAGTTTCACCTCCTCCTCTTGTATCTCCTTGGTCCAGAGGTCTCGCAATACAGCCATCGGTCCCCGCACGGTCTTTCCATATAGGAGCTCGAAGGGAGAGAACCCTGTAGACTCCTGTGCTACTTCTCGGTATGCAAATAGTAGCGCTGGAATGTAGCGGTCCCACGCTGTAGGTTGTTCTGTGGCTAACTTCTTGAGCATGGACACTAGCGTCCCGTTGAATCGCTCAACCAGTCCGTTGCACTGTGGATGATACGGTGTGGTGGCTTTCCCGTGGATCGACAGTAGTCTGTTCATCTCCCGCATGACTTCAGACATGAATTGCGTCCCTTGATCTGTCAAAATTTCCCTAGGAACGCCCACCCTCGACCAAATCTCCCACAGCGCTTCTGCCACCCTCTCTGCCTCTATGCCCTTGAGCGGTACAGCCTCGGGATAGCGTGTGGCATAGTCTACTACCACTAGGATGTACATGTTACCCCGATCTGACTTGGGTTTGATGGGTCCCACAATGTCTACCGCCCCCCTCTGAAATGGCTCGTCCACCAGCGGAAGTTGCTGTAGTGGTACCTTCCTCACCCGTCCCCTCGGTACTACCTTCTGACATTCTGGACAACTGGCGCAATACCTCCGTACTTCGGCACACATTCCCGGCCAATAGAATGTTCCCCAGATCCGCTCCCTGGTACGTTTCCCTCCCAAATGCCCAGCCATGGGTGGATCATGAGCCAACTGAAGGATCCCCCCTCTCAACTGTTTCGGGACTACCAGTTGCGTGACCTGGCTACCTCTCTTCGTGTGTACCCGGTACAACACCCCCTTCTTCTTGCGAAACTCAGCTGACGCTCTACCTGACGCTATCGCCCCACCACTCTGTGCCAACGTTCTCGCCTTCGCGAGCGTCTCGTCGGTCTCTTGCATCCTGATCAACTCTGGGGTGCTAACGGAGATCTGGGATGGTTCGACCACTGCTAAGGGTACCTCCCTCCTCTTTTCGGCCTTCACCTGCGCCCGAGTCTGCACTGCTGCAGCCATCGCGCACTCACCTCCGAACAAGGAAACAGGACTCTTTTCCCCGCTATCAAACGTCACCCAGTTACCCAGGATGATATCGGGCCCGTCCTCGAAAACCACCAGCTCTACTCTCCCCCTGACCAGCGCACAATCCAACTCCACCCAAGCTGTAGGTAGCAGACCCACGTTCGATCGATTCGCCAAGCAAATCTCGACAGTCCGACCCGTCAAATCAGCTGGTTTGACTAACCTGCTCGCGACTGCCCCTATCTCCGCCCCCGTATCTCTCAATACTCGAACGTCCCGCCCGTTCGCCCTACCTTGGCCCCATGGATCATAAGGTTTGATTGCACACACGCTAGCCCGAGGTGCGGTCTCCGTGGAAATAGTCCGTCCCACTGTAACCTGGCCTACTGTCTGAGGTTTGACCTTGCAGTCCCTGACCACATGCTTCTCCGACCCACATCGGTAACAACGACGTACCCCACTACCCCCTTCCGTCCTCCCTACCTTCTGACCCTGACTTCCCCTGTTGCTAGGTTGCTGAGGAGCCTCCGGTCGTCTGGGAAAACTGCGTCTCTGACTGGGTAGTACGGGTGCCGGTGCTGATGCTGCCCGCTTGGCATCTACCACACGCTGCGCCAACTCTGCTGCGGCATGGCTAGTCTCAGGTAGATTCTCCCTCACGTAGATCTCTAGCTCGGTAGTCATAATGGAGAAAAGTTGCTCACCAATGAAAGTGTCTAGTACCTGCCCTACGTCGGTGATGTCTTTGCCGGCGAGCGAAAACCACTTCTTCACTAACGACCCTAACCTTACTACTAGCTGAGGAAACGTCTCTGCAGCTTCCTTCTTGGCCTCTCGAAACTGCCTACGATAGTAGTCGGCGTCCTTTCTGAAGCGTTTCAACAGCGCATTCCTCACAATGTCGAAATCCTGGGCTTGCTCAGGCGTCAGACGAAGGTACGTATCTCGGGCTTCCCCTTGTAACAAAGGCGCTAGCCTAACCGCCCATACCTCCCTCTTCCAACCCTGAATCTCTGCCACCCGTTCGAACATCTGGAGGTAGGCCTCCACATCCTCCCTCTCCTCCAAGGGTTTCAGTTTGACTGAGTATGCTGCCCCTCTATCTCTAGCCCTATTCTCCCTCTCTCTCTGAGCTGCTCTGTCGTCATCTCTGGTTCTTCGTTCCTCCTCTAGCTTCATTTCTAGCACTCTTCTGTCCGCCTCTCTAGCTACCCGTTCCGTCTCTAGTCTAAGCTCCAAAAGCCTCCTCTCATCTGCCCTTGCTTCCCTCTCCTCCCTCCGTTCTTCCTCCCTTGCTAACCTCTCTTCTCTCTTCTCCTCTTCCCTCTCTCTGCGCTCTTCCTCTCTTCTCGTCTCGCCCATGATATACTGTGCCAGCGCCCCGTCTCTGAGACCTAGACCTTCCCCAATCTGTCTAAATCTCTCGCTATCGCTGAGCTGGACCTCGACTTTGCTCTGTGAACCGGGCGATTTGGCATACATCTTAGGCATAGTGGTCTGAGTACTCACTGCGTAAGGTTCCTCCAACAACCCTGTCACTGAGCCGTCATCACGGAAGTCCTGCTCCTCCTGCTCGGCCTCCTCCTTACGAGTCCTAGCGTCGCGGCGCATCGCGGCTCGAGCATCCCGCGTAGCCATGTCGGAAAAGAAGGGAAGAACAGATGTTAGTATACACAAAACAAATAACACCTAACAGAATGAATACGCAACACAACAGTCACAGGAGCCGAGGAATCGTTCACCGTCGTACCCCTGAAGGCGAGCAAGTGAACCCTGCAACCCAATTCCCCGTTAATGCTGCACTCCGAGTGTGTTCCCTAGTGCAATACACCCACACTCCCGCCAACCGCCCGCCGCGTACCCTTTCACACAACAACTCAAACACACAACATACACCTCTGGCAATACCCTAACAAAAAAAAAATGAGTTTATCCCACTTCTGACACCAAAAATGTCACGTCCCCCGAGCGGGTTCAGTGACGTCAGCTCATAAAGCGAGTGAAAGGAATAAAACTCAAACAAAATAAACTAACACAAAATGCCAGAATACAAACACACCCTTTTATTCAACAATCAACAATCAAACACAGGACAAATGGGAACTAACCTCCCCTCAACCCCTAAATAGACCCCCGTCCCAATACTAACTAACAATTACCTCCCCTTGCAACAAGCCCCAAATTGAACTAAACAACAACAGTTTCTTTACAAAGTGTATACAGCAAAATCAAAATCAACAAATCAATTCAAAATGCAAGTCTTCAAACAATAGGCAATGGCGTTGAATCAGAAACTATTAGCTAGGCAAAGCTGTGGAACAGAAGTAATGTCTCAATGTTCTTGTCAAGTAGCTCAGAGAGCTAACAGTCTCTTGCACAATAAGTGGATGATTCTTCTAACTAAATGGATATGTTTTTAGGTGCGTGTAATGTGAGTCTGTGTGTGCATGAATTAGGTATGAAAACCTCCTGGAAATGTGTTGCCTCGATACATAGGCAAAACCTGCAGCAGTGTAAGAAATCACCACACCACTACTCTGTTGTAGAGGCAAAGGTACATCCCAGGCTGGCTAGGACCCAGTCAGCGGCAACAACATCAACATCAGTACAGCACAACAGGTAACATCAAAGGCAACAGCGTGGAAATAATGCGTAGAAATAAACACGTAGATGTAATAATCATCATCAGCCCACACCTGTTGACATATACATAGTCTTAACAATATGCCCACCAAACAATAAACACTATATAATATAACATAACACGCCGTCCTCCGTCCGCCATCTTGACCTGTATAGTTATGAATATCATAATAATAATACAAGATACTATACACACATTTCAATAATATAAATCACCCTTTGATGCTAAATAATTCGCATCTTCTTTACACACCAATGTTTATATAAATATACATAATTATCGCAACCACACTACCATCTTACAGTCCTGATTCATTCCGCCCCCCTTCATCACCACCGTCACCCCCAACAATTATAGCACATCACGATTACCTCCCTTCATCCATACTGTAAACATGCTTCCTTCATAATCATCACTTCATCCTTCTTCAGCATACTACATTTCATCGCTCTCTCCATACATACACCCTCACTCTCTCTCTCTCCCTCTCTATATTCCCCATCGTCGCCTTTGATCCACTTCATAACAACAACAGCAACGACATTTCCCCCATCACATATACAATAAGAAAATCATAAGAAAATCATACAAAATCAACAAAATTCATTACACATCCTAAAATACATCCCCTTCCCCACACTCATTACCACTCATACACGTACGCAGTTCTCGGAGCGCGCCACTAGAGAATTGAGCGACAGGGTTTGCTTACCTTACAGGCCTCGGCTTGTGACGCCCTTTACCCCAACACCACAACACGACAACACTGTCACAACACTGTCACAACACTGTCACAACACAATGGATTAGTCTTTTGAGAGTCTCTTTCTCTTGCTCTTGCACGTTATTTCACTGTCCAAATAACATTTATTCTGAGGATGAGGACACCTTAGCTCTGCTACAGACACTAAGTCTTGGTGGGTGTTCAATCGAGAACCACACGCACCTTAAGTATGGAACTCTACACTCACTGGCGAATGGCAGTTACCAACTTCCTTCGAATTCTAAACATCCTTATCCCGACGAGGGCATAAGACCTTGGGTGGCTATAAAACAATACACACACCCTTCCAACAGTACCCTACACTACGATGACCTCTGTCACAGGGTTGCTGCCTCGTTAGAATTCCTTCCTCACGCAATAGCATCTCAAACCACTCTGCCCTTCAAAATCTGCGCCGGCCACAAGCAAAACAGTCGAGCTCTCGTCAGTATGCACGTTCTTTATTACGCGTACCCCTATTCGAAATTGGCCGACTCCCTGTCTTCTACGAATCGCACGGACTCTACGAAACTGCACTTTCATACGCAAAAGTAAATCGGTCACGCTATTCTATGTACAGCAGATATACGGAGAAGTGTAACTTCGTAAAAGTGTATCTCTCCCTACCATCTGAAAACTCATGTCGTCACATACTACTACTACTACTACTACTACTAACAATAATATTCATAATCATAAAAACGATAATAATAATAATAATAATAATAATAATAATAATAATAATAATAATAATAATAATAATAATAATAATAATAATAACAATAATAACAATAATAACAATAATAATAACAATAATAACAATAATAATAATAATAATAATAATAATAATAATAATAATAATAATAATAATAATAATAACAACAACAACAATGCTTTGGAATGCTAGTGTGCTGCTTCAGAAAATCTTCATGTTTGCACTACAGTTTCTCTGCCCAAAGCCTTAGATTGGGAATACCTTATTAAAGTTTGGGGATACCTTATTAAAGATTGGGGATACCTTATTAAAGATTGGAGATACATTGTTAAAGATTGGGGACACATAAGTAAAGATTAGGAATATATTATTAATATAAAGATTGGGGATACCTTATTAAAAATTGGGGATACCTTATTAAAGATTGTGATACCTTATTAAAGTTTTGGGGATACCTTAGTAAAGATTGGGGATACCTTATAAAATGGGGATACCTTATTAAAGATTGGGGATACATTATTAGAGATTGCGGATACCTTATTAATGATTGGGGATATCTTATTAAAGTTTGGGGATACCTTATTAAAGTTTGGAGAAACCTTATTAAAGTTTGGGGATACCTTATTAAAGTTTGGGGATACCTTATTAAAGTTTGGGGATACCTTATTAAAGTTTGGATATACATTATTAAAGTTTGGGGATACATTATTAAAGTTTGGGGATACATTATTAAAGTTTGGGGATATATTATTAAAGATTGGAGACACATTATTAAAGGTTGGGATCCAAGATGTTCTCCTTTTACACTTTAAAGAAGAAGAAGAAGAAGAAGAAGAAGAAGAAGAAGAAGAAGAAGAAGAAGAAGAAGAAGAAGAAGAACAACAACAACAACAACAACAACAACAACAACAACAACAACAACAATAACAACAACAAAAGCAACAACAACAACTGAAGCAGCAGCAGCAACAACAACAACAACACACAAACCGCGGCTCCAACATAACTTGTAACGTCTTTTTAGAAATCGATTTGCCTGTCTCTAAAACTAAACATGTAGACACTATTAAGAAAACATTGCTGACATAAACCACTTGAAAATGACATAAAACTGGAACTAAGGCTGCTTTCGTCTTCGTTTAGTGCTTCCTCTGCTTTCTTCACATTCGTGCAAGCATGCCTTTTTGTACACCTACTGCAGGTTCAAAGAAACACACACGCACACACACACACCCACACACACTCGCCCTAGATTGCCAAACACGTCATTTTCCGAGATCGAGATGAAACCAACCCAAAAAACGTAACAGGCTTCAATATTAATAATAATAATAATAATAATAATAATAATAATAATAATAATAATAATAATAATAATAATAATAATAATAATAATAATAATAATAATGGAAAACTTAATCTGTGATGAGGTTGGAAGAACGTAATAAAGATAATACAGAAGGGGAGGTGATCCGCATAGTGTATTTATGTACAAGAAACATAATCATGCAAAACTAGAGAAAGGTCACGAAGAACATGCCCAGTTCTGTCTGTACTGTACAGGCACAGTAAGTAAAGGAGTTATAAGGTCTTACTTTCTCCCTCGAGGCTAGCCAACAGCACGAAAAGATATGAAAACGCATTTCCGGTGCGCAGGACAGTGACGTCACGGACCTTCCAGTTGTCAAGGCACTGTCAGTGAAAATATGAAATGGTATTTCCCGTCTATTGATCACACCTCGTGGTCTGTATCGAGTTCTCAGGTACCAACCATACTGCCTTACTCATCTGTGTTCGTCTGTGTCTGTCTGTTTGTCTGTCTGTCTGTCTTTGAGGAAGTATAGAACGCTGACTGCTGTTGTACAAAAGCAACATTTCTCCATCCATGCAGCCTTACCTTATCCATCTTCGCTGCTCTGTCCGTCTGTCTGTGAGGAAGCATAGAATGCTGACAGCTGTTGTACAAAGCAAAACTCCTCCATTTGTCCTCGCCCATCTCCGCTTCTCTGTCTGTGAGGAAGTAGAACGCTGACTGCTGTTGTAGGCTTACAAAGCGAAACTTCTCACGGCGGCCATCTTGGAGAACAGGTGACGATAGAATGGAGTCCTATGAAACTGTGAAAACATAAAGTCGTGGGAAAATTAAGCTGTTGGAACATGTTATATGGGAACAATGAGCTTGGGAAAACATAAAGCTGGGGAACATAGAACCTTGGAATCATTGAGCTTTGGGAATATTGAGTTTTGGAAACCGTGAGCTTTAGGAATATAGAGCATTGGGAACATTGAACTTTGAGAACATTGAGCTTCGAGAACATAGCGCTGGAGAACATTGAACATAGAGCTGTGGGAACATAAAGCTATGGGAACATATATTATTCCTTTCTGGACGTCTCTCGATAAAGAAGAAACGGCTTTGTAACTCTCTCAGATGGACCGCATTCAGAAGAAGTGTCTGTAAAACTTCTGAGACTTTCGTGGCTATGGAGTCCTCCTTGTGCGATGACGACAATGCAGCTGCTCATGTTGATAATGAACGATGATAGTATTGGTGATGATGTGTGTGATGAGGAGGAAGATGACACTGATGACGTTTTCATCTAATCTATTTTCTTGACAGTGTTTGGTTGCTGTGAATGTTCATGTAGTGAAGAAATGGCGATGTTATATATCTGATATGTTATTCATTGATTATGGTACTGTCCTTCTCATGTTCTGTTATATTGCCCACATGTTAAACTACCTTGTATAAATGGGGACAATAAAGTTACTTGTATCTTGTATCCCATCAAGACACTATATGATTATGGCTGTGTTGCATAACGAGACGAAGGAACAGTTTATTTCAGTTTGAGTGCCAACCGTGGAGAACAAAAATATTAATGAAGGTAATCAACGCTGTGTAACTTCCGCGTCCACGTCGCTGTTGCAAGAAAGACTGACTGAAAGCGCATGTCAGCAGTGGTGGTGGTTCTGTGGGACAGACAGAGGGGGAGAAGGTAATGAAATGCGCAGTGAAGGAGGTGAGAGAGAAAAGGAGAGACATGGAAAGAGAGAGAGAGAGAGAGAGAGAGAGAGAGAGAGAGAGAGAGAGAGAGAGAGAGAGAGAGAGAGAGAGAGAGAGAGAGAGAGAGAGAGAGAGAAAGAGCTACTAAGTGCACACGCTTCAATTATTTACGCATCTGCAATTTAACGTTGGGAGCGATTCCAATTTGAGTTTTTGTCTCTTCACAATTTTATCGTGTGTGTGCGTGTGTGTGTGTGGGTATGTGTGTGTTTATGTGTGAACAGAGCGAGCGAGAGAGAGAGAGAGAGAGAAAATTTTCATAAGCATAACAAACCATGTTGTTGCTGCTGTTGTTGTTGTTGTTGTTGTTGTTATTGTTATTGTTATTGTTGTTGTTCTTCTTCTTCTTGTTCTTCTTCTTCTTCTTCTTGTTCTTCTTCTTCTTTTTCTTCTGCTTGACTTGTGCAATATTGATATTTTATATTTTTAATCTTGCTTTAGCTTTTATTGCATTGTGACTGTTGCATTGCAAGTGTGGCAATTGATGTTCAAGGGCCAATGTGTATGTAGGCCTATATATATGTGGATTACATTACATTACATAAATGTTGCTTTAGGTCCAGCGGACTCTTCCGAGCCAAATCAGGACCGGACAACCCCCAATCCGCATAGAAGATCTGCTGAAACAACCCTAGTGGGAAAACTGAAAGCCCTCCACCAGCCAGTCACTTTACAATAAAGACATCCCACGCAGGGGATGGCTGAGGCTTCACCCCAACTTATCGAACCCCCGTTTACAAAAACAAAATAGAATACAAACATCATTATAAATTATCAACAAAACATATAAAATGCCTACATTGCTAAATAATAACATCATAGGAAGCCCTAGTGACCACCTGGCAGAAAGCGTCCAAATTCCCAAGCTGATCCAACAGACCTCATACACAAACAAGGAGTCTTGTCCCGGAAGAGTTTTCAAGAAAAAGGGTAGGAGACTGGTCTAGCGAAGAAGACGATAGTATAGCAGATTGATAGAACAGAGCAGGAATGAGAAAGAGCAAATGAGAAAGACAGCGACAGTGGGAATTTAAAGCACTAAATTTCCAGAAAGTGAGGATACTATTTATACTGAAACCCCCGGCACCCCAACGGGGATATATGTGGACGTATTTGTGTTTGTGTGAGTGTGTGTGTGTGTGTGTGTGTGCGTGTGTGTGTGTGAATATGCATGGATGAGGCGAGAGGGATGGAGAGAGAGAGAGAGAGAGAGAGAGAGAGAGAGAGAGAGAGAGAGAGAGAGAGAGAGAGAGAGAGAGAGAGATTCCACCAACAGCCCAGTTTTTGGACTCGGGTGTGCCAATAACATGTCAAGTAGACCACGTTTGGAAATACGAGAGGAAAAAAACTTTGGCCGGTGTAACATCGTCAAAGTGTCTGTCGGGTGTCTTACTTTATCCTGGCGCGTTTGCGCATGCGCCAGGTCAGGTCGGGCCGGCTTTTTCACGATGTTCTTAGGCGTCCTAACCCTAACCCTAAACTCTAACCCTAACCCTAATCCTTACTAAGACTACGATAGCACTGTGCGCATGCGTCGAATTTTGTAATGCGTCGACCAACCAGAATGCTCCCACTCGCTCCCAGCCCAAATAAGATACTAGGAACTTTGACGATGTCACACCGGCTTGCCTGGCACGTTGCGCCAGAGTTGTCTAACATTGGGGCGGAAAATCTTAGCAACCGAACACAGTTTCTTGCCTACAATTTCTGCCGAAAGGTTGATTTCATGCAGTTGCAATCCTAGCTAGCTCCGCTAGTTCGGCCTTGCACTACCATGCAACCATCACCCCTCTTTCCCGAAGAAAAGCTTGCAGCTCGAGGTAGCTTTCATAGTGTTCTGAGACGAGATGTCCGCCCGCATAACTCTAGGTAACTAAAAACAAAACTAAAAGACAAGTTACCTCCCATTTACGAATAAGGCCTGCGTCAGGTGGAGAAGGTGGTGCGGATGAGAGAGGGAGAGAAGGAGGAAGGGAGGGTGGGTTCTAGGAATGTACAACGTCACCAATTTGATTGCTTTTTACAAATGGGATTACCATCCCAATCTGGACCGAGTTATTTACCGCATCGTTCTGGTTTACATTGTATTGATCGTAATTATGCACTGGACTGTTGGTTTTTGTGTATGTTGTCAACCTCAGACATTTTTCTACTTGTCCAGATATGTTTCGGTTAGTGGCAGTAAACGTTTAGTTCAAACCATTGGTCTGAATGAACAAAAATGAATGTTGGCAAGTGCGGACTGGCTTTCATTTTCCTTCATTGTTGGGAAGAAATCAGTAATAAAATTACTAAATAAAGGTTTCGGATGACTGTCAATTAACATGAACACGAGTTTATATCAAATTGATAACAAAAATGTATTGCAGCGTACCTGAAAAACTGTACCATAAAGGGCAGGTCGATCGCATAGAGGCTGGTAGAAAAGGTTTCGTCATCAGTCTATCAAGACTTTTGGAAAGCGTAGGTGCCCGCAATGGGCAGCTGACCGCAAAATTAGTATGCCTACCTCATTGTCCTCATAAAACTACAAGGAGATGGAGAGGGTATGCCTATGTGGAACCAGGCGCGTTGCAAGATGGCGTCTAGTCACTGTACTAGAAAAGATTCTGCACCTATTAATTCTGTAATTTTACGGAATATTCATGGATGATGTTTACTAATTGTCTCACACAAACGTTTTAACGCTGGCGGTTATGCAAGAAACGAGGCTTTATACTGGACAAATCTGCCTGGGGAACGACGAACGTTAAAAAGATGGATCGGGAGGAGAGCCGCTCCTCTGTCCCACTGAGAATGGGGTTCCTGTGTGGGCACAAATGTTACTGCTAGTGATATCCGACAGTGAAGTAACATCACTGATAACGAGCCTCTGGACGTTGTTGTATGCTCGCTACGGGGACTAAAAGTCTAGCACCCGGCATCTGGCTCATCAGCCTCACTCCTGGAATCTGAATGTCAATGATGCCGAAACATAAAGCGTCGATCTGTATATAGATCTCCTAATATAATACCGAGAAAGACGCTCTGACATCCAGACACGGGCGCCTGTGCTCCTGTATTTGCTCCTTCACATCCAAATCTGCTCGCTTGGCCTTTTCTGACGTCACTCCGTCGAACAAACTGGCTGACGAGTGCTTTTGGTGGATGTACCTGACCGGGACCGGAGGGTCACCCCCACGCCCAACTGTGACAGTTAGTGCTTATTTACAAGGCCATGGGGAAAGCCAGCCTGGGCTAAGACATATTGAATCTGGCCATCTATTTCGTGCCTGCCCTTAACAATGTCTTCAGCTCTTCGTTCCTTCCTTTAACATCGCCAGACCATTACTAGTAGTTTAACTAAAGTGAATCGACCATAAGCGTGAAATTGCCAGGAACCAGACAAAATGGATTGTCTCGTTGTGACAGCATAATCTCTTGACGTAGACAAAGGATAGCACACCTCACGAGTCATCTTTATCTTTTATAGCTTGTTCTCTGCTTCCAGACGAAAAGATTTCTTTCATAATTATTATAATGCGTAATGGACGCATACTATTTTGTCAAGTACAACGACGCCTCAACGGTAATGTCAATTTTTGTTTTTGTTTTTAACAAGTGAGGGCAAAGGAAGAAAAAAGTTAGGTTGTAGTTGACTCGCCTAAAGAAACTGTAGTAAAAATGTCAACATCATATCTTGGATATGGATCTAATGCTTATTAGATGCTAATCTTTCTGGGAAATAAGGGAATTATAGGAAAAATATATCTCCCTATCTTTTCAACTAGTGGTGTCATTGTTTGAAATTGTGCCATAGATACAGATGGCCCATTTCGCTTTTGTAATGTAAGTGTAGATTATAGTCACACAACACCGAAGCGTATGGGCGACTACTGGTCACATTATTCTGACACCAGCGAACCAGTTGATGGTAAGGGGAAAATAATATGGTCACACGTTGGCCAATCCGGGATTCGAACCAGGTACCTTTCGGTTACTAGTAAGCCGCTCTACCAACTGAACTACCCGGCCCCGCTCGTTCGCTTTTGTTCTCAGTTTGTCTGTGTTATCAGCTGAGCTTGCTGAAAATCAAGTGACTGATCTCCAATAGCATAAGAAACCGAGCAAAAATAAAAGTAAAAGATTGGTTAAAATAACGGGCCGCGAAAGCGAAGCCAAAGCTTTAATCACAGGGGTATTACTCAAGTAGGGTGCTTGTAGTGGAACCTCAATAGCAAAGCGGTAGTTAGATACGTAAGGTTGTGTTGCTATCTACCGCTCCAACTTGTGTAATGATGAGTATTTTATTTACTGTTGTTGTTATTGTTGTTGTAGATCGCTTTTCCCAGCTCAAGAGCTGCTCAAGGTGCTGGCCAATACAGGATCTAACTCAAGCCACCAGAAGTGCCAACTTGCTGCCTTAGGCGCATCGTGTGACGCTCCATATAACTGAGCACAATCCTAGGCGACCTCGGATGTGTGTAGGTATGTAGCTGGCACTCGCCCCTCTAGGACATGAGAGTCCGGATTTTTAAAATCGTTTATTTACAGAATCCATTTTTAAGCAATGCGTTATAATGAATTCATCAGTGCAATATTGTTACAATTTAGTTTATTTTAATTTTATTTTATCATGGTCAATTGATCTAACGCTACATTGCGAAAAGACAATAAAATCAGTAAGCTTACAACTTACAACTAATGTTAAACTGATGAAGACAAATTGATACAACTAAAAATACAATAACTCTGAAGTCATCAAACCCGTGCAATAGGAATGCCTGCGCGTGCAGACTAGGCCTCGGTGTATACTCTCCTCCGAAGGATGACGGGTAAATAACGGCTGTAATTCCAAACGTCAGGCGCAAGGAAGGTGGTCGGGTGTTTATTGATTGATTAATTGCCCGTTTGGACAGTTTGACCTGCCCACTGTGGAATTTTCCTGTCTGCCTCCATTTGACATGCGTCGACCTGTGACAGGCCAGCACAAACTGCCGTGCTGCCGTCGCTTTTCACTGCCACCACTCCGCTGATCCCAAACATGGTTAATGCATTATGACGTTTACAGCCGTCCTAACTTGTGACGCCCCTCTCAAACACTAGGTCATCACGCAATCTACTGACGTCATTTTAAAAATGTAACGAGTGGGGGTGGGGGGGAGTGTAGGGGAGGACAGTGTTGGTTTTTTTCCGCAGAAACTCTTGATCACAGGAACCTGTTATTATGTGGAGCGTCACTCTAGAGAGCGCGTCTTTCTCTCTAGACTGCACAGGTGCCCTTATCTTGATGTCAGCGGAATAGAATGGTGTCTACGTAAGCCTATAACACAGCTCTCTCTTCCGCTGACTTCAAGATACGGGCACCTGTGCTTTATTGGTATACTAGTATAATATTATGAAGAGTCTGCTATTAGGCTTCTACATCTCTTACTTTCTTTAAGGCGCCTGTGCTCTAGACGACCAGTTTTTCTTTGATGTGTGCAGGATACTGGTAATAACATTCACTGTGTGTCTCGTTTGGTTTAATTCCGCGCAAAACGACGTAGACATTTGAACATAACATTAAAATAAAGACAGTCACTGTACATATACGACCATGGTCTCGTAGACGGCTAACCCAGCAGTCTGCAGCCATCAGAGGTGGGTGTGGAGGGGGAAGGGTGGAAGCAGTGCGGGATAGGTCAGTGAGGAGGGGAGTGAGGGATGGAGAGGGAAATTTGGGTACTAAAGTCTAAGGGCATGAATCCCAGAGAATTGTACACGATTCTTGCCACCGCGGCTACCTTGATAATTGCCTGCTCCATAAAAATGCCAATTGATGATCCCATCGCTCTTTCTCTCTGTCATTGGCCTCTCTTCAGGTTTTGGACGAACTGGCCGGGCAGCGATTTTTTTTTTTCCCCCACATTACGTCTGAAGGATACCGTAAATGGAACTTCAGACCTAAACCGTTGTGACATCCTCAAAGTCCGTAGTATCTTATTTGGGCTGGGAGCGACTGGATCATTCTGATTGGTCGACGCATTACAAAATTCGACGCATACGCACAGTGATAATTATCGTAGTCTTAGTAAGGATTAGGGTTAGGGTTTAGGGTTAGGTTAGGGTTAGGGTTATGGTTACGACGCCTAAGAACATCGTGAAAAAGCCGGCCCGACTTGAACTGGCGCATGCGCAAAGGCGCCCGGCTAAAAGTAAGACACACGGAACTTAAAGGATGTTACACCGTACATAGTTGTTACCTCCCTTTCGTTATCTTCAGGGTCTTCACACGCAAACGTTTGCTAAAACAAGCTTAGATAGTAGTTTTTCTGCTAAATGTGTTTGCACATTTGTATCATTGTATGTGCACAAATATTATGGATATCTATATAATAATATATATTCATTGATCCTGATCGAGGCAAGCTTACGCTGAAACCCACGCTGCTCCACGCTAGTTAATGCGACATTTTCTGAATAGGCCTACCCTACCGCCTTCATCGCTTCAGTCAGCTTTGTAATATATGCATTGTAAATTGCGTTGTTATAAATATTGTGATTTGTGTCTGTTTTTCTTATTTTTCATATGAAGAAGAGTTCACTGAGTAAGCCTACATCTATACTGTAACATATAATGTAAAATATCTAGCCCAAAGTGGAGTGCATAAAATCTTAATAGTACTACTAAGTTAATGATAATAATATTAGCAGGCTTGAGCTAAGGTAAAGTACTATTATTATTTATTAGTATTAATTTAATATTATTTGTTTCTTCAGTACTGTAATAGTGTATAGTACTAAAGTAGAGTAGTCCTAGTAGGCCTACTCAATACTGATACAGTGATAGTCTGTTATTCTATTGCTAGTACTAGTATATGTTGTCATCATGACCTGGTCATTGTGTTGTTAGCTAGTTAAGTACTAAAGTAGAGTAGTATTAGTATGCCTACTTAATACTGATAGTCAATTATTATATTCCTAGTCCTTGTATTTGTTGTCATCATAATCTGATGTTGGGCATAGACCTGAATGATGGTGATGTTGAAAGGGGCTGCTCTCAGACGGATGGTAATGAATCTACTAGAGACTGGGCGGCAACCAATGACAGTAGCTAGAATGTTCTTGTGGACCAAGAATCCAACGCCGTGTTCGTTCATGTCATCTCTACCGCTGAAATAAAGCTTGTGTCCTTTGTCGGTCGTTGTTTCAACTAAGCCTTTCCAGCGCAGTTCGCTGATACCTAAGATGTTCCAACGATAGTGGTCCATTTCGTGGGCAAGTTCTTCTAGTTTTCCCTCCGCATTTAGGGTCCTGACAATCCAGGTTCCTATGACGATGTTGTCTCTCGTGCGGATCCTGTTAAGTTGTCCATCAGTAGCACACGTATCACCTCCGTCCTGGTGGCCAACGGAAGGCGCGAGGATTTCTATGAACATCTACAGGCTATCCTTGACCAAGTTCCGAAGAAGGACATAGTCATAGTGCAAGGCGAATGCCAAGGTTGGCGAAGATGCGCACAACAACTGGGGAGACACATGTGGATCCCACTGTAACAACGAGACAAATGACAGAGGTCTGAGACTCTTGGAGTTTGCCAGATACAACAATCTGATACTGGCAAACACACTTGGTTTCCACAAAAAATCCAGACAATGGACATGGCACAGTCCCAGCGGGGAGCATCATAACCAGATTGACTACATCATGGTCAAGACACGCTTCAGATTGGCAGGACACGGACTTTTCCAGGAGCAGACATCGGAAGTGACCACGATCTCGTGATGATGTCCTTCCGGCTCCACTCGAAGAGAGTAAACACAACAAAGTGCACCAGACTAAGTTCTATCTGGACAAACTGCAAGACCCGGGGATGGCAGAAATATGTAAAGCCACAATTGAAGGGAAATTTGCACCTCTGCTCATTTTGGGAGCTGATGAAGTAGATGTCACTTGGCATCACTCTTCCCAAAAAGGTAACCTTCAGGAGTGTGAAAATTACCCCACCATCAGCCTCAACAGCCATCACAGTAAGGTCATCCTGAGATAATACTCAACAAGCTGAAACCCGAAGCTGAACAAATCATAGCTGAAGAACAAGCAGGATTCAGGGCAGGGCGAAGTACCACTGAACAGATTTTCCACCTCAGAATAATCTGCAAGAAATACCTACAGTACCAACAACATCCATATCATGTGTTTGTGGATTTCAAAAAAGCTTTGATCGAGTCTGGCATGCAGCTCTGGGGGCAACCATGAGAGTGTACAACATCAGCCCTAAAATTATTGAAGTCATCAAAATAAAAGCCTGTATGACAAGGCTACCAGTGCAATTCTCCACAACAGCGCCATCGGGAACTGGTTTAGAACAACAATCGGTGTGCGTCAAAAAGGCCTACTCTCTACAACACTCTTTAACATCTTCCTAGGGTGCATCATGTCAGATGACCTTGCAGATCACGAAGGCACAGTCAGCATAGGGGGTAGAGCAATCTCCAACCTCCGTTTTGCGGATGACATTGATGGATTGGCTGGAGAGGAACAAGAACTTGAGCATATAGCACCACATAAGTTAAATTTAAGAGTTAAATAAATTAAATAATAAAGAACCGATTGACAACAATCAAAACTACCTGTCACAAGCAGACCCGTTTACCCCGCACTATTTGAGCTTTTGCTTGTTTAGCAGTAGTAAAACTTAGAAGGTTACTGTAGTCTATAGCAGACGATTAAGGTATAACTGATGTGTACAGACATCATCGCAGCCTACGATCGAATGTTGAACTTTATATCCACTTAGATTGTTTCATCCAATCAGGACACAGGTAGAGTGGTTAGGACCAGTTCTGGCTGATTCAGTCAAAGCCAAGTATAGGGTCAGTTGTGTGGAAAGCTCTGAGCAGTACACAGCTACACTCGAGCAGAGAAATATCTCCACTGATAGAATAGGGAAGCAGTGCTTGTTGAATATTTGAATTCAAT
This sequence comes from Oncomelania hupensis, assembly GCA_036898135.1. Taxonomy (NCBI): domain Eukaryota; kingdom Metazoa; phylum Mollusca; class Gastropoda; order Littorinimorpha; family Pomatiopsidae; genus Oncomelania; species Oncomelania hupensis. The sequence continues at coordinate 44,740,886 of CM072516.1, forward strand.
CAAGTAGCCACGGGCCTGACATGGTCGAACAGGTAAATGAACATACTTCTGTTTCATCATGATGTATTTATATTATTGTTGAAATTATGTTTGTGGAATTTGCTATGCATAGAATTGAATTGTTAGTCCGACTTTGCCTTTACCACGTGGAGAAGTCGAACACGTGTCAAGCATGACCGGGATTGACGCCATGTTGTATACCTGACGGAACCACTGTTGTTTAACCTATATGTATGCTTGCAGACCAGTGGCTATACCAGTGAATGTTTATAATATTATTAATGATTTATATTTTTATATGTATAGGAAATTAGAGTGGAGATTCCAGTGGACCACCGACTTAGCAGAATGTTCGTCGCTTATGTATAGAGATGTGGAGCTATCATTGAGGGCTACTTTGGCTTTCAGTGAGACGCTCTGCACAGACCTATTATTCAGGGTTGTGCAGAATTTCGTCTCATATGTTACAGACCAGCAGGCGGGATATCGTGAGCCCAACTCAACAAAGAATAGAACCTAATCTATGATTCGAGTTGGCTGCCGATGCATCTACAGCATCGAGCGCAGATAGCCCACCCGTCTAACACAAGCAACGACAACACAGAGTGTCGTAGAAGCTACCTCAACGCAGCGCTTCAACCACGAAACCACTGATCAGTTAAGTGCCCAGGAAACAGTGCACTTAAACTGTAGCAAAAGGACCACAGTAGTCCACTCTTCATGAACGCTAGTAGCCAGTGCCCGATGAAGAATAAGTAGCTGCCTAGATTATCAGCGAGCGAACCATTCGCATTGGCAATTGAACTTTTAAGTTAGATTCGTACTTTGAAGATCGTGTATAGAGTAGAAGAAATAAATGTGTGATTTTGACTGTTATCAAGTGGCTGGACTACATTTGATTCATAGCCGTGTGAAAACTAGTGTGACAGCAATCTTTTACCATTTTTCTACCTAGCTCTGTACCCCAGCCTTAACACAGACCGAGCTAAACAAATAAATGTATTAAAGTAATTCACCGGGTGACTCACTAGCGGTTCCCATAGAATAAGACGTGAGGGTTACAGCATTCCATTGTGCAGAGCCCAGCAACAATAAAAAAAACAACGTCACACTACCTAACATCAAAGATTCAAACACAGCTAACAAGAACATGACAATGTCTGGCTGACAACAAATACTAGGACTAGGAATAGAATAATAGATTATCAGTATTGAGTAGGCATACTAATACTACTGTACTTTAGTACTTACACTAAAACCACAATGACAATGTCATGCTGACAACAAATACTAGTCCTAGCAATGGAATAGTAGATTATCATTATATCAGTATTGAGTAGGCCTACTAGTACTACTCTACTTTGGTACGTACAGTAATGAAGACACTAATAATAAATTAATACTAATAATAATAGTACTTTACCTTAGCCTAAGCCTACAAATATTATTATAATTAACTTAGTATTATGATTATATGAATGTGCACGTTCAACTTTGGGCTAGATATTTTACATTATATGTTGCAGAGTAGACGTAAGCTTACTCATTGGACTACTTTTCTTCATACGAAAAATAAGAAAAAACGACACAATTTACAATACTTATAACAAAGCAATTCACAATGCATATATTACAAAACTGACTGAAGCGATGAAGGTAGTATGGTAGGCCTAATCAGAAAATGTCGCATCAACCAGCGTGGAGCAGCGTGGGCAAAGAGCTTATTACGAAAAGAGGGGGAAACTTCCATTATGTCCTATACAAAAATGCGAGACGCTCTCACGGATTATTTCCCTTTGCTCGGGATGTCTATATTTTATCATCTGCTATATGAATGATCTGTGCGTGGTAACTTATTGAGCCTATGCCATTGCAAAAGAACAATTTTATGGCAACGTTTGCAAAAACCAAACTTTTAACCATCATTATTATTAACATTCCGCTACTGCTGTCTTTTTTTTTTGTTTTTGTTTATGTTTACTTATTGACATTTATTAGGTGCTTTTATGCTGCTTATGTGTGTATGTCATAGGTTCGTTTTCTGCCCTGGAATTTATTATTTTTTAATCAACAACAGATATTTTAAAATTAAAATATGCATGACAGACTGTTTCATTTATCCGAAACTGTGTAAATCCGTAATCGTGAGAGAGAGAGGGAGAGAGAGAGAGAGAGAGAGAGAGAGAGCGCGAGAGAGAGAGAGTGAGAGAGAGAGAGGGGGGTTGGGGGAAGAGAGAGCTCTGTCATTCAATCAATTAATCACAATAAAGCACAATAACAAAATGTTTCACTAATAGTGTGAATTTAATTTATATTAGGTGTCCCTTTACCCCCCAACCCTCTCACCTCCCACATCACTGGCTTAATAACATCAGTCACTTCATGGAAAATAATTAATTAATCAGACAGAACAATCAGAACCTAGACTACAACATTCCACAATATAGATCTAATGCGCAAAAATTCACAGATCAGAACAAGGACTGAGTTTCTACATTACATTTTTGTTTCCCGTTTACACTCAAACGAAAAGGGATTACAACAGATCAAGGACCATTTTTGTGCCTAGGTAAGGGGTTATCTTGCACAGTATTTGATCACGAGGAGAAAACAGACTTAGTCTAATTTAACTTGTTAACATAAGCAGTTTGACGAAGCCAAACTGCCAATCTGACATCTACTTTTGAAATATAAGCACAAATATAGTCAAACAACCTAGCAATAACGTAAACAGTGAGCGATCTGTTGAACGTAAATTGTCAGCAAGCAAACTGTTTTGGATTTAGCACATCAAGCCGCTCTCCGATTGTTTTAACACTAACAGCACTGCAACGATCTTAGTTTAGGCCTACATAAACACACAAAAAAAGAAATTTTTCAATTGCAATTTACCTTTCTTTGTCTCTTGGAAATTTGAAAAAGGACTTGCCAACACAACTTTTCTTGTATCTGGCATTATGGCAATTGATGGCTGTGCAAAAGTCACTGCCCTGTTTCACTCGGTCGCCTTTTGACTTTCTGCCACGAGCCATTTTCAGCATGCTGACAAGGGCGCATAACTCGTACCTTTCGTCTCGCGGTTATGTACCAAGTTCCCCCTCTTTCTATCATTAAGCTCTTTGGCGTGGGTTTCAGCGTAAGCTTGCCTCGGCTCTGGTTCACTGAGTATATATCATTTTATAGATATACATAATATTTAGAGGGGCCGGGTAGCTCAGTTGGTAAGAGCGTCTTGCTAGTAACCGAAAGGTCGCTGGTTCGAATCCCGGATTGGTCAACGTGTGATCATATTATTTTCCCCTTTACCAACAACTGGCCCGCTGGTGTCAGTATAAATCGGTCCAGTAGTCACCTATATGCGAAAGTGTCGTGTGACTATAATCTACATACAAACAAACAAACATAATATTTGTACACATACAAATGATACAAAGGTACAAACACATTTAACAGAAAATATATAAGCTAGCGAAAAACTACTATCTAAGCTTGTTTTAGCAAACCTTGGCGTGTGAAGACACAGAAGAGCACGAAAGGGAGTTAACAACTGTGTACAGTTTAGGTCTGAAGTCGTTCCATTTACGCTATCCCTCAGACGTGATGTGGGGAAAAAATATCGCGGCCGGGTAAGGGGATATCAGAACCGATCAATGGACAGTTAATGGCCGCCTGGGCTGGACAGATATGTGACCACTGTAATACAGCATGGACAGCAAGCCCAGCTGATTTACTGACGAGCTGAGAACACAACGAAATGGTCATCTGTATCTATTGCACAAAGAGAAGGGGGGGGAGAGGGGGGGGCAGAGGGGGGGGGGGAGAGGGGGGGGGCAGAGGGGGGGGGGAGAGGAGGGGGGCAGAGGGGGGGGGGAGAGATAGATCTGTCCTATAATTCGGTTACGATTCAGACGCGCACGATAGATCCGATCATTTTGTTTTGCAACGTATGCAATACTAGAGTATATTTACCTTTGATTTGATTTTTGCGTTGCTGCTAGAAGAAGCTTTGTATAAGGTTGATAATTTTCCTCGGTAGATATTGTTGAGAATTTTCTAGAATTACCTGTTTACTATCGACCGAAGCTTCCAGATAGATCTGGTGGTAGCTAATCGATTCTCTTAACATAATGACGTAAGACAGTGCATAGTTCCGGTGACGAGTTTTATTTTGATTGGGTGTTAATGCGTCATGCTGGAATGTTTGAAAATTGTTCTCGAGCCTGTATAAGCAACGCACTGTCTGCTTGTAAGAGAGATTTATGATGATTTTTTGATGATGGTCTTTAAAGTGATTTTCGGAAAGTGATCTTGTATGCAGTTGTTGATGTTTGCTGAATAAAGTTGGAAAACTTTATGCGACGACTCCTGCCTTGTTGCTGAGTGAACACGCTGCTTGGATAAACGAATTCGAGTTACACTTATCAAGATTCAAACATCGGGGCTGAATCAACTATTGATAAATAACCGAGTTACAAAGTTCCAAAGTTTCTAAGATACAATATGTTACGTTGAAACGCGAACGAAAGTATGTCGGAAACGCGCACGATAGATCTAATCATTTCGTTTTGCAAAGTATTCAATAATGGAGTTTATTTACCTTTGATTTGAGTTTGCATTGTTGTTAGGAGAGGCTTTGTATAACGTTGATAATTTTGGTTAGTCGATATTGTTGTAGAATTTTCTGGATCTGTTTGTTTACTATCGATCGAAGTTTCTTGATGGTCGTAGATAATGGAGAACATTCTTTTGGCAGGAAGAGAGAAGTATGACGTAAGTCAGTGATGACGATCTTTAATTCTGATTGGTTGGTTGTAATGCGTCATTTTCTAGAACGAGCTGTCGTCATCTCGAAGGAGGAAAAAAAATTATATATTCGATGCTCCGTGTGTTTTGTGAAGTTGTTGTTGATAGTGACTTGGAAAGTGAATTTGAGAATGGAAAGGCGATTGAGCGATTGTATGCAGTTGTTGATGTATGCTGAATAAAAGTGGAAAACTTCATACGTCGACTTTGTGACTTGTATGCTGTTTGAGCGGGCTGCGTGGATAAACGAATCTGAGTTACACACCTTATCAGGACTTCAGCATCGGGGCTGAATCAGATACTGATAAAGAAAACACCATCATCAAACTGAGTGTAACATTTTGGGGGCCAAGCCGGGATTCACGCCATAGCCAAGGGTTCAACTGCTACAACAAGCGAGTCAACGTTACGAGAGGCAGTCATCGAGGGTAGCCGCCAACGAGTTGCGTCGAGAGGGGCCAACATACTGGGACTACATCACCGATAGGTTCGGGTTGACTGCAAGGGCGTGTAGTCGCTGAAGAGTTGCTTCGTGAGCGAACAACAGATCGGGACTACGTGGCTGCCGTAAGACTACGTCGAGGGACAGTCTCGGAGCTACATCGCCAGTTTTACAGGGAGCGACGAGCGGACGTCGCGTCTACTTCAGCACAGTCAAGAACTTTCCAGAAAAAAAGAACTCTACAGTCAAGAACTTTCTAGAAAAATAACTTTCCAGAAAAGAACTTTCCAGAAGCATCAAGATGGCTGACTTCTGGCAGAGAGGGATTGAATTGAATCTAAAAGGCAAGCAGCTGACGGAGTACGTCAAATCCCAGGAGAGAATACAAGAACGAGAATTAGAAGAGCAGCGTCGCCGTGAAGAAAGAGAATTAGAGGAACAGCGACGGCGCGAAGAAAGAGAACTAGAACAGAAGCGTCTAGAAATTGAACAGCAGCGGCAAGAAAAAGAAGAGCAACGACGCCGAGAAGAAAGAGAGTTCGAGCTGAAGCGTCTTGAAGGTGAGCGTCAGTACCAGCTAGAGTTGGCGCGTATCCAGAACAATCAGCATGCGCCACAAGTCACCAACGACCATACGTCTCCAAAATTGCCAGCTTTCGTCGACGGGAAGGACCAGATCGACAGCTATCTGGCGAGATTCGAAAGGTTCGCCGAAAGCTCCAACTGGCAACCTCGAGACTGGGCGATTCGACTAAGTGCACTTCTGACAGGGCAAGCGCTCGAAGTTTACACCAGACTGTCGAACGATGACGCCAAAAACTACGACGTCTTGAAAGAGGCCCTGTTGCAGTGCTACAACTTTACAGAGAAGGGCTACCGTAAACGCTTCCGTGAATGCCGGCCTAAGTCAGACGAGACGCCAAAGCAGTTTGTGGAGCGCCTGTCGTCATATCTACACAAGTGGGTGGAGTTATCAGGCGAAAGGAAGTCTTACGACAGTCTCCATGACCTGATTGTGAAAGAACAATTTCTCAATGCCTGTCACAAGGACCTAGCGACCCACTTAGAAGAACAAAAGCTGCAGACGCTTAAAGATGTGACTGAGGCTGCTGAAAGATATCTCATCGCTCATGGGAAAACCCTGGGGCCACCCAGCGCGACAAAACATTTTCAGAAGACTGGAAACCATGTGAACCAGATCCAGGGAAGCCAGACGAGCCAGAGACAGACAGACTCCACGCCTCCTCCTAGGGAAGGGCATTCAAGAGGCTGTTTCACTTGCAACGCTACAGACCACAGAGCAGCTAACTGCCCTCAAAACAAAAGTAGCGGACAGCGGAGCAGTACGGACAACGCAGCGGCGGGCAACCGGCAGAGGCGGTTCTCCAATCAACGGCAAACCAGTAGATCTGACCATCAGGTGTGCGGCGGGAGCGTCATTCTTCCGAGTGAGACCAAGCGCACAGCTACTCCTGCCGACGTGCAAGAGTGCATGACCGATGGTCAACTTCTCCTTGCCAACGGAAAATCCATCCCCGTCGTCGCCAGCGCAGCTGTGACCGTCCAGAACATGCCAGTTTCGAAGGGACGCGTCGGAAATCATGAAGTGACTGTTTTAAGAGACTCTGGCTGCAGTGGGGTCATCGTCAGAGAAGACCATACCTCGAGGAAGGGTCCCGAAAGTGCCTATGCAGAGGATGCCTCTGGTCGACCGACCTTTCAAGAGGGTGGCCTTAGACTTAATCGGCGAAATAAGACCTCCGAGTGAAGAAGGTCATCGATGGGTACTGACTTTAGTGGACTATGCGACTCGGTACCCAGAAGCAGTGCCACTGAAGAAGATTGACACTGAAACTGTAGCAGAGGCACTAGTGGACATGTTCAGTAGACTTGGAGTGCCTGAAGAAATTCTGACAGACCTCGGGACGCAGTTCGTCTCTGACTGCATGAAGGAGGTCAACAGACTGCTGAGCATCCGGCATTTGACTACGACACCCTACCATCCAATGTGCAACGGGCTTGTCGAAAAGTTCAATGCTACGCTGAAGTCCACCCTGAAGAAACTGCAGCGAGCAGCCCAGACAATGGCATCGCTACATCAACGCCTTACTTTTCGCCTACAGAGAAGTACCGCAGGAGTCCACCGGCTTCTCTCCGTTCGAACTGCTGTACGGAAGAACCATCCGAGGGCCGATGCACATCCTAAAAGAACTGTGGACGAAAGAAGTAGACACCCCAGAGGTGAAGAACAGCTACCAGTACGTGTTTGAGCTACGGGAGAAGCTGGAGCAGACTCTCGAGATAGCCAGAGAAATCCTGAAGAAGTCCCAGGACTGTGGAAAGCACTACTATGACCGTAGGGCTGTGAACAGGAAGTTTAAACCTGGCAACAAAGTGCTGGTGCTGCTACCTACTGATCACAATAAGTTGCTGATGCAGTGGAAAGGCCCGTACGAAGTGGAGACTGTGGTGGGGATCAACGACTACAAGGTGAAGGTCGGCCAGCATTCCAAGATATACCACGCCAACCTCCTTAAGCTGTACGTGGAAAGGCCATCAGAGACTGTGCATGTGGCAACAGCAGCTGAGATCGACAACAGCTTTGACAGCGAGGAACTGTTGGAACTGGGAGACTTCCATAGCAAAGAAGGCATCAATGATGTTAAGCTAGGACCACGCTTGACGGAAGGTCAAAAGATTGAGCTCAAGGACCTTATGGGCGAGTTTCCCCATAGCTTCAGCGATGTCCCAGGCTCTACGACTTTGGTCGAACATGAAGTCCACCTCACTTCAAATATTCCCGTTCGATCAAAACCCTTTCCGATCCCTTTCAAGGCCCGCGAATCCTTGAAGAAAGACATCGATGAGATGCTGAAGATGGGCATCATCAGGGAGTCCAGTTCCCCCTACGCGTCCCCTGTCGTGGTCGTGAAGAAGAAGGACGGCAGCAACAGAGTATGCATCGACTACAGGAAGGTTAATAAGATCACCGTCTTTGACCCTGAGCCGATGCCTACCGCAGCAGACCTCTTCCGCCAACTATCGGGGAGTAAAATCTTCTCAAAGATTGACCTCAGCAAGGGTTATTGGCAAGTCCCCGTGCGTCAACAGGACATACCAAAGACTGCTTTCATAACTCCTGATGGGACGTACGAGTGCCTAAGGATGCCCTTTGGCATGGTCAACAGCGGAGCTACCCTGAAGAGAGGAATGAGGAAGATGCTCAAAGGGATGGACAACGTCGTGTGTTACTGGGACGACCTGCTAGTCCACACCCGCACCTGGAAAGAGCATCTGCAGACCTTGAGGGAGCTGTTTCACCGTCTAACAGAAGCTAACCTGACCGTGAGACCCAGTAAGTGCATTCTGGGGACTGACAACGTCGACTTTATCGGCCATTCGTTGAAAGAAGGACAAAAGGGGCTTCTGCTAGAAAACGTCACCAAAATTCTGAACGCTCCACGTCCCCAAACAAAGAAGCAAGTACGATCTTTCCTGGGATTGGCTGGGTATTATAGGGAGTTCGTACCGAACTACTCAGCCATCACAGCACCTTTGTCGGACCTGGTGCGGAAAGGCTGTCCAAACCAAGTGCAGTTGGGGACCGTCTCAGGAGAGGGCATACCAGACTGTGCGCGACCTCCTTTCGAAGGATCCGGTGCTACGACTGCCCGATACTTCCAAGGAATTCGTCTTAAGGACAGACGCAGCGGACGAAGGCATCGGCGCCATACTGATGCAAGAGCACGAAGGGAAACTATTTCCGGTCAGTTACGCCAGCAAGAAGCTGTCCAGGGCTGAGAAAAATTACTCGACCATGGAGAAAGAGTGCCTTGCCATCATATGGGGAATCCGGAAGTTCGAACTGTACCTTCAAGGAGTGAAGTTCGTGCTACAGACTGATCACAAGCCGCTAACTTACTTGAACTCTGCCAAGTTTGTGAACAGTCGGATCATGAGATGGGCTATGTACTTGCAGAACTTTAACATGCGAGTAGAATCTACCAAGGATCAGACAATGTTGGTGCGGACTTCCTCAGCAGAGTGTGTGAGTAAAGGACATTGACTGTGTGGATGAACTGTGAACATTGACAATATCCAGATAGACTTGAAGATGGAAACCATTGACTCTGTGTAGATAAGCTGAGCGCAATTACAGTATTCAGAAAGTCTTAAATTAGTTTCAATTGTGGACTTTGTTTGTGCATTACGTTTCAACGTTGTTGAAAGAAATTGGGTAAATTTCTTCTTGAGTGGGGGGGTTATGTTACGTTGAAACGCGAACGAAAGTATGTCGGAAACGCGCACGATAGATCTAATCATTTCGTTTTGCAAAGTATTCAATAATGGAGTTTATTTACCTTTGATTTGAGTTTGCATTGTTGTTAGGAGAGGCTTTGTATAACGTTGATAATTTTGGTTAGTCGATATTGTTGTAGAATTTTCTGGATCTGTTTGTTTACTATCGATCGAAGTTTCTTGATGGTCGTAGATAATGGAGAACATTCTTTTGGCAGGAAGAGAGAAGTATGACGTAAGTCAGTGATGACGATCTTTAATTCTGATTGGTTGGTTGTAATGCGTCATTTTCTAGAACGAGCTGTCGTCATCTCGAAGGAGGAAAAAAAATTATATATTCGATGCTCCGTGTGTTTTGTGAAGTTGTTGTTGATAGTGACTTGGAAAGTGAATTTGAGAATGGAAAGGCGATTGAGCGATTGTATGCAGTTGTTGATGTATGCTGAATAAAAGTGGAAAACTTCATACGTCGACTTTGTGACTTGTATGCTGTTTGAGCGGGCTGCGTGGATAAACGAATCTGAGTTACACACCTTATCAGGACTTCAGCATCGGGGCTGAATCAGATACTGATAAAGAAAACACCATCATCAAACTGAGTGTAACACAATAATGCACCTAAAGAAGAACGGTTGTGTACTATGTGTGACTTAGATGAAATTGGTGTCGAGTTTTATTATTTATTTACATGTAACAATTCCTTGCTGATAGAAAACATTTCTGGAAAATGCTTTTTTTTTTTTTTTTTTTTTTAGAAAATACTGTTGGACTCATTCAAATGTCTTTAGGTTTAACCCGCTGATGAATACATAATCATAGAGCAGATTGCTAAATTTAAGCCGCTTTGTTGGAGTTATTTCACTATTTATATATTGTGCATTCCATTTTGTCTTCTTCTGTGAACCATGCGATGCGGTACACTTTTCTTTCCATATTGAACCAATGTAAGCCCTAAAACGGGTGTTTGACATTTTAGAGTTTTGTCTTGTGATGCCTATGGAGCAGTCTTTTTTGTGCCGTTCATTATTTTTTAATGTCTGTAATTTTCCCTCCCCCCATTTTTTCCTACTTTTGGCTAAAATGCCCCCCCCCCCCCCCCCCCCCCCCTGGGCTATGAGCCTTGTTTCGTGCTTGGAATTGTATGTGGTTTTGCTAACAAAAGGACAAAGTTCCAAAGTTCATGTAACAAATTCCCTCATTCCTCGGAGGACAGCATGTAATAAGGGTTAGCCTATATCTAATAAGGGTTAGCCTATATGTAATAAGGGTTAACCTATATCTAATAAGGGTTAGCCTATATCTAATAAGGGTTAGCCTATATGTAATAAGGGTTAGCCTATACGTAATAAGGGTTAGCCTATATCTAATAAGGGTTAGCCTATATGTAATAAGGGTTAGCCTATATGTAATAAGGGTTAACCTATATCTAATAAGGGTTAGCCTATATCTAATAAGGGTTAGCCTATATCCATGGTGCTGTCAATGAACTTCAGTCTTATCTGTTTAGGTCATACAACTTAATCCTACACAAACCGTCTCCCTTTGACAATAGAAGTTGTGTTCACCAACTATACAACTGACCTCCGCTTTACTGACATAAGGTCGATATGCAAACCAGTCCAGATCATTGGTAACAGAAGCTGCTTGCTCGCCCAAGGCTGACGTATGGAGAATGTCCAAACAATGTCGGATACCCCTAGTTTAAAACGTGTTTTTGTGCCCCAGGCTATTTCCATGTACAGAGTTCTGCATCTCCCGTGTCTATATTTACTAATAGTGTATTCTCACATTGGTCTGCTAAGTAGATTTTTGTATTTAATGACATGCCTAGAAATACTTTAAAACAATAGGAAATCAGAACAACCCAATGTCTGTCTGTCTGTCTGTCTGTCCATTCGTTTGCCCGCCCACCGCACTTCGTAGCTCAAGAACACATCTAAGAGCGAAATAAGTTAGAAACACCGAGACTGAAGCACGTCACGTGACAAACATCTAATTAACGCGCTGACATTTTGAAGAGGAACTTCACTTTGATATTCGTTTGTGACTTGGAATAAAACGCCTGTCTGTCTTTCTTTATTTCTTATGTTCATCCTTTTCTTTTCTATCCTTTTCCCTTCCTTTTTTCTTCTTTCTTTCATTCTTTTATTTTCTTTTGGCTATTTTACAACTTTTTTTTATAATGCCTAAGGCGACACGAAGACTGCACAAGTTACCTCAGACGCCTGTGTTGGATTTGATCCGCAACATAATCTTTCGATCCGATTGGCTGATCATCTGTGCAGCATTAACGCAGAAAAAGCTTTTTTCCCCTTCTTCTTTGTTGTTGTTGTTGTTAAAGTATGCGCAAACCTTCCCACAGTATGGATACAGAATCTTCAAGATGCTGGAGGTGGCAGTCCGATGGAACGAAGAAGAAGAAGACGATGGATGATGATGATGATGACGATCATGATGATGACGATGATGATGATGTTGATGATGATGGTGATGGTGCTGCTGCTGCTTCTGCTGCTGAAGATGATGATGATGATGATGATGATGATGATGATGATGATGATGATGATGATGGCGATGATGATGATAATGATAATTATTCAATTCAATTCAATAATTTATTTTAACATCTTTTCACATAATTTATATGTGATTTTAGACCATACAGTCATTCTCACGCATTGACACACAAACATATAATAAAATTTAACAATTTAAAGTTGAACAATAATCATACAAATCTAACAGTACTACATAAGTTTACCAACTGCAGACATGCAAATTATAGCCTACGAGCAATATCTATCATAGCTGGGCTATGCAACCTATCCTATCCTATCCTGTCCCGTAACCCGGAGGTCGTAGGGGCACCACAGATGATCGTTTAACCAGCATACTCCATCTTTCTCTGTCCTCAGCAGCCTGATGGCTTCGCTCAGTGTCAAACCAGTCCATTCTCGAATGTTGTCATCCCACCTCTTTTTCGGTCTCCCTCTTCTTCTACCTCCTTGCACTGTGCCTTGCAGAATAGTCTTTGCAAGGCCTGATGATCTGGTGACGTGGCCATACCATCGGAGTTTCCGTTTCTTCACCACTGTGAGCAGGTCATCGTGTTGTCCAATGGCTTGTGTGATGTTCTGTCGGACTTCGTCGTTGTTGATCTGTTGGGTATAGGAAATTGCCAGAAGTCTTCTGTAACACCTCATCTCCATGCTTTGTATTCTTCGTTGTTTATATAATGGTAATGAAAAAGAAGAAGAAGATGATGAAGAAGATGACGATGAAGAAGAAGATGAGGATGATGAGAAATGATGATGAAGATGATGAGTGTGTCTCATTGGTTTCTTCCCGCCCTTCTATTGGTATTGGATGCAGTCACTCTAAATGTCAAACATAAAAATTGATGTGTGTTCTGCTTTTGTAATACAATCTCATCAAATCGCCGCACTTTGAGTTCCATTGAAGAAACGTCGCCTGATATCATCATCAATAATAATAATAATAATAATAATAATAATAATAATAATAATAATAATAATAATAATAATAATAATAATAATCATAATATAATAATAATAATAATAATAATTATTATTATTATTATTATTATTATTATTATTATTATTATTATTATTATTATTATTATTATTATTATTATTGTTGTTGTTGTTGTTGTTGTGGTGGTGGTTGTTGTTGCTGCTGTTTTTGTTGTTGTTATTGTTATTATTATTGTTATTGTTTTATTATTATTATTATTATTATTATTATTATTATTATTATTATTATTATTATTGTTGTTGTTGTTGTTGTTGTTGTTGTTGTTGTGGGTGTTGTTGTTGTTGTTTATTATTATTATTATTATTATTATTATTATTATTATTTTGTTTTTATTGTTATTATTATTATTATTATTATTATTATTTATTATAATTATTATTATTATTATTATTATTTATTATTGATGTGGTTGTTTGCTCTGTCGTTGTTTACTACTACTAATACTACTACTACTTACTACTACTACTACTACTACTACTACTACTATTGTTGCTGCTGTTTTTGTGTGTTATATTATTATTATTATTATTATTATTATTTTATTATTATTATTATTATTATTATTATTATTATTATTATTATTATTATTGATGTGGTATTGTTGCTGTCGTTGTTGTTACTACTACTTACTACTACTATACTGACTACTACTACTACTACTTCTACTACTACTACTACTACTACTACTACTTACTACTACTTCTATCGTTGCTGCTGTTTTTGTTGTTGTTATTTTTTATTTTATATTATTATTATTATTTTTATTATTTATTTATTATGTATTATTATTAATTTTTATGTATTATTATTATTATTATTATTATTATTATTGATGTGGTGTGAATGTCTACTACTACTACTACTACTACTACTACTACTACTACTACTACTACTACTACTACTACTACTACTACTACTACTACTACTACTACTACTACTACTACTACTACTACTACTACTTCTTCAAGACAAGGCTCGTGTAGATGCCATGTTCTTCATTTCCTCTTACACACGACTCAATGCTGGCTGTTATGCAGGATACAAGGCATTAAGCTGGACAGCATCAAAGCAGCTTGACAGCGGCTCAGATCAATGTAAGGAACGGAGTCGAAATCGGATGTAGAGTGCCAGAGTGAAAGGGGGGGGCATAGGGAGGGGGGTAAGAGAGATAGACGGATTGACGGACAGATAGACTCAGAAAAGGAAAGAATGAGAGAAAGTAACAGACAATGTCAGGAATTGGAAGGAGATGGCCAGAGAGAGAGAGAGAGAGAGAGAGAGAGAGAGAGAGAGAGAGAGAGAGAGAGAGAGAGAGAGAGAGAGAGAAAGAGAGAGAGAGAGAGAGGATAGAGGGGGGAGAGGGGGTGGCAGACAGACAGACAAACGGACAGATAGGCAGAAAAACGGATAAACAGAGCCAGACAGACAAGACAGAATCAGAATCCCTATTTACACCAACCAACAGAAAGGAAAACAGTCATTGACAAAAACATTGGCACAGCACAGTCAGTACAGAATAAAAACAGTATCCATTCGTTAAAAAGCAAAACATCCGAACAACACCAATCTTTAAAATCAACCATTCCTCTGAATCTCCCAGCTGAACTAAAAACAAGCCTGAACATTCAGCCTCTCCCTCCTCCCTCTCCCGCTCTCCTCGCGCGCTCCCTACGGCATCCCACTGCCTTTCCAAGCCAAACCAGGGACAGAAAGAAAGGAAGGAGGGAGGGGAGAGGAGGGAAGGAGGGAAGGAGAGAATCTAGGGTAGGGAATGGGGAGGAGGAAAGGGGGAAGGGAAAAACACAAAGAAATAAAAGAGAAAGCGGGCAGCCTGTGTGTGCGTGTGTATAATGCTAAGAAAGCGAGCGTGGTTATTCAAGGTGATGATATTGACAGCAGGGAATTATGATCGATGGAAAAAGAAACTTGCGCTGGCGCTGGACGCCAGCCTAGTGCTCTTTCACGCCAAAAACCGTATTGCACCACTTGAGCTGGCAGCGTGATCAACACGCATCCGTCTTCTTTGTATAAGTTTACATGGTAAGTGGTCAAAAGCTACGTCATATAGCCCAGCAGTGGCAACACGAGGACTTCTCCCTCCCTGAAGTCTTCTACTTCTTCTTTTTCTTCTTTTTTTTCTTCTTCTTGTCCTCCTCCTCGTTTTTTTTCTTCGTCTTTTTCTTCTTCTTCGTATAAATTGTGGATATTTTGACTGGTCGAAGGACCACTCCACAATACTTTAAGCCGGTACACAGCGTATCTGAGAATCGCCCGGTGCTTCACTACCAAATGGGAGTAAACGTAAACTAGATCCAGTATCGGCCAGCGCCTTGAGCAGGTCTTGAGCTGGAAAAGCGCTATATAAAACGGTAAAATACATAAGCATATCTGATCTTATTTTATCTTATCTTATCTTATTCCTTTAAAAAAATAAAAGAAAGGCAGACTATGCAGCTGTGCTCTTTGTGTCCACAAAAATGGGGAAAATGAGGCTTCCGTGAGGTGGCAAAACAAACGACGTCCATGTTTGCCAAATTGATATGAGTATACAACTGATAGAGAACACCCTGAGACTCATCTTCAGTGTCAATGTTGACAGTCCGGCGTCCTTAGATTGGGATATCCAGGTAAGTAAGTCATCAAAACAAATACAATGTAGGCAATCGAGGCGCAAATGTGACTAGATCCCATCACGTTGAGGCTTTCTTTATAACGATTGGGCTGACAGAACTGCAACATTAGATGCTTCAGATATTCATTGGCGATCAAGACGAATTCCATTTTCTGTCAAGGACATTCAAAATGCAATAGAAAACATTGAAAGGCAAACTACAATCAAAACTAGTGTTGTTGGAGTTGTTTTGCTTTGTCATCACACGGTGGTAGAACGGACAGGGTTGGTCAAAGAAGGCCCGAACTTCCTGGAGTCCACAAGACTGGGGGATGTAGGGCTGGCAAGAGTCCTTGCTGCTAGATCCACACAATAAGACGAGGGGAGGGAATCTTTATTGCCCCTTGCCCAAATCGAAGAGCGGGCCTGCTGAGTAAATACGGGACGTCTCGGGGCTGGCGAAGATTCGGGGACAGGATGGAGGAGCCTGATGGGCAATAGATGCAGCAAGCAGGCCACTTCCTTACCCTTGCACCCCGCAGCTAGCTGAGGTAGGTGGTTGGGAGTGGGGGGGGGGGGAGGCGGTGCTTAGGCAGGACCGAGCTGTCTGGCTGGACACTCGGACACGTCATTCAATTGGGCCATGGACTAATCTGCTGCTACCAGTACGCCAAGACCTCCAGAATAGGCCTACAGCAAACCCCAACCAGAGTTCTCTGTATGTCAGGATCACCAGAGTACATACCAAACATATTCAGAGTTACTTTTAGCAAACAGTATCACAAGAGTAGCCTACGGCAAAAACACATTCACAGGTTCAGAAATATAAGAATTACTTTTTACCTCAGCTAAAAGCTTTTTTTTTTAATCTGATGAGTGAGACAAGATGACAAACCCCCATTCTGCTGAGCTTATTCTCAATGGAACTGAAAGGGACACAACTCCTTAAGCTTGGGATATCCAAGAGGGAGGCAAACCAGCACTGCTTTCACACACGCACGCGCGCGCGCACACACACACACACACACACACACACACACACACACAAGTTATAGGATTCATTTCTCTTTTGTTTTGTCTCATCAAGTCAATTTTTTTTAATCGGTGTTCCATGGTTATCCTTGAGAAAGATTTGAGTAAATCAATGGAAATTTGTGTATCTCTTAAACTAGGTGTCTTTTGCTTTCACTTTTTTCATATTTGTTCTGTTTTCAAGGGGAGAAGGGATGTTTGAAAAATGCGAGCATACAAACAAACAAGTAACAACTACAATACTTAGTTACGATTCTATGCATGGCAATAACTTTTTGAAGATAATTTTAGTTGTGTCGCTTCTCATGATTTTGTCGACATTGTCGTTGTTTTTGTTGTTGTTGTTGTTGTTGTTGTTGTTGTTGTTGTTGTTGTTGTTGTTGTTGTTGTTGATGATGATGATTATGATGATGATGATGATGATGATGATGATGATGATGATGATGATGATGATGATGATGATGATGATGATGGTGACGACGGAAACAACGGCGGCGCTACGTCTCTCCGTCTTATGTTTTTTCGGGGCTGAATATGTTTTAGTGCTTAGTGTAATTTCTGCGTTGAACTGGGCAAAGACATCAAGCCAAGTTTATGTAGTACAGTAGCAATAGCAGACGACCGGATACAGGATTTTATTAACAATATAAACAATGTTGCGAGAGTTGTTTTCCTTGACGATATAAACATTTATGCATGGTATGCTTAATGGATGCGATGAGAGGGACGAAGGCAGTGCGATCCAGCGGAAAGCTTTGCTTTTGTAAATAAATTATTGTATCTGAGGAAATACACAAAAATAAGGGTACAGAGACGATTAAATTTGAAAGCGAACTTTAATCTACGGTGTGCGTGTTCCTGATAGCAAACTATTGTGAGAACGTGTGCATACACGACAGACCCTCACGCTAAAGTTTACTTTACTCAAACGGCAGCGGCATGTTCGGCTATGTTGATACACGTGATGAAAGCGGATAGGTTTCCATCACAGATGGACAAGAGCGTGATATTTAAAATTTTTAAGGATAGCGTTTGGAGCGACCTCTGTGCTGCTGGCTGATTGTGCTTAGGGCTTGGACGACTCAAGAAGGACTAATACAGGCTCAAAGAGTTGCTCAAAGCGCTGGCCGAGAACAAAATCTAACCTAAGGCACTCGAGATGCCAGCTTCTACCCTTCATAATATAAAGCAGTGCCAGATTTAACTCGCGAAGTCTACATAATTTAAGCTTCAGCAGGTTAAAGAGGTATATATGTTTTCTTAACCTTTCAGGCCTAGGAGGCTTTAATAAGAACGCGTTCTTAGTCACTGTTGTTGGGGTCGACCTGCAGGATTGAATGAGTACGACATTAATCTCCTATACATAGGTTGTTTACACAGTACACTAACTATTTTAGTTAGCCTATACTAAGATTTAAGCTGTAAGGCTGTCTAGAGCTAGGGCAGGAGCAGCGTGATGTGTTTGTGAAAGCAGCAAAAAGTTCAAACGAAGATGCTGGAACTGCAGAGAGCATGCAAAGTGTGTGCGATTGTTAGCCAACCTCTGTCTCGCTCACGCCTTCCGGCAACCGACACCCGCTCAACCCGGCATCAGCTTATACGGCCTCCTGCTAGTTCCGTGTTGTGCGCGAAAGCGAGCCTTTTTCTTAAACGACATGTCAATTTGGTCGTGCAAACAGTGGCGAAATTGCCCCTAGCGCTGGCTGCGGAGAACGATTCCGATGACGTAGGAGCGCCATAAGAAATGACGTAGTAAACAGTGGCTAGCATGGCGCCAGCACGTGGCTGTGACGTTTAGTGTCACCTACTGCTGCACGCAACATGTCGTTCAATACTAGTCTGCACATAGCTCATACACGCGCGTGTGTCTGGATGTGTACATAACTGTCAGTGTGAGTTTCACCTCGGAAGTTTTATTTGACCTGGTGACTTTCATTTGGTACCAGGCCCAACAAAACTAGCAATATAACAAGAGTGTGTGATCCATATCGCGCTGCTTACAACAGTTCACGTCATGATCGCCAAAACTACAGATCTATTCAAGCTTTTATCGTATTACGCCGGTTTTCTGAACTCCACATAACTAACAGCATAGAATTAAAAGTAAAATAATCGTCCTTATATAATATATATCCCACTCACCAGCTCAAAGAACTGCTCAAGGCGCTATCCGAAACTATCTAGACGTTAACTTGTAGCAGCAAGCATCAAACGTCCAGATTCAGATTCAGATTCAATATTTTATTACAAGAAGAAAATGATTTTAGCATTAATTTGCTAATCTTACAATCAGTCCTTTCAATCACTCACACATTTAGTTTGCATTCATGCAAAGACAAACATTGATTTTAGCATTAATTTGTTAATTTGCTAATCTTACAATCAGTCCTTCTTTCAATCACTCACACATTTAGTTTGCATTCATGCAAAGACAAACATTGATTTAAAATTAAAGGAATAAACAAGCTAACTTCGTAACAAGGAAACTAACAATACTCAATATAAAACATTTAAGTGGAACCATTTAATTTAATAAAGAGAGAGAGGCTTGACGGACTGAGCTGGAGAAGAAGGGATGGAGGGAGAGGGGGGGGTGAAAGAGGAAAATCAATTGATGCATGCTATAATGTATGATTTTTGAAATTATTAAGAAATATGTTGTAAATGTTGTACTTGAAGCTGTTTAACGATGTGCATTTTTTTTTAGTTCTAAAGAGTGTTCCATAACAGGGGGCCTTTAAAAGAGAAGGTCGTCCATGACAACCGAGCCTAGACATTCGCCTGCTTGTTTGAGCCTGTCTTCTGCACTTGTTGACACAATAGCCGGATCCAATAACGTGCCGCAGCAGTGACTTGGAAGAAGTGGATTACCGTGTAAAAAGTCATCGCAGAAAGTTGACACCTTTGAGATGGGGAAAAAAATCACCATAAGTGACCGTTAGAGAATCGAACACAAGTTATCCTGCAGACCATAAGAACATCCGATCGCTGAGTTCTCGCTCACATCCACCGTTAGCAGCTGAGACACAGACTTATGAAATAATACAGTACAGCGTAATGCCCTAATGGCTTCCTGCCCGAGTCATCTCATAGACAAACTACAAAATGTCCAGAATTGTGCTGCTAGGCTAGTCTTCAGGGCCTATCCTATCCTATCCTGTCCCATAACCCGAAGGTCGTAGGGGCACCACAGATGATCGCTTAACCAGCATACTCCATCTTTCTCTGTCCTCAGCAGCCCTCATGGCTTCGCTCAGTGTCAAACCAGTCCATTCTCGAATGTTGTCCTCCCACCTCTTTTTCGGTCTCCCCCTTCTTCTACCTCCTTGCACTGTGCCTTGCAGAATGGTCTTTGCAAGGCCTGATGATCTGGTGACGTGGCCATACCATCGGAGTTTCCGTTTCTTCACCACTGTGAGCAGGTCATCGTGTTGTCCAATGGCTTGTGTGATGGTCTGTCGGACTTCAACGTTGGTGATGTGTTGGGTATAGGAAATGCACAGAAGTCTTCTGTAGCACCTCATCTCCATGCTTTGTATTCTTCGTTGGAGATCTGCTGTGAGGGTCCATGCTTCGCAAGCATATAGGAAGATGGAGATGACCAGAGAGCGCAGCAGTCTTACTTTGGAATGTAGACTGATGGTTCTGTCTTTCCAAATGGGCTTCAACCTTGTCAGGGCAGCAGTTGTTTGTGCGATCCTGGAGAGGACTTCCTGTCGAGACCCATTGTCTGACACAATGGCTCCTAAATATTTGAAGCTGTGCACTGTGTTGAGGGATTGGCCTTGTACTTTGATGTCCGTGTTGATGCCATTGGTGTTGTTGGTCATCATTTTGGTCTTCTCCGCACTTATTTCCATTCCATAAGCTCTGGAGGTGGTGTCAAGCCTCTGTACAAGCTGTTCAAGTTCTTGTTCCTCTCCAGCCAATCCATCAATATCATCCGCAAAACGAAGATTGGAGATTGCTCTGCCCCCTATGCTGACTGTGCCTTCGTGATCTGCAAGAGCATCTGACATGATGCGCTCTAGGAAGATGTTGAAGAGTGTTGGAGAGAGTAGGCATCCTTGACGCACACCGATTGTTGTTCTGAACCAGTTCCCGATGACGCTGTTATGGAGGACTGCACTGGTAGCCTTGTCATACAGGCTTTTGATGACTTCTATAATTTTAGGGCTGATGTTGTACACTTTCATGGTTGCCCATAGAGCTGCATGCCAGACTCGGTCAAATGCCTTCTTGAAGTCTATGAACACATGATATAGATGTTGTTGGTGCTGTAGGTATTTCTCACAGATTATTCTGAGGTTGAAAATCTGTTCAGTGGTACTTCGCCCTGCCATGAATCCTGCTTGTTCTTCAGCTATGATTTGTTCAGCTTGTGGTTTCAACCTGTTGAGTATTATTTTCAGGAGGACCTTGCTGGGATGGCTGATGAGGCTGATGGTGCGGTAATTTTCACACTCCTGAAGGTTACCTTTTTTGGGAAGAGTGATGACAAGCGACTGGGTCCATGGTGTAGGCCATTCCCCACTCTGCCAGATCTTGTTGCAGATAATGGTGAGAGCATCAGTCATCGCTTCTCCTCCTGCTTGTAGCAGTTCCGCTGGTATGTTGTCCACTCCCGCTGACTTCCCTTTCTTCAGCGATTGCACTGCTGCCTCAACTTCTTCCCGGAGAATTGGGAGGATTTCTTCTTCTTCTCTGCTCTCGGGACATGCTAGAACTGATGGGTCTCCATTTGGTGTATGGTTGTAAAGGTCAGAGCAGTACTCTGTCCATCTGTCCAAGACTTCTTGTTCTTCTGTAAGGCAAATGCCAG
Source organism: Oncomelania hupensis (assembly GCA_036898135.1). Classification (NCBI taxonomy): domain Eukaryota; kingdom Metazoa; phylum Mollusca; class Gastropoda; order Littorinimorpha; family Pomatiopsidae; genus Oncomelania; species Oncomelania hupensis. The sequence goes on from CM072516.1 coordinate 44,762,450, forward strand.
ACTTGCTTTGGATAGTGGAGACTTTGGGCTGTTTAACACTTGTCAGCCGCTTCACAGTCTGGTAGGCCTTCTTGCTGTTGTTCTTGTTCAGATTGTTCTCTATTTCCTGGCATTGAACTTCTATCCAGTTCTCCTTTGCTGTGCGCATGCCTTTTCGGATGTCATTGTTGATTTTTCGGTAGACATCAGCTCCCTGTGAGGTGTTCTTTTTCTTTTTTAACTCTCTTCGTTTATCACACAGATCCAAAAGTTCAGGTGTGATCCACGGCTTCTTCTTTGGTCGGTGCTTGCCAAGGATCTCAGTGGCGGCATCTGTTACAGCTGAGTTGAAGGTATTGGTCATGGTGTTGACATCTACTTCGCCTTCCCCCAAAATAAGCAGTGGTGCAAATTTCCCTCCAATTGTGGCCTGAAATATTTTTGCCACCTCCGGGTCTTGCAGTTTGTCCAGGTCGAACTTCAGCCTAGGGCACTTTGCTGTATTTACTCTCTTCAAATGGAGCCGGAAAGACATCATCACGAGATCGTGGTCACTTCCAATGTCTGCTCCTGGAAAAGTGCGTGTCCTGCCAATGTTGATGCTTGATCTGAAGCGTTTCTTGACCATGATGTAGTCGATCTGGTTGTGATGTTCCCCGCCGGGACTGTGCCATGTCCATCGTCTGGATTTTTTGTGGAGACCAAGCGTGTTTGCCAGTACCAGATTGTTGTATCTGGCAAACTCCAATAGCCTCAGACCCCTGTCATTTGTCTCGTTGTTGCAGTGGGGTCCGCATGTGTCTCCCCAGTTGTGGTGCGCATCTTGGCCAACCTTGGCATTCCAGTCGCCTTGCACTATGACTATGTCCTTCTTCGGCACTTGGTCAAGGACCGCCTGTATATTTTCATAAAAATCCTCCACTTCGCTGTCTTCATAGTCTGATGTTGGGGCATAGGCCTGGATGATGGTAATGTTGAAAGGGGTTGCTCTCAGACGGATGGTAATGAGTCTACTGGAGACTGGGCGGCAACCCATGACAGTGGCTAGAATGTTCTTGTGGACCAAGAATCCAACGCCGTGTTCGTGCCTGTCATCTCTACCGCTGAAATAGAGCTTGTGGCCTTTGTCAGTCGTTGTTTCACCTAGGCCTTTCCAGCGCAGTTCGCTGATACCTAGAACGTTCCATCGATAGTGGTCCAGCTCGTGGGCCAGTTCTTCTAATTTTCCTTCCGCAGTTAGGGTCCTGACATTCCAGGTTCCTATGACGATGTTGTTTCTCGTGCGGATCTTGCTAATTTGTCCATCAGTAGCATACTTTTCACCTCCGTCCTGGTGGCCAACGGAAGGCGCGGTCCTTGTGTAGCCGGGCGACGACCGATCCGGCATGGAATTAGTGGATAGCCTCATCATGTGTTGTGTCTTGGGCAAAAAAGACCTGGCAGGGCCCAATCCTCTCCAGGCTGTTGGCCACAGCCGAAATCCACGAATACAGTGTGGCTCGCCTTGGCCCTGAGCACGTGGTCGTTGAACCTGTAGTAACGTGAGGTTCCTCCGCCCTGGCCGGTGACTTCTGTGTAGAAGACTTTCGCCCAGTGATGCCGTGCTAACATCACCCCTGTTAGTCGCCTCTTACGACACGCCGGGAAACGTTGGGTCTATTCTATTTGCCCGAACCCACAGAGCAAGTCTTCAGGGCAAAAAAAAAAAAATCGGATCAGGGCAAAAAAGCGCAATCGCATCACTCCACTACTCCGTAAGCTTCATTGGCTACCCATAGAGGCCCGCATTAAATACAAACTGTCCGTACTGTGCGAAATTCTTCTCTGGAACCTGCCCTTCATGTCTGTCAGATCTGCTGTCACTCTGTCTATGTCCCTTCTCGCACTCTTCGCTCTTCTTCTGACTCTCGCACACTCTGCATACAAAAAACTAACACCAAAATGTACGGAGAACGGGCATTCACCTATTGTGCACCCAGACCATGGAACACTCTTCCAGCCAACATCAGACACAAGCAGACCACACCCTCATTCAAGCAAGCTCTAAAATCTCACCTCTTCAAACTCTACTATCCTGACTAAATCCTTCATTCTATAGACCCAAGCCCCAACACATATTTGTTCTGTTTTTGGTTATGCTTGTGGATTTTGTTGTGATTGTGATGACTTGTTTGCAGAAGGTTAACTTTATGTATTGTCTGATTTTGCATGTGGGTTTTTCTCATGGTATAATTTCTAATGCAATATTGTAAATTGTTTCATGTTTGTTTCTTTCTTTTCATGTAAAGCGCTATGCGCTTGTCTATGAAAAAACAAGTAATAGCGCTATATAAATGTCCATTATTATTATATTATATAATTATTACAGCGTCTCTTTATAGAGAGCGCATCTCGTATACTACTCTATAGAGAGCTACGCCTTAGGCTTTCGGCATCTCTTATAGTCTGATAGGGGCGCCTGTGGGCTGGGATTGAGCTAGCTCAGCTTACAGCACACCCAACTAGTTAAAACCACGGAGCTGGGGCTCCACGAAGTTCAGACTTCACCATAGAGTAGGCCTACGAGACGCAGCAGACAGACGTCCACGTGGCGTCAATCGGGTTCCCTAGTCACTGAGCTAAACCGACCGAGTAGCCCCAAAAAGGTGGTGAAGCACAGACCAGACAAAGAGGACGACGGGGATCATCCAGAACTAATTGTGGATGGAGGCACTTAGTGGTGGGACTGAAGGTCCTTACAGAGTGAAGGTTAGAAGGGAAGGGGAGGGGAGGGGAGAGGAGAAGAAGAGAGGGGGAAGGGTTAAAGCGAAGAAAGCCCAATAAGCTGACGTAGAGTAGTGGCCGGCGGTTGCCTGCCTTCGCTGTCTGCATCAGTTAACTGATATTTTTCTGCTGCTGGAATAGCGCACTACCCCTCTGTACTGTACTCGCTCATTCCAGACTGCGCGGTCTCCCGGTCTTTCCTTGCCGCAGACTTTTAATTGAATTGCAGTGACCTAAATATCATGTTTAAAGATAAGATCTAGCACTTCCACTTATTTTGTACAACTACTGTTTGCCCACTTCTCCCTACAGCCACAACCCCATCCACAAACCACCAACACCCTCACATTAACCCATTCCACCCACCCACTCCCATCCCCTTCATTTTATGTCTTTAGGGCTTTTATTATGACGATTTACCTTTGTTTCACTTCCTTCCTTGAGATACTAATAAAGATGTAATATCTCTCCTCCCCCCCCCCTCTCTCTCTCTCTCACTCTCTGTGCTTCGCTCTCTCTCTCTCTCTTTCTGTCACACTCTGTCTCTCTCACATTCGTTCTCTGTCTCTCTGTTTCTCTCACACTGTCTCTTTTTCTCCCTTTCTCTCTCTTTCTGTCTCTCTCTCTCAGACATACGCACACACACACACACGCACACACACACACACACACACACTCTCTCTCTCTCTCTCTCTCTCTCTCTCTTTTAAAAGACTTAACTGAACATTAATTGTTGTTAATGGATATTAACAACGATTGGTCCTTATTTGGCTCGGAAGAGTCCGTTGGACCTAAAGCAATAATCATGTAATGTAATGTAACAACGATATATCTTTTTAATGATGTTATGTAGACTATACTACCTTGTTTATTTGTTATTGTTCTATGATGTTATAACATTAATTTGTTGTAGTTAATAGTTATTGTTACAAGACCCAAGGGCAAAATGTAAAAAATCGCATCCAGCGCTTACTCTTTTACCATTGTTATCTTATTCTCTCTCTCTCTCTCTCTCTCTCTCTCTCTCTCTCTCTCTCTCTCTCTCTCTCTCTCTCTCTCTCTCTCTCTCTCTCTCTCTCTCTCGCTAAGGTATAAGTCTTTGTTCTTCCATACCCTGCGACAATTTAAGTTTCTGAGAGTGTGTGAATTTACATGTGTGTGTGGATGTGTGTGTGTGTGTGTGTGTGAGTGTCTGCGTGTGTGTGGAGGAGAGAGATGGGGAGTGGGAGAACGGTAGGAGTATGTGTAATAAAATGCATTAATATGCTTAGTGGTCTTATATTGCTGTATTTTTTTTAACCGTAATTAAGGTATATGTTAGTTTCAAATTATCTTTTCTAATTATTTTGTTTGTTCTGCATTGTTTATTACGGACTAGCTGTAAGGCAGGTCCATAGGACCTAATGCTATTATCCTATTAAAGGTTTCGACTTCGACTTCTCTTTCTCTGTGTCTCTCTTTCTCTGTCACACTCTGTCTCTGTCACACTATGTCTCTCTCTCTCTCTCTCTCTCTCTCTCTCTCTCTCTCTCTCTCTCTCTCTCTCTCTCTCAACAATCGTCAAGAAGACATCAGGGCGGCAGCGAGAAGCCCCATCACGGCAAATCCACAAGTGCTGCACATTCCATTGCAAGGAACACCAGAGGCAGTCAGGAACACCATGTACCAGACCATACTGCCAGCAGCGTCCGCAGCAAAACACAGTCAACACGAAGACACACTTGACTCGGACTCTTTAGTAAACCGTGACGATACATTTGACGCGAACAAGAACAAAGGTAGCGACGAGACGGACGAAATCGTTTAAGACACTGAGGCTGTTGATGAAAATCTTGGAAATACTGACCTTGACGATATATTGTTCGTTATTTGGGTGTCAAGCTAGATAGTTCTTTGTCCATGCATGACCACATCAGTACCATCTGTCGTGTGTCCTTTCTTGAGCTTCGGCGTATTGCGTCCTTGAGGCAGTTTCTTTCGAGGGATTCATGCACACAGTTGGTCAGCGCTTTTGTGACATCCAGACTTGATTATTATAATTCAGTTCTAGCTGGTCTCCCCATTGATGAAGTTAGCCGAGTGCAGCGTGTACAGAACTGTGCTGCTCGGCTTGTGCTTAAAAAACGGAAGAGTGATCATGTCACGCCTCTCTTAATGCAGCTCCCCGTCAGGTTCCGCATTGAATACAAAATTGTTGTCCTAGCTTTCCGTCACTTCGCCAAGTCACTTCCACCATATCTTTCTGAGGTACTCACTACCTACACCTACACTACAACTCGTTCTTTGCGCTCGTCAGATGAAAAACTTTTGAAAACGACCAAGCGTCGGCTTAAAACAATTGGCGAGCGGTCTTTTCATTCTTTTGTTTGCCGACAATGTAACTTTGATAGCAGCCACACCTGCAGGTTTATAAAATCAACTAGATTGTTTAAGACAGAGCTGTACACGTTTAAAACTTCAAGTAAATATTGATAAAACGAAATTATGGCATTTTGGAAGGGAGGGATTAAGTCAGCAGTTGAGAAATGGAATTTTAATGGAGGTAATTTGGATGTTGTCAATGAATATTGCTATTTGGGGTTTGTTTTTACTACTATGCTAAGTAGGATAAGTATCAATCATTTGGTTGGAAAGGGGGAAAAGGCTGCGTTCAATTTGTGTTGTTTGTTAAATAAATTAAAAGAGATCTCGAAAGATATATTCTTTAAAATATTCGATTCTAAAATTCAATCAATCTTGTTATACTCCTCTGAAATATGGGGCTTAGATCGATTAGATAAACTAGAGAAAGTTCATTTGTTTGCCCGTAAGCGTTTCCTTGGTGTGCCCGTTCGAACCCCTAACAGAGTGGTGTATGGCGACTTGGAGCGTTATCCGTTATATGTTAACTCTGCTGTAAGAACTCTAAGGTACTGGTTTAGACTGCTACAAATGACCCCCGAGAGACTACCAAACCAAGCGTATAAGTTATTAAATTTAGAAAACAATGGAAAAGAAACATGGGTGTCTAATGTTTGGCATCATTAATCATCTGTTTATTATAATTATTTGTTCCCAATAGCAAGAGCAACATGTTTGCCAACGTTGGAATATGCGTGTGAAAATGTGAATGCCTGTGCATGTTTGCACGTGTGTATGCAATGGGTCAGAGGTCGTTTATGCATTGAATTGTCAAAGTCAAATCTTTCTCTCTCTCTGTGCCTCTCCTTATATATATCTCTCTCTCTCTCTCTGTCACACACACACACACACTCTCTCTCTCTCTCTCTCTCTCTCTCTCTCTCTCTCTCTCTCTTTCTCTCTTTCTCCCTCTCTCTTTATCTATCTCTCTCTGTCTTTCTCTCTCCACTATGCATAGAAATAAGCTGGAATTTGTCAATTCCGCCATCCATCTTCCGTCTTTCGCCACCCCTTCCCCCCCTCTCACCTTCCTCCCCCCCCCCCCCCAAAAAAAAAAGTAAAATAAATAAATAAATAAATAAATTTTTAAAAAATAAAAGCAACAGTTGTCTGATTTAAAAAAAAATTATTTGTCTCTTTGCTATTGTCTCATACATCATTTGTTTTTGTTTTTGGGGTGTTTAAACTCAATTCTTTATGTGGGCTAACATTAAATATCAAAGTAATTACGCCTGATTCTGTCTTACTTGGCTTTATTGCATGTACTTTTATAATAATAATAATAATAATAATAATAATAATAATAATAATAATAATAATAATAATAATAATAATAATAATAACAATAACAATAACAAGAAGAAGAAGAAGAAGAAGAAGAAGAAGTAATAGTAGGAGTAGTGGTAGTAATAGTAGTAGTAGTACACTTCAGTAAAAGCAATTATAATTATGAGAAGAAAGATAAGCAGAAGAAGAAGCAGAAGAAGAAGAAGAAGAAGAAGAAGAAGAAGAAGAAGAAGAAGAAGAACAACAACAACAACAACAACAACAACGACAACAACAACAATGGCTGCTATACGCGCCTTATTCCTAAAAGAGACTCAAAGGGCGGCGATCTGTAACCAACATACAGGCTCACACGTTTCACTGACTCCTACATAGGCCTACACAACACACAGTCATCACTCCAACATGTGGTGTAAAGGCAAGGCGCTATTAGAAGACGAAAAGGAACTCCATTTTTTTAACATTTATATTTTTATTAATTTTAACATTGGCTGCATTCAACACCATTGTTGAACTTGATTTTGGCCAGCGCCTAAAGTAGCTCCTTAGACCTGGAAGGCGCGCTGTACTAAACTTATTACTAGCGTTGACTGCGAGTACTTATCACAAAGGGTCGGACAGCTCGTGGTAACATTCTCATCCAGCACTCGCGTCGGACAGCACGAGCGGTCATTTTGATTGAAAGCCAGGCCGACGGTTGCCGATGCCATAGTATGTGCGTATCCATAGCAACGGTTGCAAGCCTGCTTTATCAAGAGAATAAAGAGCCCCGAAGTCGCACATTTCAGCGTCGCAGACCCCTTTCATATTCACAGTCAGTGTTGCCCCACTAGGACAAAATCTATGATTCCTATCCTATCCTATCCCGTAACTCGAAAGTGGTTGGAGCACCACAGATGATCGTTTAACTAGCGTACTCCATCTTTCTCTGTCCTCAGCAACCCTCATGGCTTCGCTCATTGTCAAGCCAGTCCATTCTCGAATGTTGTCCTCCAGCCTCTTTTTCTGTCCCCTCTTCTTCTGCCTCCTTGCACCGTGCATTGCAAAATGTTCTTGCAAGGCCTGGTGCCCTCGTGACGTTAGTTAGTTAGTTATTCATTGCTTACATGGTCCAGCGGACTGCAGAGAGTCGAATGAAGACCACAAAATCAAGACAACAACTTGGTTGAAAGAGGGCTCACTCATTCCTGTATAAAAGATCTGCTGAAACAACGAAGGAGTGAATACCGTTTTTGATATGATGATGATCATCATCACTGTTGTCAAGGTGGCGACGTGGTGATTCGTCCTTAACTCTACGCAATAGGACGTTAAACTTTGTTATTCCTCCCCCAAGTGGTAACACTGAAAGTACTCCACCAGCCGGTCACTTTACAACAAAGACATCTCACGCAGGAGACGCTGAGGCTATACTCTAATTTATTGAGCCCCCGTTCACAAAAACAAAATAGAATATAAACATCATTATCAAATATCAACAAAACACATACATATAAAATGGCTACATTGCTAAATAATAAAATAATACGAAGCCCTAATGACCATTTGGCAGAAAGCGTCCAATATTCCCAAACTGACCCAACAGACACAAATGAGGATACACAAATACACAAATGAGGAGTTGTGGAAGAGTTTTCAAGAAAAAAGAAGAAGATAGTATAGTAGACTGAAAGAACAGAGTAGGAATGAGAAAGAACAAAGGAGAAAGACAGCGATAGTAGGAATTTAAAGCACTACATTTCCCAAAAGTGGGGATACTATTTTAACAGAAACCCCACGGGGGAATGCCATACCATCGGAGTTTCCGTTTCTTCACCACTGTGAGCATGTCATCGTATTGTCTTATGGCTCGTGTGATGGTCTGTCGAACATCGTCGTTGGTGATCTTCTGGGTTTAGGAAATGCCCAGAGGTCTTCTGTAGCACCTCATCTCCATGCTTTGTATTCTTCGTTGTAGGCCTGCTGTGAGGGTCCATGTTTCGCAGGCGCAGATGGAGATGACATGGGAGCGCAGCAGCCTTACCTTGGAGTGTAGACTGATGGTCCTGTCTTTCCAAATGGGCTTCAACCTTGTCAGGGAAGCAGTTGTTTGTGCAATCCTGGAGATGACTTCCTGTCGGGATCCATTGTCTGATACAATGGCTCCTAAATATTTGAAGCTATGCACCGTTTTGAGGGATTGGTCTTGGACTTTGATGTCCATGTTGATTCCATTGGTGTTGGAGGTGGTGTCAAGCCTCTGTACCAGCTGTTCAAGTTCTTGTTCTTCTCCAGCCAATCCATCAATGTCATCCGCAAAACACAATATAAGACTGAAGGAGGAGAAAAAACTCTTTTTAAAGTATCAAAAGTATGGTTGTAATATTATCAATCGATAAATTCATAAGATTGTGCCTATTGCTAGAGGCCAGACGTATTCTAAAAAATAGTGCAGAGAAAGTGTGTACAGTAGGCACAGTTGTTTGTTTACAAAGCACTGGAGAGACTCCTAAAATTTACATCTTAAAGGTCGGTTTGAGCAAAGATGATTCCTATCCATGCTGTTTCCCAAATAAACAAACAGTCACAAATCATACACAAACAACATTGATACCCTGACTCTTTCACCTATCAAATCCAATCCAATCTAATGCCCAACTCCATGTCGCAGAGACATGCCCACTTATCTAGAACTACTTTCAAATAGTCGGGAACAAGAATGAGCCTATACATTTTGAAACAGATTTATTTTTTGGCTATGTGTGTGTTGAGACAGTGTTTGGAAATACATTTTAATGGCTTGCCATCTTGTTTTGTATTTATTCTGGCGGTTTGTCTACACGTCTTAGCCGCTTCAATATCTGATAGGCCTTTTTGTTGTTCTTGTTCAGACTGTTCTCGATAAATTAAAGTAAAGCCTCAGCGTCCCCTGTGTGGGATGCCTTTATTGTACAGTGACCGGCTGGTGGAGTGCCTTCGGTGTAACCACTGTTTAAGCAAATCTTTTATGCGGATCAGGATTGAGTCCTCTTTCAGCAAGTGTGTGGTCTTGATTTTGTGGTCCTGATTCTGCTCTTTGCAGTCCGCTGGACCCTGTAAGCAATGAATAACTATTTAACTAATTGGTGGAGCGACAAGTAAATTGCACATTGAAGCGTCACAACATCGCATCATTTCCCTTCCCGATGTATCTTTTGTTCATTATGATAAGAGTCGCCAGCCTTAATATTAAAGGACGTCTGCGGGCAAAATAAAAATTGCCAGGGGAAAAAAGTCTTAATTCACGCCAACGGATCACGATAATAATATTTGCCTACATATTCACACAGTTTCGGCGTCTCGTATTTGCGAAATGTGAATCTAAAGACTTTGTATTTGACCTTTCTGAAAATAATTGTTTAGAAGCGCTACATACATATTACTCCGGAAGCCTGTGTAGGCACACACACACACACACACACACACACACACACACACATATATATATATCACCGGAACGTAATCAGCATGCTTTAGCGCATTGACTGCGGATTATAAAGAGGAAGAGATTTTGAGCCTGCGGTTTCTGGTGACATTAGATAACTGTATCAAGGACCCTTTTTGCTAGACTCACGAGGTGACATTATCGAGGAACCGAATGTCATTGTAAGCTGCTTTCACACTTATAAGAGCGCTTTCACCTCAATAATGTTGACTAATGAACTTTTCTATGGTCATACTATCCGTGCGGTGGAATGCGTTCGTACACAGACTAGACCTTGGTTTATACTCTCCTCTGAAGGAGTAAGGAGCGCTTGCCTGTGCCATGGTCATGTTATTCTGTCCAAGCCGTCAACCAGCTTTGAACCAATGCTTGCAATGTTATTGCTTTAGTTTAACATTCAATGTTTCAATAGAATGTCAACAGATAATGTGCGTTGCCCAATCTTTCCAACTTGCTGTTCTGTGCGACCTTTTTAACTTCACTAGCTGAAGGTTTGCACTGTAAGAAAGCACTTTTCGTGTTTTTGGACAATTATGTCATATGTCAATTATTTTGCTGTCATTTACACTCACTGAGCCAACTGCGCCCCAGCACATGCCTACTGTATATCTGACACTTGTTGCGCTGAGACTGAGTGATGCATGGCAAAGATAGGAGGGCCCATTCATATTGTATTCATGCGCAGTTAAGCTGGACCTTCGAAGAGGAAATCTACCCAACATAAATAACCGCTATTATTATACACAGCGGTCACACAAACAATGCGTACATTCATCCATCCATCCAGAGAGAGAGAGAGAGAGAGAGAGAGAGAGAGAGAGAGAGAGAGAGAGAGAGAGAGAGAGAGAGAGAGAGAAAGAGAGAGAGAGAGAGAGAGAGAGAGAGAGAGAAGAGAGAGAGAGAGAGAGAGAGAGAGAGAGAGAGAGAGAGAGAGAGAGAGAGAGAGAGAGAGAGAGAGAGAGAGAGAGAGAGAGAGAGAGAGAGAGAGAAAAGAACGCTATTTGTTCAGTGTATCGATTCTGTTTATCAAAGTGCCAACACCTCATTTCAATGTACCTAATTATCCCGATTTCCCCAACCCGCCCCGTGAAGGGATAGAGGTGAGGCGGCTGAGCAGCGGGGTGTTGTGACGTGTTTTTTTTATTGTTGCTGGGCTCTGCACAATGGACTGCTATTACCCACACGTTCTAGTCGATGGGGATCGTTAGTAATCTCCCTTTGACTTCACTTAATACATTTATTTGTTTAGCTCGGTCCGTGTTTAAGCTGGGGTACAGAGATAGATAGAAAAATGGTAAAAGATCACTGTCACACTAGCTTTCACACGGCTATGAATCATATGTAGTCCAGCCACTTGATAACAGTAAAAATCACATATTTATTTCCTCTACTCTATACACGATATTCGAAGTACGAAACTAACTTAAAAGTTCAATTGTCAATGCGAATGATTCGATCGCTGATAATCTAGGCAGCTACTTTTTCTTCATCGGGCACTGGCTACTTTCTGCCTTAAGGGTCAGCGTTCTTGAAGAGTGGACTACTGTGGTCCTGATTATACAGAGTTTTAGAGCACTGTTTCTTGTGGCACTTAACTGCGTGGTTGGAGCGCTGCGTTGAGGTTGCTTCTGGGACAATCTGTGTTGTCGTGGAGTCTTTGGCTTTGTTGTTCGACGGTTGGGCTATCTGCGCACAATGCTGGAGATGCCTCGTCAGCCAACGTTAAGCGTCGACGTGGTTTTGTCTTTTGCTGAGTTGGGCTCACGATATAACGCCTGCTGTTCTGTAACATATGAGACGAAATTCTACACAACCCTGTATAATAGGTCTGTGCAGAGCGTCTCATTGAAGGCCAAAGTAGCCCTCAGTGATAGCTCCACATCTCTATAGCCTACATAAGCGACGAACATTCTGCTAAGTCTATGGTCCACTGGAATCTCCACTCTAATTTCCTATACATATATAAATATAAATCGTGGCTAACTATACACAAAAAGGAATAATAATATTATAAACATTCTCGGGTACAGCCACTGGTCTGCAAGCATACAGATAGGTTAAACAACAGTGGATCCGTACATAATACAACATGGCGTCTGCCGGCCATGCTTGCCTCGTGGTCGGATTCTTCCACGTGGTCACGCAAAGTCGGACTAACAATTCAATTCTATGCATATTAAATTCCACAAACATAATTTCAACAATAATATAAATACATCACGATGAAACAGAAGTATGTTAATTTACCTCCTTGACAATGTCAGGTCGTGGCTACTTGATTGAATTCAAATATTCAACGAGTACTGCTGTCTAATCTTCTCTTGAGTGTACTGTGTACTGCTCAGCGTTTCCAACTCGACTGACGTTCTATCTCTCTCCTTGAATCACCCAGAACCGGTTCTAACTAACCTGGCTGTGTCCCGATTGGCTGAAAACATCTAAGTGGATGTAAAATTCGAAAAGCCATCGTAGGCTGCGATGATGTCACTTACTGTGCTTGCATCCAGCTACAACTGTGTTACGCATGATCACTTCTGTCGTCTGCTAGAGACTACAGTAACCTTCTAAGTTTTACTACTGACCAAACAAGCAAAAACTCAAATGCAGTGGAAACGGGGCTCTTGTGATGGGTGGCACACGTAACATATCATTGGCAGAAAGACCTTCTGTGGCAGAAAACAAATATTTGGCATGCGACCTATCCTATCCTATCCCTTAACTCGGAAGTCGTTGGGGCACTACAGATGATCGTTTAACCAGCGTACTTCATCTTTTTATATCCTCAGCAAACCTCATGGCTTCACTCAGTGTTAATCCTGTCCATTCTCGAACGTTGTCTTCCCACTTCTGTCTCCCTCTTCTTCTGCCTCCTTGCACCGTGCCTTGCAAGATGGTCTTTACAAGGACTGATGATCTAGTGAACTAATTATACCATCGAAATTTACGTTCCTTCACCACTGTGAGCATGTCATCGAGTTGTCGAATGGCTTGTGTGATGGTCTGTCGGACATCGTCGTTAGTGATGTGCTGGGTATAAGAATTGCCCAGAAGTCTTCTGTAGCACCTCATTTCCATGCTTTGTATTCTTTTTGTACATTACATTACATTACATGATTATTGCTTTAGGTCCAGCGGACTCTTCCGAGCCAAATCTGGACCAGTATAGCCGAATCAGGACCACAACTTCGCTAAAAGAGGACTCGCCCCTGATCCGCATAAAAGATCTGCCGAAACAACCCTTTACATTAAAGATATCCCACGCAGGTGACTCTGAGGCTATACTCTAATTTATCGAACCCCCGTTTACAAAAACAAAATATAAACATCATTATCAAATATCAACAAAACACATACATATAAAATGCCTATATTGCCAAATAATAACATCATTTGAAGCCCCAGTGACCACCTGGCAGAAAGCGTCCAGTATTTCCAAGCTGATCCAACAGACCTCACACACAAATGAGGAGTTTTGTCCCGGAAGAGTTTTCAAGAAAAAAGGTAGGTGACTGGTCTAGCGAAGAAGAAGATAGTATAGTAGATTGATAAAACAGAGTAGGAATGAGAAATAAGAAATGAGAAAGACAGCGACAGTGGGAATTTAAAGCACTAAATTTCCAAAAAGTGGGAATACTATTTATACTGAAACCCCCGCACCCCCACGCGGGTCATTCTTTGTACGTCTGCTGTGAGGGTCCATGTTTCGCAAGAGTATAGGAAGATGGAGATGACAAGAGATCGCAGCAACCTTAACTTGGAATGTAGACTGATGGTCATGTCTTTCCAAATGGGCTTCAACCTTGTCAGGGCAGTAGTTAGTTAGTTATTCATTGCTTGCTCTGTTCAGCGGATTGCAAAGAGCCGAATCAGGACCACAAAATCAAGACCACAACTTGGTTGAAAGAGGACTCACTCCTGATCCGTATAAAAGATCTGCTGAAACAAGCTTAGTGGTAACTCCGGGGTGCCGGGAGTTTCTGTATAAATAGTACCCCCACCACAGTAATTGTATCAGACGGTGGGTCCCGACAGGAAGTCCTTTCCAGGATAACACAAAAAACTGCTGCCCTACCCGCTGTGGGGGTGCCGAGGGTTTCTGTATAAATAGTATGCCCACTTTCTGGAAATTTTGTGCTTTAAATTCCCACTGTCGTTGTCTTTCTCCTTCGTTCTTTCTCATTCCTACTCTGTTCTATCAAATTGATTCAATCTACTATACTATATCTTCTTCGCTAGACCAGTCACTTATCTTTCTTTCTTGAAAATCCATCCAAAACTCCTCATTTGTGTATAAGGTCTTTTGGGTCAGCTTGGGAATATTGGACGCTTTCTGCCAAATGGTCACTAGGGCTTCATATCAAATTATAATTTAACAATGTAGGCATGTGTATGTTTGTGTTTTGTCGACATGTTATAATGATGTTTGTATTCTATTTTGTTTTCTGTAAATAGATAAATTAGAGTATAACCTCAGCGTCCCCTGCGTGGGATGCCTTTATTGTAAAGTGACCGCTGGTGGAGTGCCTTCAGTGTTACCCCTAAGGTTAGTTAGTTATTCATTGCTTCCAGCGGACTCCAAAGAGCCGAACCAGGACCACAAAATACAGACCACAAAGGATAGGATGGAAAATAAAGGTTTACAAAAACAAAATACAATATAAATATCATTATAAAATATGAACACAAGATGTACATACAAAATGCCTACATTGCTAAATAATAATATCATAGGAAACCATAGTGACCATTTGGCAGAAAGGGTCTACTATTCCCAAGTTGATACAACATACCTCACACACAAATGAGGAGTTTTGTCCGGGAAGAGTTTTCAAGAAATAAGGTAGGTGACTGATCTAGAGCGAAGAAGAAGATAGTATAGTAGATTGATAGAACAGACTAAGAATGAGAAAGAACAAAGACAACGACAGTTGGAATTTAAAGCACTAAATTTCCAGAAAGTGGGGATACTATTTATTTATTTTTATCATGTCAGATACCCTTGCAGATCATGAAGGAACAGTCAGCACAGGGGGCAGAGCTATCTCCAACCTCCGTTTGGCGGATGACATTGTTGGATTGGCTGGATAGGAACAAGAACTAAAGCAGTTTGTACAGAGGCTTGACCACCTCCAGAGACTATTGATTGGAAATAAGTGCAGAGAGGACAAAAATTATTATCAACAACACAAATGGCATCAACACGGACATCAAAGTCCAAGGCCAATCCCTCAACACAGTGCATAGCTTCAAATATTTAGGAGCCATTGTATCAGACAATTGGTCCCGACAGGAAGTCCTTTCCAGGATCGCACAAACAACTGCTGCCCTGACAAGGTGGAAGCCCATTTGGAAAGACGGGACCATGCGCTCCATTGTCATCTCCATCTTCCTATACTCTTGAGAAACATGGACCCTCACAGTAGATCTACAACAAAGAATACAAAGCATGGATATGAGGTGCTACAGAAGACTTCTGGGCATTTCCTATATTCAGCACATCACCAAGGACGAAGTCCGACTGACCATCACACAAGCCTTTGGACAATATGACATGCTCACAGTGGTGAAGAAATGGTAACTCCAATGGTATGGCCACATCACTAGAACATCAGGCCTTGCAAAGACCATCCTGCAAGGCACGGTGCAAGGAGGCAGAAGAAGAGGGAGACAGAAAAAGAGGTGGGAGGACAACATTCAATGGACTGGCTTGACACTGAGCGAAGCCATGAGGGTTGCTGAGGACAGAGAAAGATGGAGTAAGCTGGTTAAACGATCATCTATCAGTACTCCAACGACCTCCGAGTTACGGGATAGGATAGGAAACAACCCTAGTGGTAACACTGAAGGCACTCCAACAGCCGGTCACTGTACAATAAATGCATCCCACGCAGAGGACGCTGAGGGTATACTCCAATTTATCAAACCCCCGTTAACAAAAACAAAATAAAATACAAACATCATTATAAAATATCAACAAAACACATACCAATAAAATGCCTCCATTGCTAAATAATAATATCATAGGAAGACCTAGTGACTATTTGGCAGAAAGCGTTCAATATTCCCAAGCTGACCCAATAGACCTCACACACAAATGAGGAGCTTTGGAAGAGTTTTCAAGAAAAAATGTAGGTGACTGGTCTCGCGAAGAAGATAGTATAGTAGATTGATAGAACAGAGTAGGAATGAGAAGGAACAAAGGAGAAAGACAGCGACAGATGAATTTAAAGCGGTACATTTCCAAAAGTGGGGATACCCCCAGTAAAATCGACAGTAGGCGACTTGCTTGTGGTTTAGCCATAGTTGACTTTCATCAATTTAGCATGTCGAACGGCATTAAATCAAGCACAGGTCTCTGTGAAATTTTGTCCATCTTCCATGATCCCATGACTCGATGAAAGTTGGCAATGGCAGTTCACCAGCATTTTGGCAATAGTAGTAAAAGTGCTTTGAGTTCCGTTTTATTGGGGAATCACGTTACATAACTGCAATTTAGTAGTAGTAATAGTAGTAGTAGTAGTAGTAGTAAAAGAGAATTTTTTAAATTGAAACAGTTTTTAAATTGTATCTCTTTACGTGATAAACGATTTTGTAACAAGGTAAAACACACACACAGAAGTGTTTGAAAAAAATATATAAAAAACAAAACACACAGATGATTAGAAGTAATGAGTTGATTTCTTAATTGACATTTTGCAATTGAGTATTTCACACTTCTAAACACTGAGCTTTAACTTTTTTACAATGTTTTGTAGTAAATATTGGGTACAATTTAGCAGCACAAAATTGGCAATCTCAGTCTCTCATTCAGAACACAAATTAGCTAGTCATAGTTTACAGGGTCCAGTGGATTGCAAAGAGCGGAAACAGGACCTCAAATTGGTTGAAAGAGGACTCACCTCTGATCCGTAAAAAAGATCTGCTAAAACAACCCTGATAATAACCCTGAAGGCACTCCACCACCCTGTCACCTTACAATAAAGGCATCCCATTCAAGTGACTGAGGCTTTACTCTAGACTAATTTATTAAACCTCCTTTTACAAAAATAAAATAGAATAGAAACA
This sequence comes from Oncomelania hupensis, assembly GCA_036898135.1. Classification (NCBI taxonomy): domain Eukaryota; kingdom Metazoa; phylum Mollusca; class Gastropoda; order Littorinimorpha; family Pomatiopsidae; genus Oncomelania; species Oncomelania hupensis. The sequence goes on from CM072516.1 coordinate 44,779,407, forward strand.
TCATTATAAAATATTAACAAAACACATACATATAAAATGCATACATTGCTAAATTATAATACCATAGAAAGCCCTTGCGACCATTTGGCAGAAATCGTCCAATATCCCCAAGCGGACCTAACAGAATCCATACACAAATTAGGAGTTTTGGGTGAGTTTTCAAGAAAAAAGGTAGGTGATTGGTCTTGTCCAAAATGGTACAATTTAGCAGAACAGAATCCGACATTTCGGTGATCATAACACCTTAAATAAACGCACTGATAGGACATGAAGTTAATATTCCCAAGAAACATGCACACACAAATCAATATTATCATTACCAGAAGAAAAACAAAACTTGTATAATACTCACAATATCAACAAGACACTAAGCTCAAACGATCAATAATCAAACAGTATCAACAGTCAACAAACTAAAATCATCATTATCACAGAGATTATTATACTGTAATCAAAATCATCATTATCACAGAGATTCTTATACTGTAATCAAAATCATTAATCAAGCAGTCAATACACACACACTCTTTCAACAAAAACAAAAATGTGAATGTTAATTAACCAAGAATTAGCACTGAGTGCCTGTGGTATCAAGTGAAGCATAAGGCCTTTACCAAGGAGCCTTTTGCTAGTTTACGAAGTGACGTTATCAAGAAACCAGATGTTGTTTTAAGCTGCTTGCATGCTTATTTAAGATCTTTTATCCCAATAATATTCTTTTATTCTTTTATGCGCCTCGAATCAAATTCCTAGCGAGACCGGTGCAATTTATAATTCCATTAATAACAATAATAATAATAATAATAATTATTATTATTATTATTGTTATTGTTATTAAAGTAAACTCTCCAATGATTACACTAGTGTCAAAGTTTGTGGACAATAGGACCTCTGTAAAGGTAAAGGTAAAGGTAGTCCCATAGCCTTGTGGCCGTAGGGGAGCGTGATGTTGGAGATCACACTTATCTTGGGCCAGCGTAATGAGGGTGATGCCCAACTCTCTCCCTCGCTGCTTTACCTTCCCCACCCTCAAGAGAGTAGGTACTCAATCACAGTTGAGTCAACTGGGGGCGTTGTTGTTTGTCGCTTCACACCTTAGCGGTCACCCATCCAAGTGCTAACCGCACCGGACGGTGCTTCACTTTCGACACAGTAGCGAGTGCTCCAACCACTGCACTATCCGACACCCCATGGTGTCCTCTGACTCACTTTAAAAAAATCACATGGCACAACATGACTGCACAATTCAACTATAACATGCAGACTTGAACATGTCTGCAATTATGTTTACAACATGAAAACAAAACTGATGATGATTAAAAACTGTTTAATGCATACCAAAATTCAGCCGAGGACAACAAATCAAAGTTAAATACACACACACACACACACAAATGCATGATATCAACTGACTTATTTCTGGAATAATCACTGGCTTATTCTGGTTTGCAGAAAACAAATGTATAATATTCCCACAGATTGAAAGAAGAATATAAAATACTGCACGCCATCTTTTGACAAAAGATTTTACCCGAGTTACATTTTTGGCAGAAAATGCATTCAACAATTGATGCTTTAGGTTTTCTTCATGTGTTAAAAAGTTTTTTTTTTAGAACCACAACTTCAACATAAAACCAAATTACTTGTCAATAAATCTACCATAAAACTAAAATGTATTTTGTTTAGAAAGTAAGGGAGATAAGAGGATTGTTTAGACCACAGGAAGTAGTGTGGCCTAAAGGGACTGGAGTTTACTGATACAGAGCTGCCTACCCCCAGATTACCCAGAGCTTACTTTTAGCTACCCTTAAGTGTATTTTTAGAGGTGCATGAGTAACTCTCATGCGTTCGACTCAAAACAATTGTGAGCATTGTTACAAAGGTACATTTAGATTACTAATTGTAAATGGTGTTAAATAAAAAGAAAAACTTAACAAATTTGTAGATGCGCAGTTTATTTTTCTTGCAATTATATTTATACAAACACACACACACACTTGTCACTAACGCGCACACACACACACACGCACTGTAGATTGATTAAAGCTGCAGCTGGGCTGAATATGCACTCTTCTTCTTCTTTTCAAACGCAATGCGTATTTTCAAAGGATCGCGCGTATTGTGTATTTTTTCCCAGCCTTGCATAACAAAATACGTGAAATGCGTACTTTAGGCAGCTCTGCTGATAGCATCTTGGATGTACAATTACTTTCATATTTTAAACAATCACTGCTAGCTATACAGGAGTTTACTGATAACATCTTGGATATACAATAACTTTTATATTTTAAACAATCACTGCTAGCTATACGAGAGCTTACTGATAGCATCTGGGATATACAATTACTTTTATATTTTAATCACTGCTAGTTATTCTGTTCACAGAACACGTTTCGTGACTAACGTTAATAAATATATGTTCACAATGTATGCAGGAGCCATGTTTTAAAACGTAGTACTTAATAACCAAGCCCAGGTTTTACATGTACATGAATAAAACTTTAATACTGAGCAGATGTCAAAATCAACTCAAGTTGAAATAAACCTTATAAATCCATAAAGTCTCAACAATGCAATATATATAAATGCTAGACTTCCCTTGTGCTACAATAAATATCTCAAGAGTTGGCTGATCACTCCAGAAAAAGTGTTTTAGCGAAATACATGTTGTATAGAGAATCTTATCATCTCCTGTGTTTGGTCTCTTACAATCTTTTCATTTGTCTCTCTCATATCTCAAGACCTTTTACTCTAATGTATAATTTCAATTCAAATCAACAAACCAACAAAAATCAACCATATCTTAAAACTGTGAACTAAGACAATCATGTATAAAAAGGAAGTGTAACTCAGTGTTTCAGTTAGTCATTGTTATAGGGTTCAGTGGACTGCAAAGAGCCGAATCAGGACCACAACTTGGTTGAAAGAGGACTCACTCCAGATCAGTATAAAAGATCTGCTGAAACAACCTTAATGGTAACACTGAAGGCCTGAAGGCACTCCACCAGTCGGGGACTCTGAGGCTGTACTCTAAATTTAAAAAAACAAAATAGAATATAAACTTCATTATAAAATATTAACAAAACACATACATATAAAATGTCTACATTGCTAAATAATAATACCACATAAAGCCCTAGTGAACATTTGGCAGAAAGTGTCCAATATCCCCAAGCTGACCCAACAGGCCCCATATACAGACGATTAGTTTTGGGAGAGTTTTCAAGAAAAGAGGTAGGTGACTGGTCTAGCAAAGAAGACAGAAGATAGTAGATGGGCAGAACAGATCAGGAATGAGAAACAATAAATGAGAATGACAGAAACAGTGGTAATTTAAAGCACTAAATTTCCACAAAATGGGGATACCATTTATACAGAAAATCCCGGCACCCCAACTGGGGTTACTTCAATGGTAAAATGACTGTCATACTGGAATACTTTTTTTTTAAAACAAATTTCATTGTGCAAAAATGGGACAATAAATCATCTAATATTGTATCTTTCCTCCACTCTAGATTGGATGGGACCACAGTTGGTTTGAGTAAATAAAGTGTAGGAAAGTTTTTTCACAAAGACAATCACCTTACCATCCAAATACAAGGCAGTAACATAAAAATAAAAATAATAATAATAATAATAATAATAATAATAATAATAATAATAATAATAATAATAATAATAATCCTATCCTATCCCTAACTTGAAGGTCGTTGGGCCACCATAGATGATCGTTTAACCAGCTTACTCCATCTTTCTCTGTCCTCCGCAACCCTCATGGCTTCGCTCATTGTCAAGCCAGTCCATTCTGGAATGTTGTCCTCCCACCTCTTTTTCTGTCTCCCTCTTCTTCTGCCCCCTTGCGCCATGCCTTGCAGGGTGATCTTTGCAAGGCCTGATGCTATGGTGATGTGGCCATACCATCAGAGTTTCTGTTTCTTCACCACTGTGAGCAGGTATTCGTGTTGTCTAATGGCGTGTGTGATGGCCTGTCGGACTTCGTTGTTAGTTATGTGCAGAGAACAGGTAATGTCCATAAGTCTTCTGTAGCACCTCATTTCCATGCTTTGTATTCTTTGTTGTAGATCTGCTTTGAGGGTCCATGTTTCGCAAGCGTAGAGGAAGATGGAGATGACAAGGGAGCGCAGAAGCCTTACCTTGAAACGTAGACTGATGGTCATGTCTATCTAAATGGGCTTCAACATTGTCAGGGCAGCAGTTGTTTGTATGATCCTGGAGAGGACCTCCTTTCGGGACCCATTGTCTGATACAATGGCTCCTAAATATTTGAAGCTATGCACTGTGTTGAGGAATTGGCATTGGACTTTGATTTCCATCTTGATGCCATTGGTGTTGTTGGTCATCATTTTGGTATTTTCTGCACTTATTTCCATTCCATAGGCTCTGGAGGTAGTGTCAAGTCTCTGTACCAGCTATTTAGAGAGGCAAGGTGGTCTAATGGTAGTGCTTTGGTTTGCGGATCTGAAGGTCCCGGGTTCGAGCCCTATCCGGGCCATTGTGTTGTGTCCCTGGAAAAGACACTTTACTCCCGTTTCCTACTCCTTCAGATGAGAGTCTAAACTGAGGTCTAGTCTGTGTGTCACATACATTCCATCAAACCGGACTTTAAAGATCCTGACGTTCATGTCCTAGACGGGTGAGTGCCGGTAACAAGAACACACCCAGCATGCATTTGGTCCTTCTCCCCCATCCCTGGCTGGCCAGGATAGTGCTTAGTTGTCCGGGCATCAAACCATGCGTCCAAAGGCTGCGGGTGGGCGTCTCGGGCGGTTTGATTTAGATCCTGTATCGGCCAGCGCCTAGAGTCTGGTCAAGTACGGCGAGATAAGTGCGCTATAAAAATCCTCAATAACAATAACAATTCAAGTTCTTGTTCCTATCCAGCCAATCCAACAATTTTATCCGCAAAACGGAGGTTGGAGATTGCTCTACCTCCTATGCTGAATGTGCCTTCGTGATATGAAAGGGCATCTGACATGATCCGCTTTAGGAAGATGTTGAAGAGTGTTGGAGAGAGTAGGCATCCTTGATGCACACCGATTGTTGTTCTGTACCAGTTTCTGATGGCGCTGTTGTGGAGGACTGCACCAACAGCCTTGTCATACAAGCTTTTGATGACTTCAATAATTTTAGGGCTGATGTACACATGGATGTACACTTCCCCTAAATTACTAATCAGGCCTAAAACACAGCAATCTATACAAACATACATGCCCACATGTTACAATCACTCTTACATACAACAAACACATGTATGTATCACCCAAACTGTGTAAATGCATGGATGACGGAAAGGAAATTGCACTTTGACCTCATGTCATTAGGAAAAAGCTCTATTTAAATACCATTATTATTATTTTTACTATTATTATGATTGTGATTATTATTATTATTTTTATTATTATTATTATTATTACTGAAAGGAAATATAATTTTATTTTGAAATTATGAATTGATTGATTCAACACCATTATGGCATTGATACCGTCCATCGAAGGGAAATCTTCATTGGGAACATGGAGTTTCATTAATGTTGTTTTTTCTACAGGGTTATCACCTGTCTGGTACTGAACGTTTTCCTGCAGTTTGCATCAAAGTCTACTTTTAAAGAAGGTGACAAGCTCTTCCGAAGAGGGGGGAGCAACGTGGCCATAGGGCAATTGAATGTTGCATTTCACGTGTGCCACATAGCCTTGGACTCTGTCAGGATCCCTCTGGAACTTGGCATAATTCTGATGGGGGTGAGTGACAGCAAGCTCGGCCAGCGTGGCGTTGTGCACAAATTCACGACTGTCATCCTCTGGATCTAAATCCTGTGGGTACAGACTGTCCCCTGACAACAAAAAAATATAAGACATTCAAATTAACAATCTGTATTACCTCTTACAAGGTATTGTGACAGGCATTAAACATTGTTCAAATAAATACAAGACATTCAACTTCAAAGAACATAAGGTAAAAAATGTAAGAATGCATGCATATATAATAATAATAATAATAACGGATTTTTATATAGCGGGTACTCCAGCCTATGACCAGACTCACCATGCTTTACATAGTCATTACATATAAATACATGCATACGATAAAACATCGCTTTTGCTACAATACACCAAAAGACGGAACAGTAAAGGTAAAAACTATTTACAACTATGTACACAAATTACAAAAAAGACAGAAATAGACTATTTACAACTATGTACACAAATGACAAAAAAGACAGAAATAGAATAGCAAGAACCTATTCACAGCTATTTATATGCCCGGTTAGGCCCAGGAGGAAAAACAGTATAAATATTTACAGCCGTGTATACACTTACGGATCAGACAGAGACAAAAGAGGAGAGAATGGCAGCGGGATACAAATCAGTCTGAATAATGCAGTTTGAAGAGGTGGGTTTTGAGGGCCTTTTTGAATGCTTGTGTTGATTGTATGTTGCGTAATATATATATTACACTTACAGTATAAACTTGGTGTCATAAACAAGATAACATCCAGCACACACATTCTCCACACAAACACACAGATCTGCTGCCAAACCAGTATCACATTCAGCATAATATCACTGCCTGTAATCACAATAATTACAATTTATAGTTATACAAAATAAGTTACTAAAGAAACTTCATCGGATAAACAGCTAAAATAAAATGCGAGTTTAACTTACCTAACCATGCCATTATGGCTCAAACACACACACATGTAAGGCAAATTGATAAAATCTAAGACATAAATTGATAAAATCTAACTTCTAAGACATAAAACTTATGACATAAGAAACATTTTTGTTCAAGAAATCAACATTTAAAGTGTTTCTGGCCATGCAAAACATCATACGATTAATAAAAATTATAAAAAATATTTATACTTCTTTAAATAATAACAAGTCTCTATACAAACATAGCTCTCCATCTCTCTTCTCTCTCTTGGTGAAGAAGATCATTCGTCCAAGAGATAAACAATGGAAAAGTTGTTTCCGGCCACGTAAAACATAAAATAATAATTTTAAATTAAAATACAAATAAATAATATTTAGCTAGTTCTTTGAATAATAAAAAGTAACTATAAAATAATATCTCTCTCACTCTCTATTCTCTCTCTTGGCAGATTGGAATTGCTTGCCAAGAGGAGTCAAGTGGGTGTAGGCACATTGAAAAATGTAAGGTGTGAATAGGCCATTTGGGAATAGGCAATTTGAAATTAGATTCTCTGAGATGTTCCCCCTAAAATATACCTGGTAGTGTGCTCAAAATGGCGTCAGAAGTGGTGACTGTGACAGGCAACCATCGCTCCACTCTGTGTCGCCCAAGGCGCCACGCGAACTGTAGAAGCTCACTGGGTGTGTCAAAGTTCAGCAAGCGCAGATTTTCATACACCTGGGGTGGGGCAATGCTTATCCTGTTTTCGCCATATTCAATCAGGAGGTCCAGGGGTGCTCCCCACTGAAACAAGAGAATATATTATTATTATTTCAACTATAAGATATATCATCAATGAACTGAAGCTGAATTACAAAATTATACAATAAAGATTTGTTTACACAATACTTGAATTACTTCACCCAACTTGTACTAGTAATACTATATAATAGTGTGTGTGTGTTTGACAGAGAGGGAGAGAGAGATCGTATATTATATATTATTTATCAAATTGGCTGTGTATGGATAGAGGGAGTGGAAAGAGTTCAGTATTATTTTTAATGTTAATTTTTATGGGTTTGCATTGTGTGAATGCTTTGTATTACATAGTACTATATTGTACTGTACTGCAAAAACTGGTTTGGAAGGGTTGGGGTAGACCATAAGGGCATGCACAACTCTGAAATTATGAAGAACAACAGTCATCAAATCTTCAGAATATATTATGCTCTTACTCTCAGTTGCAAAAATTGAAAATATAATCTATATAATTGCTTAGCCGGAAGTCCATCTTCGCCTCTACTGTAAAGTTTGTCCGGTATGGACGCTGATCTGGGCAGGTGCTGGGCGCTGTGGATCGGCCTGCTGTGCGCTCAAAACCCACGAAATCGTTATAGCCGACATTTCCTTACCGAACGTTTAACCGTTTCTGAGATAAATAAATAAACAAAAAAAATGTCCACAAACTGCAATAGCCTCATTCCGCGCGCGGTTTCGATTCAACCCGTGTCAAGAACATGCCGTTCAGTAATACCGCAAATTTTGTTTTATTTCCATTCAAAACACTTTTGCACCCATGTCACCAATCTTACAAAATTTTGTGTTTAACTATTTTGATTAATTAAAAATCGAATCGAGGTTTCAGCATGTTTTCCCATATAGACCAAAAAATTGATGGTCTTTATACGAAGCCTTGGTAGCTCACTTAGAAAGACATTCGACTACCGTGCAGACGACCCAAGTCCAAATCTCCCGCGGGCTTTTTTTTTTTTTTTTAACACTACAATATGGATTTTTTTTTAAAATTTAGGCTTTTTACTTTTAACTTATTTATTATTATTATTATTATTATTATTATTATTATTATTATTATTATTTATAAACTAATAATAATAATTATTATTATAATTATAATATCTTATATCAAATTTTATTTTAAAACCTTGGTGTTTTTTATGATTTCTACTTGTATTATTCTATATTCAATATTATAATATTATTATTATTATTATTATTATTATTATTATTATTATTATTATTATTACCAAGGATCGGAATGGGGTGGTACGTGTATGTAAAACTAAAAGGGGGCTACGGGTAGGTTTAAAGGGGCATGGGTAGGCATAACGGGGATACAGGTATATATAAGGGGGTATGGTGATGGTCGTTTCCTTTCATCCATACCTGCGAAACGATCAACGGGGAAGTATCAAGGAGGGTACAGGTAGGTTACAAGAAGGGTACGGAAGGTATCAAGGGGGTACGGAAGGTATCAAGGGGGTATGGGGAGGTATCAAGTGGGTTCGGGGAGGTATCAAGGGGGGTATGGTGAGGCATCATGGGGAGGGGGACGGTGAGATATCAGGGGGCGAGGGGGGTATGGGGAGGTATCAAGGGGGATATGGGGAGATATCATCGTCCAAATGAAACTCGCAGACAACAGTTGTCTCTCTGTCTACATTTTAAACAACAACCTGTGTACCCTGGCTTGCCAGGGTACAAAAACCACTAGTAATTAATATTGTCCAACCTGTGAGTGCACAGTTTCACCTGCGTCGTCTGCAACATGAGGTTTATTAAGCAAGCAGCACACAAAGAATGCCGTGTCGAAACGCCGTGTTATCCGTAGTGGTGTCAGCCAGTTTGACCATTCATACAATGACCATACATCAGGAACCATCCGTAATTCTTGACACATCCGAAGAAACTCTCCAGCGTCCTTGTCAACTCTGCCTCGCCATTCATTGATTATTGATTCATCTTCACAATACGACGCCCAACTAGGACCGTCCTCTAGTTTGGGCTGGAAGCTGGAATCTCTTTCATTAACTCTGTGTGCTATCAAAACCCCTGATTCTTCAAAAGTCTCTCTGATGGCGCAAATCCTGAAAGCAATTTCACTGGGAATCTGAGAAAAGCGCTGATCTCTGAGACGACTGAACATGGGCGCTCCTTGTCCTCCTCTCTGTACAAAATCAAACAGATTTTTCCTGTTATCTTTTCCGAGCAAGTCAAAGACTGAAATCCAGTCAGCAGAAAAATCGACATCCGAAGCCACCCCTCCTGGATAGACATACAGATTGGGCATAAACTTGCTCTTTGCGCTGCGTTTCAACAACAACACTTCTAAGTTTGCTCCCTTGACTCCCTTGAGGGTTTTAGCAGACGATCTGACGTAGTTAGGCTTGACATTTGAGCCTCTCTGTCGAGCTGTGACAAGAATTAGAGTTGACGCTTCACGCCACCGTTTTAACACTGCTGCCATTTTGGCGATCAACTGGTCTGTTGTTTAAACAAGAACGTAATATCTATCGATAATCAAATTAGTCCGCTAGACACTTCGGACTTTAGCCTCGTGCGCCGCCATTTTGAGGGAGACTGCATTATCGAACGGGAGAGGGAGGAGCTCATGTTTTTCTTCACCACGCAAAAGAGAGCGGTCGCGCTAGATCCTGCAAGCGTCTGTAGTATCATTGATCGACTTTTACATTTCTACATTATACAACGATGTTTTGTGTGATAAATAATATTCGCTTTTACACACACACACACACACACACACACTCTCTCTCTCTCTCTCTCTCTCTCTCTCTCTCTCTCTCCATCCGTGGCCTTCGTAATATTACGAAGGCCACGCTCCATCACCCCAGGCCACCTTGGCTTCTCATCCTCTCCCACTCTCTCTCTCTCTCTCTCTCTCTCTCTCTCTCTCTCTCTCTCTCTCTTCTACCGCCGGTATTTGCTTTTTAGCAGCATTTTACGTAGATACGACAAGGTTTATAAACAATGGAAACTGTGCGTTGTGATGACAGATGTACTCCTTTTCTGTCCTTTTTTTTTTTTTTTTTTTTTTTAAACTTTCTTTCTCTTTTATTTCGTTTATTTTACTTTAATTTTCTGTTAGCCTATAGGCCTACTATAATTGTCGAAGGTTTTTGTGTAAATAGAAAATTATTATATAATTAGAAGCGCTGTTAAAGGGTTGGGGTGAGGAGGTGAGATCGCCGTTTTTTTTTTGTTTTTTTTCAATTGCAGTATTTACTTCCTATATCCTATCCTATCCTATCCCGTAACTCGAAAGTCGTTGGGGCGTTTAACCAGTACTCCAGTATTCCATCTTTCTCTGTTCTCAGCAACCCTCATGGCTTCGAAGGATTTACTTAATTAGTTTTAATAGGAATTACATTCACGTAGGTGTGTGCATGTGCACGCATGTGTAGAACAGTTGTTTTATTTGTTTTCTTCTGACAATTAAGCATGATCGATCTGAACATCTCTATGACGGCCTACTAGCGCCAAAACCGAGAGTTACCATTATCACGAGATAATTAAAATTATCACGTGTTCTGTGTAATTTACAGAGATATCGGTAATCCGCAGTGTTAATTAATAATTATCAGTATTTGCCATGCTTTCCTAGCGCCAAAACCTGATAATTACAAATATTATAAGATAATTACAATTATCAAGAGATAATTACAATTATCAAGCGATAATTACAATTATCTCTGAAAATTATAAATATCAAGATGAGCATGCGCGGCCCGATACGCGATGCGCATGTGCGGCAGCGGCACTGTTCCCAGCACGCCTGGGGTTTTGGCCCTAGTAAAGCGTGGCCAAAACTGAAAATTAGTAATTAACACTGTGAATTACACAGAACACGTGTTAATTACAATTATCACTGATACATGTAAGTTTTGCAGGTTTTGACGCTAGTAAGCCGCCTTACCAGAATTAAGCATGATCACATGAAAATTATAATTATCAAGTGAAAATTGTAATTATCATATGATAATTACAATTTTCAGTTTTGGCGCATTTCCCGGCGGATTGATAGAGCCAAAACAGAAAATTAAACATGATCACACGAACATATTTGTAATTTTCAATTATAATTGTAATTATCTCTTGATAATTGTAATTATCCCATGATATTTGTAATTATCACATGATAATTGTAATTAAAGCTCTGTGGGTTCGGGCAAATAGAATAGACCCAACGTTTCCCGGCGTGTCGTAAGAGGCGACTAACAGGGGTGATGTTAGCACGGCATCACTGGGCGAAAGTCTTCTACACAGAAGTCACCGGCCAGGGCGGAGGAACCTCACGTTACTACAGGTTCAACGACCACGTGCTCAGGGCCAAGGCGAGCCACACTGTATTCGTGGATTTCGGCTGTGGCCAACAGCCTGGAGAGGATTGGGCCCTGCCAGGTCTTTTTTTTTGCCCAAGACACAACACATGATGAGGCTATCCACTAATTCCATGCCGGATCGGTCGTCGCCCGGCTACACAAGGACCGCGCCTTCCGTTGGCCACCAGGACGGAGGTGTAAAGTATGCTACTGATGGACAAATTAGCAAGATCCGCACGAGAAACAACATCGTCATAGGAACCTGGAATGTCAGGACCCTAACTGCGGAAGGAAAATTAGAAGAACTGGCCCACGAGCTGGACCACTATCGATGGAACGTTCTAGGTATCAGCGAACTGCGCTGGAAAGGCCTAGGTGAAACAACGACTGACAAAGGCCACAAGCTCTATTTCAGCGGTAGAGATGACAGGCACGAACACGGCGTTGGATTCTTGGTCCACAAGAACATTCTAGCCACTGTCATGGGTTGCCGCCCAGTCTCCAGTAGACTCATTACCATCCGTCTGAGAGCAACCCCTTTCAACATTACCATCATCCAGGCCTATGCCCCAACATCAGACTATGAAGACAGCGAAGTGGAGGATTTTTATGAAAATATACAGGCGGTCCTTGACCAAGTGCCGAAGAAGGACATAGTCATAGTGCAAGGCGACTGGAATGCCAAGGTTGGCCAAGATGCGCACCAAAACTGGGGAGACACATGCGGACCCCACTGCAACAACGAGACAAATGACAGGGGTCTGAGGCTATTGGAGTTTGCCAGATACAACAATCTGGTACTGGCAAACACGCTTGGTCTCCACAAAAAATCCAGACGATGGACATGGCACAGTCCCGGCGGGGAACATCACAACCAGATTGACTACATCATGGTCAAGAAACGCTTCAGATCAAGCATCAACATTGGCAGGACACGCACTTTTCCAGAAGCAGATATTGGAAGTGACCACGATCTCGTGATGATGTCTTTCCGGCTCCATTTGAAGAGAGTAAATACAGAAAAGTGCACTAGGCTGAAGTTCGACCTGGACAAACTGCAAGACCCGGAGGTGGCAAAAATATTTCAGGCCACAATTGGAGGGAAATTTGCACCACTGCTTATTTTGGGGGCAGGCGAAGTAGATGTCAACACCATGACCAATACCTTCAACTCAGCTGTAACAGATGCCGCCACTGAGATCCTTGGCAAGCACCGACCAAAGAAGAAGCCGTGGATCACACCTGAACTTTTGGATCTGTGTGATAAACGAAGAGAGTTAAAAAAGAAAAAGAACACCTCACAGGGAGCTGATGTCTACCGAAAAATCAACAATGACATCCGAAAAGGCATGCGCACAGCAAAGGAGAACTGGATAGAAGATCAATGCCAGGAAATAGAGAACAATCTGAACAAGAACAACAGCAAGAAGGCCTACCAGACTGTGAAGCGGCTGACAAGTGTTAAACAGCCCAAAGTCTCCACTATCCAAAGCAAGTCTGGCATTTGCCTTACAGAAGAACAAGAAGTCTTGGACAGATGGACAGAGTACTGCTCTGACCTTTACAACCATACACCAAATGGAGACCCATCAGTTCTAGCATGTCCCGAGAGCAGAGAAGAAGAAGAAATCCTCCCAATTCTCCGGGAAGAAGTTGAGGCAGCAGTGCAATCGCTGAAGAAAGGGAAGTCAGCGGGAGTGGACAACATACCAGCGGAACTGCTACAAGCAGGAGGAGAAGCGATGACTGATGCTCTCACCATTATCTGTAATAAGATCTGGCAGAGTGGGGAATGGCCTACACCATGGACCCAGTCGCTTGTCATCACTCTTCCCAAAAAAGGTAACCTTCAGGAGTGTGAAAATTACCGCACCATCAGCCTCATCAGCCATCCCAGCAAGGTCCTCCTAAAAATAATACTCAACAGGTTGAAACCACAAGCTGAACAAATCATAGCTGAAGAACAAGCAGGATTCATGGCAGGGCGAAGTACCACTGAACAGATTTTCAACCTCAGAATAATCTGTGAGAAATACCTACAGCACCTACAACATCTATATCATGTGTTCATAGACTTCAAGAAGGCATTTGACCGAGTCTGGCATGCAGCTCTATGGGCAACCATGAAAGTTTACAACATCAGCCCTAAAATTATAGAAGTCATCAAAAGCCTGTATGACAAGGCTACCAGTGCAGTCCTCCATAACAGCGTCATCGGGAACTGGTTCAGAACAACAATCGGTGTGCGTCAAGGATGCCTACTCTCTCCAACACTCTTCAACATCTTCCTAGAGCGCATCATGTCAGATGCTCTTGCAGATCACGAAGGCACAGTCAGCATAGGGGGCAGAGCAATCTCCAATCTTCGTTTTGCGGATGATATTGATGGATTGGCTGGAGAGGAACAAGAACTTGAACAGCTTGTACAGAGGCTTGACACCACCTCCAGAGCTTATGGAATGGAAATAAGTGCAGAGAAGACCAAAATGATGACCAACAACACCAATGGCATCAACACGGACATCAAAGTACAAGGCCAATCCCTCAACACAGTGCACAGCTTCAAATATTTAGGAGCCATTGTGTCAGACAATGGGTCTCGACAGGAAGTCCTCTCCAGGATCGCACAAACAACTGCTGCCCTGACAAGGTTGAAGCCCATTTGGAAAGACAGAACCATCAGTCTACATTCCAAAGTAAGACTGCTGCGCTCTCTGGTCATCTCCATCTTCCTATATGCTTGCGAAGCATGGACCCTCACAGCAGATCTCCAACGAAGAATACAAAGCATGGAGATGAGGTGCTACAGAAGACTTCTGTGCATTTCCTATACCCAACACATCACCAACATTGAAGTCCGACAGACCATCACACAAGCCATTGGACAACACGATGACCTGCTCACAGTGGTGAAGAAACGGAAACTCCGATGGTATGGCCACGTCACCAGATCATCAGGCCTTGCAAAGACCATTCTGCAAGGCACAGTGCAAGGAGGTAGAAGAAGGGGAGACCGAAAAAGAGGTGGGAGGACAACATTCGAGAATGGACTGGTTTGACACTGAGCGAAGCCATGAGGGCTGCTGAGGACAGAGAAAGATGGAGTATGCTGGTTAAGCGATCATCTGTGGTGCCCCTACGACCTTCGGGTTATGGGACAGGATAGGATAGGAATTGTAATTATCAGGTTTTGGCGCTAGTAGGCCGCCATACATCTCTATCTCTCAAACTCTGTAGCTGAGACTGGCCAAAGTTTACCACCCCCCTCCCCCTCTCTCTCTCTCTCTCTCTCTCTCTCTCTCTCTCTCTCTCTCTCTCTCTCTCTCTCTCCAGGCTTTTTATCTTTGTGTCGGTGTGGTCGCGATGGGTGATCGTCTGCTGATAAGGGAAAATGGGGCTTCTAGGTTCTCTAGGGATGGCAAGGGAGGAAAATCGCAAGCGCAACTTTATAGCCCCAAAATCAAATCTGCGTGATCAGACGTGACTCGGCCATCAATCCCCCACTCCACGTCCGCTCTCCCTCCACTCTCTCAAACACACATACGCTCTCTCTCTCTCTCTCTCTCTCTCTCTCTCTCTCTCTCTCTCTCTCTCTCTCTCTCTCTCTCTCTCTTTCTTTCTTTCTTTCTTTCTTTATCTCTCTCCCGCTCTTGTTATATCAATAAACACTCTGATTCCACAACAATTATTTCTAATTGAACCTTTTGTCTAATTCGCATTGTAAATAATTCTGAACGTCCTTTTGTCCGCAAACGCAATGCGCAAAACTTGATCCGTTTATATCTGCCGTGAATCCATCAGTACGGAAACAAGTTCGCAAACCTGATAATATTAATAAGATAAGATAAGATAAGACAACTTTATTATCTTTTACAAGAAATTACATTGTGGTGTACAATTACAATCAACAAGGAATAAACATCACAATAATAATAACAACAATCATAATGACAATGAGGATAAAAATGCACAGTCACATATGAATATAATTACACTTATGCATGCTAACATTAAACGACAGCAAATGTTAAATGAAATTATTTTGGGCAAACAAACACACTCACATACACACACACGCACACACACACGCACACACACACGTGCCATTTATTAAGTAATGAGACAGCCTTTGGAATAAAACTGTTTTTCGTTCTGAGAGTTTTGACCCTTGGTGTTTGGTAGCGCCTTCCAGAAGGCAGGAGCTGGAAGTGGTGCGCAAGCACATGAGTGCTATCCAGCACAAAGCAACTGGCTTTCCGCACAACACGTCTTTCATACAACACCTGCAGGCTCTCTTGTTTCACTCCTACAACCCTCCCACAGACTTTCACCACTCGATCCAGCACACCTTTGTTTTTTACACACAAACTTCCATACCAGCAGATAAAAGAAAAGGTAAGAACGGACTCGATAAAAGAAGAGAAAGTAAGCCCTGAAGGATGTGGCTATTGACTTGGAGATTTCGAAGTTTTTGAAGGCAGTAAATTCTAGACTGACATTTGTTGTGGATGGCCTGGGTGTTTGCAGTGAAGTTCAGTTTCTCGTCAATGATGGTTCCCAGGTATTTGTATTGAGTGACTCTCTCGACTGTAACACCACCAATGACAAGGTCTGGAATGAGAGCGTTGTTTTTACGAAAGTCAATGACCAGTTCCTTAGTTTTCTTGACATTGTTGATTGATTTTGTAATAACATAGACTTTGCGAAAGCAATCCTCACTTCAAATCCCTCTGAAGTGCCCCTTTTAACGTCCAGCTGACAATGGAGAGCCGTCTTAATTAAGACAGAGAGAGAGAGAGAGAGAGAGAGAGAGAGAGAGAGAGAGAGAGAGAGAGAGAGAGAGAGAGAGAGAGAGAGAGAGAGAGTCAACTTGTCATTTCAAAAGATAATTTTAATCTTGTAATTGTTTTTTCTAACTCAACTGAGAACATAACACAAAAGTGGCCACTTCAGTTTATGAAAGGTTAGTCAACATAGATGTTGGTAAAAAAAAAAAAAAAAAGAAAACGCGCTTTCAGATTCCATGTAGCTTGAAATTAATTGTTTATGATTTCATTAGTGAGCCTGATGGCTTCGAGCAGCTCTTGAAGCCCGTGAAGCTGTTGGTCTTGAACCGGCGAGGGATATTAAGCACGGGCATCCGCAAGGGCACGCAAAGCAAAATTTTTGCCACCCTATCAGGAAAGTTGAGAGTTTGCGTTTCCGGACTCATTTTGCGTATGCGTTTCCGGATGAAATGAATTTGGCAATCAGTTTTCTTCTTGTGCGATTTTTAATGCGCATTGCCTTTGCGTATCCTCGCATTAGAACGCGAAGCTTTATTCTTCGATCAAAAGGCGTTTATGTTTAAATATGATATTTCTTATTCCAATTCCTATGTCTGCTATGTTGCAGGTTCACAACCCGTTCTACCTGAGTCTACAGCCTGCAAACACGCACTTGGCGCGGGGACTTGTCAGCCTGCTGGCTGTCAACTACTGGTTCCGCGTCACGTTGCTGGTGGAGGAAGAGCTGCGCTACGACGGCTTCAGGAACACGTTCCGCGACCTGACGTCCGACGAGAAATGGCAGGTGGAGGACGAGCTATTCCTGTCCCGTGGACTGACGGACTCTCAGATCCAGACCGAGCTGTCCATGCTCAGCCCCAACGTGTCACGCATCTTCATCATGCATTCTACGACCAGCTTCGCCAAGCGCGTGCTGTCTCTGGCCCCCACCGTGCTGAGCGACGACCGCCAGTACGCCTGGATCGTCACCGGGAACGCCTACACGCGACAGGAACGCGTCCTCAGAGCATTCCCTCTGGGCACCAAGGCGTTCCTGATGAACCAAGACCTTCACGTGGAAGAACTGCTGCGAGACTCGCTGGAGTTTATTCTGGCCGCCTTCACCGAAAACCCGCACGTGCTGCACGCTAAAAGCATGCAGAGAGGTTGCTGGTCCATGAACGGCGAGCCACCTTCACCCTTTCAAAACCAAGTGTACAAGTAAGTAGTCTATATGTTCCTTTCAAAACTAGGTGTAACAAATACATATTTATGGGGACACTCAAGTATTCTGATTCTGATATCTATTGACACCAAGTATACAAAAAGGCTTGGTCTCTATTATGTACCTAAATCAAAGAGCGTATTACGGAAAGAGAGGGAACTTCCATTATGTCCTATACAAAAATGCGAGACGCTCTCACGGATTATTTCCCTTTGCTCGGGCTGGCTATATTTCACCATCTGCTATATGAATGATCTGTGCGTGGTAACTTATTGAGCCTATGCCATTGCAAAAGAACATTTTTATGGCAACGTTTGCAAAAACCAAACTTTTAACTATCATTATTATTAACATTCCGCTACTGCTGTCTTTTTTGTTTTGTTTATGTTTACTTATTGACATTTATTAGGTGCTTTTATGCTGCTTATGTGTGTATGTCATAGGTTCGTTTTCTGCCCTGGAATTTATTATTTTTTAATCAACGACAGATATTTTAAAATTAAAATATGCATGACAGACTGTTTCATTTATCCGAAACTGTAAATCCGTAATCGTGAGAGAGAGAGAGAGAGAGAGAGAGAGAGAGAGAGAGAGAGAGAGAGAGAGAGAGAGAGAGAGAGAGAGAGAGAGAGCTGAGAGAGAGTAAGAGAGAGAGCTCTGTCATTCAATCAATTAATCACAATAAAGCACAATAACAAAATTTTTCATTAATAGTGTGAATTTAATTTATATCAATTGTCCCCCTAACCCCCAACCCTCTCACCTCCCACATCACTGGCTTAATAACATCAGTCACTTCATGGAAAATAATTAATTAATCAGACAGAACAATCATAACCTACAGGCTAGACTACAACATTCCACGCAATATAGATCTAATGCGCAGAAATTCACAGATCAGAACAAGGACTGAGTTTCTACATTACATTTTTTTTCCCGTTTACACTCAAACGAAAAGGGATTACAACAGATCAAGGACCATTTTTGTGCCTAGGTAAGGGGTTATCTTGCACAGTATTTGATCACGAGGATAAAACAGACTTCGTCTAATTTAACTTGTTAACATAAGCAGTTTGATGAAGCCAAACTGCCAATCTGACATCTGCTTTTGAAATATAAGCACAAATATAGTCAAACAACCTAGCAATAACGTAAACAGCGAGCGACCTGTTGAACGTAAACTGTCAGCAAGCAAACTGTTTTGGATTTAGCACATGGGTATCATTCAAGCCGCTCTCCGATTGTTTTAACACTAACAACACTGCAGCGGTCTTAGTTTAGGCCTACATAAACACAAAAAAATAAAGTTTTTCAATTGCAATTTACCTTTCTTTGTCTCTTAGAAATTTGAAAAAGGACTTGCCAACAAAACATTTCTTGTATCTGGCATTATGGCAATTGATAGCTGTGCAAAAGTCACCGCCCTGTTTCACTCGGTCGCCTTTTGACTTTCTGCCACGAGCCATTTTCAGCATGTCGACAAGGGAGCATAACTCGTACATTTCGTCTCGCGGTTCTGTACCAAGTTCCCCCTCTTTCTATCATAAGCTCTTTGCCTAAATATACTAACAAGTAGTCTCTACTGCAATCGTTTAGTTCGCACAGGCGCTATTTTGTAGACCCATTTCTTGCTATTTATTTTAGTACATGTTGGCAAAGCATAACGTATTCTTCAATCTTGAATCTCAAAGAGATTCTAACCCATAAAAAACACTTTTATGGGCTCAAGCATATACCAAAACTATAGTTAGCGTTTCTGGAGATTGCCGAGTGAAAAGGGAAAACGCAATGGAAACACCGGAATTTTCACTCCTACGTCACAGACCCTAAAGGTCAATCAAGAACTTGATAGAAATTGATCCATTGCCTTTTGTAATGGTTTCAGTGCATGCTAATACCCTCTCTTGTGACTTGATGAAATTCCACACCCAGAGACATCACACTTTGGACCCATATTGATATTCTTTTCTCTACGTCACAAACGAAAAAGCCCGTTGTTTCGTTTGACATTTGATTTAGCTTCTCACAACAGGAGATTACATTTGGGTCTCGCTAATGGTCTGTCTTATTATCATAATTGGAATGTTTGTGGAGATTCACGAAACCTTTTTTTCCCCCGAGGTTCTAAGATCCCGAACCTAGTTTCCGGAACTTTTTACACAAAAAATGTTTCAGGAACCTAAGTTCTGGATCTCAGGGCCTCGAGAAAAAAAAAGGTTCAAACATTCCAATTAAGCCGTAACGGCGTTATAGAGACGGCTGTCGGTCGTCATGACCGTAAAAATACTTTCTCTGACAGGTACCACAAACGTGACTACAGTTAAATTTGCTTCAAAAATATAGGCAAGATCCACTTTAGTCCTTCAGTGTCTGCTATTCTGGACGTAAAGCTAAAAGGAATCTGAAACCACAAGTGAGACAGCAGAAAATCCGATCACTTTGCTGTCCTCGTTTCGACGTTCCCTCGTGATCTAGCCTACGTAGGGTGGGTACCAGTGAAAGCCGCGTCTTTAGACCCAGCTATATAATTATGGGTTGGCCTGATTTCTTTCACATTACCGTAAAGGGCAGAAACAAAGCGGATTTGTTGGTGAACGTATGCTAATATATCTATATTATTGTGGTAGCCGTGTTAAAGCGCCCCATTTCGAAGGCTTTGTTTACTTTTGGCGAAAATGAGTTTAGCCTAACATTGGCATTGTTATTACACTAAACAATGATAAAGAGGGCTTTCGCTGCTCAAACCAAGCGCTAAAGTTTCAATTTTCTATTTTTGTTCTGACAGGCAGTGATTTATTAACGGTACACCAACACGATCTACTAGATGATATTTTTTTTAGCGCTAGACAGGTAGCTAGAGGTACACAAACAAAGAAATTGTATCGATTTAAAAATACTTTCAAAGGAGTTTTTTGGTTGCAAGTTTCTCTTTTCAATGGGGCAACATTCACTGTGAATGTTTAAACAGGTCTGTCGAGGTGGTGAGGTGTGTGGTGGGAGGAAGTGAGGGTGGCTGGTGGTCAAAGTGGGTCTCTATAAAAGAAAAGAAAAAAAAAAGACAAAAAAAGATGGGATTTAAAGAAAATCGATCTCACAATCAATTGTCATTTTGCAACAGAAAAATGTGTTCCCGTAACCAGGGCCTCAGATCCACGTCGGACATCGGACAATTGTCCGATAAAAAATCCAAATGTCCTATTAAATTTGCCTTCAATCTGTCAAATGTCTTATTGCTTTTTAATGGAGGCGGTCATTGTCCGATCGAAGCTGCGTAAAGGCCGGACATCGTTCGTTCATTTTAATAACTGCGTTACCCGTTAGGCCTACATCGCGACATTCAACTTGAGAAAGGACTAGCCTAGTGCACTCGCCCTTTCCTCTTTGCGAAACCGATCGATAAAGGATAGGCTTAGTTAGTGCGTCTGCACCAGCAGTCGTAACCATGCACTGGTTGGTTGTCATGCGCAGAGTGGTTTCCCTTACCCAGCTTTAAAGTTTCGTTTTCGATACTCGCGAATCCAACTCGCGATGCCTCCGAAAAAGAAAATTAAAGCTGATTCAAAGCAGCAACAGCTGAAAAACTTCGGTTTTGGTAAAACCGTTAAAGGTGTGAGAGAAGAAACTAATGCATCCGACCAAACAAGCGCTTCTTAAGCGACAGAAGAAGAAAGAAGAGAGGTGAGAGATATGATAGATGTAGATATGACCGGCGACGCTCCCGATCCACAGCCATCTACATCGTGTGATAATGCACAAACAAAACAGGCAGAACCAGCCGAAAAAGAAGAATCCACTACTACTAGAAAGTTTGTGCAAGCATGGACACTTTCTTTTAAATGGTTACGTTATGAGAACGAAAAGATGTTTTGCACTGCATGTAACAATGGAAACATGAAAAATGCCTTCACAAGCGGATGCATCAATTTTCGCAAGTCGGCGCTTTCAGACCATGAAGTAACAAAAGAACACAGGGACAGCTTGAAAGTTCCTGCCCTTCAGAAAAACACTGAAGAGTTAGCGATCCGCCTTCTATCTGCTCAAGAGAAAGGGGCTGCAGTTGCCATACGAGCTGCATACTGGATTATCAAGGAGAATTTAGCATGCAGTAAATTCAAGTCATTGCTCAACTTGCTGAAGTCCGTGGAAACACCATTTGTCAAGCAAATTGAAATCTCAGAGTCAACAAAATATGAAAGCACTGAATCATTCTATGAATTTTTGAAGGCAATGTCTGACACTATCGAAACACAAGTGGCAGAACACATTGAAAACTCTCATGTTGTCACTCTCAAAGTCGACGAGTCTACTGACCGAACAAATACCAAGCGCTTTGCAATACTGGTTAGAGTGATTAATTCTCAAATGAAGCCTATCACTCACTACCTGGCCAATGTGCAAGTACCTGATGGCACAGGTGAAACAATGGCAAGAACAGTGATGGAGCAGCTGCAGAAGAGAGGAATAGACAATTTATCTAAGGTTCATGGACTTGGAACTGATGGTGCTAAAGCAATGACGGGCGACACCAAGGGCCTCACCGGTCTACTGAAGCGGGCGAACCCTAGCATGGTCAACGTGCATTGCATTGCACACAGGCTTGCCCTGTGTACCAGCCAAGCCGCAGAATATATCCCTGCACTCAAGGACTACGTGGAAACAGTCACTTCACTTTTCTACTATTTCAAAGCTTCGCCACTGAGATGCATGAAATTTAAAGAAATCCAAGACATTCTGCAGTCTGACAAACTCAGAGAAGTGCACCAAATACGCTGGCTGTCATTCTATGAGGCCCTCGACGTAGTCAATCGAAGCATCCTTCCTCTTCTATCGTATCTGGAGAACGCAGAGGCATCTTCAAGAGCCCAGGACCCCAAAGCCATTGGCTTAAAAAGGAAGGTATGTTCATCATTTCACCTTTCGTTGTGTATAATTATTAATTACAAAGCTCCATAGTATCATAATATTCATGACGTTAATGTTACTAGATCATTCACTTTTTTTAGTTATAGAAGCTATGATTACGTAAGCAGAAGAAAGAAAGAAAAATTTAACAATAATAAAAAAGCTAGTACATATATTAACTTGAGAGAGAGAGAGAGAGAGAGAGAGAGAGAGAGAGAGAGAGAGAGAGAGAGAGAGAGAGAGAGAGAGAGAGAGAGAGAGAGGATCTACTACTGTATATTAAGTATTAGTTTTGTGGGCTTTCAGATTGCTACTGCCAAATTCATTGGCCTTACCTCTGTCCTGATGGATGTGATTCCGGTCATTGGTGCCCTCTGCCTCTTTCTTCAGGCTACTGATGTTGACATTGGCTCAATTAAGGTATGTTTGCAACACTCTCAACACAATGTAATATTTTGATAATTAGGAGCTGTATTTTCTCATGAAAAAAATATTGAAGGCATAACAAACTAATATTTTTATTTCATAGATTAGCATGCTTTAATGTCTAATTTTCTTTTTACTTTAAGAAATAAAAGATGTTTCTTTTTGATACTGGTAGATTTTTGTTTGAGCACATATCACACAATAATTACTTGAACATAAACTTAAATGTTTTTTTTCAGGGCAAAATTGACAGCTGCGTCAAAAGGCTTGGTGACTTGAAGAGTGGGGGCAAGCACTTTGAGGACTTCCAGACCCAGCTGGTGTTGGATGAAGATGGGAAAACAACTTACCATGGTCATCTGGTTGCTTCATGCCAGCTAACTGATGTTGCATCTGCTGCTGCAAAGTTCATCACCAATCTTCAAAGCAATATCTTGAGAAGGTTTGTTGTGATATATGCTGATTATATTATAATATATTTTTTCTTGGACATAATCAAATCATGAAAGAATCTAAGGGGAGTGAGCAATGTTTTCAAAAGCATTAGAGAAAGCAAAAGTTAATAAATAATATAAGACTAAGAGTGATATGAACATCCAAATCGATGAAATGTTTATTGTTTTTATTCTACCCTAAAGTGAAGTGGTTATGGAGTGAATACTGATGATTATCATTTGCTATATATACAATTTCTTTCCTGTTGTTGATTTGTGTGCAGATTTCCCAAGACAGAGCTGCTGAGCGCATTCGGAGTTCTTCAGATGAAGCCCATCACTCACATTCCAGACGATGAAATCGAGGAATGGGGAAACGACAGAATAGAGACATTGCTCAGTCATTACGGGGAAAAGCAAAGTCAAGAATGGAAGACAGAAGAGGGGGAGAAAAAAGTGTCAGAGTCTGGGCCACTCATTGATCCAGACAGTGCAAGGAGAGAATGGACAGAACTGAAGAAAGAGGTGAAGAAAGAGGGATACAGCAGGTACTCTATGGTGGAACTGTATTCCCAAATAGCTGATTTCCATGCTGATAAATACCCTATGATGTTGCAACTTGCTAGGTTTGCCATAACCTTGCCAGTTCACACTGCAGACGTGGAAAGATCATTCAGCAACCAAAACCTGATATCCACGCCTTTAAGGAATGCCCTTACCCCAGAGCATCAGGACATGCTGATGAGAGTAAAGATGGAAGGCCCTGACACACCTGATCTTGAGAGGTGGATAGTCAGGGTGATTGACCAGTGGGCAGCTGCCAAAAAAAGGATGCTGCTAACCAAAGCACATTCTAAGTAATGTTCTACTCAACAAGACTGACTGCAACCATTGTTGTTATTTATTTTACATATCAATAATGATTTGATCCTCCCCATGGAACATCATTAACATTTTGAATTGGACCGTATTATCAGTATTATTTTTTGCTCCAATGTTATTTTTCAAAGGGAATTTGGGAAGAATTGATATTAAAGTTTGTATTTGTTAAAAAAAGTTTTTTCGTGTGTGTGTGTGTGTGTGTCTGTGTGTGTCTGTGTGTGTGTCTGTGAAATAACCAATGAATGCTTTTAAATTATTTATTTTTTCTCATATATTCTATAAACATACACAATTTTGTGCACCAAAATGTCTTATTGATTCAATGGTTTGAGGACCAAAATGTCCTATTGGTTTTTCTCAGGCAGGACAAATGACCTATTGAACCAATGTTGTTCAGGACAAATGTCCTATTGAAGCCCTCGTGGATCTGAGGCCCTGCGTAACCATTATAAAGTGGAAGATCAGCATTTCAAAATAGTAGACTTCAATTTGGCTAAGCTCAGCATTACGAGTTCTCTATCATAATTCCTTCCCCAATCATGACCAAAGTTATTTACAAGGCATAAAAGAGGAAATCTAAATGCGTTAATGTATGTAACCACAGTTATATACAAAAGTTCGTGATCATCAGAATATTGTCCAAGTTCATTTCTGCAGTCATACGGCAAGCACAAAATCAATGTTTGGCATAAGAACACAAGGACGACCCCTTTATAAACAACCGATAATCTCGAAAATCATAACATTCAATAATAATAAACGATCAATTAATAATAATAAATTCAGGTTTCCGGGTCTTAAGGCTCGCGCCACTCAACAACACCAACCATACGCATTGGACTAGCCAACATCAGAGTAAATATAAAAGTATTTACCTCAAAATGCCATAATAAATTCACAACAGATTTAGAAAGTTCTCCAGACAGATCTTCTTGGGTTGAGCAGCCACAACCAATACGTTGATTAATTTTCTGCTGTAATTGATCCAGTAAAAAGGTTATTACTTTTTAATGCATGCATTTATGCACAGTCTACAAACTGAAATCATTGGAAACATCTGACCTTCTTCCGAAGTGAATCTGCTTCTGTTGTTTGTGTCTAACTAAAACCTGTTCACTTTCCAATAATAATTATTCTATTTTCAAATTTCCGTATTTCGTGCGCATTTTCCAACAATAGGGTATGGACTGTTTTTAAGTATAATGAACTTAAAACAATAAAACAAAAAGCTAAACTATAGTCTGTTCCAAAATATACTGCTAAAAGTCCATACCTAACAGAAACTTTTCGGTCGTTGGGGTGAAAGGCGTTTGAGACCTCTCTTTTCTCTGGACCAGTGTAATGAAGGCGGCGCCCAACTAAATGCGTTAATGTATGTAACCACTGGTATATACAAAAGTTCGTGACCATAAGAATATTGTTCAAGTTCATTTCTCTTTCGCTGTTTTACCTTCCCCGGTTCTAAACAGATTGAGGTACCCATTCACAGCTGGGTGGACTGGGATGTATCGTGTGCTTGTTTCACTATTTTTTGTCACAGAATGGTTTTCTTTCAAGCAGTCACCCATCCAGGTACTAACCGGTTCCGACGTTGCTTCAAGAAACATTGTGTAGCGTGTCCCCAAACCGCTGCACTACTGAACCACCCAGAACAAAACTTGTACGCAAAGGCAGGATCTGTCTCGAGAACTTTCTAATTCTGTCGTGGGGTTATTATGCAAAAGCAGGAAGCTCGCAGTCCTTGTAGAATATAAAATGGCGTAAACTCTTCAAGCGCCACTAAAAAGTCAGTATGAAAAATGGTCACTTTAAATTATTATAATTATTCATTTTATTGGTTAGTTTCCTGAAAAGGGATTCTTTAGTAAACTTAACTCTCCGTTGGCTGTGAGCAGAAGAAACATGCTGTGGTGCATACTGATCCTTTAATGTGGGCTTTCCTGCCTACATGCCCGGGGTTCATTCAGTCACTGGTTCGTAATTCATGCATGCCTAGTGTTCGTTCAAGTACTGATTCCTAATGCCTGCAATGTTTAGGGTTCAATCACCGATTCCTAATACCTATATGCTTGGGATTCGTTCAGGCACGTGCTCCTAATGCCTGCAATGCCTGGGGTTCTTTCAATCACTGATTCATAATACCTGCATGTCACGGGTTTGTCAAGTCCTATGCTATCCTATCCTATCCTAACCAATCCCGTAACTCGCAGGTCGTTGGGGCACCACAGATGATCGTTTAACCATCGTACTCCATCTTTCTCTGTCCTCAGAAACCCTCATGGCTTCGCTCAGTGTCAAGCCAGTCCATTTTTAAATGTTGTCATCCCACCTCTTTTTCTGTCTCCCTCTTCTTCTGCCTCCTTGCACCGTGCCTTGCAGGATGGTACTTGCAAGATCTGATGCTCTGGTGACGTGGCCATACCATCGGATTTTCCGTTTCTTCACCACTGTTAGCAGGTCATCGTGTTATTCAATGGCTTGCGTGATGGTCTGTCGGATTTTGTCATTGGTGATGTGCTGGGTATAGGAAATGCCCAGAAGTCTTCTGTAGTACCTCATCTCCATGCTTTGCATTCTTCGTTGTAGGTCTCCTGTGAGAGTCCATGTTTCGCATACGTATAGGAAGATGGAGATGACAAGGGAGCCTTACCTTGGAACGTAGACTGATGGTCCTGTCTTTACAAATGGACTTCAACCTTGTCAGGGCAGCAGTTGTTCGTGCGATCCTGGAGAGGACTTCCTGTCGGGACCTATTGTCAAATACAATGGCTCCTAAATATTTGAAGCTATGCACTGTGTTGAGGGATTGGCTTTAAACTTTGATGTCCATGTTGATGCCATTGGTGTTGTTGGTCATCGTTTTGGTCTTCCCTGCACTTATTTCCATTCCAAAGTCTCTGGAGATGGTGTCAAGCCTCTGTACCAGCTGTTCAAGTTCTTGTTCCTCTCCAGCCAATCCATCAATGTCATCCGCAAAACGGAGGTTGGAGATTGCTCTACTCTACTGACTGTGCCTTCGTGATCTGCAAAGGCATTTGACATGATGCGCTCTAGGAAGATGTTGAAGAGTTTTGGAGAGTTTAGGCATCCTTGACGCACGCCGATTGTTGTTGTGAACCAGTTCCCGATGGCGCTGTTTTGGAGGACTGCACTGGTAGCCTTGTCATACAGGCTTTTGATGTCTTCAATAATGTTAGGGCTGATGTTGTACACTCTCATGGTTGCCCACAGAGCTGCATTCCAGACTCGGTCAAACGCTTTCTTGAAGTCTACAAATACATGATATAGATGTTGTTGATGCTGTAGGTATTTCTCGCAGATTATTCGGATGTTCAAAATCTGTTCAGTGGTACTTCGCCCTGCCCTGAATCGTGCTTGTTCTTCAGGTATGATTTGTTCAGATTTGGGTTTTAGCCTGTTGAGTATTATTTTCAGGAGGACCTTGCTGGGATACCTGATGAGGCTGATGGTGCGGTAATTTTCACATTCCTGAAGGTTACACTTTTTTGGAAGAGTGATGACAAGCGACTGGGCCCATGGTATGGGCCACTCCCCACTCTGCCAGATCTTGTTGCAGATAATGGTGAGGGCGTCAATCATCGCTTCTCCTCCAGCTTAATGCAATATTGCTGGTATGTTGTCCACCTCCCGCTGACTACCTCTTCTTCAGCGATCGCACTGCTGCCTCAGCTACTTCTCGGAGAATTGGAAGGAGTTTTTCTTCTTCTCTGTCATGGGGACCTGCTAGAACCGATGGGTCTCCGTTAGGTGTGTGGTTGTAAAGGTCAAAGCAGTACTCTGTCCATGAATCCTAGACTTCTTGTTCTTCTGTAAGGCATATACCAGCTTTGGATTGTGTATCTGGCAAACTCACCAGAGTCTCAGCCCTCTGTCATTTGTCTGAGAGTGCAGTAGAGTCCACATGTGTCTACAAAGTTGTGGTACGCATCTTGGACAACCTTGGTATTCCAGTGGCCTTGCACTATGACTATGTCCTCCTTCGGCACTTTGTCAAGGACAGCCTGCAGACGTTTATAGAAACCCTCGACTTCGCTGTCGTCATAATCTGAGGTTGGGGCATAGACCTGGATGATGATGGTGATGCTCAAAGGGGCTGCTCTCACACGGACGGTAATGAGTCTACTGGAGACTGGTCGGCAACCCATGACAGTGGCTAGAATGTCTTTGTGGACCAAGAATCCAACGCCTGTCAACTCTCCCGCTGAAATAAAGCTTGTGGCCTTTGTCGGTTGTTGTTTCACCTAGGCCTTTCCAGGGCAGTTCGCTGATACCTAAATTGTTCCATCGATAGTGGTCCAGCTCGTGGAGCCAGTTCTTCTAATTTTCCCTCCGCAGTTAGGGTCCTGAAATTCCAGGTCCCTATGATGATGTTGTCTCTTGTGCGGATCCTGCTAAGTTGTCCATCAGTATCACACTTATCTCCTCCATCCTGGTGGCCAACGAAAGGCGATGATGTCATTGGTGACCCGGGCAACGACCGATCCGGTATGGAGTTCAGGTATGGAGTGAGTGCTTTTTTTTCATTCAGTCTTGGGAAAGAAAGACCTTTCGGAACCTAATCCTCTCCAGGCTGTTGGCCCTAACCGAAATCCACGAGTACAGTGTAGCTCGTCTTGGCCCCGAGCACGTGGTCGTTGAAACTATAGTAACGTGAGGTCCTGGCTGGTGACATATGTTTAGAAGACTTTTCGCCCCGTGATGCCTTGCTGACATCCTTCCTGTTAGCCGCATATTACGACACGCCGGGAAACGTTGTGTCTATTCTGTTTCAGTTACTGATTCCTAATACCTGCATGCCTTGGTTTCGTTCAATTACCGAATCCTAATGCCGTGGTACCTGGGCTTCATTAATTCAGTCACTGACTCATAATGCCTGCTCGCCTGGGGGTTCATTCACAGACTGAAAGAAAGCGATCAATTGTAGATTATAGTCACACGACACCGGAGCGTATAGACGACTACTGGTCACATTAGTCTGAAACCAACGAACCACTTGATGGTAAGGGGAAAATAACATGGTCATAAATTGGCCAATCCGGGATTCGAACCAGGGACCTTTCGGTTACCAGTAAGCCACTCTACCAGTCGAGCTACCCGGCCCCTAATAGAAAGAGGACCTAAAGTAGTAGAGTAAAATTTACGTCCCCCAACACCTAAGCATATTGGGGACAAAAATTTAAAACATAGGTAATGGGTAACCCCAAGAGAGGAAGTTAAATATTGCAATTAAAACTTTCCAGGACCACAGCTAAAATCAGGGGGGGACCAATAAGACTACAAGGGGGAAGGGACCACACAACCAGACATACTTCAAGCCCACAGACACAACTAAATGCTAAAACGGGGGAGGCACCAAGGTGCGAACCACCATAACCTTACTCTAACCCTAGCTGACCTGAAGTAACACCATATAAGCAACGTCAGTCCATCAAACAGGCTGTCTAGGCACGGAGAGACTGCATGAAATGATTTGATTGGTTGACCAAGGGGGCGAGAAATCACATCATTGGCCCATCCACGTCGTCTGAGCCCGTGATGGCTGTTAACAATGGCGCGAGCGTGCTAACCTCTATCGCTCCTTTTCACTACAAGCAATGCTGCTTTGGGCCCCAGTCGCCGACTGTACTAAACTCGCTTTAGTCAAGCAGATATGCCATTATGTATCGACTCAAGTACCCTTGAAGACTGCTTTGACAAGCGTTGAAAACTATCACGTCAAACTCTGTCGATCGTTACTGCCGATAATATTCCACTTCTTTGCATGGGGTTTGGGGGAGGGGAAGGCGTACGTAGGCCGATTTAGTTAGTTAGTTATATTAGTTATTTATTTAATCGTTTTTATATAGCGCATTTCCAGCTCAAGAACTGCTCAAGGCTTTGGCCGATACAGGATCTAACTCAAACTATCCGAGGCGCCCTCTTGCGGCCTTTGGGCACATCGTCTGATGCCCAGATCTATTATAATTATTTTCCTAACTGGTATTTCGTGCAGTGCGCCCACCCCCTCCCCCTTCCCCCTCTCCCCCGCCCTTTCCTTCCTCTCTCTCTCTCTCTCTCTCTCTCTCTCTCTCTCTCTCTCTCTCTCTCTCTCTCTCTCTCTCTCTCTCTCTCTCTCTCTCTCTCGAGTCTCTCTCTCAATCTCGGACGGACTAATCATGTGTCATTCACTCAGCAGTCGTGCGTCATTATTACGTGGATTGCCCAGAGAGAGACAGAGACACAGACAGAGAGCCAGAGAGAGGCAGATAGACACACAGAGAGAGACAGACAGACGGAGAACAATGCAAGAAAACGGGCAGCACGAAACAACATGTAATTCAGCCATCCTATCCCTCTTGAATGCCGGCTGTAATGAGGACGGTAAACACTTGGTCAAGCTAAAGCAAGGTCGCTCCAGTTTCTCTTCCTTGGAAATCTTGTTTGCCAGGCTCTACTCTGGATCTTGTCTTAATGTTGCCTTTAAGTGCGTTAGCTGGCCACCCAGGGCAAATCGCGCGCGTCCTCTTTCACGGTTTTCCGCGTTAAGGACCGTTAAGGGTGCTGTACCCTCTGCACTCCCTCTGCTCAGATTGGCTCAAATCGCAAATCAAATGCTGCCTGGCTTCTACATGGATTATTGTGTTTTATCTGGTAAAGACTTTCTATACCAAGGCGCTCTCTTTCTTCTCTTCTTAAACGGCCATCAACATCATCATAATTGTCATCGTCGTCATAATCATCATCAACATCATCATCATCATCATCATCATCATCATCATCATCATCATCATCTGTCTTCTTCTTCTTCTTCTTTATCTTCTTCTTCTGCTTCTTCTTTTTCTGCTTCTTCTCCTTCGTCATCATCATCATCAGCAGCAGCAGCAGCAGCAGCGTCATCCTCTCCTACTCCTCATCATCGTCCTCTTGATTATTTTCCTCCTCCTCTTGCACCGTTCTCCTTCTCCTCCTCATCATCATAATTTCTCTTCCTCCTCCGTTTCCTTCTACTCCACATCATCATCATTTTCACGATCACACTTCTCCTCCTCCCCCTTCTTGTCATCCTCCTCCTCCTCCTCATCCTCATCATCATCGTCGTCGTTATCGTCTTCATCATCGCAGCTTGTAATGGCGTTGCACAGAGGAGAAGGCAGAGAAGGGGAGCCTAACAGCGTGACGGCGAGTTCCCAGCAAGTTGATGCATTTCAGTCACTTGACAAGGTAAACCTCTTTCCTCACTCGTTTAGCCTCTGGGGCCTCAGACCTCTTCTAATGTGCATGGTGCTGACAAAATGCTACTATATTTACAAGAATCTTCTTCTACTCCTTCGGATGAGAATATAAACCAAGGTATTGTCTGTGCACGCACGCATTCCACGGCACGGACTTCAGATATCCTGACGCTCACGTCCTCAACCTCACAAACCACCAATCAGTCTGATAGTACGGCGATTGGTACCAATATACGCGCTCACATGTTACCCACACTCTCACATATACATCTATCTCTCAATTTTTAATTTTGAAATGTTTGGTTGACCGCCCCCAATACCATAATTAAGAAACGAGTGTTTTTATTTTTAAATGTTTTTTTTTTAAACCGGAAGCATAGACTTACACATTGTTTATTCAGATCCGTGAACGAGCCTTAGCCATGATGGTGGAAATGTTTAGTTGATTTTCAGAGACGCATGTTAAGGTCGCAGATTTTCATTAAATTCATGCCTAACACTCGCTCCCTCTTACACACTCGCCGCTTCAAAATATAAATAATCCTTACGTAGCACAGGCGCATGAATAGCATCATTAAAAGTAATGTCAAACTTCCATCTGTCTTTCTCAAACGACGTGGACCTCCGGAGCAGACGTATTTAATAAAATGACATTTGATTTCTGATGACCTGCACAGAAACGCAGAAGTAGAAACAACCCGCTCCCACCCCCACACACCCCCCCCCCTCCTAACCCCCACCCAAAAAAAATAATAAAATAAAATAAAATAAAACACACACACACACACACACACACACAAAGTAAACTTTAAACTGCTGCCGTTACAAGGTTGAAGACAATTTTGAAAGACAAGACCACCAGTCTACACTCCAAGGTAAGGCTGCTGCGCTCCCTTGTCATCTCCATCTGCCTTTACGCTTGCGGAACATGGACCCTCACAGCAGATCTACAACGACGAATGCAAAGCATGGAGATGAGGTGCTACAGAAGACTTCTGGGCATTTCCTATACCCAGCACATCACCAAAGACGAAGTCCGACAGACCATCACACAAGCCATTGGACAACACGATGACCTGCTCACAGTGTCGAAAAAACGGAAACTCCGATGGTATGGCCACGTCACCAGATCATCAGGTCTTGCAAAGACCATCCTGCAAGGCACAGTGCAAGGAGGTAGAAGAAGAGGGAGACCGAAAAAGAGGTGGGAGGACAACATTCCAGAATGTGCTGGTTTGACAGTGAGCGAAACAATCAGGATTGCTGAGGACAGGGAAAGATGGAGTACGCTGGTTAAACGATCATCTGTGGTGCCCCTACGACCTCCGAGTTATGGGATAGGATAGGATAGGATAGGATAGGAAACTTTAAAAAAATGAAAATTGGCAGGGGAAAAAAACATGCCATTGCATAACAAACCAATGTACAACACCCCCCCCCCTCCTCCTCCCCCCCACTCTTTCTCACCCCGTTTATGTTTGGGCAAGGTTATAAAAAGTGAAAGCGAAGACATCAAATTAGACTACAGAATTTGAAAGAATTTTTTTATATAGAAAAAGCAAAGCCAATGCTGGATTTTAACACATGCCAAAAAATGAATGTAGAATACAAAAAAATGCAAAGCCACTGATGGACAAAAGAAACAAGATGGCAGGCCATTCAAATTTATTTCCAGATAACACATAGCTGAAAAACAAGCATTATCAACAGTTGTTTTTTCCCATTGTTGTGACTCGGCCTTAGCCTAACCAAGCAAAAGGAAAGCATGGAACAAACGGCCACTATCGGCAAGCAATAAAGTTATGCAGTTGGTCTTAGCCAATTTGGGTTTACAGTTTAAAACGTGTTTAGATAATGGTGTAGCGCAATGACCTTGACCTTTGAGAAAGTACAAATACAAATGGTCTAACATGCTTAGCAGTAGTTGCTAAAGTATCTGCAAATTTTAAAAAAAAAAAAAAGATGAATTTCGGTTCCGTTATTTTTTTTTTTTTTTAGATAAGGCCAAAAATGTGTTTTGAACACAAAAATAAAATTGGGAGTGACCGAGCGATCGACTGACCGACCATTGGATTGCTACTGAAGAATGGTCCGTTATTTGAAATACCTGTATACCAACAGTCAACAAAATCGCTTCAGCCGTTTGTTGAGATATTGAGCAAAACGTGTTTAGCTTCGTACAAAACGACTCCAGCGACCTTGACCTTTGAGGTAGAGCAAATAGAATGGCACGGGAGGTAGGTTCCTCAACCGAGGTAATGTTCCAATGAAGTTTGGTCAAAATCCGTCTAGTGGTTCTTGAGATATGACTTTGAACGGACCGACAGACCGGAAGAAATGTGGTTCGTTCTGATTCCTCCCGTCTATTTTAAAGTATTTCCAAATATGTTTGCAAATACTGAAATCAAAGTTGGGAAAATAGAAAAGTTTTTATTTGTGTTTGTTTGTTTGGTGTGTGTGTGTGGGTGTGTGTGTGTGTGTGCGTGGGTGTGTGTGTAGGTGTGCGTGTTTGTGTGTGTGTGTGCGGGTTTCTTTTGGGGTGGGAGGGAAGGGGGGCGAAATGTATAGCAATTTAAAAATGTTATGATGGTTTTTATTGACGCAGAGCTTTTTTTGTTGTTTAGAAGCAGACGAATGCATGTGAAGTTTGCTTTCCAACACGGTCTTCCTTCAATGTTGTATCTAGTGATAGGGACGCAGGGGTTCTGTTATCACCGAATCTACAGGAATACATTTGTCCCCCTCGACTGAATGATTATCGACAATTTTGAATACTGTTTTCTTTTGTTTTGTTTTTTTTAATCTGCCAATAGCTTTAAACTCTGGCAGTCAGCTCTCATGCCAGATTTGCGAAGGTGCGGCGTCTCAATGGGGAAAACGACGGCAAAACAGTTCAAACAGTGAATTGCTAAGCGAGAACAGCGTAGACAGTGGTTTGAAGCTAGTTGACGGCTTGCCGAAAGAATAACATGGCCGTAGATCGCAGGCAAGTGCCTTCCTACTCCTTCCGATGAGAGTATAAACAGAGGTCTAGTCTGCTCACGTACAAAGATCCTGACGTTCATGTCCTGGACGGGGGAGTGCCTACGACATAAATACACCCAACAAGCACTAGGTCCCTTCTTTCTTCTTCCTCAAGGTTGTGGGACTAGGTAGACACAGATATAGAGGCTGAAGCCCAAAACACCAATCAATAAATAAATGGTACTTTCAAAATGTCGGATGATATTAAGTATATAATTTTATGTAGCGTCCATTCCACTGGTAAAAGCAACAACTTTGAGTTGGGTTAAGAAGCAAAAACATCACTTAAATATAAAATGTGAGTTGGGGGAGAGGGCGGGGTAGAATAGACCGGAAGAAGATAGTGTTCATCGTCGTCACAATCATCGTCTCCATTGTCATCAGTCTCCTTAAACACACGCACACGTACACACACACACACCCACACACACACTTCCGGCTTTCACGATCACGAATTACTGAGCCGTGTTGCTCAGTTTGCACGCCGTATGCACACTTTGCTCAAAACGTCTAATCTATCACCCAACCAACCGAAACTCGTGTCGGTTTCTTGTCAAAGTCTAAATGTGCTCCAAGCTGCACATGCAAACACACACATACATACCAACATGCATACATACATTCATACATACATAAAATACATGCATACATACATACATAAAATACATACATACATAAAATACATACATACATAAAATACATACATACGTACATACCTATCTACATACATACATACATATGCCACATGCAAACAATAACAGTAGAAAGCAAATACACCTTTAGTCCTCCCCTCTCCCCTTTCTTCTCCACACTCGCCCGTATAG
Organism: Oncomelania hupensis; assembly: GCA_036898135.1. Lineage (NCBI taxonomy): Eukaryota > Metazoa > Mollusca > Gastropoda > Littorinimorpha > Pomatiopsidae > Oncomelania > Oncomelania hupensis. The sequence goes on from CM072516.1 coordinate 44,814,917, forward strand.
GCCCTGCAAACACACACATACATTCATACACACATAGTCATTCATACAAACATATGGCCATACTAATATATACATACACATACACACACACCCTCACACACACACACACACATACTCGTTTTCCTCATATTATGGGGTAACACATCTGATGGTTGTCAATCACAACATTGTGAGTTATTCACTTAAAGTGAAATACTGGCTTAATGGGGTAATCACAGCAAATTAAAACCCAATGTCAAGAAGTATACGAATGTTGTAGATTGTATGAATGAAATATTACTAATTTAAAAGAAATTCTTGTAAAACTATTTTGAAAACGTTGTAAGGAAATATGTAAATTTAACCAATAATAGCAAGTAAATCAGTGTGTGTGCTCCAAGAACATTTAACTGGTGTTATGGGGTACCGTAGGTTTTTGCAGCAATGGAAAGGAAGTGAACTCTGTATGCTGTCTAAAGGATTCGCATTGTGGGGGTAACGGTAAAAAAGCACCCCATAAAACAAAAAGTGACCCACAAAGCTGGATTGAGTCCAGCGTGTAACCCCTCCCCACTCCACCTCCACACACACGCACACATAAACACATACAAACACACACAAATACACACACGAATACACACATATTCCCAGAAACACACACACACACACACACACACATACACACACACAATTCTGACATCAGAAGTTAGGAAAAAAATTTTGAAGAAGTATTTCAAGTGCCGTGAAGGAAAGTGAACGAGTCTTGAGTCAATGAACGAGAAAATATGAGACACGAAATAGGTAAAGCCAACAACATAAACAATACAATACAATACAATACAACACAACACTATACAATTTAAAATAAAATAGCAAAAATAAAATAAAATAAATCAAGGAAAATACAACAAAATAAAAGTAAATAAAAAAAAATAATAATATAAAATAATAAAATAAGATTACAATAAATTAAAGAAATTTTTAAAAAAAAATATCATTACCAGAAATAAAATAAATTAATGAAATAAAAAAAAAAGAAAGGACACGAAAATAACAAATTTTAAAAAAGAAAAGAAATAATAACACAATCTATTAAAATACAAGACAGAAGCAGCCAACGAAGAATGTAGATTAGAAAGAAAGGGGAACACGCCAAAGAAAACTAACATTTTGTTTTAGTGAGATGGCGGGCAGAAGGGAAGGTTGGTGTGAATTAAGTGCAGATAATTTAAGATATGCGTGAGAGTTGTGGTCCATTGTGGGCTTCAGGATGAAGGTGGATGAGGTTGGGAGGAAAGGGGAGGTGAGGGGGGATGGCGAGAGGCTCTCATGTAACTCCTAGCTTTCTAATCAATACTACACCTCTAAATAACATGGACGGTGGTCTCCTCCAAAATGTTGGGATTTCGGCACATCGTTTTTCCCTCGAAACCAGCAACTCTTCCACCCACACCCCCCTCCTCCTCTCCATCTTCCCTTCGTGTGTCTTTAGACGACACGTCCTCCACCCCCACCCTCATTTTCCTTCCTCTCTCTCCCCCCTACCTCCTACAGGCACTCCCATCCTCACCTCCATATTCATAAACCCCCAACTCTTAACCTCATCCAATCCCACCCTCTCTCTCTCTCTGGTCCTCCCACTCTCTTTTTTTCTATCTCCTTCCCACATTTTCTGCCTTTCTCTCTCTCTCTCTTACTCTCTCTCTCACTCTCTCTCTTTCTCTCTCTCTCTCTCTCTCTCTCTCTCTCTCTCTCTCTCTCTCTCTCTCTCTCTCTCTCTCTCTCTCTCTCTCTCTCTCTCCCGGCTTTCCCTCTCTTTCGGTATGTCTCTGTCTCTTTCTGCATATCTCTCTGTCTGTCTCCGTCTCTCTCTCTATCTTTGTTTCTCTAACTCTCTATCCCTGTCTCTCTTTCTATCTCAGTTTCTTTCATTTTCTGTCTGTCTGTCTGTCTGTCTGTCTGTCTCTCTCTCTCTCTCTCTCTCTCTCTCTCTCTCTCTCTCTCTCTCTCTCTCTCTCTCTGTGCCTCTGCCTCTGACATACAACTACCTTTGTCTGTGTGCCTGTCTCTCTTTCTCTTTCTCTTTCTCTCTCTCTCTCTCTCTCTCTCTCTCTTTCTCTCTCTCTCTCTCTCTCTCTCTCTCTCTCTCTCTCTCTCTCTCTCTCTCTCTCCCGGCTTTCCCTCTCTTTCGATCTGTCTCCGTTTCTCTCTCCATATCTCTCTGTCTCTCTTCGTCTCTCTCTCCATCTTTGTTTCTCTAACTCTCTTTCTCTGTCTCTCTATCTCTGTTTCTTTCATTCTCTGTCTCTGTCTCTGTCTCTGTCTCTGTCTGTCTCTCTCTCTCTCTCTCTCTCTCTCTCTGTGCCTCTGCCTCTGACATACAACTACTTTTGTCTGTGTGCCTGTCTCTCTTTCTCTTTCTCTCTCTCTCTCTCTCTCTCTCTCTCTCTCTCTCTCTCTCTCTCTCTCTCTCTCTCTCTCTCTCTCTCTCTCTCTCTCTCTCTCTCTCTCTCTCTCTCTCTCACGATATCCGACCTCTTATTTTATTTTTTAAAAGGCGATTTGTTTTGTTGGTGAAGCGATTCTCTAGAGGTCTGTTAGAAGCACTTCGGGCGATTATAAAGGCCGGCTCTTGGTTTTCTTTTCCCTGCATGTCTTCTTCTTCTTCTTCTTCAATTTGATTTGCATACTGACCGTTTTTTTTTTTAGTCTCTGCCGTGGGAAAGACACTTTTAATTAAAGGACAAAATATTAAAACGTATAAATTTTTCGTTGTGTGTGGGTGTGCGTGTGCGTGAGATGGTGTGTGAGTGTGCGTGTGTGTGTGTGAGTGTGGGTGTGTGGGTGTGGGTGTGGGTGTGTGTTTGTGTTTGTCTATGTGAATTTATATCTCTGTGTGTGTGTTGACGCTTTTGTTGTGATAGCTGTTAACTCTCTTGTTGATGCTGTTATTATCGTTGTTGTTTCCATTGATGTTGTTGTTATTAATGTTATTTAACTTTCAAGAGCGACCGTAATAAAGAATAAATAGAAAGTTTGCATTTTTTCAACGATGTGTTGGAAGACCCTGCGTTTTGGTGCTATTTGTATTGTATTGCATTGTATTGTATTGCGTTTGTTAAAATCCAGTGTTTAAAATAAAAAGTTTTTTTTAATCGACTTACACATAAACACTTCATTTTAAATTAATGTTCAGTACAATAGGCGCCATGAATCGCCATGTACCATGATATATATATATGCGCTATATAAATCATTGTAGTAATAGAAGAAGTATTATGAGTAGTAGAAGAAGTAATAGGAGTAGTAGTAATTAGGACATTTAGTGCATCTTTTCCTGATCTGCTCGTTTTGGTTTAATGTGTTTAATGTGCTTATTTTTATGTAAAACAAATACTCAAATGATACCTAAGTGCCAAATACAAAATGAGGCTGAGAATTGTTGAAAAACTTACTTACTTATATTTGTAACGCTGCGATCAAAAAAATGTATGACATAATCAAAGTGCGTAGTTGGAAAAAGACGGGCTGTACCTTGCGCACTGAAAAAAAAATGTGTGCAAGGTCACTGCCTATAGTTACAGCTATTTAATATCAGTATGCACTGCGATAGATAGATAGATAGATAGATAGATAGATAGATAGATAGATAGATAGATAGATAGATAGATAGATAGATAGATAGATAGATAGATAGATAGATAGATAGATAGATAGATAGATAGATAGATAGATAGATAGATAGATAGATAGATAGATAGATAGATAGATAGATAGATAGATAGATAGATAGATAGATAGATAGATAGATAGATAGATAGATAGATAGATAGATAGATAGATAGATAGATAGATAGATAGATAGATAGATAGATAGATAGATAGATAGATAGATAGATAGATAGATAGATAGATAGATAGAGATTGATTGATTGATTGATTGATTGATTGATTATTTTATTGATTGTTGTACTGATACGTTAGATTAGATTAGATTGTTAAGATAGTATGCACTGACTGTGCACGTGGATGTTTCAGGGCACTGCGGAAGACGGTGAAGAACGGGCTAACGGGCGAGTTGCAGTTTGACGAGGAGGGCTACCTCAACATCTCCACGTTCCGCGTGCGCAACCTGGTCTACGACGGGCGGGAGAACGTATGGCAGGACGTGGGCTGCGTGCAGGGTCGCGAGGTTCGACCCTTCGGCATAATCTGGCCCGGCGACGCCAAGAGCCTCAAGTCCCCCACGGAAGGCCGGAAGCGTTACCGCGTGGTCACCAACCCCGTGCAGCCCTTCGTCATTACGGAAGCTCCGCACCCCGACTACGGCCAGTGTCTGACCGACACCCCGTGTCTGAACCTCACCTCCAAACACAAGTCACAGGAGGCTGTGCTGGAGGCTATTGGAGCCTACGAGAGCGGGCTGGAGAACGGTAGTGACTTGTACCGCATCCAGTGCTGTCGGGGCCTGACAATAGATCTGCTCAACAAGTTGGCCTCCGACCTCGACTTCGACTTCACGTTGTACATCGTGCAGGACGAGACGTATGGGCAGAAAAAGAATGGCACGTGGACGGGCATCATGAAAGACCTGATTGACCATACGGCACACTTCGCCGTAGCCGCCTTCAGCATCACACGAGTGCGGCAGAAAGCCATCGACTTCACCGACCCCTACTTCTTCTCGGGCTTCTCCGTCCTGTACTCTGATCGCACGCGCGAGACCAGCATGCTGGCCTTCCTGGAACCCTTTGACATCATCGTGTGGTTCGCCATCCTGGTCAGCGCTCACCTCACCGCCGTGGCCATGGCTCTGTTTGAGTGGAACTCGCCTTTCGGCCTCAATCCTTGGGGCAGGAAACGGAAGCAGAACTACTCTCTAGCTTCCGGGTTGACTATGGTGTTCTCGGTGCTATTCGGTCACACGGTGAAAACCAAATCTCCCAAGGCCTGGCCCAGCAAGGTCATGCAAAACTTTTGGGCTTTTGCCGCCATCTTTATTATAGCTTCCTACACTGCCAACCTGGCCGCCTTCATCGCCGGCAAGCACGCCGGTATCAACTACTACGACATCAAGGACAACAGAGTGAGTAGTGTTCACATCTTCTCCTACTAACTCGTTTCATTTACAGCCTAGTATGCAAACAGATCGTAAATATTGGTCTTCTCGTATTGTTTTTAAAGCTAAGCAACCTCTCCGCTGAGCTCTTTGATTCATCAGTCCTTTGAACTGTCCAGCCTTGGGAGGATTGGAGAGAGAGAGAAGGAGGGTGGAGTAGAGGGGGAGGGGGGGGGTGCAACAAGGACAAGAGGGCAGGAGCTGCACTTGAACTAGTTGCATGCTACATATTGCCTGAAGCCGTTCAACGGTAACAGCACCTTGTCTTTCATGTCTGGCTGCAAACCATTATATTATGGCAATTCTGTCACTAGCTTTGACTGGATATGGCTTTTGGCTTTTGACTTTTCACTTTTGACTATACTATACTATTCAATTACATTACATTACATTACATGGTTATTGCTTTAGGTCCAACGGAATACTATACTATACTATACTATACTATACTATACTATACTATACTATACTATACTATACTATACTATACTATACTATACTATACTATACTATACTATACTATACTAATTGTTACTACGTCCAGATGAAATTCTGATTGCTTTCAAGCTTTCTCACCGAAAGAACAGTAGTCGAAGCGTAGTACCACAACCCCATCTAGCCATGCAATCTTCACCTTAACCTACTCACTGAACCAATCATCACAAATTGATAGCAGCAATAAGATAGCCAGTGAATTAATACATAAACAGCTAGCAAGACCTTGCAGTTACAAGTGCATCGGGTACAATTTTAATTCGTCTGCACACGTTTTGTTGCATAACACAACATTTTTGTATTGTTGTGTGTGCGTTTGAGTGGTTTGATGTTTTGTACGCCACAGAAAAGACCGGCATGATAAGAGGGACGAGATGGCGTTTATGGAGGGTACGAAAAAACCCGTCTAAATGTGTGTCGTCTTTTATGAAGGATGATCCCAGCAAAGGGACATCAATCGTGACTGCGCGACATTGCTATCGATTTCCTCCATTGAGTAGGGTTTGGGAGCGCCGTGGCCTGAAATTTGCCGGCGTTCAGGTCGCCGATTGTAATAGGCAGCCTCTGTTTCCTTTTCCGCCCACGGCCACCGCAACCTGTAATTGCTGGCAAACTCCTCCACAAGAAAAGCAGCTTTCTGTCTTCAGCTCCCATCCGCAGATTAGGGCTTCCCATGGTCATCATCACATCACAGAGAGTCTCAATGATAAGGATACAGGATTGGGTGATGGGCAGTGGAAAGTGTTAATTTCGCCCGATGGCGCAACTGTTTGTCTGAACGTCCGACTTGTGTTTAGTTCTATCGGACCTGTCGCCCTATGTGGAAGGAGAGAACGTCGTAGGAATAAAAAAAAGACACCATCCCGCACCCCCTATACAACTCCTCCGTCACCTGTGTGCACCGACATCTCTTATCTCAGACCACGTCCGACTAAGTCTTAGACTGAGACTGATACTCTTTATTCGTCTATAAATAGGACATAGAAATTCGCCTTTCGGCTGCAACAAACATTACAGAATAATGTAAATTTAGAATAAATATGTTTTTAAAAATGACATGCACAGTACAAACGAATAACATAAATGACGCAAGCCAATTTTAGAATAAAACAATAATCATCCACATGCATAATCTTCAAATAGCTCCAACTCAAAGCACTGTCAATTCTTTGCTAAACACATGTGGTCCTACATCTTTTCTTTCTTTTGTTGTTTCTTCCTTCTGTTTTTTAGTAATGTTTTTACTATGCAGATACTTTAACTACTGCTGTCCCATTCGTGGTATCACTTTTGCTCTTTCTCAATAGTCAGTCATTAGGGTCCATCATTCGCTCAACACCTTTTTACGCTATATTCAAATTAGACTGAACCGATTTTGATAATTTTTAGCTTGCAGATAGCTCTAACATGATCCATCTGTGTATCTTTGAACAAAACAAAACAAAAGACAATTTAATTATAAAGATACATACAATGTCTGCAGTAAACTGTGGTTTGCACAGGCTGCAAAAAGCAGTCCGCTGACCCAATTTTGTCGACGAATCTAGCTTGATAAAATTACAAAAATTATGCTTGAATAATATTGTATAACAGTGAGGGTAGATAAGGCGAAGATACAAGACAGTCCTGTCGAGCGACGAACGTGAAACTCAAGCTGTCAGACTGTAATTGTCTGACGTGAAAGAAGGCTGTTTAAGGGACGGTTTCTACATGGTCGCTCCGTTTAACTTCTCGCTGCTGTGTAAAGAAAAGTGGTATTTAATGTGGACGTAGCTAGAGTGCAACCCAATAGCAATAAGACTACAGTTTCAGACAGCCTGACTCCAGTCCACGGACCGCGAGGCTAGACGCTAGCTATATATAAGACAAGAGAACAAAGTGGGGCCAGAGGGGAAAAAAAGATCAATAAAATAATTGTTTTGCCTCCTCTCTGCTCTCGGGGGAAATTTACTCGCTGGCTCTCCTTTGTACCGGCAACGCGCCATCTCCCTCAGCACGATGAGCTACAGGGCCTTCCCCCTACAATTACAATTACTGGCTCTACACATTGCGCGCTCACAAACTGTTGCTCTCTCTGACCGCCGGCCATGGGCTCCGACATCGAAAAAGTCCGACTTCTTGCCCGCTTTGAAATGACGCACAAACTGACACCACGAACCTTGCATTCTCTATTTCGCAGTCAAACAGCTTTATTTTTTTCGAGTTCTGATATAGCGCGCGTCCAGCTCAAAATCTGCTAAAGGCGCTTGGCTGCTACAGGTCCTTACTCAAGCCGCTCGAGGCGCCCGCTCGCTTTTGGACGCCGAGAACGTTTAATTGCCGTTCAAATTAACGGAAAACCAACAAAGAAGTGCAGAATTTTATGTAAAGGCAGCCTGAGTCAGCTTGGACAATATGTCAAAAAGCTCCAAGACCACACATTTCAGCATTACAGATCTTTTTCAAGTTCACAGTAAGTGTTGGCCCACCGGAATGAAAATAAGATTGTCCAAAAAATAACCTGTTTTAAGACGGCGGTTTTCATAAATTAATGTGTTTATGTGCCTATAATAGCATGAAGGATGATTCTAAAAATGGCACTGCAGCGAAAGTGTGTATAGAAGGCACAGTCGTTTATTTACAAAACAAGGAAGGGACGCCTGTAATCCAAAGCTTATGAGGCGTTTTGAGCAACGGTTACCCATGTTCATCATTAAATGTGACAACAATTAAATTTCCCAAACAATCCCATTGGCACAAACCAGAAACAAACATCATGGATACTGTGCCCTTTAAATGTAAATATAGATTTTTTTTGCATCCAAAACCATTATTCAAGTTTCTGGTGATCTGGATACTGTTCATGGCGGAAATAAAAATATCCCTGCTTTTTAAAAGTTAAATTAGTAAACAAGAACAATGATATTGTCCTTGTCATGTTTCTTGCTTATGTTATGTTGCCCACATGCAAGGATGGGCAAACTACTTTTGAAAAGTAGTCCGCTACACTACAGTTACATTAGTCTAAAAAAGTAGTTCGCTACTTTACAATTACATTTTGAAGGAATGTAGTTCGCTACTTTTACGCTACTTTTTAAAAAGTAGCTAACTACTTTTCAAACTACTTTTTTTTTAAAAACTCTAATCACCACTGGGACTGCTAAGTATTTTTTAAATGTAAATAAATTTAAAAAAAAAGACAAGAAAAAACAAACAAATAAAGAAATACTTTTAATGATATATGCTCTTCATCAGATTACAAAAAATATATATATAATTATTTCCTTAGACTACAAAATTTGTTTTTGATAACATTGCCAGTCAAGATTATTATATAGGAGCACATTTAATACATTATGTATGGTATAAATATACCATTTGCAAAATACAAAGACATATTATTAATAATAAATTAATAATAAAAGTCAAAATAGAAAAACAAAGTTACATGTACTCTGTTATGTCTGATACAAAACATAAATACAGCCATAAGGTTGTACAGGCAGTTGAGAATAAATGGGCCAAATTAGTTTTAACAAAATAAATACACACAGAATGCAATCCAACTAATCATTCTATGATTCAAGAAAACAATGACACTTCCTTAAAAACCTTTCTTTGAATTGTACTTAACCAACACTTTTGCCTCAAAGTTAGAATCAGTAACTCTGGTTCTGATCTTAGTTAAAATAAGTCCAGCCTGACTAAACAAACGCTCAACTGCTGCACTGCTGGGCAATGATGTGTTCGTCCTCAGGAAGACAGCCTTGACACCAGGGTACTTGTCCAGTTCATCCAGAGATTTGGCCAGTCCCTCTGTCAGGTAGGCCTGTAGACTCGGTCACGCCACCAGCGACATTATCAAAGAGGATAAATTCCTCATCAGTTTGAGACTTGACCGCTGCCTGGGCTGGTGGCTTGATGGACATAACTTCATTTGTCAGCAGCATCTTAGTTGCTTCCTTAAGCTTTAAATTTCACGCGCTTTTGAAAGTCACGTGGCTGACTTTTGCTTTCAGCCTATCACAATCATGCTTCCGTTTGCTGAGCGAGCGATCAATCTCGCGCAAGACAGCACTCGCTTCAGCTTGACTGAAAATGCAAGTCATTTTCGCTACTTCGCTACTAACAAATTAGTAGTTCGCTGCTTTACAACTACTTTTTTACAATATGTAGTTTGGATCGTTAAAAAATACTCCAAATAGTAGCGAAACTACAAAATGTAGTCGCTACTCTCGCTACTTGCCCATCCTTGCACATGTTACATTTCCGTGTGCAAAAGTGAGGACACTACATCATCTTGTATCTTGAAACGAATAAGCAAAGAAGAAGAAAGCAAACAAATAAACAAATTAGCATTTTGTAGCGTGAATACACGTGTACACACGACGATTTCCGCCCACATCTTGAAGGGGTGAAGGTCACCCCCGCTTTGAGAATGTGAAGGTCATCCTATGTCAGAGATCATTGTTTAGTAGTGACAGCGGAACGAAGCCGGTTAAAATAAATCTCTCTCTCTCTCTCTCTCTCTCTCTCTCTCTCTCTCTCTCTCACACACACACACACACACACACACACACACACACATTGTCACAAGACCTTAGTTTCCTCTGCCGTCCACCTGGGAAATCATAACAACGTTTAAGAAATAAACTCATCTAGCACCCAATAATCCCCTCCGCATCAATCATCCTTCCACCCTGCAAGCAGTGGTCATCTTAAATGCAGAGAGGAAAAGTGAACATTCTAAGTGCAGCAAGTTCGGTCAACAGACCAAGCGAGAAGTGATGGAGTCAGGCAGGCGTATACCAAAATAATGTGCTAAAAAGTACAGCGGCAGTATAAAGAAGAAAGAACAGCAATCTCGAGTTAAGGTGCGGTCTGGCGTGAAGTGAAACAGAAGCAAAGCAGTAAACAAAACAAAGCATCTGCTTCTAGAAGCATCTAAAAATAAGTGCGTTTATAATGCTTTGCTTTGTGAACCGGTCACACGATGAGAAGTTTTAAATAAGCAGTCTGCGTGGAAGCAATGCGCAATAAGTTGTAAATCAGTTACCTCCCTTTCCGTCAGATTGATCCTCACATAAGTCCTTTTTCAGGGTTTGGTTTCTATAATTTTGACTTCTAACATTCCATAATGCCTCGTGGATTTGAATTAGATCGATGAGAATAAACGTATCGTCTTGTTTCAGATTTGCTAATGGCCCAGTAGCTTTTGATGCCGCCATGATAGCTGAAATGATAGCAACCTCGTTTTCGTACGTCGGCTCTTCTGATTGGCTGGCAATCAAATGCTTTAGCGAAACAACCCAAAGTTTTAGAGCACGCTCAAACACTGAAAGCATCGGGTTTGCTTCACTTCGGCGCTTTGCTGCTGTTATGCTTTAGGTCTGGTCACACGATAAAGATGGTCAAAACTTCGATTTTTTAGTGTTTTATTGGCTGTTTTGCTTGTGTTTCACTTCCCGTCAGACCGCACCTTTAGCTTTGGGATGCGGTGTACTGAAATCCGTGGTTGAAAAGTAACTCCTTATTGAAAATGGCGGAAACCCTTTGTAAATTATAGAACTGCATTGGTATACAACAACATGGATTGTGTGTCTTACAGTAGAAGAATGTAATTGCTGATCTCCGATATCATCCCGTAACGGTCCGTCTCCTAACAGCGCCACTAGTAGTACTAAAGAGTGTATAGTAGGCTCAGTTGTTTGTTTACAAAACAAGATAGAGACGCTTAACAGCCAAAACTTTGCGGTCAGTTCGAGCATCGATTGTTTTTTGTAGCAATATGACCATTCAAGTACATTTTAAAAAAATTGTAAATGCTTTAAAGGACAAGCTTGAATTTTAAAGGAATAACATTTATTATTATTATTATTATTATTATTATTATTATTATTATTATTATTATTATTATTATTATTATTATTATTATTATTATTATTATTATTATTATCATTATTATTATTATTATTAATTTCGCAAGTAAACTTATTGTGACAAATATAAACATCCTTCATATTCCGTGACCCTTTCAAGGTACAAAGTCGGTTTGGCAAAGCTTTCGCGGGGCGTTTAATTTGTGGAAGTGCATCTTTAGAAACGCTCTGTTGCATCAATGATAGCCAGAGCCCAGCGATCAAGCTGTGTTCTCTTTTAATTGCGTCCTCGCACATCTCAACTCACGCGCATTGAAAACCTATCAACGGCTATGAAATAGGGTAATAACGAAAACCCGCTATGAACGAAGTGGTCACCACCTGTGAAGGAGAGGACGCGCATCTATTTGCCAGGTTAGGCATCTTGCCACAAGCCTCGATAATAAGAGTAACTGTTCAGCGTTGATCTCGAGATGATCAACATTGAACGGTGCCTTCGCAGACATAAATAGACATAAAACCAAGTGTCAGGCGACGAGCCATTATGGGCTGCCCTCATTACTGTGAGATAAAATCAGGGATTAGCATTTAAATTCCGCCACTGTAAGGAGCACAATACATTTGGTTTCATGGCAAATGCAGTTCTATTTACAAAAGTTAAAAGCAATTGTTCATAGGAATTTACTTTTCAACCACCCTGTATTGCCGGACAGCGGAGCCCGTGAAAATGTTTACGAGATTATTTATCATTGCCGATCGTTGATACATGTGGCTGGTCCTTAAAGAAAGTGACGAGAAATCTGCAATGGGAACAGCGGGTCATTAGTTCTGTTTCTACACGGTCACAGTTTAATTGGATAAATAAATACTAAAATAGAACTCGTACCCATTAGTACGATTACAAGAGCGAATGCAGTTCTTGTTCTGCTATGCCCGTTGGGAATGACGTTGCTCCATACTTTAGCCTACTTGTGGAAAATTTAGCGTAGCACACAACCCCATAAGCTATGCTCAGTGATGTTAGGGTGGTTTTTGGTTTTGATCACTTTTACCTGAGTATTTTTATTAGAGTTTTTTTTTAATTTCCAAACTTATATTTTGAAACTAACTGGAGAATCATAACGAGTCAAATGTCGGTCTGTCCGTCCGTCTGTCTGTTGATCGGTCGGTCAAGAACCACTGAACGGATTTTGACCAAACTTCATAGGACCGACTGACCGACAACCGCATTGTTACTGAAGGATGGCCCATGCTTTGAAGTATGTGTTTAATAATAATAATAATAATAATAATAATAATAATAATAATAATAATAATAATAAATACTAATACTAATAATAATAATAATAACAATCTTTCTTTTTTTAGCACAAAGCCAAACTTAAAGCTTGTTCTAAGCGCTCGCACGCGTGCACACACACACACAAACACACACACACCCACACACACACACACACACACCCACACACATACACCCACACACACACACACACACACACACACACCCACACACATACGCGCGCACGGATATATATCTAAACAATGTGGTAAAACATTATCAGATAATGTAAGAAATAATACAAACATCACAACTAACAAGGATAAATATAAGAACAATACGGTTCAGTTCAACATTACGAGATAAAACCGTTCAAAAATCGTAATAAATAATAACATAACATCGTAGTATAAAAAAGCATGTTTAAAGAGAGACACAATGCATACACACGCGCACACACAAGCAAATTAGGACATCAGCATTAAGAATAAATAATGAAGCAAGGATAAAATAACTCAAAGTAAAAAGTGCCACTTTAGTGACACGGGGAAAAGATGTAATATGGCAGTAATAAAAACAATATTCAAAAGCCCCACATAACTCATAAGAATTTCTTTTATAAACCAAAGTAATATTTAAGTAAAACTAAATAAAAAACATACAGTGCCAACACCAAAAAACAACAATAAAAAGATGCGTACAGGCAGTAAAGTATTTAAACCAAGGTCATTACTGATGGAACACACACACACATACACCCACACCCACACACATACACACCCACACACACACACACACATACATGTATTCATGTTTCAATGGGGTCCTTTGACCTAATTCGCCGCCTAAGAGGCAAATTTCTTCAAAAAAGACACCTTTTTGACAGAAGTTTGACCTAATTCCTCGCTCCTAAGAGACGAAGTAGGTCAAGTTTCTTGAAAAAAGCACCCTTTTCGCAAAAAGTTTGACCTAATTCCTCGCCTATAAGGGACAAAGTAGGTCAAGTTTGTTCAAAAACACAGCTAGGATAAGGAACTTTCCTCGACGATTAGGGTAAGGCAGTGCCTCGACGATTAGGGTAAGGCAGTGCCTCGAAAAGGGTTAGGGTCAGGGCTAGTTGCAGCGCTGCAACTAGCCCTGACCCTAACCCTTTTCGAGGCACTGCCTTACCCTAATCGTCGAGGCACTGCCTTACCCTAATCGTCGAGGCACTGCCTTACCCTAATCGTCGAGGAAAGTTCCTTATCCTACCCGTCTGGAAGATGCACTACAACTACACCAGGTCAAGTGTACTTGTAGTGCATGTGCACTACAACTACACTTGACCTGGTGTAGTTGTAGTGCACATGCACTACAACTACACTTGGCCAAGTGAACTTTAAGTGCACATGCACTACAACTGCACTTCGCGAAGTGAACTTTAAGTGCACATGCACTACAACTGCACTTCCATGCACTACAACTGCACTTGCATGCACTTAAAGAGCACTTGCGCGCACTTTGAAAAAGTGGGGCCCTGGAAAAAAGTGGGGTCCGAGCAAAAGACCCCATTTATGATTAAAAAAACAAAGTCGAGTCCCCACTTTGACATAAATACACTTTCACACACACACACACACACACACACACTATTCAATCAAACACACTATTTACCAAAATTCAACAAAATCGCTTTAGCCGTTTTTGAGGTATTGAGCAAAGAGTGTTTATCAACAAAATGGCTCCACTGACCTTGACCTTTGTGGTAGAACAAATATGATGGGCACGGTAGGGCAGCCACTAACCTCCTTAATATTTCAATGAAGTTTGGTCAAAATCCGCTCTGTGATTTTTTTTTACAGATATGGCGTCCACGGGTATAAGGATATTGTACCTGGACATGTACAATATATAAATTGTCGATAGGAATAATTTAACTGCTATGGATAACCTTTACATGCTGTGAATAACCTTGAAATGTTTGAGTTGTACATCGGTGCTACTGCTTGTTGTGGACCTGTTTCAGCTGCAGTCTATACGTATAGGGTCGCTGCCTGGCAGCGCTGTGGACGAATTCCTCAAACGCCTGCAGTCCAAGCTGGTCGACGTCTCTTTCAAGTTCCCCGTGCCCAAAACTGACGTCGGCATTGACTGGGTCATGTAAGTCTTCATCATCATTAGTATCGTTATCGACATCATCATCATCATCATCATCATCATCATCATCATCATCATCATCATCATCATCATCATCATCATCATCATCATCATCATCGTCATCATCATCGTCGTCATCATCATCATCATCATCAACATCATCATCACCATCATCATCATCATCATCATCAACATAATCATCATCATCATCACTATCATCTACCTCCACCTACTTCTTTTTCTTCTTCTTCTTCGTCTTCTTCTTGTCCTCCATCTCCTCATCATCATCATCAGTATCGTCCTCATACTCATATTTTTCTTTCATTTTTTCATCATATTCATTATCATCATCATCGTCATCCATCATAATAATTGTCTTTTTTTAAATCATCATCAACAACAATAGTAAATAAAAACAACAAAGACAACAACAGCAGCAGCAACAACAATGACAACAAATAGAGTCTACCACCATCCCCATCACAATCACCACTTCAGTTGTCCGGGGCGTTCGATGGTGCATCTAAGGCAGCGAACGGGCGCCTCGGGCGGCTACAGTTAGATCCCGTATCGGCCAGCGCCTTGAGCAGCTCTCGAGCTTGAAAAGCGCTATATAAGAACAATAAAATGCATAATACTACTGCTACACTCACTACAACAACAAACAACAACAACAAAACAACAACAACAAAATCGTCAGCAACACACTTAACAACAATGGCGATAATTGTGCCAATCTAGGAAGCATAAAAACACTATTGTCCAGCAAGTAAGAGGGACCGGGTAGCTCAGTTGGTAGAGCGTCTTACTAGTAACCGAAAGGTACCTGGTTCGAATCCCGGATTGGCCAATGTGTGACCATATTATTTTCCCCTTACCATCAACTGGTTCTCTGGTGTCAGAATAATGTGACCAGTAGTCGCCTATACGCTTCGGTGTCGTGTGACTATAATCTACAGTTAAGTTCTGTCCTCTAGCCCTGTATCTCCTTTGCGACATAGTTTTACCTACGTGGTCAGTTGTGAGCGATAGCAACGTTTGCCTGCCCCAGGCAGTAGGCCAGTCGTTAGCGTCGGGCACTGCCTGTGCATCATCCGATTTGGGCTAATGGAGTCATATTCTAGTTCCCATTTATTTTAGACCAACGCAAAAACACGTCCTTCCTCCCTAACAGCCAATGGAGGTACGGGGCAAATTGCCCGTATTGGCAGCAAGAGGGGAATACTGTATAAGGCGCAGTTGTATTTTATTTCAGACATATGACAGACTCATACTCAGACATTTTATTCACAAAAAACACAAGAAGGAAACAGATTTTAGGCGGGAGCCTACTTTTAAATCGTTCCTCGTATCATGTGCACTCACATTCTCTGATATTCAGTCATAGTATAGGCCAACGACAAAATAAATGAGGCCTACTTTAATAACACGAAGAGATGGGGGGGGAGAGAGAGAGAGAGAGAGAGAGAGAGAGAGAGAGAGAGAGAGAGAGAGAGAGAGAGAGAGAGAGAGAGAGAGAGAGAGAGAGAGAGAGAGAGAGAGAGAGAGAGAGAGAGAGAGATTTTGATTTTTGTAGATTTGGATTTTATTCGTCTCCGATGCGGGCGAGGATAGGTGTGGGGGATGAAAATGAACGCACACCTGTCCTATTGATCTACACATACACACAACACAACACTCACACACACAGACACACACGCACATACACACACACACACTCACACACACACACACACACACACACAGAGGCGTCCTGCTGGCGGATGTCGCAACAAATAAAACAAGAATGATGTATCATCTTACGAAGCGATTCCTCCTGTGCCTCAAGAGAGCCTTCATCACATTCAGCAGCAGTCAGTCCCTTGTGTTAGGTAGACCACTACTTAGTGCGTTACACCCAGGCGCCCAAAGCCAACAGGGAAGGCGACTGGTCAACAAACACGGTGATTTGCGCTGGACGCTGTCCATATGACAATCAGGCGCGGGACTGATCACTGTAGGTGCCAGCCAATGTTACATATGGCGCCAGTTGGATTTGATTACAGAGCGGGAGCGGGAGGGACGATCTCACACAGCGTAGCTGTCACAGGATATTAGTGGAAAGGCGAAAGTAAACCTCGGGTAGATTCAGAACTACGCGGTGTGTGTCGCTCTACCTAATTGTCATTGCCCCGTTTGCGACACCGAGGCGCCTGAGGACCTAACCAAACGTTGGTACAGACCTTCCTTATACCTACCCAGTAACCTCCCGCTCTCCCATACCCCTCTCGTTGTCTCTGTCTGTCTCTCCGTCTCTGTCTCTGTCTCTCTGTCTCTGTCTCTCTCTCTCTCTCTCTCTCTCTCTCTCTCTCTCTCTCTCTCTCTCTCTCTCTCTCTCTCTCTCTCTCTCTCTTTTGACCTTGTGTAATCGTTATTGTTCCATGATGTTAATTAATGTTATAATATTCATTTGTCTCCTTATCTTTTTGTCCTCTGTCTCTCTGTCTCTCTGTCTCTCTTTCTCTGCGCTAAAAGGTAGTCTTTCTGTCGTTGGGGAGAGATGCGTTTGGGACATCCTTTACTCTAGGCCAGCTTAATGAGGGCAGAGCAGCGCTCTACCTACCACTGATCTACAGTAATGGGACGGGGATTTTACAAGGAGAATATTATGAGACGACTTCGACGACGATGATGAGGATGACGATGACGATGAAGACGATTTTATGATGATGATGATGATGATGATGATGATGATGATGATGATGATGATGATGTCCACTTATGAGGCGCATAGCGCTATTCTGAAAGTGAAAGGCTGAAGGATTCAGAGATGGGGTAGTAAGTCCCAGCAACAGAGTGCATAATTAATGTTGAAATATAATAATAGGAAGAATGCAATCGGGTTGGAGAAATAGTTCTCGAATGTATATTTGATAGTCAGATTGTGAGAAATGGTAGTCTAAAGAGGGTTGTATAAAAACACTGGGAGTCTCACCTTAGTAAACCGGGAACGCCACATTCCTGATATTAATATCCTCACCAGCCGGCCCCACTCCCGATTCTGAAGGTTTGATTGTGACATTTTATAGTGTAGCCTATTTCTGGCCTTGCGAATAATTATTACTGTATACCAATGAAACCCTGAGTCATGAGTCGCGTGTTCTGAGGGCATGATGGAGAACAGTACAGCAGTTGACAAGGCAATTTTTGTCCATCACAGAAAATAGTAGAGGGGGTTGTCAGTTGTGATCTGGGTAATGAAATAGAGCTGTGTACCACGGGAAATGGTGTAGGGAAAGAAGAGGAGAGAGAGGAGGAGAGATAATTTGGTTCAACAAACGACGCTGTGTGTTTCTTTAAATGGCGTAGGTAGGGGTAACTTCGCTCATCAGATGGCGGCGTGTTTAACTGGAAAGACCTCTATGATGGTGTAGGGGATTAAGGGTAACTTGGCTCACTGGAGATTCTCCTGGCAGCTAGCGCTCTCTTGTGGGTCACCTCCCTTGTGATGGGTCAGGGCCACCCTGCTAGTATCAATGTCTGATGAGATTATATGAAGCCTACACCCCTTACTTGTCTTCATCGGTACCATTATGACTATTGCTATTTGATCTCACCCACGAACGTCCCTGGCCTCTTTCTCTTTCTTGTTTCACCTCTTGACTTCCCTACCTCTTCACACCCAATAGGCTTAATTATAAGTCAGCCCGCTTGAACATGGTAACAGACGGTAGAGAAAAAACAGTTGCTGTGAACCTGACAAATCCCATGGAAGTCGGTAGAATGAGATTAACACTAGGTCTGGCGAAAGACGGACGATTCATCGTCAGCAGACACACAGTTCTCCCCACACAGCGCAGATTGGACTCGCTACCTCTCAGTATTATAAAGGCAAATGTAAGCCCCGGTGACTCTCAGCTACGCTTTGTTGTTAAGTCCTTTTCTTTCTACTGCTACCACTGTCGTCTGCCGCTACATCACACAGCGTAGCTAAGACTACATGAGGTCTGTTGCCTCGCTCTTATCTTCTGTACAGTACCATGTTGTGTAATATAAATATAATGCTTGCGTGGGGGCTTGTGATTGTGAGTGATAAGGATAAATCTGCTTGCTCTCGAGTAGCAGCGCAGCGGCAGCATCAACAGTAGTAGCAGCAGAAGTAGTAGGGATATAGCTGCAGCAGAGGTAGTAGTAGCAGTAGCAGCAGGAGTAGTAGTAGTAGCAACAGCAGCAGCAGCAGCAGCAACAGTGATGACAATAGTGTTACTCCGATTTACAAGCAAAGATACTAGAAAAGTATATCTTTGTTACAAGGCAGCTCCTTGCTTTCTTATGTTGACTGCTGTACTATTTCCGTTTGTCTTGTCTGTGCACTATCGTATTGGGCGTTGCGCAATGAATTTTGCATTTTCCAATGTTGTGAGGTTCAGCAGCAGCTACAAGGGAATGTGGAGAATGGCTAGGAAGTAACGCCCAATTGAAAATTGCCTATAGCTGTTGTACATAGTACTGGATCTGCATCAAACAAAACGTACAGTGATCTTTACAGTGGTGCAATTGGAGAAAATAAGCTTTAAATTACGTGATGAATTTGTTGAGGCTCCTCAAAGACCGACTACCAAGTTTGACTCCATTTGATCCTTTTTAACAACCTCAACGATTTTACCATTTTACTTCCAAGTATACACTAGTCGTTCCCCGTTTTACTTTGTGCATTTAAATTACGCATTTTCAAAGTACAGTTATATGCAAAGCCGACAGTGTTCAGCTCTTACGACCATTCCACTTTAGCCCTAAAACTCCACATCCTATGTAATCCCACGGCGAGTGTCGTACATGGTGGAAAAGCTGACGAAGTCATATGCATCATCAGAGAGTATCCAATTGCTGTTTGAAATTCTATGTCGCGGCTCTTGGGTCCGACCTTTGACCTCCCGTGAGCTGAAGCTCCAGAAAACTGATTGCTTGCAAGTGATCCCTACGAGATTAACAGCGCGGTGCCGGAATAATCATCTCCTATAGTTGCAGCTGCAGCAACAGGACGAGGTGACGGCGTCAAAATTGAGGGTTGAGGGCGCTACAGGTCTCCAACTCTCATCAGCATTCATGGCGGGCCGGTGTCGAGCGACTAACGGACGTTTCATGAGCTGACGGCTTTGGGGACCACCAAACAGTCCATTCTCTCCCTCCCCCTCCCTCTTCCTTCCCATCCGCCAGCCCAGAACACCGACGCTGGCCTGAGTTAGCGTCAAATGGCCTGTGTGGTTTGGCTTCATAGGACCATTGGTTACATCTCTCCCCTTTTATTTTCATTACGTTCTAATTTTGGGGTGGGTGGGGGGGCTGGAACTTTTACTAAAGTTTAGTTTTGTTCTTCCCCTCTCTTACCCCTACACTCTAAACCTCACAGCATACATACATACAAACACGCGCACACACACACACACACACACACACACATACACGCATGCATACACATAGAATTCCGGATTTTTTAAATATGTATTTTTCATATAATGTCATTTAATCCAGGCAACTGTGAACCCAAAACATCACCATTCGCAAAACAACAACAGCAAAGAAACAACAATAACAACAACAATACAAAACAACAAAAACAATTTTGTCATATCAACAATAATTCCTACAACAGCAATTAAAGCAACAAAAAAATACAAATAACAACGCGCCGAGCATGTTATGATAAAGTTAAATATGAATGGGATGTTTTTAAAACTCACTATTTAATTTATTCATCCACCCATTCATTTAGTTAGCCCTAGTTCACCTTGTACATATGTGTTAAGTTAGATGACAAAGTTTTTCAAAAAAGTTTATTTTTGTCAAAAACGGATTTTTCACAAGTTGGTTGAAAAGTAACTCCCTATTGAGCATTGCTATAACGTTTGTAATTGGTTCTGCATTTGTATGAAACAAAAAACTTTTGTGATCCGTACATTAGTAAAATTAATTTATGATCATCACACGGTGTCGAAATCAATCATAAATGGTCCGTTACCGAACGCTGCATGATCAAGCTCAGATGACATGAAACAAGACAAAAAGACATTACACAAATTGTTTTAAGACATAAGACCAATTTTCAGGCGACGAGCCGTTATGGGCTGTTCTCGTCACTTTCAGATGAAATAAAATATAAGACTGTAAATTGTACAACTGTAAAGATTACAATATGTTTCGTTTAATCCAAATGCAATGCTAGTTCCAAAAGTTATAACCAGTTTTCAATAGGGAGTTAATGTTCATCAAGATACAAAACGCAGAAACTAGCGTCGATGGAGTTTGCATTATTCTGGATTTTGATTTTGAATAATATTATTCTTCATTGATGCTTTCTCATCGCACGGCAGCATTGATTGCCCGCTGTAACGGTTTGTTGACAGTAAAGGCAAGCTGGACGCATACTTGGGGGACTACCCTATCCTGGACTATGCTCGCGCTCACCTGGCGCCCTCCTGTGAGCTCAAGCTGGTGTCCAAGATCTTCGGCGATGACCAGTACGGGCTGGGTGTGCCTAAAGACTCGCCTCTCAAGGTTGGTACTATAGTGGAGCACAACATTAGCCTTATCATCATCTGGCATCTGTTTGTATGTTTCATAGAGCATGCAAATAATGACGTCATGTGTATTATGTGCAGTTTCTGTTTAGCTGTGTGTATGTGCATGCGTGTGTGTGTGTGTGTGTGTGTAAGTGCGTGTATATATATAAATGCTTGTCTGTATAAGTCAATGTGTATGTACCCAATAAATATTATATTTTCATTTTGTTTTTTATCAAGCGAAACGCCAAATTTTCACTGTATTTTTTGGTAAATAAAGATTTCTTGACTTGATTTGATTTCTTCTTCTTCTTTTTCTTGTACCTACATACAACGTATCTACAAATTATCAACAGAAATTTAGTAAGTCAGGTGAAAGCAACAATAAGTAGATTCTTTTTTAATATAATATTTTGTTAACGCGTGTTGCTGAATGTTGCTTTATAAATTAAAAAAAAAATCTCACCCTATTACTAACTAGCACTAAATATATTTACTGACATATTTATTATTTGTGTGAGTATAAATTTGTAGCCTGCATTTGATTGCCTTGCGGCTTTACTAGACTGTGTTTGGTGTGTGGCAGTCCGCTCTCAGCAAGAAAATCCAGGAGTACCATCAGACAGGTTACGTGGACGACTTGAAGGATGTCCATTTCGCCGACGCTCACTGCTTCAAGAAGCGCATCTCTGAGGAGGACTCCAAGCTGGAAGTGGGCCACCACGCAGGCCTGTTCGTCATGCTGTGTGTGGGCTTTGGCGTGGGAGTGCTGACGCTCATCCTAGAGTACTTCATCTTCAAATGGCTCGTGCCTTTCATCCGACAGACTCCGAGTGACAGCGTCTGGCGCAGCATTCATCTGATGTTCTTCAGTCAGGTAGGTGGACCGGACCCCCTCTCTTGCGGATGAGAGCACAAAAACTGAGGTCTAATCTGTATACGCCTGCATTCCACCCCACAGACTTGAAAGATCTTGACAATCATATTCTAGACGAGCGAGTGTCAGAAACGCCAATACCCCCAGAATGCACATTAAGTCCTGTTCCCCCCTGTCCTGGGTGGCGCTGTCATTGCGGCAGCCGCGTTTTCGCTGAGAAGGCAGCACGAAATTGGCCCGCATTGGTCACGAACACAATCGAAAAACACAGCAAAATAAACACCTAACTCTAACTTAGTCATCCCGATTGCTCAGGAACAAAGATATGTTGATGATGGGGATGATGATAATAATAATTGAGGAGGAGGAGGAGGAGGAAGAAGAAGAAGAAGAAGAAGAAGAAGAAGAAGAAGAAGATGATGATGATGATGATGATGATGATGATGATGATGATGATGATGATGATGATGATGATGATGATGATGATGATGATGATGATGATGATGACGATGATGATGATGAAGAGAAGGTAGATGAAGAATCTTGGTGTGATTGTTTGTGAGAGAGAGGAGTAAGAGAGGCAAAGCTAGCTTGTACGTGTCTTTGAAAGATAAGGAAGCTATATTATTATTACTTATTATTTTATGGCTCTTTCATAGCGCTTTCCCAGCTCAAGATCTGCTAGAGGCGCAGGCCTTATTTTAATTTTCGGTCAGACAACCAGATGAACAAAAATTGTTTGTTGTTTTAAGACTAGACGAATCGAACGATTAGAAAGTAGCCATCTTCAAAATTTAAATTATGATTAAAATATAAATATAAAATTTTTGGATACCTTGATGCACTTTATGATGTAATACAGAAAAATAGGACGGGAGAGGGGTACGTTTGGTCAAAAGTTGTGAACTTCGGCCGTAAGTGCAAAATAATCAATCAGATCTGATGCCATTTGTCATGAGATGGTGGTGAAGTCCTACTATAGTTACTTCTGCCAGCTAGCCCCGATACCATACAACCAGTGCCATATACTTCTTCTTCTACTAACAACACAACGGAGGAAGGAAGGAAGAGAGGGAGAAGCTAAATAAAGAGAGGGAGATGAGAGAGAGGGAGGGAGGGAGAATGGTCAATAAGATCGTAAAAGGCCAAGATGCATGAGATGGGAGTGTTAGTGGGTGGGAGGGGTTTGGGTGGCGTGGATGCAATGGGTAAATGGATAAGACAGTTTGGAGGTAAAGAGAGGGGGGATGAGAGTTGTAGGGGGGGGGGTGCGCGGGAGAAGGATGGTGGTATGGAAAGGTTAAGACGCAAATAAAGACACGCTGTGTTGGGGGTGGGATGGAATGGGGAGGGGATCACGGCGATTTCATTATCTCCCTTTTGGGCGCTGCGGATCGATAGAAAAGAAGGAACCGCAGGAACCGCTAGAAGTAGAGGTTGTACTTACACAGGCTGCCACTGACCCTGTGTATAAATGGGCTGATGGACGATAAGATGTAGGTATGTACACGTCTGCTGATGGATAGGTACTATATACATATACATACACATCTATCGATGGATAGGTATCATATGCTACACCATACATATCTACTGATGTATAGGTACTATATACATATACATACACATCTACTGATGGCTAGGTACTATACACATATACATACACATCTACTGATGGATAGGTATCATATACATATACATATACATACATATTATATACTGATGGGTAGGTATCATTCACAATGTACATAAACATTTACTGATGACTAGGTACCGTACAAAATAAACATACACATCTACTGATAGATATAACAATGTACATACACATCTACTGACGGACACTAAGATTTAGATATATACACAAAATAGATACACATCTACTGATAAACTATAAGATAGTGGTACCATACACAATATAAATACACATCTACTGATGAACGATAAGATATAGAAACATAAACAAAATTGATACGCACCTACATATACAAAGTAAATACACATCTACTGATGAACGATAAGATATAGATAGATACATACTCAAAATAGATACACATCTACTGAAAAAAGATAAGATATTGGTACCATACACAATATAAATACACATCTACTGATGAACGATAAGATAGATACATGACAAAATAGATGCTCATCTATTGATACACAATAAGATATTGGTACCATACGCACTATAGGTACATGTCTACTGATGAACGTTAAGATAGATACATTCACAAAATAGATACACATCTACTGATGAACGATAAGATATCGGTACCATACACAAATAGATACACGTCTACATACATAGGATAGATACATACACAAAATAGATGCTCGTCTAGTGATAAACGATAAGATATTGGTACCATACACACTATAGATACATATCTACTGATGAACGTTAAGATATAGATACATTCACAAAATAGATACACATCTGCTGATGAACGATAAGATATCGGTACCATACACAAATAGATACACGTCTACATACATAGGAACATGCACATTAACTCATGAACGATAAGATATAGGTACATATATAATATAAATACACATTTACTGATGATAAGTACTGTATACAATATAAATACACGGCTACGCTATAGAAGGGGGTTATAGAAGGAGTGTGATTTAACCCTTTTAAAGCTTTGAATGTCATGAGCTGATCGTAGTTCCGCTAGTCACCGTGTAGTCTGCGACCCCAAACGCCGGTGCCGCCTCGCTTGTCATGCAAATATGGTAGACCGGTTTTCCACTATTTTTAGTCTTTTTCCGACTTGCCCCAAATACTCACCACATTCAACCATCTACTGATTTAGTATTTTGGGACCCAACCACACACACCAACGGTCTGTCGATGAGCAACCCTATTCAAAGTTGACAGAATGATGTGTACGTACCGCTGTCCGTAAAAGAGTTAGCGTTCTATTTCTCTCCCTTCCGTTCAACGTTGGTCGTCCCGTTTCATATTCACTGAAAAGCTTTCATTTGACCGATTGTTGATTTGTGTATGGACATACATACAGTGTTATCACATGTAGCTGTGATCATAAAATTATCAATAGAATTCCTTATGTCTTTAGTGATCTTATTCGGTTTACAAAATGATACTAAAGCAGTTAGCATATCATTCGTGACCTCTTTTGCATGTGTAATGTACATTAAGGATCAATGGAAAACTGACTGAAATATTACGGAAGTAGACTGACAGTCGGAGCTTTGAATGAGGAAAATAGGGGCCATAACTGTTTTCAGCCAGTCAGTCAATCAGTCAGCAAGTTGCAACCCTATTGGAAATAAAATATTATTTTATTGCTGTTTTAGTTTCGGATGTATAATGGCTTCAGCGAAGGGAAATTATTATCTCTATCCCTACACGCTCACACCCGACACACAAGAAGAAGAAGAAGAAGAAATGATGATGATGATGATGATGATGATGATGATGATGATGATGATGATGATGATGATGATGACGATGATGATGATGATGAAGAAGAAATGATGATGGTGATGATGATGATGATGATGATGATGATGATGATGATGATGATGATGATGATGATGATGATGATGATGATGATGATGGGGATGAAAACAGTTCATGGCTTCTAGCTTTATAGAAGAACCATGTTCGTTCATTTCATTCGATTTTATCGTTCTTATATAGCGCTTTTCCAGCTCAAGGCGCTGGCCGAAACAGGATGTAACTCAAGCCGCCCGAGGCGCCCACTTGCTGCCTTAGGCGCACAGTCTGACGCCCAGACCACTGAGCACAATCCTGGGCCACTGGGGATGGAGGAGAAGGGGCCTTAGTACTTGGGTGTTTTTGTACAGCTGGCACTCACCCGTCTATGACATGAGGGTCAGGATCTTTAAAGTCCGTACGGTGTTTTACAGTCTTTATTTATGTTTAAGGTGTTGTATAATAATGTTGCAGCGGCTCCACCGGATCATCACCAGTGCGGAGCTGGTGTCTGTTCGAGATTCAGCCAGAGAGATGCTGGGCATCGTCAAGTCCAGAGACTTCGCCCGGCTCTTCATGAAGAGCACAATCAGGGTCAGTTGTACGCATGGTGTGGAGACCTACCTAGACTTGAAATGTTTATTCAAGCCTCATTCAACCAGTTCCAGTTGTTCAGTGGTAGAATGGTCACCTGGCGTGCAGAAGAACGTGGGTTCGATTCTCGAAAATGACAAGTAGACAGTCGACTGTCTATCTGTAATTACTCTTTATACAGCGGTTCACTATCCGCCGTGTCGCCGCAGCGTCGCGCTAAAGAACCCGTTCATTCTTTGAAATGGAGAGGTGACACAGTTTGATAACAACGACAACAGCATCAACAACATATATCTAATGTTTAAGTCGACCGAGGTGATTCAGTTTGAATAACTGTTTAGAGATTAGTATGCTATATCTATAGCTTAAAATATTTAGGAGCAATTGTATCAGACAATGGGTCCCGACAGGAAGTCCTCTCCAGGATAGCACAAACAGCTGCTGCCCTTACAAGATTGAAGGCCATTAATTTGGAAAGACAGGACCATCAGTCTATATTCCAAGGTAAGGCTGCTCGCTACTTTGTCATATCGGTCTTCCTATACTCTTGCGAAACATGGACCCTCACAGCAGACCTACAACGAAGAATAAAAGCATGGAGATTAGCGGCTACAGAAGACCTCTGGGCATTTCCTATACCCAACACATCACCAACGACGAAATCCGACAGACCATCACACAAGCCATTGGACAACACGATGACATGCTCACAGTGGTGAACAACCGGAAACTCCGATAGTATGGCCACATCACCAGAGCATCATCCCTTGCAAAGACCATCCTGCAAGGCACGGTGTAAGGAGGCAGAAGAAGAGAAAGACAAAAAAAGAGGTGGGAAGACAATATTCGAGAATGGACTGGTTTGACACTGAGTGAAGCCATGAGGACTGCTGAGGACAGAGAAAGATGGAGTATGATGGTTAACGATCATCTGTGGTGCCCTAACGACTTTCGAGTAACGGGACAGGATAAGATAGGATATCAGTACACTAATTTCGATGATGATTGATGATGATGATGATGATGATGATGATGATGATGATGATGATGATGATGATGATGATGATGATGATGATGATGATGATGATGATGATGAAAACAGTGTCGATTTTCTGATGTTCTAGAAGAAAATCTCCTGGCCGGTTCAAAACTACTTGTTGTTTTTTGTGTAATATCTGTGTATCAGTTGGGGTTCCACACCGAGGTCCCATAAAGAATGTTAGTGTGATTACAAATGGTGACGTGCTTCTAATTCACTTGGTTGCAGAAGAACCGCTTGGCTGATATGGCGAAAACGAAGCGACTCAATCGAAACTTTTACGACATTGTTGAAAAGGCCAAATGGTAAGTAGTTACATTACTTCATGAACCAAGACGCGACATTTGGGCGGAAGATAATCCTGTCAGTTCGACCCTAATGTAAAGAGCAGCTACGTCGATCATTGTCAAGAGGATTCTTCTTCCATTCAGCACGAGACTCTCACCGTTAATTGGCAATTCATTGTGGCACCTAATCCCTTTGCTCGATCCGAATTTCCTCACAAAAAATCACTTTATTGAAATAACTCCAAGTTGAATTAATAAACACACAAACATTCCATCAGTATGAGTTTATGCAATAGCCATCGTCCTCAACCCTTCCGATGAGAATACGCTGTCGTGCGTTTATCGTAAAGAAGATAAATGTCAATATGGTTTATGCTAATGATAGATCGATCATGTTGTTACGGAGTACTTCCACATGATACAGAGGTTTTGCTTAAATTAAATAGAAGCTGCAGGTTTACTTCCATTCCGATTTGAAAAGTACAATTCCTGCATTGATAAACTGTACATAAACTATATTATTATTTATCTACTACGTAGTGTCTTTTGAATCTAACAAGAAGAATGGGAGAAACGATCCCTTGCATTTCTGCTTGTTGTTAGTTCTTTGGTCTCTATTCGAAGTCATCGGGATACACTTTCATGAGCAGTGATACTGTTGTGCAGGCTGCAGGAGATGCAAGCTAGCGGTCTGATGGGCGACGACGCAACCCTGGAGACACCGCAGATCATCGAGATACAGCTGAAGGACCTGGGCGCCGCTGTTGACCTTGAGCAGGTCAGGGCCGAGCACAAAGCAAGCACCAGCAGCGCCGCAAGCAACATGCACGATGACGACGAGGATGACGACGACGACGACGACGAGGGCGACAAGTCTGACCAGTGCTTGTTGGGGGGAGGTGCGGTGAAGACCCAGGGGGCGGGGTCCAGGACGTGCAGTCACTCGGACTTGCTGGCCAAGCTGAGAGCGCTCGACTCGCCCTCCGCCTCGACAACCGACTCTTTGCGCCACCGCAGTATGTCCGCTGACGCCGCCGCCTCCTCGCTGCTGCCCCTCCCACCCCCTCCGCTCTCACACTCCTCACCACACGGCTCTGACTCCCTCTCCCTCCCCCGCCCCACCTCTTCCTCCTCGTCCTCGGGGTCATCCAGGTCGTCGATTCGGAGGATTCGCTTTAGAAAAAAGCGAGAGTCGCAGGAATGTCCTTTCTTTACCTCCATTTCCCCCTCGCAGACATCCCCTCCTATCCCGCCCGCCTTTGCCAGTCCCTCGCGGGTTCGATTCTCTGACTCTTTGCCCAACGGCTCACTTCTGCGATCTGGCAGTGCCGAGGCCTCCGCGCGCCCTGATCTCGAAAGTGACCTTGACCTAGAACGCGCGGCCAGCGATAACTTGCGGAACGACAGGTTGGAATGTGGCGGGCTGGAAGAAGCGAGCTTGTGCGCCGCGGAGCTGGAGGGCGGGGCGGGCGCTAGCCTATACAAAGCGCTGTCGGATGACAGTCGCAACCTGGCATCCTGCTTGAGCAGCGGCAAAGATGTCCAGGACCCCGCTTGCAAAGACAACAACATGCGCTCTCTCATGCATAAGACTCGCTCCTTACAGGATCATCTCTACAGTGCCGACGCCAGCGCCGTGCTTGCGGGCAACGTGTGTCTGGACAGTGTCAGTAAGGAAGAACTGCTGCTTCTCTGGAAGACTTCCGAGCTGGACCTCAACAAGAAGCTCGATGAAGCGCTAAAGGAGAAAGCTAGACTAGAGAAGAAACTGGCACTGTTACAACATCAGTCTCCAGTATGAGATACAATCACTGTTGTTTATCCAAGTGTTTAGACATTCACCTTGCCCATTCAGGGTGCAGGCGTACAGCCAGGGCCATCTCTTCGAGCCTGTGGCTCGTGGTTTAGGCCTATGACTCGTGGTTTGGGTCTATGGCTCCAGTGGTTGACGTCTCCCACAGCAGACACCGTGGCCTGGGTGAATGGAAGCCGGAGTCACGTGCCCAGCCCGTCACGCAAAACCGCCGCCTTTCTGCTGGCAGTCCTCACGCACAATCTTCCGATCCTCAGCCGTCTCCGGTCGTCGATGCGGCAAATTTGTTTGCTAGTGCACTAGAAAAATGTAAAATGCATGGAATGGTTTCAAACATTGTCCTGGTGGCTTGGTGTTGTGGGATACATGGATTGTATACAACACAGACTGGCTTCAATATCAGGATAATACTAAATACAGCACGTGGCCAAATGAAGTTAAGCGTGCGCTCGATGAATGGATTGTTTATCGTCTGTGTTAGATGGGTGGACGTTGTATGCCGACATATAAGCAACACGGCAGCGTTGTATAAATCATAAGCAGCGGTCACTAGCGCTGGGTGCAGGTCTTTGCATTGGCCGGCCAGTTGTTCATTGAATACGCTTGACGGCTGCGTGACTTTTCCCATGGACTATCAGCAACGAAACATTGGTAGTACACCTCAGCTTTGTTCAAATAATAATGATCATGCTAAAAAAATAATAAAAATTAAAAAAGCAAAAATATGAACGTTAAAAAAAAAATTTCAGTTATTGTAAAAACAAATGTTGTCAAAGTTGGTTGGCTACAGTGATTTTGCATTATAGACTATAATTATGCTTCTTTGTTTTTGTGCATGTCCCCACCTTCAAAAACGTGAATTGAAGAACGCTCTCAACTTGGTCATTTCTATTCGTGTTATTTTGGTTTGTGTGTGTGATAGCTAGACGTTGTTGCGTTTGCCATATTACAGCAGAAGTACGAAAAGTTCCAAGAATCCAAACATCTTGTTACTTTACCACCCTTGGAGAAAGATTGTTTGTTTGTTGGTTCCTGCTTTTGTATGATCTTATTGCTAACCCTTACACCCACTATGCATGGACTCTAGGCCTGGCCTGCTGTTTAACCATTGGCTGCCATTGACACTTCCAAAAGACTGGTAGGGTGATGTGTGAGTCAACAACAAATTGTTAATTTATCCAATGACTGCAAGCAAGACTAGCAACGCTGGTAGGCCTAGTGATGTCGCGTTTGATTCAAGAACAATTGTTATTTATTCAGTGACTGCAAATAAGACTAGCAAACCTTATACTGATGGCGTATTTGATTCTAGAACAATAATTCTTATTATTGTAATGACTGCAAGTAAGGTTAGCAACACTGATAGCGTATTGATTCAAGAACAATAAATTGTTATTTATTCAGGATGTGAACAAAACAGCAACAAAATAGGACTGTGACATACATAGATTAAATCCTGTTTCATCTTGGAGATAATGTCCATATTGATATGGCAGGCTTGATCTGTAAACAGTAAACAGTAAACTTTATTGTCCAAATCTTTACAAAGTGGAAAAATGGCTGGATATAGCTACCTAGTGCAGCGTGCTTAATTTCATAGTTGTACTTGTAGTCTTGACGGAGAACGCAGCTTTCCACTGGACAGGTGCTTGCTTTGGTTTTGCTGTTACCAAGTGTGCTGCCACATACTTATATGTGAGGGTTCCAGTCTGTAGTGCCAAACTGTTGTCTGATAATCATGGAATGTTTTCACAGTGCCGGAGACTGATCTCACTGTTATTGGGTTTTTTTCTGTACATAGCAAGTTACTGTTTTATTCTTGTTAAATGTCTTTTATTACTAAAGGACGTTGTGCATTTGGCACATTTTTAAGCCTGCCGACGGCGTACAATTACGAGTATTTCTAAATAACTAATTGACATTTCTCTTTAATTTTCTTTCTTGTTTTCTTTGTAACTTTTTATTTCAAACATTGATGTCTTGTTTTTCTCTGCTGCTAATTTCCTTTCTTTTGTGATTGACAGTGCACATTGTGATGATAGCAAGTACTTATTCTTTGTGATCAAAACCGTTAAATTTGATCTGCGGCGAAAACTGATGTCACTTTTGTTGAGGTATGTGTTTGTTGGGGAAAACAATTCCATGAACATTGCATGTTAGGTACTTTGGCACGGATCCGTTGGTAACAGTGGATTTTTTTGTTTGTTTTGTTTTTGTTTTGTTTTGTTTTTCTCCATATCCCCGTTCTACCTCTCCAATTTTGTAAAACATTTTTATTTCATAATTGTATTATGAACCCAATCACACATGAGAATTTTAACAGAGAAGTTAATATGTGAACACTAAATCGTTGTAAACATAATTACTGACTATGCATTTGTCAATTGGAGTAGTTTGAAACCTTGATGTGTACACAGAGAAAGCGGTTTGTCTGCCCCCCATATTACTTGCATATGAACATGTTCTAAATGAGTGCTGGCCCCTTTTTTTCTTCTTCTGTGTTAACTGGTGGTTTGTCGTTTTTAGTATCGGTGAGCTGTGCCATTTCTTTCAAGACTTTCAAAGCCGTTTGCGATTTCAAATCTTTTTTTTTTCTGCAAGTTGTTATCATTTCTGGCTTTTACATTTCAAGCTTGCGCTAACTGTGAAGGTGGCGGTAGCAGCCCGAAAGTGAAATTATGGCATGCAAACTCGATCATAACTGTCGAATGTAATGTTGTTAGTAGTGATAGTGACAGCTGTTATTTACTATTTACCTTTTTTTTCCCTTTATTTTTGTTTCTTTATTTTACATGGTGTCATTTCTTATATTTTTAATTTTTATTTTAAAAGATAAGAATGCGTATTCGTTTTTAAAGCTGTAGGTGGTGTATATAAATTAATACTGACATGTGGTCTTAAGGACAAACTGGAGAAATACGCATAGATTGAGGCTATTTTAAGTACGGGACTTAACCTGCGTCAGTGAACAACGCGTTTTGAACTTGGGCAACTGTTGTATAGGACAACGTGTTTTAGGACTACTCCAAGCAACGGACCTAATAGAGTACTGAATTATACCTGTGTGCAGTATGTCTACAAGCGGTATTTGATGTTATTTTGCTGTGTACCGGTGGTTGAAAATTAACTCCCTATTGAAAATTGCTTACAACTATTTTATAAAATAGTAATGCATTTACGCGGCTTGATCGAACTCAGCTAACTTAAGATAAGACATAAGATATACGAAGACCTTACAGGTCGTAGCTGAGATTCACCGAAGCTTACCGTTACTTTCCACTAATCTCAGCAACGCTGTGTGAAGAAGACCTGCGACCAAGTGTCAGGTGAGGTTATATGGGCTGTTCTCGTCACTGTGAAGTGCAATAAGAGATATTATTTTAATTCTACTACTATAAGGATTGCAATAAGTTTAGTTTCGTGCAGAAGCAATGCTATTTACAAAATGTGTAAGCGAGGTTCAATAGGGAGTTACTTTGCAACCACCTTGAAGTAATGGCTGTCGTCTCAGACTCTTAACATCCTTAAACATTTAAACTTGCCGTGTGATGCAAAAAAAAATAATATTTACATACTACTAACACAAAACAATGATCGACATTTTCATTGTGAATTTTGGAAGTTGATGTGTTCTAATACGCTTACATTCTAGCAGGAAACACAATGATTGCCATCTGCAATGTGAATTGAGAAGTCCTGCTTACTGCTAAATATGTTTACATAGCAGACAACACAAAGATTGACATTTTGAAATTGCCAGACTCGGAAATTCAGACAGTTTAGACACTACGAACTGTTGCTTTTTTTTTTTTTAAACCACCCCTGCGGTCGCATGTTTAGCTTTCCTTTTTGATCTGACGGCAGTAGAAGCATTACTCTATATAGAATAGGTGCGGTAATAAGGCGACATTACAAAGTCTAAGTCACTTTGGAAATAAACTGTGCAATCAAATTAAAGTGTTTGTTGACTAGGCCTATAATGGACAGTTCTAGAAGCCAACTTCTCGGTTCAAAACGCAGTTAGGACAACATGTGTTTGCGTTCCTGATATCGTTTGTAGAATTCTCTGTGGCAATTATTGTTAACACCTGACAAGCTTATTTATTATATAATTAGCTTCATTGTAAGAAATGTGTAAAACAGAAAAATATAATTAAAATGTTCAAATACATTATCATTATGGCTTCTGTGGTTTTGTACGATCCAAGATGTACGCAAGTATTGAATGTACTCCGTGAGGTTGGCTGTGTACTTCTGTACACGCCATCTCCATGATCGGCCCATTTTGCAGCTTACAATGACGTGTTCAACACGTGACGTCATCGCACTTTGTGTGAACAGACCGCTGTCATTTTGTTTTGAGTGTCATCGTTCGTGTTGGTTTTATTGCCCTTTCATGTTCTTATCTATAATTTCTCTCGTAAATATGGACTTTGTGCTGTTATTTAATTTATTTTTTGTTTTGTTTTAGCCTTGAACAATATTATGTGCGGATAGATGTTGGTGAACTCTTGAACTGATCGTTTTCCCCCGTTCATTCTTTTCTTAAGGTTAATACCCACGAACTCTTAAGGTGACGCCTACATATGTACACACTACTGTAAATTTATTTAACAGAAACTAATCATTCAATCATTATATCTGTCAATTAATTTAAGCTGCAAAAGCAGTTATGAGTCACTGTATATATATTATCCCAGATTTGATATAGCTAGCCTACCATCTCAAACTTTAGGACACAATTCTTTTTCGTAATATAACCTATATTGAAGTGTTGATTTTTCATTTATATTATTTATTTCATTATTTGATGGATATTCTTATTTAATTTTATTTATTTTATCTTTGTATCTATTTTAATGTAGTAGTATCAGCAGTATAATTATGCTTAATTTACAACCAACTGCGTATTTGTCACACTGTACTTTATTGTGCTCTTCGTTCAAAATGATCAATCTTCAAAGAGACAAACGTGACCTTGTGTCGGGGCTTTGTGTAGAACGAATGTTCCAGATATTTGTTACTGATTTAGGTTTTTGCATTGAATAAATCGTTGTAAGGTTTTACATTGCTGAACAAGTTCTTATCTGTTCAATTACACCTGACATTTTGAAAGTAATCAGCTAGCGGTTTTGTTGTTGTTGTTGTTGTTGTTTTTTTTTTTGTGTGGTGCTGTTGTAATTTTCAGATAATATCTGAAAATATTTTGACTTATTTCGGAATCAGAACGAATTAAACGTAGGCTTCCATGTCGGTCGAGACCCCCGTTGGAGTGCCGGGGGTTTCAGCATCCCCACTTTCTGGAAATTTAGTGCTTTAAATTCCCACTGTCGCTGTCTTTCTCATTTGCCCTTTCTCATTCCTGCTCTTTTCTATCAATCTGCTATACTATCGTCTTCTTCGCTAGACCAGTCTCCTACCTTTTTTCTTGAAAACTCTTCCGGGACAAGACTCCTTATTTGTGTATGAGGTCTGTTGGATCAGCTTGGGAATATTGGACGCTTTCTGCCAGGTGGCCACTAGGGCTTCCTATGATGTTATTATTTAGCAATGTAGGCATTTTATATGTATGTGTTTTGTTGATAATTTATAATGATGTTTGTATTCTATTTGGTTTTTGTAAACGGGGGTTCGATAAGTTGGGGCCTCAGCCGTCCCCTGCGTGGGATGTCTTTATTGTAAAGTGACTGGCTGGTGGAGAGCTTTCGGTTTTACCACTAGGGTTGTTTCAGCAGATTTTTTATGCGGATCGGGGGTTGTCCGGTCCTGATTTGGCTCGGAAGAGTCCGCTGGACCTAAAGCAATAATAATGTAATGTAATGTCGGTCGAGCGTTGCACGCCATATCTCAAGAACCACTTCACGGATTTTGTCCCAACTTCACAGGAATATTACGCTTAATTATGAGTTAGTGGCCAGCTTCCTATGAACATTGAGGTTTAACGTCTACACCCACCATTGGCGATATGGCAGACGAGGATAACCATCCCAGGGAAAGATGGGTAGGGACCTGTATCAACACTGAACCACCAGAGCAATCATACTGCTAAAATGGACAGTGAAAATGGACACATTTTATATCGCCCACCACGGGATTCGAACCTGGGTCATCGGTGTGCCAGGCGAACGCTCTACCACTGGAGCTACGGCGGTGGGGCGCTTCCTATGCTGTCGTATTTGCTCTATATCAAAGGTTAAGGTCCTTGTGTTCAGTTAGTTCGTAAACACGTTTTTCTCTCTTTCTCAATTACGATGAACCTATTTCTATGATTTTTTGACATACAGGTATTTCAACTCATGGCCAATATTTCAATGGGAATCTGTTTGACGGCCAATTATTCTGTCGGTCCGTCCATGCGAATTTCCCTTTTTTTTTGTGTTCAACCCTTCTTTTTGTTGTAGTGGTGTTTTTATTTTTATTATTATTTTTGTTGTTGTTGCGTTATTTCAATCATGGTTGACCCGATTTTGATTATTTGTACTATACATATACTTTGCTTTAACCACTACTCATCCTTTTGTTTCATTGCTCTTTCTCAAAGGGCAAAGTCGCTGAGGTCAATTATATTATAAAAACATTTTGCTCTTAATCTCCAAATTAAAAGAACCGATTTTGATTTTAAAAATTATATATATATATATATATATATATATATATATATATATATATATATATATATATATATATATATATATATATATATATATATATATATATATATATATATATATATATATATATAACATTTACAGACAGTTCAAACAGTGATCCATTACTCTATGCTTTTATTATTATTATTATTATTATTATTATTATTATTATTATTATTATTATTATTATTATTATTATTAATCTTTTTGTTGTTGTTGTTGTCGATAAAGCAGAGTCTCAAACATCGCCACGAAAATGAACACTTTTTTAAAATGATGATTTTCAGCTATGTGTGTGTGTCTGGAAGTACACTTTGAATGGCTTGCCATTTTGTTTTCTACTTCTTCTTTCTATTCTTTTTTTCTTCTCGAATTGTATACTATGTCGACGAACAATATTGTATGGAATTAATATTAAACGATTTAGTTTGTACTGTATATATGTGTGCGCTCATGTTTCTGTTTTGTTTCGCCTGCTCATTTGTTCTTGTTTTGTTGTTGTTGTTGTTGTTTTTAGCAAAGCATGTTTCATAAACATGTGTGGTCTCCGTGTACACCTGGCATTTGGGTCGTTTTTTGCTGTTTTGAAATTTGTACTTGTCCTGGAGTACTTTGTTGACGTAGGGATGTAAATGTGAGACAGCAAGAGATAAAACCATTTACTTCATACTGTATGAATCCAGTCTATTCCAAATAAAGATTGTTACCTCAATGCTGTGTTTGTTTGTAATTGTTTGTCCGTCTGTCTCCATCTCTCTCTCTCTCCCTCTCTCTCTCTCTCTCTCTCTCTGGCGCGCTCACACTAATACACACACACAACATTATCAGTATCAGTATTTTATTTTTATCGTTTATTCACACTGTGGTGTTTTTAAAAACGCACGCATACACCCTCATAATTGCTTTCCCCCGTTGGGGTGCCGGGGTTTTCTGTATAAATAATATACCCACTTTTTGGAAATGTAGTGCTTTAAATTACCTCTATTTCTGTCATTCTAATTTGGTCTTCCTCGTCCCTGATCTGTTCTATCAATCTACTATCTTCTTCGCTAGGTCAGTCACCTACATTTTTTCTTGAAAATTCTCCCAAAACTCCTCGTTTGTGTATGGGGTCTGTTGGGTCAGCTTGGGGTTATTGGACGCTTTCTGCCAAATGGTCACTAGGGCTTTCTATGGTATTGTTATTTAGCAATGTAGGCATCTTATATGTATGTGTTTTGTTACTATTTTATAATGAAGTTTATATTCTATTTTGTTTTTGTAAACTGGGGTTCAATAAATTAGAGTATAGCCTCAGCGTCCCCTGCGTGAGATACCTTTATTGCGAATTGATCGACTGGTGGAGTGCCTTCAGCGTTACCACTAGGGTTGTTTCAGCAGATCTTTTATACAGATCAAAGGTGAGTTCTTTTGTCAGCAAAGTTGTGGTCCTGATTCGGCTCTCTGCAGTCTGCTGGACCCTACAAACAATAACTAACTCATAATTACTTGCACCCACTTACGCATCTAAAAACCATCTTCATTAAACAACGATTTCACCGGAATTAGTTAAATACAACTTATAATAAAAAGTTCCAAACTGATGCTCTTATCAAAACACTAATGATTTTGTATACGATTGACTAATTATTGTGTATCCAGACACACACACACACAAACGCGCGCGCGCGCACACACAAACTAACACACACTCACAATTACATGTACTCTACCGACTTGAAGTTCTTAGGTGAGTAATTTGTACTAACTACTATACACTTATGTCTAATAACAATTGGGTCACTACATCATAAATCAATCGGTCAAACAAAGTGACTTATCTAGTTATCTAGAGTTCCAAATGGCGTTTGTAACAAGGGGTCAGTCAATACATCATAAGTCATTAAGCTATAACAAAATGACATATCTTGAGTGCCAAATAGCGTTCATAACAAGGGGTCACTCACTACATCAAAAGTCATAACAAAGGGACTTATATTGAGGGTTATTGGCTTTTACACCTATCTGTTAGACTAAACAAACACATTACTCTTTCGGATGAGAGTATAAACCTAGGGCTAGTCTGTGCTCAAACGCATTCCATCGCATGGACTTTAAAGATCCTGACGCTCATGTCCTAGACGTGTGAGTACCGGCTACACAAAAACACCCAGCACTCACTGGGTCTCTGATCCCCATCCCCGGTCGCCCAGAATTGTGTCCAGTCGTCTGGACCTCAATCTATGCGCCCAAATGTTGCCGGTGGGCCCCTCGGGCGGCTTGAGTTAGATCCTGTATCGACCAACCCCTTGAGCCGATCTTGAGCTGGAAAAGCGTTATATAAAAGTTATAAAATAAATAAACTATGCTAAATTATGCTAAGCTCTGCTATGTTAATCTACACTATGTTATGCTATTATATGCTATAAGATAATAATAATAATAATAATAATAATAATAATAATAATAATAATAATAATAATAATAATAAAAATAATAATAATAATAATAATAATAATAATAATAATAATAATAATAATAATAATAATAATAATAATAATAATAATAATAATAATAATAATAATAATAATAAAAGTGGATGCTATGTACGCACATTTCCCCAAATCAATCAGGCTCAAAGCGATCTGTGCCAACATACACGCTCACCTGTCTCATACACCCTAAAACACACACACACAACAAATACACTTTCATCACTCAAACAGGTGGTGTAAAGACAGGAAGATCGCTATTGGAAGACTGAAAGAAAATCGAATTTTTATTTTTGAAATTTTATATTGACTGCGTCCAGTACCATTATTGTGGCCGCGTCGGAAGATGTTTGGAGGTGTAGGGGAAGGGGAAGGGGAGGGAGGAAGCAAGATATTTTCGGCGAAGGGGATGGGGGGTAAGTAGTGGGAAGGGAAATTATTGATATACTATTTGTGTAAAGGTTAATTGCAAAAATTCTGCTGACAGTATCGTTAGTATGTTTTAGAATGCGTGGTGTGTGTGTGTGTGTGTGTGTGTGTGTGTGTGTGTGTGTGTGTGCGGGGGTGCGTGCGTGTGTGTGTTTGTGTATGTGTGTATGTCCCACGCCTATCGAAATCAGATTCGTGTCATAAACGTGACTGATCTTGAAAAAATAATAACTTGACAAACGTATAATAAAAAATGAGGAAGGGTGACTAGAGTGCCACTACTTTTAGCAAAAAGAAATTAAAAATAAAACTCAACACAGTAGAATTTTGTGCCATCCAAATTTTTGCCTTTATTTACAAGGTTTCCCCCGGGTAAAACGTTACAATTTCACCATTTTTGTATATTTTTACTATGTTCCTTGGTATCTTCTCGCATTTGGCGAACACATCGATGCTTTCATCACCTTATAATCAGTACTGTAAGCAATTCTAATCTAAATAAACCAATGCGTTAATAGACTTTCCTTATTATTGTTTATCATATGTCAGCAGGGGCGGATTATGGGGGGCGGGGGGGAGAGTGGGGAGGAAGGATCCTAGGGAGCACGGAAATCCCCTCCCCCCCCCCCCCATCCACCCACTCCCTTCGAGCAAAAAATATAAATAAATAAATAACACACTGTGACACACATACATACACACAAACACACACACGCACACACACACACGTTTCCATTCTACTACACCCCCACATACCTTCAATGCCATTAGGGGGATATACCCTTTTAATTAATTTTTTTATGGGCCGCAGTCCTCATGTTTTGAACAAAATTGCGGTAAAACGTTAGGATATTAGGTTCTGTCCCTTGCACATTTGTATGCATTTAATGATGTCAAATTCTGTATTAATTTGGAGTTGGAAAAGCTTAGCGCGGTTTTGGTACACAGTTAGTTATTCATTGCTTACAAGTTCCAGCGGACGGCAAAGAAGCGAATCAGGACCACAAAATCACCTCTACAACTTGGTCTAGGACTCACTACTGGTCCATATAAAAGATCTGCTGAAACAACCCTAGTGGTAACACTGAAGTCACTTCTCCAGCCAGTCACTTTACAATAAAGGCATCCCAAGCAGAGGACACTGACGCTATACTCTAATTTATCGAACCCCCGTTTACACAAACAAACTAGAATATAAACATCATTATAAAATATCAACAAAACACATACATATAAAATGCCTACATTGCTAAATAATAATATCATAGGAAGCCCTAGTGACCATTTAGTAGAATGTGTCCGATATTCCCAGGCTGGCCCAATAGACCTCATACACAAATGAGGATTTTTGGAAGAGTTTTCAAGAAAACATGTAGGTGACTGGTCTAGCGAAGAAGATATTATAGTAGTTAAAACAGTATGAATGAGAAAGAACAAAGGAGAAAGACAACGACAATGGGAATTTAAAGCATTACATTTCCAGAAAGTGTATGGGGATACTATTTATACAGAAACCCCCGGCACCTCCACTGGGAGTGGTACCCCTTTAGCCTACTAACCAGTGATATAGGCTTGCTATGACTGACATAGATCTTTTACTTTCTGAGGACGTAATCTTATATCACCCTCGATCATGCCCGCTTCCATCCCATTGTATTAGATTATATCTCTTTGCGTTCAGGATGGATGAGGAATGACCGACATTGTTTAGGCTTGAATTAGCAAACTGCAAAATTTACTGTAGACCTAGTAATCGATTGTCCAGTTTTTAAGAGTAAATAGAAGTTAGTTATTCAGTGCTTACTTTGTCCAGCGGACTGCAAAAAGCCGAATCAGGACCACAAAATCAGGACCACAACTTGGTTGAAAGAGGACTCCCCCCTCATCCGTATAAAAGATCTGCTGAAGCGACCCTAGTGGTAACGCTGAAGGCACTCCACATGCCGGTCATTTCACAATAAAGGCAACCCACGCAAGGGACGCTGACGCTATACTCTAATTTATCGAACGCCCGTTTACAACAACAAAATAGAATACCAACATAATAAAATATCAATAAAACACATACATATAAAATGCCTATATTGATAAATAATAATATCATAGGAAGCCGTAGTGACCATTTGGCGGTGAGCGTCCAATATTCCCAAGCTGACCCAACAGACCTCATACACTAGAAGATACTATAGTAGATTGATAGAACAGAGTATGAATGAGAACGAACACAGGAGAAAGACAACGACAGTGGAAATTTAAAGCACTAATTTGACAGAAAGTGGGGATACTATTTATACAGAAACCCCGGCACGCCCACGCGGGGAAGGGCAAATAGAAGCAGGATGTGAGTTTGTTTTGATTTCACAATGCACACATCTGTAAGCCCACAAGTAATTTTTTTATCAGGGTCTTTTGGTAGTCCGATAGAAAGAAGTTAGATTATTATAATAATAAATAATAATAATAATATTTATACAGCGCTTTTTCCTATTTAAAAAATCGGTTCAAAGCGCAATTCTCATGCATTCGCACACCCAAAAGGAAACTCATTCCGATCAACAACAAAAAATAGACAAAGATGAAAAAAACAGAGAGAAATACAAACGTCTATCTATCTATCTATCTATCTATCTATCTATCTATCTATCTATCTATCTATCTATCTATCTATCTATCTATCTATCTATCTATCTATCTATCTATCTATCTATCTATCTATCTATCTATCTATCTATCTATCTATCTATCTACCTACCTAGATAGATAGATAGATAGATAGATAGATAGATAGATAGATAGATAGATAGATAGATAGATAGATAGATAGATAGATAGATAGATAGATAGATAGATAGATAGATAGATAGATAGATAGATAGATAGATAGATAGATAGATAGATAGATAGATAGATAGATAGATAGATAGATAGATAGATAGATAGATAGATAGATAGATAGATAGATAGATAGATAGAAACCCCCGGCACCTCCGCGGGGACTTTTCCCAGAGTCAATGGCAAGTAAGAGGTCATTTCAAATATGGCCGAGCCATGATTCAGTGCATGGAATGATCAGAACGGTAGGCAGACTGAAATGTGCAGAGAAGGCTGTTGGAAGCAAGATGTTCATATAACCTTTTCAGGACAATGGTTTCAATGAGTTTTGATATGATATATTGTGACTTCAAAGTCCGGTTGAACAATAACTAAAACTTAAAATAAAATTATTTTTATAAAAAAATTTAAACAGGGGGCAAATTAACGGCTTTTATTTTGCCGTTTAGTGGACAACAAAAATCGGCTGTACATACGTATCAATATGCAGTGATACATAATTATTAGTAGTCTAATAGTGTCCTATTTTGTACTCAGGACTCCCCTCCCTTCCCCCTCCCTCCCCCCCTCTCCCCACCCCCCATGAAGAGCATAGTCCGCTCCTAGTTAGCGATTCTTCGGTCAGTTACGAACTGGGCATTAAAGTACAGTAACCTCGTCACCCGGAACTGAAAGTAACATTAGGCTTCTACTTATTAGTTTATAAATAACTATCGCGTAAGATGTGATAAACCAAAGGCTATTTATAACAGACTAGAGACACTTCATCGCTGACTTTACAAGAAATGAATTATAATAAACTACATCCATCTTCGCAAAAATTTAAAAAAAATCAGGAGATACTTTCGCGTACATGACATTTTAAACAAACAAGAATAAATAGAAAGAAATATCAAACGTGGTTATCATTCTGATTAATGACATTTATGCTTGTTACAAAAAACTATTTAGGATAATATTTTATGGATTTTTCTAAAAATCAGTTAAGAAGGGGACTTCTTGCGTCTAGGGAATATAAGATAATGGATTTATATCAACTCTTGGAGACGGCTTGAACAGCTCGGGCTGCACCGGGGATTGACTTAAAAACTATCCATAAACGCCAAAATCTAAACTCTCAAATGCACAAAATGATGTTACAAATATACCAGTGAAGACTCGCTCTAAACTGGTGTTCCCGGTTGCCTTCCGGGCTGGGTTGTCATCTCCTTTTTGAAGTTTTGTGTTGCCTATGTATGTGTGTATGGGAGAAATAGAGAGAGAGAGAGAGAGAGAGAGTAGCTCCTATCCTATCCTATCCCGCAATTCGGAGGCCGTAGGGGCACCACAGATTTTCGTTTAACCAGCGTACTCCATCTTTCCCTGTCCTCAGCAACCCTGATTGTTTCGCTCAGTGTCAAACCAGTCCATTCTCGAATGTTGTCCTCCCACCTCTTTTTCGGTCTCCCTCTTCTTCTACCTCCTTGCACTGTGCCTTGCAGGATGATCTTTGCCAGACCTGATGATCTGGTGACGTAGCCATCTGTGAGCAGGTCATCGTGTTGTCCAATGGCTTGTATGATGGTCTGTCGGACTTCGTCGTTGGTGATGTGCTGGGTATAGGAAATGACCAGAAGTCTTCTGTAGCACCTCATCCCCATGCTTTGTATTCTTCGTTGTAGATCTGCTGTGAGGGTCCACGTTTCGCAAGCATATAGGAAGATGGAGATGACAAGGGAGCGCAGCAGCCTTACCTTGGAATGTAGACTGATGGTCCTGTCTTTTTCCAAATTGGATTCAACCTCGCCAGGGCAGCATTTGTTTGTGCGATCCTTGGGTTCGGGCACTGATTAGAATAGAACCGACGTTTCCCGACGTGTCGTAAGAGGCGACTAATAATAATAATAATAATACAGTACATTTATATCGCGCGGTACCTCGCAAACGGTAAGGAAAGCGAGCTCACCGCGCTTGACAACACACGTGCAATCACACACACACACACACACACCCACCTACACACACACACACACACACGCACACAGAACACGTATACACTTATCAAATGATTAAATAATTACAGTTTAAAAAAAAAAAAAAAACACACACACACACACACACACACACACATGGCTATGCAAAACAACAGATAATATGAATACCAAGAACCGAGCAGGTGCCGCCACCATCCATGAACAGATGACGTGACTTGGTAGAAGATTACATATGGGGATGGAAGGGAGGGGGGGTGAAAATTATTGAGTTTGCATGTTAAAATAACTAACAGGGGTTATGTCAGCACGGCATCACTGGGCGAA
Source organism: Oncomelania hupensis (assembly GCA_036898135.1). Classification (NCBI taxonomy): domain Eukaryota; kingdom Metazoa; phylum Mollusca; class Gastropoda; order Littorinimorpha; family Pomatiopsidae; genus Oncomelania; species Oncomelania hupensis. The sequence continues at coordinate 44,859,080 of CM072516.1, forward strand.
AGTCTTCTACACAGAAGTCACCGGCCACGATGGAGGAACCTCATGTTACTACAGGTTCAACGACCACGTGCTGGGGGCCAAGGCGAGCCACACTGTATTCGTGGATATCGGCTGTGGCCAACAGCCTGGAGAGGATTGGGTCCTGCCAGGTCTTTCTTGCCCAAGACACACTGCATGATGAGAGTAGCACACGTGCTAGTATAAGAATGTTGATTTGTTATTTTTTGCCAAGTGTAACATTTTATTCTATTATGTGTGAGGGCGGATGAGAGCGTGTATGTTGGTATAGATCGCCGCGCTTTGAGCCTGAATGATTTGGGGAAAAGCGCGTATAGCATCCTGTATTATTATTATTATTATTATTATTATTATTATTATTATTATTATTATATTGATGTGAGGCTGGTATGTGGTGGATGCCATGGTAACTTTGCAAAATGAAGTTCAATATCATTATTATTGTTATTGTGTGTGGGGTAGGGTAAAGTAAGTGTGTGTGTGTGTGTGTGCGCGCGCGCACGGGTTGCATGGATTTGTGTATCAATACACAATATAACAGAACTCCTTCAGATTCAACTCAGAAAGAATTCCTTTATTGAGGGAGACAAACAGTTAACACAAGTGATAAAGGTCTGTGGCATGTTGGATAAAATCCTATTTAGAAGCTAACCTCCGTGGAGTAAGGAAATAATAGGAACGATCTAACTCTCCTTCTCTGCTGCCGGTGGTTTGTTCTGGTGGATTTGTGCCATAGATACAGATGGCTATTTCGCGGTGTTCTCAGATCGTCAGTGTATCGGTTGGGACTGATTTTACTAAGCATGATGAGACGCCGGAATTAGGTACTATGGGGAAAAGGACATCTTCATGCGAAAAGAAGTATCGACAATTTGGCTGGTTGGCAAACAGAAATCCGAATGAACCTAACTTTTTTTTTAAAAGATATTATCTTTATTCAGCCTTCTGCTTCTCGCATCGTTTGAAATTTTAACTGTTCATGCTGCCGATAGCCACTTTCTGAGCCATTTACAAACTGAGCTCATAAATCAACTGCAGCTTCTCCTTCAGGTTACAATAATTCAGTCCTACCACAAATCTATCGCGGACTTGATAATCTTCAGTGTCTTTAGTTAGTTATTCACTGTTTATATAGGGTCCAGCGGACTGCAAAGAGCCGAATCAGGACCACAAAATCAAGACCACAACTTGGCTGAAAGAGGACTCACCCTTGATCCTCATAAAAGATCTGCCGAAACAACCCTAGTGGTAAAACTGAAGGCACTCCACCAGCCGGTCACTTTACAATAAAGGCATCCCACGCAGGGGACGCTGAGGCTGTACTCTAAATTTATCGAACCCCAGTTTACAAAAATAAAATAGAATATAAACATCATTATAAATTATCAACAAAACACATACATATAAAATGCCTACATTGCCAAATAATAACATCATTGGAAGCCTCAGTGACCATTTGGCAGAAAGCGTCCAATATTACCAAGCTGATCCAACAGACCTCACACACCGATAAATTTTGTCCCGGACGAGTTTTCAAGAAAACATATAGATGTGTAGGCCTATACGAGTGTCTGGAAACATATTTGAATGTCTTACCGTTTATTTATTTTTTACCATGACAGAAAACATTGGCTGGTGGGAATGAGATGTCCGTTTGGGGGGGCTACCTAACAGTAACACCCTTATTCATAGATGGCTGCATTCTACTGAAGCTAGCGGCTCCAACAGGCAGTGTGCCAATATTCCTTCAGCCCCCAATCAGCACTGCTATCGATTCCCACACACAAATAATATCCACGTCATCACTGCATTCGCCACCTACAATGATGGAGGAGCAAAGGTTGGCCTCTCATCTCATTTTATAGTTATTTTTTATGTTTTGTATCGATATTATGTAGCGCTTTTCTAAGCTCACAAGCCGACCTGCTCGAGGCGCTGGCCGATACGGGATGTAACTCTAGCCGCCCGAAGCGCCCATTTGCTGCTTTAGGCGCATCGCATGGCGCTCCAGATATTGAGCTCGCGGTGCAGAGAGAGAGAGAGAGAGAGAGAGAGAGAGAGAGAGAGAGTGGGTGGGAGTACTACCTGAAACCGTGTTGGTACTACCACAATCCCTCAGGCTCTCTGACGTACAGCAATGTAGTTGGCCCCCACCTTACAGTCAGAAGACAAAGACAAGTGTGAGACGTTAACGACCTATCGGCTTGACCACCCACTCCTAGACATTCCCCGAGGCGCTGATGTTCTGGATGGGATAATTTCGTTTACGGTCAGTTAGGGAACAGCCGTGAAACAAAGACGAAGTCAATCATGAATAGCGGCAATACTAGTGCCAATGCAGGGTAGTTTTCGTACTAGCATCTTTATAAACTGCTCACACACCGAGACAGTGCCAAGTAAATATAATTCACGTAAAGACCCCGAAAACATACAACGTAGTATCCAAGAAGTCAGCGGTGTGCGCAATGGCAAAACAATTGAAGTATTGAATGTTAAGCGATAACTTTGCAGTTCCAAGCATCGGAAGTGAAATAAAATTTGAGTCCAAGTTCTGGAGATTAATGTGTTTTTTTTTTTTTACTGAGCACATTAACTCACTTTTCCACAAATATAAATGATCACCATCACAGTTTAAGTAACCTGAAACAATATATTATCCTACCCTATGCCAGTACTCGAAGGTAGTTGGGGCACCACATATGATCGTTTATCAGAGTACTCCATTTTTCTCTGCCCTCAGCAACCCTCATGGCTTCGCTCAGTGTCAAGCCAGTCCATTCTCGAATGTTGTCCTCCCACCTCTTTTTCTCCCTCTTCTTCTTCCTCCTTGCACCGTGCCTTGCAAGATGGTCTTTGCAAGGCCTGATGACCTGGTGACGTGACCAAACCATCGGAATTTCAGTTTTTTCACCACTGTGAGCATGTTATAGTATTGTCCAATGGCTTGTATGATGGTCTGTCGGACTTCGTTGTTGGTGATGTGCTGGGTATAGGAAATGCCCAGAAGTCTTCTGTACCACATCATCTCCATGCTTTGTATTCTTCGTGTTAGATCTGCTGAGCATCCATGTTTCGCAAGCGTATAGGAAGATAGATGCAATAAGATTTACAATTAATAATTATGACATAATAGGGCCATCATAAATACTGAACATGTATAACTAGATTCTCCTATCATGTGTTTAATTATTATTATAATAAAGACTATAGCATGATCATCATCATCATAACTGTGTGTATGGGTGTGTGCGTGTGTGTTTGTGTGCGAATACTGAAACTTCCAATTTCACACTTGAAGAAATCCATAAATTTACTTTTTTTTAAAACTGTGTTATGCATGTGACAATGTCTGTAACATCTGAAAAGCAATTAAAATTTTTTTTTTTGCATGATTTAAAACTTGCTCTAATATTTCTGTTGGACAAACACTTGATTTGAATCTGAGAAGGCAAAAATCATTAAAGCACAGTTTGTAACAATCTGGTGCACTGCAATCATGCAAGTTTGACAGCCAAACACTTACTAAATATTACTATCTATCGCATCAGCAAGCCTAGAACACGGTCTGTTTGCCACCACGTTAGATGCCAAGGGATGTAATTCCTTCCCGAACCGAGTTCTTAAATGCAACTGCGTGTATGTCTATCTATCTATCTATCTATCTATCTATCTATCTATCTATCTATCTATCTATCTATCTATCTATCTATCTATCTATCTATCTATCTATCTATCTATACCTATCTGTGTATATCTGTGACTGCCTCCCACTGTTGCAACACAAATGAATTCAGAGATTGTTTTTGAAACACTGTTGCAGAAAAGTGGCTCGTCTGACTTCCTTTTAAGTTCAACTTAAGTGGGGTTAAATTAATCTCAGATAATCGAGAATTAACTAAAGATGAAAAATTTTAAGATCTTAAAATACTGCCTCTACAAAAACAGTTCAAATATAATTTAGACATACAGATGTTTAAAGTAAAAAAAAAAATATATATATATAGCGCCTGTCTTTTCTTGCACCATATAATTCTGAAAACTACAGACTTCCAAAACCATGAATTGACATTTTAAAATCTAGCTTCTCTTTTAAAGGCCCTTGTTTTGGAACACTCTTTCTTTGGAATTAAAAAAATGAACATCATTAACAATCTTCAAATACAAGATTTACAACCTACCTCTTAATAATTTGGAAAATAATACTTTATAACATGCATCAATTATTTTCCTCTTTCATCACTCTCTTTTCCCCCCTCCCCTTCACCCCCCTAAATCCCTCACTCTTAATTAAATTAAATACTTCCAGTTAAAAGTTTCATATTAATAATTGTTAGTTTCCTTGCTATGAAGTTAGTTATTTAATGCTGTTTTTTTCCTTTAATTTTAAATCTATTTTTGTCTATGCATGAATGTATGTTAGTTTTCCAGCGGACTGCAAAGAGCCGAATCAGCACCACAAAATCAAGACCACAACTTGGTTGAAAGAGGACTCACCCATGATCCGTAAAAAAGATCTGCTGAAAAAACCAAGTGGTAACACTGACGGCACTCCACTAGCTGGTCACTTTAAAATAAAGGCATCCCCTACAGGGGACGCTGAGACGATACTCTAATTTATCGAACCCCCGTTTACAACAACAAAATAGAATATATACATCATTATAAAATATCAGCAAAACACATACATATAAAATGCCTACATTGCCAAATAATATCATAGGAAGCCCTAGTGACCATTTGGCATAAAGCATCCAAAATTCCCAAGCCTCATACATAAATGAGGAGTTTTGGAAGAGTTTTCAAGAAAAAAGGTAGGTGATTGGTCTACCGAAGAAGATTATATTGTTATTGTAGATTGATAAAACAGAGTAGGAATGAAAAAGAACAAAGGAGAAAGACAGCGTCTGTGGGAATTTAAAGCACTAAATTTCCAGAAAGTGGGGATACTATATATACAGAAACCCCCTGCACCCCTACAGGGAGATGCAGATTTATGATTAAACTAAATGTGTGAGTGATTGAAAGAATGACTGATTGTAAGATAATCAACTTAATGCTAAAATCATTTTATGTTCGTAATAAAATATTGAATCTGAATTCCTTTAACTAAGAAACAATAAAAACACATACATGATACAACTCGTTACACAGTTAGATAGTAAGGCTGTATAGGGTTCAGCGGACTGCAAATAGCTGAAACAGGACCACAACTTGGTTGAAAGAGGACTCACCCCCGCTCCATATAAAAGATCTGCTGAAACAACTTTTGGTTAGTTAGTTATTCCAGCGGACTACAAAGAGCCGAATCAGGACTACAAAATCAAGACTACTACTTGGTCACTCCTGGTTCATATAAAAGATCTGCTGAAACAACCCTAGTGGTAACACTGAAGGCACTCCACCAGCCGTTCACTTAAACAATAAAGGCATCCCATGCACGGGATACTGAGGCTGTACTTTAATTTATTGAACCCCCGTTCACGAAAACAAAATAGAAGATAAAATCATTATAAAATATTAACCAAACACATACCTAGAAAATGCCTATATTGTTAAATAATACTACCATAAAAAGCCCTAGTGACCCAACAGACTCCATCCACAAATGAGTTTTGGGAGAGTTTTGAAGAAAAAAGGTAGCTGACTGTTCTAGCGAAGAAGATAGTAGATTGACAGAACAGATTAGAATGGGAAAGAACAAATGAGAATTACAGAAACAGTTAGTTAGTTATTCATTGCTTACAGGGTCCAGCAGATTGCAAAGAGCCGAATCAGGACCGCAAAATCAAGACCACAACTTTGCTGAAAGAGGACTCACCCCTGATCCGCGTAAAAGATCTGCTGAAACAACCCTAGTGGTAACACTGAAGGCGCTCTGCTAGCCGGTCACTTTATAATAAAGACTGTCACATCCCACGCAGGGGACGCTGAGGTTATACTCTAATTTATTGAACCCCTGTTTACAAAAACAAAATAGAATACAAACATCATTATAAAATATCAACAAAATACATACACATATGTCACGTCACCCAAACGGGCTAGTGACTTCATCTCAAAACGAGTGGAGGGATACACACTCAAACTCAAAAACTAACACAAATGCCAGATGAACATTTACACTTTTATTCCACACACAACCACACAGCCTCACAGGGCAATGGGGAATCTAACCCAACCTCAACCCTTTATCCGGACCCACAACCCCAACAATTAATGAATGATTACCTCCCTTGTCTAATCCCTAACCCCTGACATTGGATGAATCGAAAAGACAATGTGAGTCATTTAATATATAATATAATATTAATAATCTAATCAACAATGATCATTAGCAAAAGTAAATGAATAGAAAAGACAATGAGAATCATTTAATAAATAATATAATTTAACAATGATCGTCAGCAAGAACATAACAATTAACATGCTGAAACCATACTTATAAAACACTTTAAACATACATAAACTACCAAACAATATGCCTTCACCTTCTCTCAAATGCCCAACTTGACACTGGTGGCCAGGTAACACACACATGCATGTATGAAAGCACAAACACTTTCAATTTCGCCATTCTTGTCTACCAACAAATGTTTATATCAACCTTTGTGGTACATATCCCGAACAGATTTTTTCAATGCATTATTACCTGTACACAAACAAATGCAAAATCGCTTCAGTTCCTTTGAAAATTCATATATATTTTCTTCAAACAGGAAGAGCTTTCCATGTCCCAAAGTTAAAAACTCAACATTGATTTGTTACTGAATGAGCAATGAGACTTTCACAACTGTAAGAAACACACATAGCAGGTTACAGCAAAACATTATTCATTAACTACAGTACCTGTCAACATAACATCTGACAGTGATAGTAAGTTGCCTCTATCAGACTGCCTCTGCTCTTAGTTTAACAACTTTTGCTGATGCATTTAAATCATACAATTCAGAATACAAGTGAAGACTTCAACAACTCAACAAAATCCAAAACCCTTCAAAAATACCTCAAATGAATTACATTACATTACATGGTTATTGCTTTAGGTCCAGCGTAGGATCAAATACAAACTCAACACTCTCACATACAAATGCCCCAATAAGTTTGCTCCTACCTCTCTGATTCTCTCTCACTCTATCAACCTTCCCGACCACTCCGCTCCTCAAATGACAACTTCAAACTCAACATATCTCATACAAAATGTTAAAATGCAGGCCAACACTCCTTTTTTTTTTTCAAGCCCTATCCCCCTCTGTCAACAACAATCTTTAAAAGCATTTAAATCTGGCCTCAAGACTTTTATTTCCCTAAATAATCATCAGACTACACTACAGTGCCCCAGCTACATCACCTCCCCCTCTTCCCTCCAACCCACATCACTCACCAAATCACTCGCAAACCTAAATCAGAGCAGTTGTAAATGGCAATGTACTAATAATTATTTGAAATGTTTTCATGCCAATTTTTTTAGTGCTGTGTCTCTGTTTCCTTTGTATTGGTACCTTGTCATCTTCATGTAATTTAAGTGCAAGTGTGTATTAGTGTGCTTGAAATTTTGTTAATCCATGCTCCTAGGATTTAACATTTTATTTCTGTTCTTGCCTTGTTGAAGCTTAAAAGATATGCAGACCATACATGTATGCGCTTTTCAGCCGCAGTATTGTCAATAAGTGGAATAACTGCCATGATGCATGTACATTCCTCAAATACTTGGCTTACTCAGATTAACTTAACTCTTTCCCTGCCAATCGACGATATATCGTCGATCTGAGCCGCCATGTTTGTGCCAATCGACGATATATCGTCGATTTCAGTATTCCGTTTTGTTCCGGTTTTTTGCGCAGTCCAATCCAAGTTTTATTTTAACCAAAGAGAGATAACTCTTTCTACTTTTGTTCTCGATCGACAGGCTCGTTTTTTCTTCAAATTGATTCGTTTTTAGAGTGTTTATTGTGCATTTTACTAAGCATAGTGATGGGCACAATCGACAGTGTGTCAAACTCTGTGCTAATAATCAATATAATTTCAAACTGTAAAGTGTATTTTGATCCTAAATAAATTTTCTTTCTGGTGTGTGAAGCTGATTCAGTGATTGGAATTATTCCTCCAGATTTGTTTTATCACTGTGGTATGTAGAAATATTTTTATTTTATTTTATCATTTCAAAAAGATCAACATGCTTTCAAAACACATATTTCAATAACATAATCAAATTAACATTTTTGTGGTTTTTTTTCTTATTCTTCACTCTTTTACCTTTAATTTGATATGAAATATGTCTATTTAACAACTATTATTGAAAGAACAGTAGCTTAAATGCCTAAGGTACTGAACTTTCTTTCCGGTGCCAGAGAAATGTCTGGCACAAACGTGGAAACATGCCTGGCAGGGAAAGAGTTAATATACTTGTAACAGAAAAGAATAGATTAAACAAAACACTTGCTAAACCATAAACAAAGGAGACAAATTCTTCCTGCAACGATCACTGTTATAGTGCACTTGGTGGAATAAATTCTGTATTCGGGTCCATTGTTTGGTGTTGGTCAAGTGACTTAAGACTTTGTCACTTTCTCTTTGGGAGGCACAAACAGCTTTTTCTTTTCCTTTTCCTTTTGTTCCTTCTTTTTCTGGGCCTGGTCTTGTTTGGCAGAAGTTTTCTTCCCACGTTTCTCATCCTTTTTGAGGAAATACTCGCCACTGGCCAATTCCTTGTCTACCTTCCTCTCCAGCTGTGGAGGTGGGAATGGTGTGTAGGTCTTCTTCTTCTTCTTCTTCAGTGGGGCTTTGCGTTTAACATTCTTGGATTTGAACTTTGGAATAAAGCGAGACCAGTCTTCATTTTTCAGCTGCTCATTTTTCATGAGGGCATGCTGGATCATCATGACCTTGATGTTGTAAATAGGGTGGAAGTTTCGCATGCAGTCCTCAGCAATCTTACGCACTTCTTTGAGCCCCTTGTGCGGGCCAACTGCAGCTACAGTGCCTCCTTGCACCAGTACATAGCAGTTGGTCAGCATCTCAATGCCTTTCAACGTAGACCCATCAGGTCCAATCAGCCGCTGTCGACGCTTGATAAACCTTTCAGTATTGCGCACCAGAGACTTGATCTTGATGATGTCACAAGCACAGCCATCGTCAAACACACGGGTAGCTTGCTCTAAGGGCACGCTGCGTGTCAGCAGCTTGATGAAATCACGCCCATTGATGATGGCATAGGGGTCCCATGTTTTCCTGGTTGTGCTGACTGTGATGATGCCCTTCACAAGGTCCAGATCAACCTTAAGATCAAACTCAGCCAATTTCTTCTTGATAAGAGGCCAGCGTTCTCTGAGGTACCTTTCTCTGTAGCCCGGGAACATAAGCTCAAACTTGCTCTCCTCCAGCATGCCATGAGGGTTATCCTCTCGAGTGAACTTGGGCTCTTTCCAGCCTTCGGGCACCACCAGCAGGTCCTCCTCTGCCTTACGCTTCATCGCCTTCTTCTCAGCTTTCTCATTCATTGTGACCTGTAACAAAAGACCAGCCATCAATTATTGTATAGTCTTCATTTTTGCTTTACAATATTATACCAGCACACAACATTAGATGACTAATTTCAGCGTATCAGTTAAAAATGGCTTTATGATTATCCAAGGTCACACAAGCACTTCCGGTTTTGGGTCCCAGATTCACAAATTGCTGCCCCATAAATTTCAGAATCAGAATCGGAATTTGTATTGTCCAAACAAACAGCAAGTAAAATTATTTTGAAGTGTACAACAATCATTGACAGTCAAATTCACACAATACAACCAGTATAGAATAAAACATTTATTCGTAAAAGGACAGTAAGTTGAGTAACACCAAACTTCCATTCAATCCTTCATCTCAGTTCTCAGCTCAACTAAAGACTTTTAAATTGCCTCTATGGTCAAAAGAATGAGCATATAATACATAACAGCGCTACCTATGATGTATACAAACTAAACTCTAAAATTTGCGTTTCTTTTAGATAAAAATTGTACAGATAAAATAAAAAATTCTCGCCTCAGGGGTGGGAATTACAAAAAAGTATTTTGGGCTCACTGGCAAGCGAATTAAAAGGTAGCAGCGCAGAAGACGCAAAAAAAATTCTAGGGTGTTCCGGGGGCATGCTATTTCCTGCTAATGTTTTGTGTCTAAAGAAGCAAAATGGGCAATCTGGTGCCACCTGAGCTTAGAAATTGCCACAGAATCTGCTCACCAAATTCCCAAGTAGAAGACCGATTTTTTACATTTTAATTTTAAAAAAGTATGCTTCAAAGTATTTGGTTGGTTCAAAGAATGTGATTTTTTTTGTTTATTATGTATGTTTTTTGGGGTGGGGAGGTTTCGGTACTACTAGTTACGGAAAGGTTTGTAAAAAAACAAAAACAAAAATACACAGAAAAATCCTGAAAGATTTACAGAGAAGAAAAAACATAAAAACCACCACCAAATGCAAAGACAAATATATTATTTTTAATTATACTAAACACAATAAAGAAAAACACTTGCCCAACGTCATCAGTGACAACACTCATTTTCTCCTTCCTTAGTCAAAATAGTCTATTTGTTTGCTTTCCTTTTGTTTCTTTCTAATCGACATTACTTAGAAGAATAAACTCAACTGTAGATTTTAGTTTTCAATTTTAATTAATATTACACGACAAATTATCAGTGAGAATAACCACTTTATACAACATTTGTCAACTTTGTGGTCCAGTCTTTTGTGGTCCACCCAGCAAAAAAAAATAAAAAAAATAGCAGTCATTCTATAATTTAAAAAAAAAAGAAAAGATGTCGCTTTGCTTTGTTTTGTTTTTTTTTCTTTCTCATTTTACTATTTTTAGATGAAACGTTATCAGTGTCCTTTCATATCAGTTCTTCATCACAGTCCATGGAAGTTGACGTTGAAGGGATCGCAAAACTGGTGTTTTCAACAGAACCAGATGATGACCCTACAAATGGGTTTCCTTGACGACTGTCTTTCACCAGCCTCTCTTTTTCAGAACTCTTGGTTGGAAACATTTTGGCTGTAGCACCCATTGCGCCATATGGAAAAAACAACCCTTAGTTGCATAGGCAGAACGCTACATAACACTAACTATTTTGGCGGAAAGTCGGGGCAACCCAGAGAGCGCTACAGATTGCTCTGTAGCAGTCTCAAAAGGTTGTTTGCAAAGAAAAAAAGATGGCGGCCAGAGTGGTGGGCTTTTGACTTGCGAATGGTGATGTGTTTGACGGTGAAATAGCAAGGGAGGACTTTTTGTCATTTAAAGTCTCGTAAGATTTGTGTACTTGTTATTTGACAGAATAATTATGTGCAATTAATATCAATTAGTATTTATATTTTATAGTACTGTTGTGTCGTCAGTGCGATTGACAGTAATTTCACTTTCAGCCAACTTCACTTTGATTGGCTGTTGTGCAGTCAACATGTGCTGCGCCATTTAAAAAGTGCTGGCTTATGGCAAAAGGTTGCCCAGAACTTGCAGAAGCAAAAATAGTTGCTGAGCAATCACAAACATTTTGTGACTCTTTTTTACTAGACAACTTGGGGCCGGTTTAAACCATTCTATGTGGTGGATATGGCTAAAGCTTCCTCTTTAATACGACCATTTGAGGATGCGCAATATAAAAATTTTAAACCTTTTAAATATATTTTGTACTGATTTTTTACTTTGTGCATACTGTTTATACAATTGTTTGTGTAGTCATCGGTAAAGTTCATGCGCAGGCTTCGAAACATGTCTCTTCTTTCTTCTTTGTCACTGAGGAGTGGTCTGATGGTAGTGCTTTGGCTTGCGGATCTGAAGGTCCCGGGTTCGAGCCCTGTCCGGGCCATTGTGTTGTGTCCCTGGGAAAGACACTTTACTCTCGTTTCCTACTCCTTCGGATGAGAGTTTAAACCGAGGTCTAGTCTGTGTCGCATGCACTCCATCATAACGGACTTTAAAGATCCTGACGCTCATGTCCTTGACGGGTGAGTGCCGGTAACAAGAACATACCCAGCATTTGGTTGCAGAGTCCTCAATAATCTGAGGGTGGCAGCCCCCAACGAAAGAAGAAGAAGACTGTTCGGTTTACATGCTGCCGATTGCAGTGCTATCCATAATCCAACACCAAGGACGGGAGGACCACACATTTCACATTTCTTCTTGCATACTCACTTGATCACTACCATCAAATTTTAAGAAATGAAAACAATTAGAAAAGTGGACATTTACTTTAACAAGACATTTATTTTAAGAACGCACTTACGTTAAATTTGATTGAAGCAAACTAAGCCACTCTCTTCTTCCTCGTAAACCCATGCGCTGGCGCTGTGCAGAGTTGTCCCTCCTAGTCTATTTCCGGTTACTTTTCGCCGGAAATGTTAGGCAAATTTGGCCTAATTATTGCAAAACTGATAATCATATTCCCTTTGCATTTCAAATAAGAGTCATCTTCAAGAATCAACCGAGTCCAATAACAAAGAGTCTGAATATACGATGTATAGGATGAAAAAAACAACAAAATACCTTTCAACCTAGTTTTCTCCACCTAGGCCTACTCCCTAGCCCCTCTCACTCGCCGCTGCCCCCAAGTTGGCCTCGTTTTGACCAGAAGCCAACATGGTGGCATTTCTCTTTTGGAACGAACACCAGTAATGAGGTTTTTCACCTGCAGAAAGCCGGCACTTTCCAATGATGGACGAGGGGGGCATAACGGATAACATGGCTCCACCTGGTGATTTTCATCAGAGTTTTAACGTAGAACACCTTGGTCACATCGATCAGCTGGATTTTATGCATGATGATGATGAACAGGCACTGTTTATCCACCGGGTTGACTCAAAGGACATTGTTTATCAACCTAGACGCAGACGAGCCAAGCTTATCGCCAATAAATATTTGATGGGTGACGTGCTAGGAGAAGGTTCATATGGAAAAGTAAAGGAAGTGCTGGACACTGAGACATTATTTCGCAGAGCTGTGAAGATTCTGAAGCGAAGGAAGCTGAGGAAAATACCAAACGGTGAACAAAACGTTCAGAGGTGAGTTTCCACCCTAGATCTAGAATCTAGATCCACACTATCAACAGATCTATATTTTTCACCACTTTGTAATTTAAGATATTTACTGGTTACATATCATTACTTTTCATGCAGGACTTCATAATTCAACTTTTGTTGTGATTGTATGTCGTTCAGGCAGCTTTTATGTTTCCCATGGCCCACCTTCTGTCAAAACAGCATTGATCATTATCTCATAGTCATAGCTAGGGCAAGAATTCACAATTACATAATAACTTAACTCATCTTTTTTTGATAGAGTCAGAGTGCCAATTTATTTGGCTCTTGCTGTTCAGGATATTCACATTTCATCTATAAATTATAATCTTTCCATTAGCATGATCTCTGAGTGTAATTTATTACAATATTTTTCCTACAATTGACTGGAGGTCAAAAGGTGCATAATCACATGCTCACATCTTCAAACACTTCCAACTATTTTATTTTAAAATATTATGTGAAGGAATTTGCTTGAATAGACATAAGAAACAAGGGCGGATCAGCAGGTTCACGCGGGAGGTTGCACTTTTTTTTTTTTTTTTTTTTTTTTTTGGGGGGGGGGGGGGGGGGGGGGGGGTTAGAGAGAAGTTTTTGTATCTTACCTCAGATTCATAGCAAAGAACAGTTATTCTTTCAAAACAACAGTTTATGGGCAAAACGCCCTGACATACATGTGTTACACTTTCTTTTGTTGTTGAGTTGCTACCTACCTAATTGTACTTAGATCAAGTTGTTGCTATAACTGCTGTAAATATACATTTTAGGAATAAACAGGATTAGAATAATATTAACAAGAATAAACGACAAATAAAATAACTTATAAATATCTTTATCTCTATCCCTATCATCATTATCAAACAAAATATACATACCACTTCAGTGTGAGGTAGGTCACAAAATGGTTCAGCACAATATAAAATGTCTTTTCACAAAATAGAAATACTCCTAAAAACTGGTAACTAACACTAATGCTGTGCAACAACGCTTAGCTAGGCTGTTGCTTCTTTGACGTCTATCTAAATAAAGAGTGACACAATATAAAATGAACTCTTCTACATAGAGCTGGAATGAGAGGAGTGTAATTAAACGAAATAAGCAGAGTAGATGTATTCTCGCCCAATTTCCGGTCTTGTCATCATGCGCTAATCATTGACACTGTGCTTGTTTAGTCTACAGGCTGGACAGTCCCCGCTTCTATCAACAATGAGCCCAGCGCACAAGGAAATAAATGTTTTACATTGAAAATAAACCTCTTACATAAACGCAAAATGCAAGCGGCATATGACGTTTTAGCGGATGTTACACGTCATAATTGGCCGGCGTTCTTTGAAGTTGAGCTGTTACATGTCTAACATGTGTAGGCCGATTGGTGAGTGTGAGTAAACGAAAGAAGAAAGGAGGGAGGGGGTGGGGGTAACAGGAGATTGAGGCGTGAAGAGGGCAGGGATTGATATGGGAAAGAAAATAGGAGAGAATGCATTATTATTATTATTATTATTATTATTATTATTATTATTATTATTATTTATCATTCTTATATAGCGCTTTTCCAGCATCTTTGAGGTAAATGACGATTATTATTATTATTATTTATTATTATTATTATTGTATCACTTTGGTGGAAAGACTTTGAATAAATTATTATTGTATCACTTTGGTGGAAAGACTTTAAATACATTAAACAACTTCTTCTTCTTCTTCTTCTTCTTCTTCTTCTTCTTCTTCTTCTTATTATTATTATTATTATTATTATTATTATTATTATTATTATTATTATTATTATTATTATTATTATTATTATTACTGTCCTTTATTATTATTATTATTATTATTATTATTATTATTATTATTATTATTATTATTATTATTATTATTATTGTCCTCTATTCTTCTTCTTCTTCTTCTTCTTCTTTTTATTATTATTAATATTATTAATATTATTATTATTATTATTATTATTATTATCATTATGCTGCTGTTGCTGCTGCTGCTGATGATGATGATGATTAGCATGATTATTAGCATGATGATTATTATGAATATTATGGATATTCTGAATATTATTCTTCTTCTTTTTCTCCTTCCTCTTCTTTCTTCTTCTTCTTTTCCTTCTTCTTCTTCTTCTTTTTTTTTTTTTGGGTCGTCCGTGGGGGGGTGCACGTGCACCCGGTGCACCCCCCCCCAGATCCGCCCCTGAGAAACATAGCTTTAGCAGATAATACAGTGTTGGATTTGGTAAAAGCAACATCCAAGTTGAAGATTTGGGATTTTAATCCCGTCAGAGCTTTACTGAGCATGTGCAAAACGATGGAGAGACAACATGGTTCATAATGATCGCTTCTGTCTTAAAACAGGGGCTATCCATTTGTTTACTTCTGTTTGTTTGGATAGTAAAGGGATCATTTTAACAGGATATTTGCTTTAAATAGGATTTTTTAAATATACAAATTAAGAAACTACCCTTTAAAAAGTCGTGTTATTTGTGACACTTTCGTGTCACACAGCCTTTCATACTTGAAGTAATAAAAAAATGGTTTAAATACAAGTTGGATCGAACAGAAAGCAATGTTTTCATTTTGTTAGGCATAGAATACTATTCTAAACAAAAAAGCTGTTTGTAGGCATAAGTACACTATAAAATACAGTACTTTTTAGCTTCGGTGTCACATTTGTCACAAATGACATATGTATTGTTATTATAATAATAAAAGGCAGTTTATTTTTAAATCCTGAATTTCTAGTAACTGAAAGTTGAATTGCACATGGTCAAACAGCCCATTTCCTTTGGTTCAATGGCAGGAAGGAGAGAAGGTAAGTCTTTTTTGTGGTGTCACACTTATATTTTAGTCACAAATGAAACATTGACGTCACAAATGACATTATAAAATATGTATTATTATAAATAAATCACAGATTACATGAAATAAGTTAGATTTTAGGGTGTTTGAGTGTAGACACAACAAGCATGTCTCAACAGGAAGCTACATTAGCAGCCTAGGATTATTTTCTGATGTACTGCTATTTTGTGACACAATTTTGTTTCGTGTAACATATCACAAATGACACAAAATGTTTTAGTTTGTACAAGTTATGGTGTTCAGATTATTAATATGCTTGCTCAGTTTCATGAATTTTTAAGTTAAAACATTTGCATTGAATAACTTTTTTCATTCTAAGTACTTAGCTGTGTGTGTCATATGTTACAGAAATACATGTGACGACAAATTGTATTCTTACCAATGAAATAACATTTTCTATTTGTCTTTTTGTTTATTTTTTTTCTTTTTTAGGTCTTAGGAGGGCCTCTGTGGCCAGCTTTGCAAATACCTCTCCCAAACACAAATAATCTGAGGTGTTTATGAAAATCAAGAGCGACTCAAAGTTGATCCTGACAGATGGGAGGCCTTTTAGGAGAAACAGAAAGGAGTGTTTAAATGATGGTATTGCAATCGATCTGAGCAAAAGACACAGAATGGGTCAACCCGCAAAACCAAAAATATCTACCACAAGAATGTTGTAAGGCTTTTTTCAAGAAAGCACTGGAAGAGCTACAAAAGGCTACCTCTTACAGTCAGCCGCAGATGATCAGTAGGCATTTGAATAAAGAATTGACCAAATGGCCACTGTTACAATGTTCTGTGAACAAGGAAGTCTCAGCAGACATGATGATAATGAACCAGCACCTGTAACTCATTGCTTGGAGCAGTCTGTGCCTTTGGCAGGGTCTCCCAAACCCAGGTAAAATATAGTATTCTATTCTATATTATCATTACTTCCTTCCAGAGTTAGTTTTCTTTTACATTAATGTACCTTGTGCAATGGCACTTAAAAAAAAAACAACTTTAAAGTATGTATTGATACAAACCAACTGGCCAGGAACATTACACTTTGTTTGCCTTTGTTTCAGGATATAATATGGAAGTTCGGTACAAAAACAGTATAACTTATAAGAGAGAGAAAGGCCAGAAATTTTATTATGGCCATGTATGTGAATATTTACATAATTCGTTTGTACTGCATTTGGAAAATAGTTTAATATCTGATTCTGTACTTTTAATATTTGTGTTACGAAAATACTTAAATTACATCCATAAAATTACTCTTTCCACAGTTTTCTTTCCAGAATTTTTTTTAAAGGAAATTGTAACAATCGGATCCCAACTTAATACTCGAAGTATTTTAGTCTTGATTACATAATGTTAAAATGTGCTGTATGGGACTGTTGCAGGTTGCTTTTGATCAGACAACAAGACTGGCCACTGAAGTTTCTCCGGTCATGGGGACAATATTTCACTTTTCTCGAAAAAGATTACCTTGACCATGGTGTGGGGATAGATGGTTTAAACATAAATGTATTCAACAAACCAGATAATAAAAGGTTAAACCAACTATGGTGCACAAAAGCCCAAGGCTTAAATGAGTGCTACCCAAATAATAAATAATTTATCAAAAATATCACTGGCGGACAACAGGAAACAACAACACATTGATATAAATACAAGGAAAAAATAAAAAAATAAATAAAAATAAAAGTAGATGAACTTGTTTTCCTTGATCCCACTATGGATTCACGTTTCCATTTTTATTTTGGAATTGCATGACATTTTTAAACTGATGCATTTTCATGATTAGTCATTTGTGACGTGTGACGGCATCTTACTTTGGCATATGTCGCAAATGACACAGTTAATATTTTTATTAACAAGTTTGCTGGTGTTTTAATATGTTTGAGTTTAAGGATTTGTTTACAGAATTTCACAAGGAGTGCATGTGGTATATTTTCATACAATAAGGTATTTCTTGTGTTATTTGTGACGTGTGACTGCAAAATCTGTCGCGTCACTCCCACAGTTGTCACAAATGACAGTAGAACTACCATTTCTGGCTTCAGTATTATTGTGCTGGTTTTCTTCACATATGTTGTCAAACTTACTTTTTATAAGTTATGAATAAATAATAGTATCACTTCAAATGCGTGTCTTGTTTTGTCAGAATAGAATTGTCTCCTACATAGTGAATGTCATTTGTGACTGTGACGACAAACAGAACCATTTTTCTTATTAAACTAGTTGGAAATTGTGATTTTTTTCTCCATCCCTGTCAGTAGAATCACTAACATAGTTTGTTCATACTATCATATGCTGTCTGGTCCCAGCTGGATTATCACAATTATACACAGTTTGGTGTCACATGTCACAAATGACATTCTGCAATCAGTCTCATTCAAAACTCAATTACTCAAGAACTAAGCAATCGAGAGCAAATTCCTTTACCACACCGTATACTGTAATGCTTTTCCAGTATAAAAATGATCATCTTGCACATTTAATATCATTTTTATTTTTGAGGTCTGTGACTGTCACCTTTTGATCTCTAGTCAATTACAAATCAGCGAATCACTACACTATTTACACACTGAGTAACTGCGACTGGCCGATAGTTCACTTACTCATCCGGGTGATGTAAAGTAGTGGGACCCCTTTCTTTTCTGTTCTCGACAGGGAAAGCGATTACATAATACTTCAAGAAAATCTGCAATTTTATTTAACCAGGGACAGAGATGGTAGAGAGGTGCCGTACATTTATGATTTCAGGAGTACTACTTGATTTTGCTTCAAATTTCTGCATCACTATTTTTGGTTTCATTATCAGTTTGTTTATAAAGGAAAAACAAACATGTCACGGCTTGAGTGAAGTTATGTACTCTTATTAGCATTTAGCAGCGCTTTCTGCTTGTTGTTTTTACTAGTGTTGTGCTTTTCCAGCATTGTTGAATAGGTCAATATTAACCAGTTATGACCATTTTCCTTTTTTTCACTTTAGATTTTGGATAGGGGATCCTTGTAGTTGTAAGTTGTATTTTGAAAAAATGCCCATTCCCTCTCCACCTGTACCCGCTTGCATTTTGAATTGAAGTCTCGGTTGTGAAGTCTGACAACTGTCCATATAATTTTACTCTGTACTACTTTCTGTGTACTTGTATAAATCTTCTACTTTAGATAAGTAATTAAGTTTTCTTTAACTGCTTGTCTTCTCTTAAGAAATCACTATGTAGTATGTCCACAATTATTTGGCCTATCAACTGTTCGATAGATACTAGGTTACTCATTGGCAATTGTAGTTCAAGTTATAACTGTTAACTGTTGACGTCGTGGATACAGTCCGATACTTTTGGGCAGCATAACTAATTTTATTCAAAGCAAACTGTCACTTAACAACATTCACCACTCCATTCGTGTAATGAACTTGAACTAGTTGAAGTTATGTACTCCACCACTAAAATTTTTATATTTAAAACCAATTAACACCATGGACATGGTTGATTCAAGTTTTTCAGAGTGTCTAGCCTTGTTAGAATTTGTTAATCCGACAAGTCAGATACTGTTTTTCATAAACGATTTAGTTTTTATCCACACAAAAATGTTATGTCACGGCATGAAGTTATGACCTCTTGAATCCTTCACAAGCATTGTATGCTTTCTAATGATTTTTTAAAGATATTTTTATCCCACGACAAATGAACGTATGATTGTATCTAACTCACTATATATATTGCTTCATTTCTGTTTAAATTATGTTTGTTATGGCTATGTAAGTATGTTCACGTATTGTTTTTATATTTAGATGCTTGACTAGTCTAGAAGTTAACGGCAAAATACTCATGTCCATGTAAGACACATTTTACTCTACACTACTTTCATAAATTATGTATACTTGTTTATCAATGCAATTTCTACTGTCTTTAGATCACCCTTTTTTTTACTGTTTGTCTTCTCTTAGATTCACTGTGTGAGGTTATGTCCACAATTATTTGGCCTATAAACCATTCTATAGACGACATGTTGGTCATTGGCAATTGTAGTTCATGTTGTGTCAACTGTTGATGTCGTGGATAGTTTTGGGTATCATAACTAATTTTATTCAATGCAAACTATCACTTAACAACATTCAGTGATTCACCACTCGGCACTCCATTCATCATTTATGTAATGAAGAACTTTATGTACTCCACCACTAAAATGTTTTTATTTAAAACCGGTTAACACCGTGGTTGATTCACATAAAATGATAATTTGTCAGAATGTCTAGCCTTGTTAGCTTTGTTAATCCAACAAGCCAGCAATTGTTTTTTATAAACGATTTTTTTGTCCACACAAAAATGTTATGTCACGGCGTAAAGTTATGACCTGTTGAGTCCTTGACAAGCATTTCATGCTTTCTAACGTTGTTGTTTTGATCTTTTTGTGTTTACCCGAAGACAAATGAACTAAAATGAGATAGCATCAAACTGTACTGTTTCATTTCTGCATAAATTATGTTTTTATGGCAGTGTTTACATTTTTTTTAATAGATCTTGTTTGGCTAGTCTTGAAGTTAAAGTTCTGCATAATATTCATGTACCTGTAACTAAGTGTAAGACTATCGTGATGTTTTCATGTTAAAAATTTCCCTCAGGATCTGTAAAAGTAGTTTGTTGCATTTCAGGTTAAATATTTGATGACTTGACACAACACTGTTAGTGTTAAAGCATGAAATTGATATATACAAATATTATTTTTGTAATCATTGTTGTTGCCAAAATAATTTTTGAAATTTTTGCTGTGAATGATATGTGAGTAAAACCTCCGTTTTGAGACCCTCTCTTAAACGACTTCCTCCAACATACGACCGGAAAAAAATTCACCGAGTACAAGTAACTACCTCTAAAACGCGACTTGCGATTTTCAAATAATTAAATTTTACGACCTAGCATCTGAAAAATTCAGATTCCAAAGCAATACTATATTTGTGCGCCTGAAGAAAACAGTTTCGTTTACAACTTTTAACAGCAGACGATGCATTAAAACAGCTTGAAATAGTCTAAGGAGCTGACCAGATTTGCCCTGAGCAGTGGCCTGTCAGATCTTGCCGACATCATGTCTGGTGTTCAAAGTGACATGTATACTAAGAGAACATGCACGGGTGAGGGGATCATGCAAACAAACAGAAATAACAGCTTTCTTTAAAAAAACCCAAAAAACTATTCAATGATTGATTCATTGAATAAAAATAATGACAACAATTATATACATGTATTATTTTATTAATGGGGTTATCTTATAAATAGTTATAACTCCAAACATGTGCTCAGCACTGTATACACTTTAAGTTTTAAACAACTATCATACCAACATTGATTTTTTATTTTGTTAATATTAAATAATGAGGAACAGGAAGATATTGTATTGGTTGTGAGACAGAATTTAATCTATATTTCTGAAAGATGGTAGATGTTCCCTATACTTAATGGTATGTGTACTTTGTGTACACGATGTATTTATTTTACTTAATTAATTTTCTAAATGTATTTTTCGAAAATGTCCTACCTCCTTTTTAAGACCCCTCCAATTTAAGACCTCGTTTTAATGGCAATTTAAAGGTAATAAAACTGAGGTTTCACTGTACTTTGATAGAAATATAGAATGATTCAAGGTTATTGTTCTTTTTGTGGTACTTTCAGAGAGATTCACCAAGTAAAAAAAAAACTCAAAAGAGGCTGAGCACTCTTTAAGATTGCTGTTTTTAATATATTTGGTTTGATAGAATATTACTTTCTTTAGAATGATTGAAAATTACTGTTTGGTACATTGCAGAGAGATTCAACTTCTAAAGAGGCTGCACCATAAGCACATAATCCAGCTAATAGAAGTTGTGTATAATGATGAAAAACAGAAGATGTAAGTATTAATTTTTATGTAATTTTGTGAGTGTGTCTTTTATATTTAACTTTTTCTTAAAATAAAAGTAACATTTATGAGTTTCTTGTTCTATCAGTAAAGTTGATAATGTGCCTGTTATAATAATTTTAGTATTCATGATTAATTCAATAATTAATGTTTACATTTTTTATGTTTTTATTTTGTTTCCCTTGTAGTTGTAGTTGTAAAAAAAAAATAATAATAATAAAAAAAAGTAACAAAGTAAGTTTACAGCATGCCAACACATATTTTCCTCACTCATCTCAACATCCCATTCCCCACCCCACCCTCTCATCCCTCACCACCACCCTTTTTTTCATAGCTGATAAATTTGTCAAGTTTTTTTCCAAATTGTACTCTGTCTTTCATTTACAAAAAAGTTGAGTTTATTTTATGTGAATGTAAATTGTAACTGGTTAGTAAAGTTCTGTGTGAGAATTTAGTCCGACTTCTTGCATGGGTTCGCCACTGTTGTGCCTTGGCATCATCAGTGTACAAACATCCACAAGATTAGCTGTACATACTGCAAAGCTTCTAGTTATAGTCAGGCCAAAACATGGACTAACAACTTTGAGGCTAACTTCATACTTTGCTTTCATGTGACAATTATATAAATGTGCATGGTGGACATTTACAGTTTATTGTAAAGTTCTAGTAAGCAAGGCTCTCTCCAAAAGACTAATGCTAGCTTATTGTCCAAGGGAAGCAACTTCCTAAACATTACTGCTGACTTCCGATGACTTGGGTGGGCTGCTTCAATTCAAGGTTGTGTCGCAGTTTATCTTCCTTTTAAATCGAATGTGCTTGCAGTGTACACTTCCTCTGTGCAACCATGTCGCTGCTCACCAAATTGGGGACTCTCCAAATTTGGAAAAGGACTAATACATATAAATATAACTGAGACTGAGAGTCCCATGGACTATTATATAATTTTTTGGAAGAGAACACTGTCAGTTCTCAACATTAACAGAACTTTGTATTTGGGCAGGTATATGATCATGGAATATTGCGTGAGTGAGTTGCAAGAAATGTTGGAGAGTGCGCCAGAAAAGAAATTTCCAGTTTGGCAGGCCCATTTGTGAGTATTGTTCAACTTTTGGTTGAGTTTTTGTATTGAAATAAATTGGCTTGTATTGATTGGCCTGTGGTACAGTGTTTAAAGAGGTTTAGTTTATTGAAATAAATTTGCTTGTATTGATTGGCCTGTGGTACAGTGGCTAGAGAGGTTTAGTTTATTGAAATTACATTACATTACATTATTATTGCTTTAGGTCCAGCGGACTCTTCCGAGCCAAATCAGGACCGGACAACCCCCGATCCGCATAAAAGATCTGCTGAAACAACCCTAGTGGTAAAACCGAAAGCTCTCCACCAGCCAGTCACTTTACAATAAAGACATCCCACGCAGGGGACGGCTGAGGCTTCACCCCAACTTATCGAACCCCCGTTTACAAAAACAAAATAGAATACAAACATCATTATAAATTATCAACAAAACACATACATATAAAATGCCTACATTGCTAAATAATAACATCATAGGAAGCCCTAGTGACCACCTGGCAGAAAGCGTCCAATATTCCCAAGCTGATCCAACAGACCTCATACACAAACAAGGAGTCTTGTCCCGGAAGAGTTTTCAAGAAAAAAGGTAGGAGACTGGTCTAGCGAAGAAGACGATAGTATAGCAGATTGATAGAAAAGAGCAGGAATGAGAAAGAGCAAATGAGAAAGACAGCGACAGTGGGAATTTAAAACACTAAATTTCCAGAAAGTGGGGATACTATTTATACTGAAACCCTCGGCACACCAACTGGGGTGTTTATTGAAATAAATTGGCTTGTATTGATTGGCCTGTGGTTCAGTGGTTGGAGAGGTTTAGTTTCCAATGCAGAAGGTTGTAAGTTCAGTCTCCACTGGGGATAAAAGTCTTTATTACTGCACCTTAAGATTGTGTCTGCAACAGTGCACAGTACATGTAGGCATTAGATTGTATTTGGATTAGATAAGAAACTTTTCAGGTGATCGATGGGTCTCTTCTGGTTCTCCAGATATCTCCCTTCTATAATAAATGTAATGGCATTGAGTGCATTCTAAATTTCTATAATAATGATCTGATATAATCTACAACTACAGACAATGCACTGTTGAGTTACATATGAAATTGTACTAAAAATAATTGGTGGAGCCCTGTTGTATGAGATGTTGTAACGAGAGTAGTATCCTGCTGTGGCAGCCATTTTGGAGAAATATGAGTTTCGCAATTTTTTGTAGCATAGCATAGCGCAGCATAGTTTGGTGTGTATATATTAAGCTCAAAAGCCTTTGGCCTTCAAGATAAGAGACCTTGTTTGACTTAATAATGACTTATAATTTAATGACTCGTTATTAGGCATCATCAGTGTATACTACAAATTGCTCATATTAAACTCCTACGTGTGTTAATAGAAAATATAGACTACTGAAAGCACATTCTCAAATTCATACATTTAACACTATATTTGATGCTTAAGTTAAACAAGCATCAGATTTAGAGAATCAAAACATGCAAAAAAAATAAAATAAAAGAGGGTTAATTATTTTTTGACTCCTTCAATTAATTCAGGGCTTCTAACCGGTTTGTGTCTCCAGCAGCTCAACGGATGATTTCGAACATCTAGCAGGCCTGGGAATGGTACGCTTTTCGGCGTAATTACGCCGAAGTCACATTGCATTTACGCTGAAAGTGACCTTCTTACGCCGAAACCGAACTCTGACTAGTTTTGCGCATGCAATACATTTTGTCCGTTTTCCGTTCATACAAATTTTTTTTTTTAAATTAACACTTTAAAGGCACTAGGAGAGGCCAGATTTGTGTTTCAGAATGCAGGAAATGTGTTTTAAAGGCACTAGGAGAGGCCAGATTTGTGTTTCAGAATGCAGCAAATGTGTTTTAAAGGCACTAGGAGAGGCCAGATTTGTGTTTCAGAATGCAGGAAATGTGTTGGCGGCCGGGGCTCCGCCCCGGACCACGCTTGGGGGAGCTTACGGCGCTCCCCCAGACCCCCTAGACCGCAAGGTGCTTCGGCCCTTCGGGCCTCGCCTCTGTAACTAACTATCTAGTGCCGCGCGTCCCGATATACGGTACGCCCAAACCACTTTTTCTCATTCCCAGGCCTGATCTAGTGACATTTGTATTCGGCTGTTCAGGTATTTTTGTCAGCTTATTGATGGACTGGAGTACCTGCACAGCAAGGGCATCGTGCATAAAGACATCAAGCCTGGAAACTTATTAATCACGCAGGACCAGATTCTCAAAATCACAGATCTGGGAGTGGCTGAGGTAAATCTTGAATTGATTTTTGCTGGAGTTTTTTGTCTTGTAGTCAAAGTTTGAATGTTAAAAAAAGACCATTTTAATGTTTCACCATTTTTCAGTCTTCGCAGTTCACAAGATGGAAAAAGGAATCAAAAGTGTATGTTTGCTAAATACTAAACTAAATCAAGATTCAGTAACAATTCAAACTGAATAATATGATATTAACGGTATTACAGTTATTAATGTTGGCCTTATCAGTTGTACATTATGTCACATATTTGTGTAATGTGTTCTTTGGATCTTTTTCCAACTTAGTGCAGTAGTTTGATAAGGACTTGGGTATATTTTGTTACGTTCTTTGAGGAACAACTAATATTCAAGATGTATTTAAAGCTGTTTTGCTCCACAGCAACTGGACATGTTTGCTGAAGATGACACATGCCGCACAAGTCAAGGGTCACCAGCATTCCAGCCGCCAGAAATCGCCAATGGCCATGACACCTTCCCAGGGTTCAAAGTTGATGTCTGGTCATCTGGAGTCACTTTGTAAGTTCAGTGTCATTTGCTTCAGGAGTTGAAATAATAGGGTTTCCTTCAATTTGGGATTCACTCAGATTTGTTGACAACATTTTGGAGAAATATATGTTCGATTGGAAATACAACTGCTGTAAATCCTTAACTCTTCTAGTGTCGTCTGCGGTCAGACCCGCCGAGCGCTAAAATACTCCATGTAACTTCGCTGGCAGGTCAACCCGCCTCGCTACAGACACTTTTTACAGCTATTTTACAGTTAATTTTAGTGCATTACCTCATATCCTTTTAGATGCCAGAAATGCTCAGTTGGTCATAGGAAGCCGGGCTACCTATCACATGCTTTGTTTACTCTTTTTAGCAAGGAAATTTTTATTTTTTCACGATGAGTGATGGCACGGATTTTTGGGGAGAGTTGCTAGATAATGGCCCCAGTGATGGCAAAGCTTTTGAAGGGTTTACTGTCGAAGAAAGGTCAAATCTAAGTTAAGAAGGATTTTAAAAAAGATCGCGAAATGCATCAGGCTGTCAGACTTATATTTATAAAATGAAGTTGAACTAACTGCATGAATATTAAAGGTGCAATGTTTTCTGTCTGTTTGTTTTGTCTGTTCTAACTGAAGGCGTGTTTTGTCAGTGTGTTTGTATGTCTTCATGCTTGGTTATATTTATCAATTTTTCAGTAATTTTCTTTATTCTGATCTTGTTCTTGGTATTAATATTATGCTTAAATTAAACACATTTATACCATCAACATTAACTGCAACAGCCACAACATCACCATTTACCACCAAAGTAAACTGGACACTTTAGTTCAAACTTTCCATATCTTATTCAAGTCTAAACAAGCATACAAAATTTAATGAAGTTCCATCAACATTTGTATTTTTTATTATTTTTTTAAAGTCAGCTGGTGCATACATTGGTTGTTTTCAAACAAATTATTTGGTATAGAATAGTATATGATTACCAAATTACTTAGTGGTAGGAGAGTTCATAAATATGTATGAACCAGGTCATTGTTCTTTCCAGCTGCCGATATTTGCTAGGATTATCAGTCCATTAAAAAGGTATCCCCCTAACTTTTCGGTTGTGATGGTTTCAAGAAAATTAACTCTTTCCCTGCCAGGCATGTTTCCACGTTTGTGCCAGACATTTCTCTGGCACCGGAAAGAAAGTTCAGTACCTTAGGCATTTAAGCTACTATTCTTTCAATAATAGTTGTTAAATAGACATATTTCATATCAAATTAAAGGTAAAAGAGTGAAGAATAAGAAAAAAAACCACAAAAATGTTCATTTGATTATGTTATTGAAATATGTGTTTTGAAAGCATGTTGATCTTTTTGAAATGATAAAATAAAATAAAAATATTTCTACATACCACAGTGATAAAACAAATCTGGAGGAATAATTCCAATCACTGAATCAGCTTCACACACCAGAAAGAAAATTTATTTAGGATCAAAATACACTTTACAGTTTGAAATTATATTGATTATTAGCACAGAATTTGACACACTGTCGATTGTGCCCATCACTATGCTTAGTAAAATGCACAATAAACACTCTAAAAACGAATCAATTTGAAGAAAAAACGCGCCTGTCGATCGGGAACGAAAGTAGAAAGAGTTATCTCTCTTTAGTTAAAATAAAACTTGGATTGGACTGCGCCAAAAACCGGAACGAAACGGAATACTGAAATCGACGATGTATCGTCGATTGGCACAAACATGGCGGCTCAGATCGACGATATATCGTCGATTGGCAGGGAAAGAGTTAAGAGTCAAAAGAGTAAATAGACAGACTGAATCAGCATTGGCTGCCTAAGCTAGAGTTGACTGAAGCCTAGGCCTACATTGTGAACAAAGCAGAGATGAATCCATGAAATGAAACTGGCCTACTTTTCACTGGTGAAGTTTGGTTGAAGGAACCTGTCTTGCATCACGTTCTGGTGTTCATTTTTCTTTATTATGTGTGTGAGTGGGCAAGTAGATGCACGAGCATGCCTGCGTTTATATTTGTGTGAATGCTGAATATATGTAAAGTAAATTTTCTGATTTGGGGACTATTTTTGGTTGGGAATTCGGATGACATTACTGGAAAGCAGTGTGTAAAGTGGTCGTTCATACGATCTTTCTCCTCTAGTCTAATTTCAACCTTTTTTTTTCCAATTGAAGAAATTAATACACAAATCTTATTCACATCTTAGATGTGGAATATGAAAAATTGTCTCATCTTGATTGGATAATATTGCACTCATGAGCTCGTGAAAATTGTCTGATCTCAATGTGACAATTTTCCATATTCCACGCCAGGATGCGAATAACGTATAATGTCTTAATACTTTCCAGTTTCATGATGTTGTATTTGCCTTTCAGATACAACATGACAACCAGTCTGTATCCTTTTGAAGGGGACAACATATACAAGCTGTTTGAGAACATTGGCAAAGGACATTTCACGATACCAGATGGTGTGGAAAGCATCATGGCAGATTTGATTAGGGGTATGTATTACCTTTAGGATTTATCGTATTGCTTTTTTAATTAGCGTTTTTGTTTATGTAACTTATCTGTTAATGAGGAAATTTAATGTGATTCTAAACACTAATTATGCCTTGCTTAGAAAAGAGCTTGTTGATCTGTCTTTTCTTCTGTTTATTTTTAATAATTATTTCAAAGTTAATCTTAAATTAATACACTAGTTATGTCTGTCATTAAAAGTAGATTGTTGATTAAAAAAAATGTTTGTAAACTATTTTTTAAAATTAGTATTAGTTAGATCTCTTCAAGTAAACCTTGGGAATGGCACTGATGGTTTTTTATTTTGTGTGTGTGTGTGTGTATGTGTGTGTTTTTAACGGAGAAACTGGCTTTGCTTGCATATCCTTTTAGTTCTGTTAAGCTGGAATAAATCACATTAAACTTATTCAGAAGCAGTTTTCATGACGTTTTGCTGTTTTACACAAGTGTAAATACACGTTTGTGATGATGTATTGTTTCAGGTATGCTTAGATTTGATGCAAAAGAAAGGTTCACACTTCTTCAAATTAGGCAGCATGAGTAAGTACACATTTTTCTTTATTAACAAACCAAAATGTAATAACGAAGCATTTTTTTTAGAAAATGATAAAAATGCGGGTATTCAGATAGTTTGAAAAGGCATGCTTTTTTAACTGTTGTAAATGTCCTATTTTGGGATAGTTAACACACACACACACACACACCCTCCCACCCTCTCACCCTGAATGAACTTTAAAGTTTTAATGTCTACACTCACCATTGGTGATATTGAAGATGGGGTTACAAATCTCAGGGAAGAGTGATAGGGACTCCGTCAACACTGAACTTACTGTTAGGATTGACAATGGAAAATGGCCATGTTTATCTTGCCCACCTCGGGATTTGAAGCTGGCTCCTCAGCGAGCCCGACGAATGCTCTACCACAGAGTTGGATATTTAGCTACACCCGACGCTTCGATAATACGAACTCCTAGATGTACAACTCCAATGGTCTTCTGAGACTAAACGATGACCTACTGTTTGTTTAGCATAATCTGTACAACCAGAGTTTATGGTTAATCTGTTTTGTGTGGACACAAATTGGGGTGACTGAAAACTATTTATTTACATTATTGAGGGAGAGAGAGACTTAGTTCTATAGAAACATCATATTATGTCTGTCTCAGCTATTCTAAATCAAATAATGATCCAGAAACGTTTCTTCTTCTTTTATTTTATTTGAATTTTTGTAACTCTTTTACCATTAATAGTACTTAACAGAGTGATTTCCAGCACCAGATAATTCATTTCACATACTGACCATGACTCAACATGTGCAACAATTCTGTCGTTGTTTAGTAACCGCTTTCATAACGGAAGTTATAATAGAACAAAATGGCCCCACTCCATCCTGCCATGCCAAGCATGCGCACTGGCCGCTTAAAGCTCACAGCCAGCCCTGATAGATCAGATCTTTTCTGGCGTCTGCTTGGTTCAGAGGTGATCTCTGCCCTCTGCACTTGTGCTTTTCAGACTTTGTCTTGACTTAGCTCATATTTGGTGTGATTAGTTGTGCTTGTGTTAGCTTCTTCTGACCTTGCCTGAGGTAAGCTACAGTTTGGAATTCTCAAGGGACGGTGCAGCTGGCTGCATACCTTCTATTGCCGACTTGAGAATATCCAGCACCGCGGCGGTTCGCTGCATGCCTTCCGTTGCTGGTCCAGGGATACCCACAACTGGGGCAGTTGACATATCCGGTACAGTTGGCTCGAAACCTTCCATTTCCGGTTTGGGATCTTTGAGGGCCAGTACAGGTTGGCAGGCTTTTCCTATGTGAACCCGCTGCTGGTCCGGTGTGATGTGATACTAGAAGCAGCTCCTCATATTCCCCGGCTTTTGGCTTCTTCCCTTCAGGCAGGACCGATTGCGGAGGGTTCCCTCTTCTGCACTTACGTGCAAACTGCGGTACAAGAGGAGTCTGAAAGAGCAAAATGTGATACGTTCACTTTTCTGGCTCAAGACTCTTATTGCAGGTCTGTTCAAGCTTCGTGCTCTCGCGGCAAGCGAGGAGGTTATCGGGCCGCAGCATCAGTGCCAGCGTCTCAGCGGCAGGCTTCTCGCAGCCGTTCCTATTGTGGCAAGAGAGACTACGGCACCCTTTCTACTCGAGGTCGGGGTAAGGGACGGCCTTGGGCTCTCATGAAGGTTTCCCCCAATGGCTTGTTCTGACTCGAAGGAGGTCTCGCATCAAGATTTCTTGCTTGGTGGATCTGCCTGCCGCGAGCAGCTGGGTGCAAGAGGTAGTGCGGTCGTGATTCAAGCTGCAGTGGGGTCCCGCAAAACCTCAGTTGACTCGTTCCCCTCCACTCTTCGAGAGAGCCTTTCTTGATGTGGAGGTCGCCTTTCTACTGGCCAAGCAGGCCATAGAACACAGTTGTTCGAGACCGAGCTCTGAGTTGAGAAGATTTATTACTTTTGACCCAGCAGGCAAGCCCAATAGTGTGGCAGCCCTCATCCAGGCGACTACAGCTAAACACTAATACCCTGTGGTTTACTGATAGCAGGCAGAGTGAGTTTAGGCTGGGCTGGATTTTCTCCCATCCCACTCTGCCAGAAAAGTAGTGTAGGCAAGTGTGAAAACATGTTGACCTAAAACTACAAGATTTTTACAGAAAACATAAGCATAAGCTGCATTAAAAAATGAGACCAACAAATGTACTTGTGTGTATATTTCAAAATATGTCTTTTTCTTTCTTTCAATTTAGGATATTTGCGCTTTTTCCCAAAACAGTCTCTTAATCTAGTGAGTTCAACAAGCAAGGCCGAGTATGCATACTTTCTGTTATTGTTAGAAATAATTAATAATCTAAAGCAATATTTAGATAAATATATGTAAATAAATATGTACAAACAGAAAATAATATTAAATAAATACAAATACATGTGCATGTAAATGTATACAATAATTATTAAAATATACAATCATCTATGTAAACAAACAGAATAATATGCAAGCAGGAAAGCAAGGGGAGGGGGGGGGGTGGAGAGCAGAGAGAGAGAAAGTTGTGCAATTTAAAATGAAACTAAAACAATACTCAAACAAAGATACAAAAACAGTGTTGGCTGCATGTGGATGCATGAAATAAATGATCCTACCAGAACTTATGTGTTTGCCAAACTTGTAAAGTATCCATTTACTAGTGCACATGAGAAATCCTCCAGCAGTACTGTCAATGATCAAGTATCTTAACTTTTGTAGAAGATATTTGAACAAGTATGATACAGTGCATTGAATTTGATGCTGTTTGCATAAGTTGTTTAGAGCTTCACACAGTCAACGGATCCTGGTACTGAAACCTTAAAAACGCCACACTTTTAAATCGCTAATAGCATCTTTCACAATTAAACAGTCATTTCGTTTCTTATATTTTTCAACGCACAAAAGTTATATCTTACCATGTTCACAACTTTCAAAGCACTTGAAATGCAAGTGATTACAGAAATTGAAGTCAAACTTCACCAAAAATGTGTTCTTTAATGGTAAGTCTTACCATTTACAGTAACGGAGAAACAGTATCACATAAAAGCTCACCACACCACATTATATAGCACTTTTCTTCTTAAATATCACAACAGTCAACAAAATATAACTTTTAGTCAGTGCTTCAAACACTATAGAAACCAAGTTTTAAAAAACAATGGTCAGAAATATGCAATTCTTCTGAATAAAATAGAAAAACATGAAAATATTCCAAGCACAACACCAGAAATGAGCAAGTTAACACTGACAAAGAGGAGCCTGCTAAAAGAAAAGGGAAGGAAAGGCTGGGGTCAGTGATAAGAGCAGGAGGCTGGGCAGTTCAGATTTCATGCTGGAAAAAAACTCGAGGATCGGAAACAGAGGGTACAGTTTCAGCCATGAGAAGAGGTCAGACTGGTCCACTCCCCGGGGTTTTACGGTCATCTTTTGTCGTACCGAAAGCTTCGTGAGGGTGGCATCCGATGCTGGATTTATCGCCGCTGAACAGCTTTCTAAGGCGTACCAAGTTCCGGATGGAGACTCCATTCTTCATTCGAGAATCCCTGTCGCTAAAGACTTGTTTCCTCACCTCTCTGGCCGGCTGTGCAGGCTTTCTCTGAGCTAAGGTCTGACATATCCTTGAGGCCGATGGCTCGGTGTCTTTGAGGTTCCTCCAGGAATTCCTGGCAAAGAATCAGACTCCTGGTGACCCATCCCCAGTGGTTTACATTCAGCCCCTCTTTAACATTTTGCCCCTGTATGGCCCGACTTAGTTAATTGTCCTGTCAGAGCATTGCGCGAGTATGTTAAGTGCACTAAAGCTTATCGCTCTCCTGCGAAGAGAAGATTATTTACCTCTCTCAACCCGAGCACCCGAGGGATATAGCCAAACCAGCGCTAGCCAGGTGGCTTACTAAGGTCATAGTTGGAGCATATAAGGACTATTCTGCTTATGAGGAAGCAAGAAAGGAGGGGGTAGTAAATGCCATTCACCTGTCTGCAGCCAGAGCACATGAAATTAGGGCTTGGGCTGCGTCTCTGGCATTACATTCAGTTCGAATGGAAGCTCTTTTGGAGGCCGCATTTTGGCGGTCTTCTAATGTGTTTATCGGTTACTATCTGATGGACACTAGTCGGACTCGCATTCATTTGGAGTGTCATCAGTGGCAACAGATGATGTCCAAGTCTTTTATTTAAGTGGGCGAGTGCTTCCCTCCTTCCTTTTCGTGCTGTTCTGGGCATGTTGAGTCATGGTCAGTATGTGAAATTAATATTTTAAATTTTATCTCTAAATTTATTATTAATAAGCATACGTACCATGACTCTATCCTAATTTCCCTCTCTCCATCCCCGCTGAAAGCCATTTAAGGTCTGATCTATCAGGGCTGGCTGTAAGCAGCCAGTGTTCATGCTTGGCACGTGATTAACTTGGATGGCAGGATGGAGGACAAGCCACTCTGTGGTTTTTTGTTTTATTATAACTTCCGTTATGAGGGCGGTTACTAAGCAACAACAGAATTGACAATTGTAGCACATGTTGATTCATGGTAAGTATGCTTATTAATAATAAATTTAGAGATAAAATTTTAATTTTTCCTAAATTTTAAAAATGCAGTACTTAACTAATGCAGATAACCACTTGGAATCAAAAGAAATCCACTTAACCCTTTGAACCCTGGATGCCCCACCAATTCTGAGCCCATCCCCTGGGCTCCCCGGAGAAAAATGGCATGTTTAGCATGCTTTTAGTAAAACAACGAAAACATAACCAAAGTGTTAGACAACCCAAAGTACTTCACATGTCATCTCTTCATCTTCATTATCATCCCACAATTGATCGATTACTTCCTGAGTTGTGTACAGTCGCTTAGCGACGCTTCCTTGATTTGTAGACCTTCGTTTCATGACTCAAAATTGAGAAAAAAACGTCACAAAAACACGCACTGTGCTCGCACTAGAGCGCAGACATTTTGCTTTACCTTATTCCCAATAACCCTCAATAACCCTATTCCAAACAGCAAGTACTAGAAAGAACAGTAAGCTGTGTACGGACCGCAAGATTAACGGTAAGGTTACGAGACCGATAAATATCGGGGCACAGCTGTTTAAGGGCTAGACCGATATATCGGTCTTTCGGGTTCAAGAGGTTAAAATCAAAACACGAATGTTGCATCCACATGGATAACACCAATGTTGAAAAAAAAAAAAAAATTCAGATATAAACAGACCTGTGCTCTCGGTCTATAAAATGTATTTTCTCTGGAATGTGACTATATCTTTACTTTGAGATAAATGTTTGTGCGTGTGCAGTTGGTTCAAGAAGAAGCACCCACGCACAATGGATCAAATCCCGTTCCCCCCACACCCTGATGGTGGTGACGCACTACGCAGCATGTCAGTCATACCCTACATAGAGGCCTTGCACAATCCTGACTCTGTCACACCATCAGAGCAGGAGGAGGTGGAGGAGGATTTTAGCGCCTATGGAACAGGCACCCACGGTAAGACACAAAATTTCAATGATGTATTTTATCATTCTAATAAAGCGCTTTTCAAACTCAAGACGCTGGCCGATACAGGATCTTAACTTGTGCTGCCTGAGGGCATCCACTTGCTGCTTTTAGACACATCATCAGGAGCCCCAGATAACTGCTTGCTGGTTGCATTTATGGAGGTGGCATTCACCCATCTAGGACATGAGCATCAGGATCTTTAAAAGTCCATGCAATGAATGCATGTGTGCATAGACTAGACCTTGGTTCATACTCTCATCATGAGCAAAGGCAGTTGCTGTGGATCTTATCAGCGCCCCTTAGTAACAATGTGGAGAACTTGTCATGCAAAACAAGCTGATAGTGTTGCACAATATACATGTAGGTAGATGAGGTACTGCTGACATCCCCTGCAATGTACATCCAATAACTTTTGACATCATCAAATACCCTAAAATCCGAAAAGTACACCCTTTTTGAAAAGTAGTACACCCATTTTGAAAAGTTGTACACCCTTTTTGAAAAGAGTACACCCATTTTGAAAAGTTGTGTTTGCTATTCCCAAAGTGTGCTTTAACCTCCAAAATATCTTCAACCTCCAAAATAATGCATATAGTTATATATATGTTGTATGCTGGACACAATCAGCTAGCATCACCAGCAGTTTTTGTGTTTAGATCCCCGTCATTGGAAACAGAAATGGCCGTATTTTAAACTGAATCGGACACCAGGTTATAAAAAAAAACGTTCTTGATGGTTATGTTTGTTTGTTATATTTATTGTTTCATTCTTATATGTAGATTTGTTTCTTACAATATTCCGATATTTTGTAAAAAAAATTTATGTTGATATTACCTTAATATTTGATCGTTTATTTATTGTTTGAAAGCTTTTGCTTGTTTTTGTTGTAGTTGTTTGAAAGATGTTAACCTTTTTCTGTGCCAAGAATACTTGAACACAGTTCTTTGGTTCTTCTTCATCTTGAGTTAAAAACTAGCATAAAATGTTTTTTATTCAGATACCTCTTTTATCAGTGCCAAGCTCCTGTTGATTCCATTCAAAGAAAGTCTTTGCTTTGGGAGTAACTGCTACTCCAAAACAAAGAAATTGGAAATAAAGGTTAGGGTTAGATCGGAATTCTAGAGGACTATTAAATAACACAAACAGGGATTAATCTTGAAAATAAGCTTGAAAATGCAAGATAACGATTTTATTTATTATTTATCTTTAGTTATGGAAACAGCAGACTGTTTTATTTTTAAACTTTTAAACCTAAACCGGTTTTATTTATTATTTATCTTCAGTTATGGAAACAGCAGACAGTTTTATTTTAAACCTTTAATCCTAAACCGTTTTTTGTAGGATTAAAATTTGATTATTCCATTGCGTTGTAATGATGTTTCGGTTCTCCCTTTGAATTTGTATCAAATTTTTGTTTTCATCAGTTAGGGGTCAAATTGACACTCAAGAATGAAGATGGTTAAAA
The DNA here is from genome assembly GCA_036898135.1 of Oncomelania hupensis. NCBI lineage: Eukaryota > Metazoa > Mollusca > Gastropoda > Littorinimorpha > Pomatiopsidae > Oncomelania > Oncomelania hupensis. The sequence goes on from CM072516.1 coordinate 44,894,717, forward strand.
CTATGATTTACTTTGTACATTGGCATGAGGACTACTTTGTGTACGTATGTTATAGTGTCTTGTACATGGATTTTATAGGCCTACTTATTTTTCTAATTGTTATTCTCTTTTCTGGTTAGAAGATAAGTTTTACTTTAGCTTAGAAAATAATGTTTACAGAATACAATAAATGTTGAACACATTTCAACTTACCAAATAATTGTGAGTCCTGATACATATGAATAAACACTACTCTCTCCTCAGAAGCCTCGGTAAGAATGAAAGAATTGTAGTGAACCCAATAGTTTAAATGTGGAACACCCTGGACAACCATGGATAACTAATAGGAATAATATCATTACCAAATGAGAATAACCAATTGGGAACAGCAAATAAGAATAAACTTATCTTCTAATCAGAAAAAATAATAACAATTAGAAAAATAAGTAGGCTTATGAAATCCATGTAATGTACACTGTACCATATACAAGTTACAACTTGGGCAGTACTCTCACTTAAAGAAATGGGATTGGAGTGAAATGACAGCATCTTGTATACACTTATTAGATGCTGTCCTCTGGGAAATAAAGAAATGATAGAAAAGATCTGTCCCCTCTTCTCTGCTGCCAGTGGTTTTGAGGTTATGAAATTGTACCGTAGATACAGAGGGCCATATCGCTGTGACCTCACAGTCAGATCGTCAATATATCTATCAGCTGCACTGGTTGTAAATCAAACTACTGATTTCCAATAGCATAAGATGGTCCTCTCGAAAAGAAAAAAAAAATCTACATGCAAAAAAAATGTATCCAAAAGTTGTCTAGTTGACAACAGGCATGGTAAAAAAACAAAAACTATCTTGTTGAAAGAAAATTAATAGCTTAAAATATATGTAAAATGTAGGGTTGCAGTATTGGTGGTTTTGAACAAGTGATGAACGTGACTTCTGTCAAGTATAAACAAGGAAGACCAAAAGTTTGTGTGAAGTGTAGGAGACAATTATGTTGTCAGTGAGCACCAGGGCTAACTAACGCTGGTGTGGCCTGTATGTGCTGACAGGTTGACACTGTGTGTGCAGCAACTTCAGGATCAGTTGACGTGGAGGACTTGCCGATGGTGAAAGGCGGAGAACTTGTGGACAACGACACGTTCAACTCCATCACTATGCAAGACCAGGAGCATGACCAGTCGGGCAATGCCAGAGCTGCTCCCAATGCCAAGCCGCACAAAAAGTCCAAAAGCAGAAGATTCAAATTCAGCAGCTGTAAGCAGTCCTGATGTTGATTGTCACATTCTCCTTGCACAGAGGACAGACCAGAGACAGAGAGCCTGCCCAAGTGTCACAAAGATATAGGAGGGCTAGCTGTGGATTTTTCTCTCAACTATTTGTATTAATTTAACTACCTAGCTTTTCTGACGCCGCTCTTTTTTTAGTCTTGTACTTTTTTTAAATACTTCTTGTATTCAACCAGATTATATATGTATTACCATCCAGAATCTATTTTGCACAAGCAACTCACACTGTGCAGAAACCAGGGTTTTTATTTGGATGTTTCGACTTCGCTTGTGAATGTTGCTGGGATCAAGAACACATTTACCATCTTTGGATTGCCAACGCCCGATTGGCAAAAATCAACAAAATTGATATTATTTTCTTGACATTGTCATTGTGAAGGTCGAGAGAGTAGTAGAATGTAAAAGTGTGGATTATATGAAAACAAAGAAACTGCAACATTACTACCTGGTAGTAGTTGGCTATCGTTTTATGATATATATATCTGTGTTCGCTTTCTTTTTTTTTTTTTGTTTCTGGCAAAAATCTCCATAGTGTAGGACGTGGCTTTTCTTGGCCACAGTATATTACAATGTGAAGCATTTACCAATGTCTTGTGTAAAAGATTTGTTGAAGACATGCAATGTTTAATTGGTATTAAATACTGTAGTATGACTTGATGTTTGCTGCCCTATGACCTCGCCAAGTCCTCCTGTTGTGATTTGCCTTGCCGTGTTGATGCTACATCTCATTGGAATAGGTCTGTAACATCCTGCACATTGTTATGTTACGCTTACTGAAGACCAAACAGCTGGTGCGGCATGGTATGGTATAATGGAGAATCATTATAAAAATTCACGAAAAGGAGAAGAGTTGGCCACGTTATATGGTATGATATTATTGTAATTATATTATTTTACAAATTAATAGAAAGAAGAGCTGGCAGATGTTGCGAACCAGTCACAGGCGTGTAGGTGTTGACCTAGGGTATATATGGACCATGCTAGGTGGTGCTATGTGCAGACAAACAGAACTTCACTTCAGCCATCATTTGTACTTAATTTTCGCTGCATTGTTCCATTCAGGAAGTCCGTGGCTATCCAATGATGTGTAATAACGTCCGCAGCCAAAGGCTCTACCCCAAAACACCAGTCTCGAAAAGAAACTAGCTCCATCCAAAATGAACGACATTTGGACAGGAAATAATTCTGTCAGTTCTATCCTATGGTAAGCGGCCAAGTCAACCATTCTTAATGATGAATAGCAGTGCAGCTCTGATAGACAAGAAGGTCTGTTTAGTACATCAAAGAGAACTGTGCTGAGAGCACACTGAAGTATGTTAACAATATTTGCCATTGCATGAAAGTGGACTGATAATGAAAGGGACCACCACGAAATGCATGGAATGTGATGATATATATTTGTACATAATGCACCATTGCTGTGCAAGTTGTGATAATAGGGGTCGTAGGATGATCTAGTGGTAATGCTGGTATTTTAGGTGGAAGCTTTGCACGTCATTATTCCTGACAGGGCAGACATTACAAGATTATTGTGTTTGTATTGTTCACTGAGGTTATGTGGGGTAGGATTGTGTGCTGTGACCTTGATGCCACAGCGTTCCCTGCTAGCGCTACCAGTAGACTGTCCGTGCATTCATTCAGATGGTTATGATAAACATGGTCTGCACCATGGATCAGTTGTGATCTGTTTGGGGTATCTGTGTTGTATGCATGTCAATCTTGATCTGAAGGTGTGTGTCATGGGGCGATAGTAAATGTATGCTTTTTTTTCTGTTCCGCCCTTTTGAAAGTACGCTTTTTTATGTATTAGTTTTAAAGTGAACTTGTATGTTGTTTTTAATGTAGTGTTATGGTTTTCTGTTGCATTCTTTGTGCTAAGCTCATAAGGAAGAATAGTGCCAAAAGATGTTCTGTGGATTCCACAATGCTTCCGTCACAAGTTTGTTTGATCTTTCACAAAGTTTAGGCTACTTACTAGGATTGCATGATCATAATGCGAAAATATATGGATGACAACAATATATTTTGACTTGAAGTTGTTAATATAAATGCTATGTTCCTTGAAAAATTCTTAAATTATCTAGTTATCAACTATATTGACAGGAAGTTGTTAGTATATGCCTTGTTTCATCGTCCTCAAGAATTCTGATACCAACAATACATATTGACATGAAAGTTGTTAGTAAATGCCATATTCATTCTTCAAGAATGTTAGTGCCATATACTTACTAAAAATACATTTCCACATGAAGTTGTCAGTAACTGTTTCTTTTTTAAAATTTTTTCATCTTCAAGCGTTATTTTTTTTCGTTAGTTGTACACATTTAATATTTGGAATGAAAAACAATGTTCATTTATTGGGAAATTGCACTATGTGAGCATTTTATTACTATTTTTATTCTTATTATTAATGACAAACGCTGTTTCTTTATTGAACTCCCCTGGTGGGATTGCCATGGGTTTCTGTATGAATAGTATCCCCACTCTTTGGACATTTAGTGCTTTACATTACCACCGTTTCTGTTCTTCTTATTTGTTCTTACTCATTCCTACTCTGTTCTATCAATCTACTATCTTCTTCGCTACACCAGTCACCTACTTTTTCTTCAAAACTCCCAATTTGTGTATAGGGTCTGTTGGGTCAGCTTGGGGCTATTGGATGCTTTCTGCCAAATGGTCACTATGGGTTTTCATAGGGTATTACATGTATTACTTATTTACTAGTTAGCAATCTAGGTATTTTCTAGGTATGTGCTTTGTTAATATTTTATACTGATGTTTATATACAATTTTGTTTTTGTAAACGGGGAATTTGATAAATTAGAATAAAGCCTCTGCATCCCCTATATGGGATGCCTTTATTGTAAAGTGACCGGCTGGTGGAGTGCCTTTAGGGTTACCGTGAGAGTTGTTTCAGCAGATCTTTTATGCAAAGCAGTGTTGAGTCCTCTTTCAACCAAGTTGTGGTCCTGATTCGGCTCTTTGCAGTCCTATCCTATCCTCTCCCATAACTCAAAGGTCGTTGGGGCACCACAGAAGATCGTTTAACCAGCGTACTCCATCTTTCTCTGTCCTCAGCAACCCTCATGGCTTCGCTCAGTGTCAAGTCAAGCCAGTCCATTCTCGAATGATGTCCTCCCACCTGTTTTTCTGTCTCCCTCTTCTTCTGCCATCCCATGGGGGTGCTGGGGGTTTCTGTATAAATAGTATCCCCACTTTCTGGAAAGTTAGTGCTTTAAATTCCCACTGTCGCTGTCTTTCTCCTGTGTTCTTTCTCCTTCCTACTCTATCAATCTACTGTACTATCTTCTTCGCTAGACCAATCACCTACCTTTTTTCTTGAAAACTCTTCCGGGACAAAACTCCTCATGTGTGTGTGAGGTCTGTTGAATCAGCTTGGGAATATTGGACGCTTTCTGCCAAATGGTCACTTGGGTCTTTTTACGATATTATTATTTGGCAATATAGGCATTTTATATGTATGTGTTTTGTTGATATTTTATAATGATATTTGTATTCTATTTTGTTTTTGTAAATGGGGGTGCGATAAATTAAAGTATAGCCTCAGCGTCCCCTGCATGGGATGCCTTTATATTGTAAAGTGACTGGCTTGTAGAGTGCCTTCAGTGTTACCACTAGGGTTGTTTCAGCAGATCTTTTATGAGGATCAGGGGTGAGTCCTCTTTTAGCCAAGTTGTGGTCTTGATTTTGTAATCCTGATTTGGTTTTTTGCAGTCTTCTGAACCCTGTAAGCAATAACTAACTCACTCTTCTTCTGCTTCCTTGCACTATGCCTAGCAATATGGTCTTTGCAAGGCCTGATGCTCTGATGACGTGGCCCTACCATCAGAGTTTCCGTTTCTTCACCACTGTGAGCATGTCATCATGTTGTTCAATGGCTTCTGTGATAGTCTGTTGGACTTCATTATTGGTGATGTGCTGGGTATAGGAAATGCCCAGAAGTCTTCTGTAGCATCTCATCTCCATGCTTTTTATTCTTTGTTGTAGATCTGCTGTGAGTGTCCACGTTTCACAAGCATATGGGAAGATGGAGATGAAAGGGAGCGCAGCAGCCTTATCTTGGAATGTAGACTGATGGTCCTGTCTTTCCAAATGAGCTTCAACCTTTTCAGGGCAGCAATTGTTTGTGCGATCCTGGAGAGGACTTCCTGTTGGGGACCCATTGGCTTCTAAATATTTGAAGCTTTGCACTGTGTTGAGGGATTGGCCTTGGACTTTGATGTCCATGTTGATGCCATTGGTGGTGTTGGTCATCATTTTGGTCTTCTCTGCACTTATTTCCATTCCATAGGCTCTGGAGGTGGTGTCAAGTCTCTGTACCAGCTGTTCAAGTTCTTGTTCCTCGCCAACCAATCCATCAATGTCATCCACAAAATGAAGGTTGAAGATTGCTCCACCCCCCTATGCTGACTGTGCCTTCGTGATCTGCAATGGCACCCACATCTAGGAAAATGTTGAGTGTTGGAGAGAGTAGGCATCCTTGACGCATACCGATCATTATTCTGAACCTGTTCCCGATGGAGCTATTGTGGAGGACTGCACTGGTAGCCTTGTCATACAGGCTTTTGATGACTTCAATAATTTTGCAGTCCTCAGGACCCTAAAAGCAATGACTATCCAATTTTATTGAGTTCATATATTGGAGAATCACGCTAGGTGACCGTTTTATTATTATTAACATTGGTGCAGTATTGGCACAGGGTTAGCCAAATACCATGTGCTGCTGTTCGTTTCAAATAAAATTTAGCATTATTTTTGGCCTAGATTTTCTTGCTTCATGAAAGACAGTTCAGGGGACCCTGGTTAATTCATTTAAAAAAAAAAAATCTTGATACTTGGATTTATAAAGTGCACATATTGCATTCTCGCGCATTCACAAACATGTTATAAAATAATGGAACATAAAAAAATGGTGAAATGCACAAGCCATCAAAAGAAAGAGATATACGAGTGTTGTATACTTGTCACTGGACATTCCATCATTGGATGGTATTTACACTTTCGCAGATGTAAAACATACCGCATAGACTTTTATTTTAAATTTAGTCACTTTTTATGGTTTTGTTAACTTATGTTATGTAGTGGTCACCAAAGAGATTTGTTAGTTCAGCAGCAGCAGAGTGTGTATCGATGGATGAAGTTGCTTTCAGTATTTGTGAGGGGTTTGAAGCATGTCTATGGTAATATTGGAAAAGTGAACATTATTATTTATCACAATCAATGACTGTACATATTATTACTCTGAGATTCTCTCTGTGAAAGTTTTCAGATGGTTCAATTCTTGTTTTGTTGTTCCCGTTTTGTTGGGTTAGATTGTGATGAAAGAAAGGTGAATTTTGGTATGCTGTTGTCAATGCCATATTGTGTTGACATGAGAAAAAAAATGCTGTTACATTTTGTTTCAAAAATCTAAAAATGGCCATGTTAGTTAATTATGTTTTCATAAACTTAATTTAAAAGAAATAAAAATAAGAAAACATGTTTTTCAGTGGTGTTTTTTGTTTCGTACCGTTATGAATTTGGTGCGTAATGCGATATCTGCATTTCAGTTCGTTGCAGAACATAAACCATGTTAACTTTACTATAAGGAAGTATGCCTTTATTTATAACGAGGTATGCTTTAATTTATAACGAGGTATGCTTTAATTTATTACACGGAAATATGCTTTTTTTTTTAATTACAAGGCAATATGCTTTTCTTTATTACTAGAAAATATGCTGTTATTTACAACAAGGTAATATGCTTTTATTCAAATATCGCTTATATTCAGTTCCTAACAAGGTGCCTGTTTGTTATCTCCCTTGATTTATGAAGACGTACTTGTGTTTAAAGACAACACAAAGACAGCGTAGCTGTGTCTAACACTTACCTCTTACAAGTTGTGACTCGGCTGCCCTGCATGTAAAGAAATATAACAAAACAAAATGTTGATTTTTTTTTATTTTTTTTTTAAATTCCAATATACATTGGCAAATTACTTACAACAAGCATATTTTAGCCCAATTCTTAAGTGATGTTTGGGTCCAACAATAAAAATTCATTCATCCTCTACTCACAAGTTGGATCATATTTCCATAGGTGTAGTTCACAATTAAATGCATTTAAGTCTTTTAATATATACTTCTATTACACAGTTAGTTCTCCAAAATATTTTTACAAAGTGACTTATAATTTAGTTGACATTATATCTACACTGAAAGCGGTTTTGTACTGGATCGTAAAAATGTTTGGAACACAAGCCACTAATAAATATAGAGGCACAGCACAGAAGTTCAAAATTATTTATTAAAAAAAAAAGAAAATAAACACGGCTACTTCTTTTCCAAGTTTTAGATGGTTCTAACAATGTTGTTTCCCTTCACCGAAAAATAACAGCAGGAAAATTGTAAAAAAATGAAGATAATACACTGCCTTTGTGGCTAGGTAAATGTTATTGTGGCGAATGCTGCACATTGCCTGGTACAAAAACAGGACCAATGAGTAAATCAGGAACCTGGGCACGTCACTTGCAGGCCCTCAGGAACCACTCCTAACCATTGTGAAGAGGAGAAATTTGGCGTGGTTTGGTCAGGTCTGGTGGAAAAATACCCTTAAAGAAACTATTATAACATTACATTACATAATTGTTGCTTTAGGTCCAGCGGACTCTTCTGAGCCAAATCAGGACCGGAGAACCCCCAATCCGCATAAAAGATCTGCTGAAACAACCCTAGTGGGAAAACTGTATGCTCTCCACCAGCCAGTCACTTTACAATAAAGACATCCCACGCAAGGGACGGCTGAGGCTTCACCCCAACTTATCGAACCCCCGTTTACAAAAACAAAATAGAATACAAACATCATTATAAATTATCAACAAAATACATATAAAATTCCTACATTGCTAAATAATAACATCATAGGAAGCCCTAGTGACCACCTGGCAGAAAGCGTCCAATATTCCCAAACTGATCCAACAGACCTCATACACAAACAAGGAGTCTTGTCCCGGAAGAGTTTTCAAGAAAAAAGGTAGGATACTGGTCTAGCGAAGAAGACGATAGTATAGCAGATTGATAGAACAGAGCAGGAATGAGAAAGAGCAAATGAGAAAGACAGCGACAGTGGGAATTTAAAGCACTAAATTTCCAGAAAGTGGGGATACTATTTATACTGAAACCCCCGGCACTCTAACGGGGGTACTGTTGCCGCAGTGAATCGGTCATGCCTATAAAGGAAAGACAGGTTTTCAACTGGGGCTTTTTCTTTTCCCTTTATAGGTTAGAACAATCTACAGTGGCAAGATTGCTCATGACCCCAAGGGGTGAAGAGGAAGGCAATGAAAGAACTGGACAGATGATGTCAAAACATGGGCGCTGCACACAACCGCAACAGACAGACTGAAGTGACGAAAGCTCTTCGCGGCAGCATCGATCATCCCTCATGTCTCCCCAATGATCTGACAGGCTGAGGGATGAGATAGATATCGTGGCTACAAAGAGTTCACCAACATAACACTTTGTCAAAGTATTGACATACTTCATACTCATGTCATAAATGGCACTCTAATCACAAGGGCATTGCACAAAGCTGTAGAGAGTATGAGAGACTACTCTCTAATTGTCTCATACATAAGCTTGTGTGTTACCTACCCGCTTTGCAATAGAGCTACACCAGGCACCCCAACTTGTGTAATGCCCCTATTGTAGTACAGTTGAACCTCCGGTATAAGACCGTCCAAAATCTGAGAAAAAAAAACACGCTTATAATAGAGGTGGTCTTATACCGGAAATAGGTGGGGGGGGGGGGGGTGGGGGGTGGGTGTCAGTGTCGGAGGGGTATGTAGTCATAATTTGCACACTCACCAGCATGTATTCTCTGACAAAGAAAACAGTATAACATGTTTCATTTTTAGCTTTGTCTCTTTTATTAACAACTTCAAATGTTTAACAACACTTCTAACTTTCACACTGCTGTAAAATGCTCCATGGAGTTGACATTAATTCACAACTTGAAATGTTTAACAACACAGAAAACCATGTTCAGAGTGCAAGGATTAGAAATGACATGATTAATCGAAAACAGTCGTGTCTTAGACATTTTGAACAGTGAAAAACTTTGAAATTGAAGACTGTTTTCGATTACATTACATAATTATTGCTTTAGGTCCAGTGGACTCTTCCGAGCCAAATCAGGAGCGACAATCCCTGATCCGCATAAAAGATCTGCTGAAACAACCCTAGTGGTAAAACTGAAAGCTCTCCACCAGCCAGTCACTTTACAATAAAGACATACCACGCACACACCGACTCAACCAAAGCTTTTAGGTTTTAAGGTTAGTTCAGCCAGGTTAGCTATAAATAGCTTCGCCAATAGCTTCGCCAGTGCTTCTTTCCTTTCCTTTCACTGGAAGGGAGGGTGTAGGCAAGCTATAAATAGCCTGCAGCCAGCAAAATGTGGGGGAACCTAAGAGTGCTGCTCACATAGGCATTGAGCTGGTGTGCGCAGGGGACGCTCTCGAGGCTGTACTCTAATTTATTGAACCCCTTTTTACAAAAACAAAATAGAATACAAACATCATTATAAATTATCAACAAAACACATACATATAAAATGCCTACATTGCTAAATAATGACATCATAGGAAGCCCTAGTGACCACCTGGCAGAAAGCGTCCAATATTCCCAAGCTGATCCAACAGACCTCATACACAAATAAGGAGTCTTGTCCCATAAGAGTTTTCAAGAAAAAAGGTTGGAACTTTGTCCTTGGAACTTTGTCCTTTTATTAGCAAAATCACATATAATTAAGCATGAAACAAGGCTCATAGCCCAGGGGGCATTTTAGCCAAAAAAAGGGGAAAGGGGGGGATGGGGAATTACAGACATTAAAATGAACGGCACAAAAAAAGCTGCTCCATAGGCATCACAAGATAAACCTCTGAAATGTCAAAATTAAAATTTTATCCCTAAATTTATTATTAATAAGCATACTTACCATGACTCACAAGTGCAATGTTTATGGCGTTGCTAAGGAGAGTGCCACTCTAACGGAAGTAAACAAAGTGAAAACAGTCCTAGAGTTGCTTCCCCTGTACCACACTCCCCGTGCATTTCGTGCCGGAACACGCGTCAAAGTGCTCACAGCAGAAGTCCATATCCCTCATTCCTTATTTGGAACTGCGGGGAGGTGGGAGGGACATAAAAGTGAGTCATGGTAAGTATGCTTATTAATAATAAATTTAGGGATAAAATTTTAATATTAATGTCACATACTCTACCATGACTCACAAGTGCAGATTAGCACGAAAAGGACGGAGGGAAGCAACTTCAACTGAAACAAAGATACCTAGAAAAGGCTGAAGAAGAGGACCAGGAAAGCAGGGCCGCGACCACAGAACCGACACCAAGAAGCCATCCTCTCGAGCATGGCAAGACAGAAGCAGGATGCAAGCGGGAACAGCCGAGGCCTCCCGAAGCCCAGAAACCTCTTAGAGAAGGCCGGACAACAGCCAAGCTGGAGGAAGGAGGACGCTTGGGCTGCCGTGTGGCATCCCGGATCGAGGCTGCAGAAGCGATCTCGCCCCGAGAGCGAGAAGAATGAACCTCCCCCGGGGAAGGCGAAGGAGATCGGGGAACCAGGGCTGAGCTGGCCAAAAGGGAGCTACGAGAATAAGAGAAGGGGACTCCTCCTCGGCTCTCCTGAGAACCCGCGGAAGGAGGGAGAATGGAGGGGAGGTATAAGCCTCCAACCCCTCCCAAAAAAATGGACAACACGCCCACCGCCCAAGCCAGGCAGTCTGTGACCGGCGACACGAACAGGGGAGCCTGGAAGAGTAACGAGTGGCAAAAAGATCGAACAGAGGTTTAAGCCACTCCGCCCAAACCGGATGAAGAACAGAGAGGTAAGGGTCCATACCGAGTGGACACACAAAGAGGGCGACTCAGAAGATCGGCTAAGACATGACAGAGCCGCTGTATGCTTGGCTACAAGCGCACAAACGAAAAAAGTTAACCACCAAAGGAGGCTCTAACGTTGAATCGGCCGCTTGCGAACTCCCGCGAGGGGAACCAGAGAAACCACCGACTCAAAACGACCCCAAAGGGGAGGCCAGAAATCTGGCTGAAACGACCTCCTAACCCTCCAAAGGTAGCAGAATGGACGGAAGCCTCTGCACCCGACGAGCTAAAGGGCGGACCGACCAATTGCGAGTGACGAACGACAAACCCCAGGTAGGTGAAAACCGGAGATGGAGACAACACGGACTTGAGAGGGTTCACAGAGAACCCCAAGCGCCGCGTTTAAAGGAGAACGAGACTGGTGTGCACCAGACAGAGAACGTGAGAACTAGCCTTGACCAACCGGTCATCAAGATAAGCAGAGAACCGCACCCTGAGTCCGCGAACTACAGTAGCGAGTACTAGGACAATCCTTGGGAAATCCAAGGACTGCAAAACAAACCAAAAGGAGAAGAGCTATGACCTCCGAGTCCAGAAGCGACTGAGCCTCAGCAGGAGACAGGGGGCGGAACAAAGGCGGGGAGCGACGGAAAGGGGGCCGAGAGGAACCCCAATGAAGGTCGAACCCCGACCGAAACACCTCTTGATCCCAACTGCTGGTGGAGGGGAGGCCGAGCCAAGCATGAAACTGGCGAGCCAAGCCAACCGCCCGGAGGGATAGAACACCTAGGGGTGGAAAGGCAGGGAGAGGGTTGGAGGAAAACGCGCCACTGCGCAAACGCCTACGGCTCACCTCAACCCTGCCACGGGAAGAGGGGATACCACCCCGTACACCCCGAGAAGAGCGACCACGGACCGAGCGACCTCGAACCCCTGTCAGGAAAGAAAGGCGGGGCCGAAGGTATGGTCCGAGCCCAGAAGGCGAAACCATCCGACTTGGACCGCTCCGACCCCTCACGAACAGGCGCGCGAACGTAAGGACCGAAAGGGAGAGTCGGGTACCAAGGGTCCCACCCGAAGCGAGGAGGACAAGAGCGGAGGCAAAAGGGACGCTGACTGACGAAAGCGTCACGATGCACAAGGAGCAGGATGACATAGGCAAAAGCCTGTGATTCGCAACCCAGAACGAAGGAGGTATAGTGGGCCTGTAACAAGGACCTCACCGAAAAGAACGAAACGTCGTCCCAGAATACCTGCCCAGCCGAAGACAGCGCAGGAGGCAGCGCGTCGGCGAGAGAAGTATACTCAAGGGACCAAACAATAAACCCCTCTATCTGTGCCAGACCACTGACCGAGAGAGGAACTTCCCGGAAACACCGGGCAATGAGGACGAAAGCAGAAAAGAGCTCACAGAGGAAGCTCTAGGGAACCGAGGCATCTTTTCGAACGAAGAGGAAGAGGCCTCGCCCTCGATAAGACCTCTAGCCGTAGAAGAGGCCCATTCTCCGAAAAAGTTAAACCTAGGAGACGCCCGGAATACAAGGCAAGCCTCATTAGACTCGGCAGGAGCAAGAGGCCCACCTAGAAAGGAATGGAGAGGTGGGAGGGGCACCGAAACCTCCTCCACCACCGGAGGACAAAGCCGCAGCGCGCTGAACGGTGTCTTCAAATGAGCATCAGGTGAAAGGGCCTGATATAACAACACCCCCGTACCCGTGACAACAGGAACTAGGGTAGGAGGAACCAAGCGTACCTCACCCCAACCAGAAGTTGGCGCACAGAAAGGCAAATTGACATGTGCATGTGATCCGGAAGTAGGTAACGAACGAAAAAAAAAACGCACCATCAGAACCAGACGCCAGGACCCCCGATCCACAACCGAACCCGGAAGTGGCAGAGACCGAAGGGTGAACAGGGAATGCTCGACCCAAACTGGAAACTGAAGGGGCCACGGGTAAACCGTAAACCCCCGATCCGAAAACCAGAGCCCCCGCCCCACGACCGCAAACGGAAGTGGAGTACAAAGGAGGATGGGAGGGAGGGGCCAAACCGGCAACAGGGAAAGGTACGGGTATACCGAACCCCCCGAATCGGAACCCAGAGCCCCCACCCCACAACCGCAAGCGGAAGTGGAAAACAAAGGGGGATGGAAGGGAGAAGCCAAACCGGGAACGGGAGAAGGTAACGAGTGTACCGTACCCCCGTACCGGAAACCAGAGCCCCCGCCCCACGACCGCAAGCGGGAGTGGAGGGCAAAGGGGGCTGGAATGGGGAGGTGAAGGACAAACCGGCGAACCGGAAGCCACACCCCCTGTCGCAGCCGGACGTAACACTGTGTGCAGTGCTTTATATGTCACAAGCTCGACAGTAGCCAGAGGCCCCGCCCCACGACCGCAAGCGGAAGAGGAGTGCAATGGGGGCTGGAATGGGGAGGTGAGGGACAAACCGGACTAGCCGGAAGCCACACCCCCTGTCGCAGCTGGACGTAACACTGCGTGCAGTGCTTTATATGTCTCAAGCTCGACATTAGCCAGAAGTCCCGACCCGGTCTGAATCCCGCAGGAAGCAGAAGGGAAGGCTTCGGCAGGTAGCCTGATCGGACTAGCCGGGGCATCCCTGCAGGATAAATAATGTGGTCCTAAACTAGGGCGACCACTTATATGTTTCTGGTCGTAACCTTGACCAGAAACGGCACCAAGGTCACTTCTGGCAAGACCAAGGAGCCAACATTAGCCAGAAGTCCCGACCCGGTCTGAATCCCGCAGGAAGCAGAAGGGAAGGCTTCGGCAGGTAGCCTGATCGGACTAGCCGGGGCATCCCTGCCGGAAAATTATGTGGTCCTAAACTAGGGCGACCACTTATATGTTTCTGGTCGTAACCGTGACCAGAAACGGCTCCAAGGTCACTTCTGGCAAGACCAAGGAGCCACCCCTCACCTCACTACCGCCACTCCACACCTCACCACCACCACTCTACAAACCTGAAGGGTAGAAGACAAAGTAGGCGGCGCAGGAGCGGAAGCGTAACGCAGCAAAACAGAGGTAATGCCGGCAGGGGAGGAAACGAAGGAAGGTACAGAGGAAACTCGACATTCCTTATAACGAACGGCCGCCGAAGTAGAAGAGACGCGCATAGACGGGGTAGAAGCCGACGAACAGCTACGTGAAAAATGACAAGGAAATCCAAAACTCCGCCGGCGGTAGTAACAGCAAAGTACAGGACGAACGCAGTAAGACAGCAAAAATGAGAGCTAGAGTAGACACACCACACTGAGCAAGTGCCAAAAAAGGAATGAGGGATATGGACTTCTGCTGTGAGCGCTTTGACGCGTGTTCCGGCACGAAATGCACGGGGAGTGTGGTACAGGGGAAGCAACTCTAGGACTGTTTTCACTTTGTTTACTTCCGTTAGAGTGGCACTCTCCTTAGCAACGCCATAAACATTGCACTTGTGAGTCATGGTAGAGTATGTGACATTAATCACCCGTTTTAAGTTTTATGTTGGGTCAACATGGAAAGAAAAATGTACAGCATCGCATGGTTCACAAAATAAGACAAAAGGGAATGCACAATATATAAATAGTGACATAACTCAAACTCCAATAAAGCGGCTTAAATTTAGCAACCTGCTCTTTGATTCAATATTTGTCCAAACAAGAAAATAGAAGTTTTACATAAAATTAAAAGAGAACTGTGCGTCACTATTGGAAAAGTGAAAAAATAATCCCTATAAAACGGCTCAAATCAGACCACCTGCGTTTAGATTTAGAGTTCAATAACTGATTTAACTTATAGGCATTCAGGTGATTCCTGAAGTATTGAGGTATTAAAGAAAGTCTGTTAACAACGAACACAGAATTTGTACATCTAAACAGATAATGAAATTCATCACCTAGTTCATCCAGATCACACAGAGTACACAGTCTATCTTCTCTCTGAATATTCAAATATCTAAGTGATTGAATTGGCAGTTCTAACACATGACTTGATACATATCTTTAATCACTGTCAAAACTCTTCCAGTAATACCCCAGTTTTCATTAGCTTCTCCCAAAGCATACTACGCTGTACATTGTTAAATGCTTTTATAAAATCAATAAACGTACAAAACAATTTTTTCTTTTGCTGCAAATAAATGTCAATTAAGCAATAAAGAGTAAAAACGTGGTCAGTGGTTGAATATCCTTTCCTAAAACCTGCTTGTTCATTGCCTAACAAATTATTTGAGTCTAGAAATATGTTAATCCTGTCATTAATTACGCTGGTGAAAAGTTTACCCATACAGCTAAGCACCGTTATACCTCTATAATTATCTACATTTAACCTATCCCCTTTACCTTTATACAACGGGCAAATTATGCCAACTGACCAGTCATCTGGAATTTTACCACTGCTTAAAACAAGATTAAACAACATTGTGATAGTATTTAACAACTTTGGAGTGGAAGCCTTTAAGAACTCATTCAGAATATAATCAATACCACAAGCTTTGCTATTTTTTAATTTTCTAATAGATTTTAACGCCTCCTCTTGTGTAATATCAGCATTTAAACTATTATTATCAAATACGTGTGTTTCGGTGTCAAGGGGGTCTGTAGGATGTAGAATTTCATTCTCAGGGATGTTACCAAGCTCTTCAAAATAATTAACAAAGTCGTCGTGTGTAGGCATAGATACATTAAGTGGTTCATTATTCGAGCGCTCATTCAAAAACTTCCAATATGCTTTCAAATCTCTACACTTCATTATACGTAAACTGGCATGCATATTTCTTCTATGTGCATTAAACTTCCTACAAACAGTGCATTTGTATGCTTTGTATGCTTGTTTCCTCAATTCCTCCGAATTCTGATCGTGAACACGGGCATGCTTTCGTTTAGCATTACGAAAAACTTTTCTTTTCAGCCTACATTCGCCATCAAACCACGGTATTTTTTTCTTCTTCTTCGCCCTGTTATTGCTAATGTTTCTTAGCATGTCGGCATTGCTGGCAGCAGACAATAAAATATCAGCAATTTCTTTGTTAATGTTATTAACATCGACTTGAGTTATATCCTGCACACTGTGTAAGAGGTGCTCCAGCGTAAGCCTTACATCTTGAACACGCTCATCATCAATGCTGTCTATGAAAACATTCTGAGATTCTTTTTCCCATATTGCTTGAAAGGTTTATTAACAGATTGGATATTAAGATCACTCACTAAGAGATTATCTTGAAACAAAAGATCATTAAAGGCTAATGTAAAAAATAAAGGGCTATGGACATCCGAGAGACACTCATCAAAGTCGCCACCAGCAAACCTAGCAACCTGGGTAAACATGGCAGGGGAGGCAACCACATAATCCACTAAGCTAACACCTTTGCAAGTAGGTCTACCTACGCTAGCATCATCGCCGGCTCTATTATTGACGATCAATAAGTTCTGTGTGATACAGAAATCTTATGAGAGAGTTGCCAAAATTGTTTACATTACTGTCCTGGGATACCCTAGCTTTCTGGATACCGTAAACATCAATTAAATCGGCAGTACTGGCAATAAAATTATCCACTTCTTGTTCATCTTCTACAAAGTCCCTAACTGTACCCGTCCTAGCATTGAAGTCACCCAACATAACTATATTACAATCGTCATTCCAGTTAGTCAGAGTATCAGCCAGTTCTTGAAAGGCGTTCCTGTTCACATAAAAAAACTGAATTTTCAGGGGGAATATAAACCACTACACATAAACATGTCTGGAGTACATTATTACGAGGAATAGATAATTCAAAGAATAAACCATCATCTGAAACCGAGTGCTGCACCACGCGATAATATTTATCAAAGCCAGTTTGTATACTTTCCTTACAAGATTGATGTTCTACAACTTTAATATAATCTAACAACTCATGTTTAACTAAAAGAGCAATACCACCTCAGGGCTAGAAATTAACTTTTTTCTTTGGGGGCCACCGGGCCCCTTGATTGAAAAATTTGAGGGCCCACAAGCAACTTTCGGGGCCCAACTTGAAAAATAATGCAAACCAAAAACAAAAGAAGTATTGACAATATAATAAGTAGAAAGTACAATTTGTCTGATAATCTAAAATAAAAACAATTGAATTTCCACGGCACACAGAATAACACTTCTTGGCCGTCCTCGTTCACTTCAAGGCAATGCCATGGAAATCTTTTTTTCCACCCTTCATTGTAGTTCCTTGATCTTTTTTCCTCTTCATACTTCTTTTTTCTCTCTTTTTCTTGTTCTTTCCTTTCGTTGACGTTTTCTTCTGGCGTCTTTTGCTTCCCAAAAATTGGAAAATACGCCATCGCCGATTGTTTTAGCAACTGTATGGCGACGATATGTAGCCATACTTTCGTACTTGCAAAGATGGACATTTTGCGCTTATGTTGTGCCATAGCCTTTTGTTTATTATATTAAAAAGATATTGAAGTGTAACAGTATATTAAACTTTTGAGTGCAAAATTAAAGGGTTTTCGCTTCTTTTCTCTGTTTGTTTTTTTTTCTGTCCAAATTTATGGCACCGGTGTGGGTTGCTTCCCTTGGCCCAAATACAAAACTGCCGAGTAGAGCTAGCTGTAGCAGGCGAATTATTTTGCGGGCCAAGCGGGCCCTTCGTTTTTCAACTTTCCGAGCCCGAAATCAACTTTGCGGGTTTTTGGCCCCGGGCCCCCGCTAATTTCGAGCCCTGCACCTGATTTCCTTTTAAAAGCCTTCCTATTCTTCATAAAGACAGGTGACTGGTCTAGCGAAGAAGAAGATAGTATAGCAGATTGATAGAACAGAGCAGGAATGAGACAGAACAAATGAGAAAGACAGCAACAGTGGGAATTTAAAGCACTAAATTTCCAGAAAGTGGGGATACTATTTATACTGAAACCCCCAACGGGGGTCCTTTCTAATCCTTGCACTCTGAATGGCAGACTGGATGGCCATCTACAGGGATGTTGTTGAAAAACAAGAACTTGGTCAAACAACTCTCCCCCTTTTTACTTCTTTGAATCACTTTCATTGTCTCTGCAAAAACTAAAAACTTTCCTTTTGCGTGACGCCATTTTGACAGGCCACTGTAGGCGAGTAATGTCCCTTACTTGCGTGAGTAATGTCCCTTACTTGCGAACCGGAAATAGCAGACAATAGCAGGCGTACACTAACATGAGAGAAAAAAATGAAAGGTACAGTCAACAAATTAACTGATATCTCTTTTAAACTGCCTAAGACGGTCGCATAAAGGGCTTAAGACATGGTCGCTGGTCGCATAAACGAGGTTGTCGCATACCAGAGGTCATTTATTATTGGAAGCGAATCTGTCAGAAGTTTTCAGGTCACATAACCGAGGGAGTCGTATACCAGAGAGACGGATACTGGAGGTTCCACTGTAATAACGGGGACATGCTGAGGATAGTACTTAATGTTGCAACAGTCGCTGACATATATGGCTGCCTTTCTCCTTGCTTTGCTCCAGCTTAGCGATTCGACAGCCAAACTGGATGGCTCGTTTGGGCAGGACCGCTGTGGACGGCAACCCAAGGTGCAGAGCTGCCAACCGTAGCAGCAGCTTCTCACCTAGTCCTCGTGGGAAGCGCAGGTCTGCCTGCAACAATTCATCACCAGAACCATATTCCACTCTCAGGTTTCAAATTCAAACTGACAAGCTTATAATAATAATAGCGATGATAACAATAATAACAAGGGTATTTATATAGCGCTTTTTCTTAATAACAGCAGTTCAAAGCGCTTATAATATTAACCATGTTCTCAGGAATTTGCTTCTCTTTATGAAAATAAATGTTTCACAACATTTCAGCTAAAAGGCCCCAATTCAAAGGCTTTGTTTACTTTTAGCGAAAAAATGGGTTTACCCCAAAATTCACATTGTTATTACATGAAATAATGATAAAGTGGGTTTTGCTACCTCTACAGTTTGAATTTGCCATTCCTGTTCCGACAGGGAGTGATTGCCCCTGTTTAATGGTACACCAATTTGTGACCTTTGACTCTGATTTCTGATTGAACAACATGCCTTCAAGAGTGCGTCTTTGATGTATGGGTTAGGGTAGGGTTTATTGTATCAAACTCGAACCGAGTCACTTTTTTAAAATGGGTTTTACCTCTTAAAAGCTTTGGTGGATGCTATTTTTAGCTCAAGAGGGGTGGCTATATCTGTCAGCAATCAAACTCTTTTTCTAACACCCCCTCCTCCTCCTCCCACCACCCCTCTCTCCTCCTTCCCAGACAGCAGACCAACAGAAAGCACTCCATATATAGTCTATCAACAATGTAGAAAAATACAGAAAGTTCCAGAATGACGCAATCAACAATTAATCAATATAAAACTTGTCACTGAAATTACGCACCATCTTATGTCACAGAATGTTCTACAGCCTTCGAAAAAGTTATATCTGTTACCAGATAGATCTGGAATCTTTGGTCCAAATTGCCACAAAACTATCAAGTGGACTGATGGAAACAAACAAGCCTCCAGCAAAAGCAGACTCAAAGGTAAATTAACGCTATTATTGCACACCTTTACAAGTCAACATTTCTATAAAGAGCTGTATTTATGCAACTGTTTATCTGAGGAAAAACATTCCATGGAAACTGCATATTTTAGTATTGTGTCTGACTGATTTTTGAACCTTGAAAGTTCTCTCACTGGGACTCACTGCTTTTCCATTTTGTATCGTCTGCTAGCACTGTGTTTGCTAACCTCGTCACCCATTTAGTATTGAAAATCATAATTGTATCTTGTCATTAACAATTAACACAAGATAAAGAATAAGTACATTTTACACATTTGGTAATTGTTGGTTTAAAAAAAAAATTCAATAATACATTCCATCGACTAAATGTATAAATAAAAATATTTAAAAGGAAACTAAAAATATTATTAAGAAAGGGAAAAAAAGGTAATAGAGCTAGAGGAAGAGAGAGAGTTTGGAGTGGGTGGGGGGAGGGGGAAGAGAGAGAGAGAGCAACAGAGAGAGAAAACAAAGAGATTAGTATATACAGTATAGTATATACAGCCATTATTACATCAACAGCAACTGCTTATAATAAAACCATGCTGCATCAAATCCAGATTCTTTCTGATTCAATTTAGCATTATATCTCTCAATATTATATATTTTAATTTAAGTTTATATACCTCTAAATTGGGTTTTACATTGCCACCTCTGCACCTATTCACACTTTTCTGCTATCCTATGCACCAACGGGAATCCCCTCTATGAAAAATACTTCCGTGTTTTTTTCTCCGCGTGTTTTAGTGAGTTATTTCCAAATATTCAAGAATAATAACATGTGTCACTGGCCACCTGTATCGTACCCTCACATATTTTTATTTTTTTTGCTGCAGTTTATTATCCCTTTCTATCGCCAGTGGCGCGCCTAAAGTTTACCTACCTAACATTATTTGTGAATTTTTGAAAAATATTAGGAAAAACATAACGCCCAGATGCTGGCTCGAACCCACACCTGTCAGGCGCCATTGGTTTCTGGCTTGTGGACAAGGCAAGTTAGTCCCGCCTTAGCCCACTTGGCCACAACGCTAGCCTAACATAGTCAGTTACTTCGTGTTTTGTGAAGGTTGCAACGGCGAAGCTATGGAAAACTACAAGAGTTTTCAGGTCCTGTTTCACTTTCTGTCGATGATCGACGCACCTCCGAAGTCGCCACAAATACAGGCCTCTACGATTGTTTTTTGCATCCTTTCACTGAGCATGTACTTCCTCCACCGTTTTTATACTTATCCCACTCGTTTTCTGGCTCTAACAATCGTCGTTTTCGGCAATTTGCCATATTTAAAAGTCATGCATCAAGCTTTGATAAAAGCAAAACAAGCCAAACCGAAACTTGGTTTCATATAACCTCGTTTTAATTTATAATGGCGATACCCACAAGTTTTTATGAGAGGTGCCGGAAAGTTGTGAATAAATATATTGTTTCACCAGTAATAAAATCAAATCAAATATACGATCCTTGTCTGCGTTCATATGAATTCCGAATACTAACAATCTTTCTAATAATGCAAATTTTGTACATTTTCACAAGTCTGTTTAATCCAGCATTTAAAAAGGTTCCAGAAGTGTCTCACACAATCACAATTCCAAAAAAAGTTGTGTCCAAAAAAAGTTGTGTGATACTCTCTTTCTCAGCTTTACAAAAAGTACCCATTACATTCTCATACACACACATTTCTTTTAAAATAATTTTTTTGGGCCAGTATGCGATGGACAATGAGCATTTGAAACCATCTCATTCCAATATCACCAACTTTTTTAATTTTACAAAAACATTTTTTCCATTGTATAGCATAATTTACTTTTGCATTTCATTTTTTACAACAATTTCGCTCTACATTGTTATTTGTAAGTACATCATAATACATCCTGCAACCTTTTTCAATTGAGATTATATTCTTTATTAGAACACAGATAGTTAAACGATTATTATCAGTTACTATTATTTTAGTTTTTGTTTGTTTAAAATAAATTCTTTGATTGCCAGCATACTACCAACATATGTGAGAAAGTCTGCTCTTAAATTATATTTTTTTTATTGAATTCAACCCTCTGTGGGTTCGGGCAAATAGAATAGACCCAACGTTTCCCGGCGTGTCGTAAGAGGCGACTAACAGGGGTGATGTTAGCACGGCATCACTGGGCGAAAGTCTTCTACACAGAAGTCACCGGCCAGGGCGGAGGAACCTCACGTTACTACAGGTTCAACGACCACGTGCTCAGGGCCAAGGCGAGCCACACTGTATTCGTGGATTTCGGCTGTGGCCAACAGCCTGGAGAGGATTGGGCCCTGCCAGGTCTTTTTTTGCCCAAGACACAACACATGATGAGGCTATCCACTAATTCCATGCCGGATCGGTCGTCGCCCGGCTACACAAGGACCGCGCCTTCCGTTGGCCACCAGGACGGAGGTGAAAAGTATGCTACTGATGGACAAATTAGCAAGATCCGCACGAGAAACAACATCGTCATAGGAACCTGGAATGTCAGGACCCTAACTGCGGAAGGAAAATTAGAAGAACTGGCCCACGAGCTGGACCACTATCGATGGAACGTTCTAGGTATCAGCGAACTGCGCTGGAAAGGCCTAGGTGAAACAACGACTGACAAAGGCCACAAGCTCTATTTCAGCGGTAGAGATGACAGGCACGAACACGGCGTTGGATTCTTGGTCCACAAGAACATTCTAGCCACTGTCATGGGTTGCCGCCCAGTCTCCAGCAGACTCATTACCATCCGTCTGAGAGCAACCCCTTTCAACATTACCATCATCCAGGCCTATGCCCCAACATCAGGCTATGAAGACAGCGAAGTGGAGGATTTTTATGAAAATATACAGGCGGTCCTTGACCAAGTGCCGAAGAAGGACATAGTCATAGTGCAAGGCGACTGGAATGCCAAGGTTGGCCAAGATGCGCACCACAACTGGGGAGACACATGCGGACCCCACTGCAACAACGAGACAAATGACAGGGGTCTGAGGCTATTGGAGTTTGCCAGATACAACAATCTGGTACTGGCAAACACGCTTGGTCTCCACAAAAAATCCAGACGATGGACATGGCACAGTCCCGGCGGGGAACATCACAACCAGATCGACTACATCATGGTCAAGAAACGCTTCAGATCAAGCATCAACATTGGCAGGACACGCACTTTTCCAGGAGCAGACATTGGAAGTGACCACGATCTCGTGATGATGTCTTTCCGGCTCCATTTGAAGAGAGTAAATACAGCAAAGTGCACTAGGCTGAAGTTCGACCTGGACAAACTGCAAGACCCGGAGGTGGCAAAAATATTTCAGGCCACAATTGGAGGGAAATTTGCACCACTGCTTATTTTGGGGGCAGGCGAAGTAGATGTCAACACCATGACCAATACCTTCAACTCAGCTGTAACAGATGCCGCCACTGAGATCCTTGGCAAGCACCGACCAAAGAAGAAGCCGTGGATCACACCTGAACTTTTGGATCTGTGTGATAAACGAAGAGAGTTAAAAAAGAAAAAGAACACCTCACAGGGAGCTGATGTCTACCGAAAAATCAACAATGACATCCGAAAAGGCATGCGCACAGCAAAGGAGAACTGGATAGAAGATCAATGCCAGGAAATAGAGAACAATCTGAACAAGAACAACAGCAAGAAGGCCTACCAGACTGTGAAGCGGCTGACAAGTGTTAAACAGCCCAAAGTCTCCACTATCCAAAGCAAATCTGGCATTTGCCTTACAGAAGAACAAGAAGTCTTGGACAGATGGACAGAGTACTGCTCTGACCTTTACAACCATACACCAAATGGAGACCCATCAGTTCTAGCATGTCCCGAGAGCAGAGAAGAAGAAGAAATCCTCCCAATTCTCCGGGAAGAAGTTGAGGCAGCAGTGCAATCGCTGAAGAAAGGGAAGTCAGCGGGAGTGGACAACATACCAGCGGAACTGCTACAAGCAGGAGGAGAAGCGATGATTGATGCTCTCACCATTATCTGTAACAAGATCTGGCAGAGTGGGGAATGGCCTACACCGTGGACCCAGTCGCTTGTCATCACTCTTCCCAAAAAAGGTAACCTTCAGGAGTGTGAAAATTACCGCACCATCAGCCTCATCAGCCATCCCAGCAAGGTCCTCCTGAAAATAATACTCAACAGGTTGAAACCACAAGCTGAACAAATCATAGCTGAAGAACAAGCAGGATTCATGGCAGGGCGAAGTACCACTGAACAGATTTTCAACCTCAGAATAATCTGTGAGAAATACCTACAGCACCAACAACATCTATATCATGTGTTCATAGACTTCAAGAAGGCATTTG
This sequence comes from Oncomelania hupensis, assembly GCA_036898135.1. Taxonomy (NCBI): domain Eukaryota; kingdom Metazoa; phylum Mollusca; class Gastropoda; order Littorinimorpha; family Pomatiopsidae; genus Oncomelania; species Oncomelania hupensis. The sequence goes on from CM072516.1 coordinate 44,918,720, forward strand.
ACCGAGTCTGGCATGCAGCTCTATGGGCAACCATGAAAGTGTACAACATCAGCCCTAAAATTATAGAAGTCATCAAAAGCCTGTATGACAAGGCTACCAGTGCAGTCCTCCATAACAGCGTCATCGGGAACTGGTTCAGAACAACAATCGGTGTGCGTCAAGGATGCCTACTCTCTCCAACACTCTTCAACATCTTCCTAGAGCGCATCATGTCAGATGCTCTTGCAGATCACGAAGGCACAGTCAGCATAGGGGGCAGAGCAATCTCCAATCTTCGTTTTGCGGATGATATTGATGGATTGGCTGGAGAGGAACAAGAACTTGAACAGCTTGTACAGAGGCTTGACACCACCTCCAGAGCTTATGGAATGGAAATAAGTGCAGAGAAGACCAAAATGATGACCAACAACACCAATGGCATCAACACGGACATCAAAGTACAAGGCCAATCCCTCAACACAGTGCACAGCTTCAAATATTTAGGAGCCATTGTGTCAGACAATGGGTCTCGACAGGAAGTCCTCTCCAGGATCGCACAAACAACTGCTGCCCTGACAAGGTTGAAGCCCATTTGGAAAGACAGAACCATCAGTCTACATTCCAAAGTAAGACTGCTGCGCTCTCTGGTCATCTCCATCTTCCTATATGCTTGCGAAGCATGGACCCTCACAGCAGATCTCCAACGAAGAATACAAAGCATGGAGATGAGGTGCTACAGAAGACTTCTGTGCATTTCCTATACCCAACACATCACCAACGTTGAAGTCCGACAGACCATCACACAAGCCATTGGACAACACGATGACCTGCTCACAGTGGTGAAGAAACGGAAACTCCGATGGTATGGCCACGTCACCAGATCATCAGGCCTTGCAAAGACCATTCTGCAAGGCACAGTGCAAGGAGGTAGAAGAAGGGGGAGACCGAAAAAGAGGTGGGAGGACAACATTCGAGAATGGACTGGTTTGACACTGAGCGAAGCCATGAGGGCTGCTGAGGACAGAGAGGGATGGAGTATGCTGGTTAAGCGATCATCTGTGGTGCCCCTACGACCTTCGGGTTATGGGACAGGATAGGATAGGATAGGAATTCAACCCATGTAAAGAAAAGTTCCATCATAATTCAAAAAGTCTGCAATACAGTATTCATCACAAAGTATTTATTCAGCATGCTAATACGGAAGTTTTCATTTTCTAGCAGTGTTGCTGCTAGCTGGAATAATTTCCTGTTTCACTTAAGAATGCACCAAGCATAAATACGTTTAAAAACCAGTTACTTCCAGATTTTAAAAATATGTTTTATTGCTATGATGAATGAAATGCATAGGAAATTTACTCGCTCAACAGATCCACTGAGTTATTGTCAAGTTGAGCAAAGGGTATTAAGCTGCTATTGCTGCTGCTGCTGCTACTACTACTAACACCCTTGTAACCCTGGCCCTTTACATAAACTGTTGCCGATGTTTCAAATCTAGCAGCCAACAAGAAGAAAGATTAGTCTGAAATGTACCTTGTGATGCATAGGTAGACTAGCAAGAAAGGCAACAACATCCTCATCCAGAAAAGGGAAGCGTGACTCTTTGCCATGGTCTGTGATGACCCTGTACACACAAAAGTTAGCCAGGTTCAAAAACTTGTTTTTTAAAAAGAAAACATTTGAAACATGGATGCTGCGTAATAAAAGTCATTATTGAAGAGATTAAAAACAACAAATTGGCATATTAAGAGCAATGAATTTTAAAAATATTGAAATCATTTTTCAAGTTAAACCATGACTGATGACTGTCATTACTGAATCAATCAAAATGTTCCACAGACGATAGTAAAAGGGGCATAACTTACCTGTCATCTCTACCCAGATTCCGAGATGATATTCGATGTATTTCCATGCTGATTTCCGAGACTAGCCCAGCCCAAGATTCTTGCCTTCAAAACAGCAAACACAATGGATTTAATTATAACTGGCTTTGTGTATTTTTATCGTGTCGTAAACTCAAAAACAAAAAACAATCAATAGATAAAGCATGCACATGAGATACGGCAAACAAATAAAAAATTATGACTGCAAAGCATACTGTGTGTTTAGTAAGTTCCTCTTCACTATCAGGCAAACATATATAGCTGATTCAGGTGAACACTAAGGAAGAATGTTTTAATGGTTCAGTGACCTAAGGAATTTTAATGGCAAACAATAAAACTTTAAGAATCAGCATCACACATTCTTCAGAATTCACTTTGCATACTTTAATGTGTGTAAATCCAGGTGCCTTGGAAAGTTTCTCTTCTAGAATAAAATCTTGACTTTCGAGTGTATGAATAAGGCGTGTAATAACTTAATATGTAGTCTATATATTACCATGACTTTGCTGCGAATCTGGTAGGGAAAAATGTTCCCCTCACCTTTTCTCTTGGCCAGTTTATAGAGGGCAGCGCCCATCTCCTCTCCCTCACTGCCTTACCTTCCCAAGTTCTAAATAAAGCCACGTACCCATTCCCAACTGGGTGTGCTGAGGTACATTGTTGTTTCATTCTGTGGGTGTTTCATTTGATAGTTGCCTTCCTGTCACACATTCAAGAATACTAACCGCTGCTTGACGCTGCTGACCAAAATATTTCTAGCACGAGTTGAAATAACTTTGTTACTATCCTGTTCTATCCTGTCCCATAACTCGAAGGTCGTTGGGGCACCACAGATGATCATGTAACTAGCTAGTCCATCTTTCTCTGTCACTCAGCAATCCTCATGGTTTCGCTCAGTGTCAAACCAGTCCATTCTCGAATGTTGTCCTCCCACCTCTTTTTCTGTCTTTCTCTTCTTCCGCCTGCTTGCACTGTGCCTTGCAGGATGGTCTTTGCAAGGCCTGATGCTCTGGTGATGTGGCCATACCATCGGAGTTTCCATTTCTTCACCACTGTGAGCATGTCACCGTGTTGTCCAATGGCTTGTATGATGGGCTGTCGGACTTCATCGTTTGTGATATGCTGGGTATAGGAAATGCCCAGAAATCTTCTGTAGCACCTCATCTCCATGCTTTATATTCTTCGTTGTAGGTCTGCTGTGAGGGTCCAATATAGGAAGATGGAGATGACAAGGGAATGCAGCAGCCTCACCTTGGAGTGTAGACAGATGGTCCTGTCTTTCCAAATGGGCTCAACCTTGCCAGGACAGCAGTTGTTTGTATGAACCCAGAGGGGACTTCCTGTTGGGACCCATTGTCTGATACAATATGGCTCCTAAATATTTGAAGCTATGAACTGTGTTGAAGGATTGGCCTTGGACTTTGATGTCCACGTTGATGCCATAGGTGTTATTGGTCATCATTTTGGTCTTCTCTGCACTTATTTTCATTCCAAAGGCTCTGGGGGTGATGTAAAGCCTCTGTACCAGCTGTTCAAGTTCTTGTTCCTCTCCAGCCAATCCATCAATATTATCCAAAAAATGGACGTTAAAGATTGCTCCACCCCCTATGCTGACTGTGCCTTTGTGAATCTGCAAGGGCATCTGACATGATGCGCTCTAGGAATATGCTGAAGAGTGTTGGAGAGAATAAACATTCTTGACGCATGCCGATTGTCGTTCTGAACCAGTTCCAGAACCACTTTGTTATAACGCCACCCAAATACAACCACCATGGTTTTGATCTTGCAACCACACTGACAAAATGTATTTTTGAAAAAACATATAACAGTGTAAGTACATGTATAGAATTGTAGGAGCTTTCAAATAAGCCAAAACTTACTGGAAACGAACCCGATGTCTGGAATAACCTGCAAGCTGCTCGTCCGCACCCATCCCACACAAAATAACCTGAAATCACCACAAACAAAATGTAACAAGATAACACAAAACTATAACAACAAAATAATAATAATAATAATAATAATAATAATAATAATAATAATAATAATAATAATAATAATAATAATAATAATAATAATAATAATAAAGTAGGAGAAGAAGCGAGAGGAAGAAGAAGAATGAGTATTCAATCATATATTGCTTTTCCCTAAAACAATAAATCAATACAACTCAAACAGCAAAGATGTAGATCATCAGTACCTATCCTATCCTATCCCGTAACTCAGAGGTCGTAGAAGCACCACAGGTGATCGTTTAACCAGCGTACTCCATCTTCCTCTGTCCTCAGCAACCCTGATGGCTTCGCTCAGTGTCAAACCAGTCTATTCTCGAATGTTGTCCTCCCACCTCTTTTTCGGTCTCCCCCTTCTTCTACCTCCTTGCACTGTGCCTTGCAGAATGGTCATTGCAAGTCCTGATGATCTGGTGACGTGGCCATACCATCGGAGTTTCCGTTTCTTCACCACTGTGAGCAAGTCATCGTGTTGTTTAATGGCTTGTGTGATAGTCTGTCGGACTTCATCGTTGGTGATGTGCTGGGTATAGGAAATGCCCAGAAGTCTTCTGTAGCACCTCATCTCCATGCTTTGTATTCTTCGTTGTAGATCTGCTGTGAGGGTCCATGTTTTGCAAGCGTATAGGAAGATGGAGATGACAAGGGAGCGCAGCAATCTTACCTTGGAATGTAGACTGATGGTCCTGTCTTTCGATGGGCTTCATCCTTGCCAGGGCAGCAGTTGTTTGTGCGATCCTGGAGATGACTTCTTGTCTGATACAATGGCTCCTAAATATTTGAAGCTATGCACTGTGTTGAGGGATTGGTCTTGGACTTTGATGTCCGTGTTGATGCCATTGGTGTTGTTGGTCATCATTTTGGTCTTCTGTGCACTTATTTCCATTCCATAGGCTCTGGAGGTGGTGTCAAGCCTCTGTACCAGCTGTTCAAGTTCTTGTTCCTCTCCAGCCAATTCATCAATGTCATCCGCAAAACTAAGGTTGGAGATTGTTCTACCCCCTATTATGACTGTGCCTTCATGATCTGCAAGGGCACCTGACATGAAGCGCTCTAAGAAGATGTTGAAGAGTGTTGGAGACAGTAGGCATCCTTGACGCACACCGATTGTTGTCCTGAACCAGTTTTTGATGGTGCTGTTATGGACTGCACTGGTAGCGTTGTCATACAGGTTTTTGATGATTTCAATAATTTTAGGGCTGATGTTGTACACTTTCATGGTTGCCCACAGAGCTGAGTGTTAGTACAGGTTGTCTTATTATCTGTACATTATATGTATAGGTCCCCTTTTCTTTTGTGTATCTGTTTAATTTCTTGAAAGAGTTCTCTTTTGTTCGTGTTTGATAGTTTTAAGCTGATAAATGCAGCCTCACAACCCCTTCAGTTATCTGAATGGCATAACTTCCTACTGTTGAACTTCAGTCCAGTTTCCTTGGGTGAGACAACTACGACCTGTTTTTTTACACACTTTTTGTCTCCCTTGTCTTCTTACCCTAGCCGTGCTGAGGTAGGGGGACCCTTTATGAGATCCATTGGTCAAAACACCCTGTCCGCGTGCAGCGAACCAAACAGCACAGCCGATACTGTCGTCCAGCACTGTCTGCAGTGGGTACACCAAGTGTCGCACATGCCGGTACCTGCGGACAACCACTACTTTCATCACTGTGAGATGACATTGGAGATCAGCATGTAAACACAACCACTGTGAGGGTCACAATATATTTTGGTTCTTGCAAATGCAGTACTATTTACAAAAGTTCTAGCAATTTCCCAAAAGGAGTTACTGTTTAACCACCCTGTAGAACTTAATATCATAATGCTAACATCAAGCAACACAACTATTTCAGTTTACATGGTCATACATTTCACAGTAAGGGATGGTCAGCCATACTGTTACGTTGAAACTCGCATGATGGTGCGTGTGAAATGCGCACGATATTATGTGTGAAGCGCATGCAATGGTAGGCTTGCGTGTGTGACGCGCGCTATAGATCTGTTCATTTTATTTTGCAACGCAGGCAGTGATAGAGTGTATACAACTTTGATTTGATTTTGCGTTGTTAGAAGAAGCTTTGTATAACGTTGATGGTTTTAGTTGGTTGATATTATTTGAGAATTTTCTCGAGTCAGTTGTTTACTATCGATCGAAGCGTATGGATAGTTCTAGTTGTAACCATGGAAGCTTCCATTCCAAATAGGGTTGTATGACGTGAGACAGTGATGATGAAATTAATTCTGATTGGTTGTGGTGTTTTATGCAGGGTTATTCTCGTTTGTTCTGGAATATGTAGAGACTATACAAGTGCCGCACTGTTTCAAAATAAGGGTGTGTGTGTGTTGTTGATAGTGAGTTGGAAAGTAAAAAGTGGAAAGTGGAAAAGGCGATTGTATGCAGTTGTTGATGTGTGCTGAATAAAAGTGGAAAACTTCATACGACGACTCCATGTCTTGTTGCTGAGTGAGCAGGCTGCGTGGATAAACGAATCAGAGTTACACCTAGCATCAAGCATCGGGGCTGAATCAACTACTGATACCAAAAAAACAACATCGAGCGTAACACATACAAATGCACCATACCTTTGTTCTTGAAGCTCTAGCTGTGTTACATTGACCTGTAAATGCAATAAAACAATGTGGTAGTATGCCAGAAGCAAACATAATAATGATCACAATAATAACAGCCACATAGTGTTGCTGAGACTCGCTGAATGCCTCTTACTAATCTCAGCAGCTGCTGACAGGACATCGTGCTATATAAGTACAAGTACTTTACTGATCCAACCTCTGGATGTCATGCAATATGTTGTTTTGTTTTTAAAAATAAGCAAAAGCTCTATTTGAGGCTGCTTTCTTGCTATCAATGATGAATGCGAACATTACATGACCAATGATGGACTTCAGAAAAGTTAGAACTAACGTCTTACTTCTACAAAGTTCCACTGCCTGGCTGGGTTGAGCTCAGCAAGGGCAGCATATCCCGTCACTCGGTCTGGCACATTGTATGAGGAACCCTGGTCTGCTACCCCACTGGCACACAAATCCAATAAAACAGGGTGTAAACCTTGCTTTCAAATTGCAACCATGCTAAAACTGTATTAAGTTCTTAGAGGTATGCAAATATAAGATCCATATCATCATTATCATCATCGTCATCACACTTCTCCTCCTCCACCTGTTGTAGACATTTTCTGAAGCAGTGATGGCTTCTGGACGATATCTTCTGCTCAGTCATGACAGCTGACTGGAATATTCTGGAGATGCCTTGTGACAGTAGTTATGGAGTGCAGTCATTGATAAAGAAGTAAATGACGGAAAAAGAGCACCAATTTCGATGGGATGAAGAGGATTTAGAGAAGAAATTAATCAGGCTTCGTACGGACAAACTGAATGAAGAATACGAATCTGACAAAATTCTTTTACTTTATGTTTATCTACGAGATCACGCTCTTTCCGTCTTAAAATCTGATCTACCTTTTGGTTCCTCAAATTGTACAAAACTAAGTGAGAGTGCTACCCTGCGTCAACTAATGGTTTGAAAATATTTTCAAACTGTTAGAAAAAGACAGTGTCACCTATTTTGGCGCGTAAAGACGAAAGTTGCTGCATGGCAAGACAGTTTTTTACTCGGCACTCTCTCCGTCATGTCCTTCTATATCGATGACTAACAGTCCGTCACAGCAGTTGGCGTCTCCCAGAATATTCCAGTCAGCTGTCATGACTGAGCGGATATATCTTCCATAAACCGTTGCTGCTTCAGAAAACATCTACATCAGGTACCTCCTCCTCATCATGATCACCATCAGAACACAACATTGCAGTTTAACATCTACATCCACAATTGGCTATATGGCAGATGGGGATAACTATCCCAGAGAAAAGGAGTAAAGACCTAAAATAACATCCAACCACCTGAGCAGTCACAGACAGTGCAAAATGGCCACTTTTTTCTTGCCCACCAGAGAATTTAAACATGGCTCGTCTGAACTTATCACATTTAAAATAAAACATAGGATACAGAGAAATAAATAGTTCAAAATATTTTGGTAGTTTTCTCTTGAAACTGGACATTTCTGTCTGTTTAGTGTTAACTCTTTCCCTGCCAATCGACGATATATCGTCGATCTGAGCCGCCATGTTTGTGCCAATCGATATAATCGTCGATTTCAGTATTCCGTTTCGTTCCGGTTTTTTCCGCAGTCCAATCCAAGTTTTATTTTAACCAAAGAGAGATAACTCTTTCTACTTTCGCTCTCGATCGACACGCGCGTGGTTTCTTCAAATTGATTCGTTTTTAGAGTGTTTTTTGTGCATTTTACTAAGCATTGTGATGGGCACAATCGACAGTGTGTCAAACTCTGCTAATAATCAATATAATTTCAAACTGTAAAGTGTATTTTGATCCTAAATAAATTTTCTTTCTGGTGTGTGAAGCTGACTCAGTGATTGGAATTATTCCTCCAGATTTTTTTTATCACTGTGGTATGTAGAAATATTTTTATTTTATTTTATCATTTCAAAAGGATCAACATGCTTTCAAAACACATATTTCAATAACATAATCAAATTAACATTTTTGTGGTTTTTTTTTCTTATTCTTCACTCTTTTACCTTTAATTTGATATGAAATATGTCTATTTAACAACTATTATTGAAAGAACAGTAGCTTAAATGCCTAAGGTACTGAACTTTCTTTCCGGTGCCAGAGAAATGTCTGGCACAAACGTGGAAACATGCCTGGCAGGGAAAGAGTTAATGCAGCAGCAGACCCCTTGATCTTCATCCTAATTGTGCCCTATGGCTCATTTATGCTGGCAGTGATCCAATTAAGGAATATGGCCAGCAGCGCCACTGGGAAGAACACTAGATAGTCCCCAGGTGGGAGGCTTGTGACCTAAAACTGTTATGGCCTGTCTTAATTGGAAGATTCATGGAGGTTCACAAACCGTTTTTCGAGGTTCTCAGATCCCTAACCTAGGTTCCTGAACCTTTTTTTTGTCCAAAAGGATCAGAAACCTAGGTTCGGGATCTGAGAACCTAGAAAAACCTCCACAAACCTTCCAATTATGACAGGCCATTACGCTGTCAGCACAGATAGTTTTATCATTCAAGTTGTTCCAATCAATTGTGAAGAAGTGTTCATAGACAGGTGTTTTTGCTGTTTTAGTGTTAAAACTTGAGGGAGGGAATGGCCAATGCCACAGTGCATAGCTTCAAATATTTAGGAGCCATTGTATCAGACAATGGGTCCCGACAAGAAGTCCTCTCCAGGATCGCACAAACAACTGCTGCCCTGACAAGGTTGAAGCCCATTTGGAAAGACAGGACCATCAGTCTACATTCCAAGGTAAGGCTGCTGAGCTCCCTTGTCATCTCCATCTTCCTCTACGTTTGTGAAACATGGACCCTCACAGCAGATCTACAACGAAGAATACAAAGCATGGAGATGAGGTGCTACAGAAGACTTCTGGGCATTTCCTTTACTCAGCAAATCACCGCTGAAGTCCGACAGACCATCACACAAGCCATTGGACAACACGATGACATGCTCACAGTGGTGAAGAAACGGAAACTCCGATGGTATGGCCACGTCACCAGAGCATCAGGCCTTGCAAAGACCATCCTGCAAGGCACGGTGCAAGAAGGCAGAAGAAGAGGGAGATAGAAAAAGAGGTGAGAGGACAACATTTGAGAATGGACTGGCTTGACGCTGAGTAAAGCCATGAGGGTTGTTGAGGACAGAGAAAGATGGAGTACTCTAATTAAACGATCATCTGTGACACCCCAACGACTTTCAAGTTACGGGATAGGATAAGATAGGACAGGTTTTAAAACATTTACAGTTGTGTTTCTGGCATGGTTTACAACAATGTTCTGGTATTTAAATTCTCTTGCTGCCTTAGGCCTAATACTCCTCGAATTGGATGGGATTGGCATAATGGTAGAAGTGATAGCTGGAACCATTCTGACCAGCAGATTGAAACGACCTCAACCTATTCTTAAAATTTAAATAGGTAAGAAGTCTGAAGGACTAAGAATATTATTCCTATCCTATCCTATCCTATCCCATAACTTGGAGGTCGTAGGGAGGATTTCTTCTTCTCGGAGAATTGGGAGGATTTCTTCTTCTTCTCTGTTCTCTGGACATGCTAGAACTGATGGGTCTCCATTTGGTGTGTGGTTGTAAAGGTCAGAGCAGTACTCTATCCATCTGTCCAAGACTTCTTGTTCTTCTGTAAGGCATATGCCAGACTTGCTTTGGATCTTGGAGACCTTGGGCTATTTAACATTTGACAGCCGCTTCACAGTCTGGTAGGCCTTCTTGCTGTTGTTCTTGTTCAGACTGTTCTCTATTTCCTGGCATTGATCTTCTATCCAGTTCTCCTTTGCTGTGCGCATGCCTTTTTGGATGTCATTGTTGATTTTTCAGTAGGCATCAGCTCCCTGTGAGGTGTTCTTTTTCTTTTTCGTCTCTGTTCGTTTATTACACAGGTCTAAAAGTTCAGGCGTGATCCACAGTTCTTCTTTGACCGGTGCTTTCCAAGGATCTCCGTGGCGGCATCTGTCACAGCTAAGTTGAAGGTGGTGGTCATGGTGTTGACATCTACATCACCAGCTCCCAAAATGAGCAGTGGTGCAAATTTCCCTCCAATTGTGGCCAGAAATATTTCTGCCACCTCTGGGTCTTGCAGTTTGTCCAGGTCGAACTTCAGTCTAGTGCACTTTGCTGTGTTTACTCTCTTCAAGTGAAGCCGGAAAGACATCATCATGAGATCATGGTCACTTCCGATGTCTGCTCCTGGAAAAGTGTGTGTCCTGCCAATGTTGATGCTTGATCTGAAACGTTTCTTGACCACGATGTTGTCGATCTGGTTGTGATGCTCTCCGCCTGGACTGTGCCATGTCCATCGTCTGGATTTTTTGTGGAGACTACACGTGTTTGCCAGTAACAGATTGTTGTATCTGGCAAACTCCAACAGTCTCAGACCCCTGTCATTTGTCTCGTTGTTGCAGTTGGGTCCACATGTGTGTCCCCAGTTGTGGTGCGCATCTTGGCCAACCTTGGTATTCCAGTCGCCTTCGGCACTTGGTAAAGGACAGGCTGTAGATTTTCATAGAAATCCTCCACTTCGCTGTCGTCATAGACTGATGTTGGGGCATAGGCCTGAATGATGGTGATGTTGAAAGGGGCTGCTCTCAGACGGATGGTAAGAATATTATTAATATAAGAATATTATTATCTAGAATTAATAAGCCTTGGCACTCACCTTTTATTTTTTTTTTTGGACTGTTGAGGTTTTTGCTCAAAAGCAACATTAATAAGATCAATGGACTCATCTGTTGGAAGACATCTGTAAAAGAAAAACAAAACAAAAAAAACAGCAAGTTAAAAGTTTTGTCCGCCTTCTTAAATAATCCACATTTATATATATATATATATATATATATATATATATATATATATATATATATATATATATATATATATATATACACACACACACACACACACACACATACATGTGGACAGTGATGCACATGTTTTGGGACCCTAATAGGACATGATGTCCTGAACACAAAAAAACAATAGGACATGATGTCCTGAATACAAAAAAGTAATAGGACACTGGCATTGTTGCCAAAAAGTCTTGTTGTTTACTTGGTATTACTGAACAGTAAAGAGGCACTTTGAAACAGTTCAATTCTTGAAAATGTAGGGTTTTTTCTTGCTTGCCCACTTCTTTACTATCCGGTGAACATACCCTTTTGAAGCGTTTTCAGTGTACCCCCTGTGAGATATAGAGAGATTGAATGTTTTCTGCATGACTGTCTTTCTCTGCATAACAGAGCCAAATTTCGTGAGAGGCAGATTTTCTTTTATTAGCCAGTTTACAGCTCTGTCTGTGGTGATCATTGCCTCCTCCTGATTTGTCAACAATAGATCCTCACAAATCTCTTCATTGTGTTGCTCTTGGGGCACTTGGATTGCTAGATTGTGACTAGCTGTAGTTAAATGATCTTCCAATGCACTTTAAAAAAAAAAGGTTAACGCAGCCGCGAGTATACGAGTTTTTTGCTACACCAGAACTTTTAAATACCGTACAGAACATGGCCTTTTTTTCATCGTCAAATGTTACCCACGACTTCTGAAAAACGCGATCAACACGAGTACTAGTAGGCTGACTCGAAGTTGACGGTTTCTCGGCTTCGCGACCATCGGCATCGGAAGAATTCTCCACAGATCGTGTAGGCTCTGCTTCTTTTAATGTGCAGGAAACTGAATTACCCGCAAATAAGACGGTTATTGAGATTTGGTTTTTATCCGCCTTCAGTCTTTTTTTTGCAGACATTTTCGATAATTTCGATCGAATGTTTGGCTTACCAAAAGTACAAGTACAACGCCAACACAGTAAACTCAAGTCGCAAGCACCGATTGACTAAAAAAAGCTGTTTATGTTTCAAGGGCGCTGGTTGGCTGTTTTGCTTTGTGACTCGGGATAAAAATAGCAATCCCATGCAGGCGATGACAAGGGAGATAAGGCATATAATATACGTTTCAGCATGTAGACGACGGTCCCGGGGGCTTGTTTTGCTTTCCGTCTAGCGCTGCATAAACGTTTCGCCCTCTCCGGAAAATACGCGAAAACTATCGGACACGTGTCCGACTCGCCATCGTTTTAATCGGACAAGGTGTCCGCCTTGAGGTTTGACAATCGGACATTTAAAAAAACAAGCGGTCAAAGTCCGGTGTCCGGGCAACTTGTGCATCACTGTGTGGATATATATATTTGTCAAAACATTTCTGTACCCATACAAACAGCCAACTTCCCTGTAGAAAAACTAACTTCTATTAGTTACCATTTTCAAACGTTGTGTTGACAAAATATACAAAGATAGCATCCACTTCACTAACCTGGAGTCAAAAAGGTTCTAAATTGGTAGGCATGAAAACCAAGGATCTTAGTCTGTGAACCTCCTATCCTATCCTATCCCGTAACTCGGAGGTCGTATGGGGCACCACAGATGATCGTTTAACCAGCGTACTCCATCTTTCCCTGTCCTCAGCAACCCTGATGGTTTTGCTCAGTGTCAAACCAGTCCATTTTCGATTGTTGTCCTCCCACCTCTTTTTCGGTCTCCCTCTTCTTCTACCTCCTTGCACTGTGCCTTGTAGTATGGTCTTTTCAAGACCTGATGATCTGGTGATGTGGCCATACCATCGGAGTTTACGTTTTTTCACCACTGTGAGCAGATCATCGTGTTGTCCAATGGCTTGATGATCTGTCGGACTTTGTCATTGGTGATTTGCTGGGTACAGGAAATGCCCAGAAGTCTTCTGTAGCACCTCATCTCCATGCTTTGTATTCTTCATTGTAGATCTGCTGTGAGGGTCCATGTTTCGCAAGCGTATAGGAAGATGGAGATGACAAGGGAGCGCAGCATTAAGAAATAATATGAGGGCCAAAAGCTGATATCTTATATGTCATACTATGCTATGTTACGCTAAATTGTAATCCAACTCCTTGATCCCAAACTAACCTGTCAGCCAGAGCAGCCAGCACAGTGGAATCAATGCCTCCAGAAAACAAGATGGCCACATGAGCAGGCAGAAAATGCTTGCGGGAACTGCCCCATTCCCTTGCGCAATCTCCACATGCTTCATGCTGTGAATCACTGGTTGAGACTGCATTAAAATCTTCGACAAGATATGCATCAACGTTCACTTCAGACACTTGCAGTGGTGAAAAAGAGGTGGACTCCTTGCCTGGATGGTTACACTGCTGTACAACATTGCTAGCTAGAATCCGCTCACCACTTTCCTGAAGGTGAACTGTTTGGCAGCCATCACTGCCGTCACTTTGCACATTTTCGCTGACACAATTTTGCGATCTAACTACTGACTCCTGCACGTTCTGGCACACTGCAGCATCTTTTACTTGACAAAGAATGTGGTGGTTACCACGGCCAGGCAGATTGTGAACACGTTTGTCTACGGCAGTTTTAAGTGCATCTATGAGTTGAGCAACCAGCTTGTTCCACGTGCCACTTTCTTTAATCTCCTCCAGCACATGTAAAAGGTCATGTGACCCTGTAGCTTTGGAGTCAGGCACAGTCATCAGCTGGCAAGTGTCAGGGATGTGGCAGTTTAGCACTGGCATCCATGAAGCCACAGGCTGAGTGTTGTGGTGGCTGACAGTGATGTAAGGATTGCCAGTCAAACCCAGCTTGTCACTGATGGTTTCAGCATTGAGTGATGTCACTTTCCCATCCTCTCCTGGCCAAACGGATTCTTCCCAAGGGAACAAATGCAGCATGAGATGAGCTGCTGTATAGTCAGACTGCTGTGAGTTTCTCTGATCAGATCTTGGAGAACTTTCCATGCAAAACAACCCCACTGACGGAACCTCTGTGAAGTCATCAGTCTGCACAAAACAAAAATATCAAAAGTAAGATACTGGACAGTTCCATACACTCCTGATGCATGGTTATAATCACCACATTTCAAGGCTATTGTTTGCGACAGTATATTAGCCACAGACCCAAAATTATCCCCAAAATACTGACAAACCATTTGTCTTACATAAGCCATTGACAACTATAAGCCGCACACTATCTTCTCACAGATTAATGATTAAAGTGCTACAGTCGGAAAATTTGAAGAAAAAACAAAAACACAAAAACATTCATAGGCCACACCAAATGATTAAACAATACAATCAACCAGAGCTTTGAGCAGGAAAAGCATTATATAAAGGTGATAAAATAAAATAAATAAAATAATACAATACACGCACAAAACAATAGGGCACATCTGTATCACCTCAAAAGGAGTTACAACAGTTTATATATGAAGTAGTCTAAGTAGCATCCTATAGCTTGTAGGGCAGAAAGTACATTAGTAATTTGTGTGTTACTGTAAACATGGTCGTTGGAATGATTTCTTGTGAATCTCAAACACAAAACCTGGCATTAGTAAAGAGAAAGTGTATATAGTAAAACTTGTGTGTCTAGTAAAATGTGTGCGTTTTCAAACACATAACAAATTTGTATATAATTTTATCTAATATTTGTGGGTAAAATACGCATTTTTGAATGCAATCGGGAATACTGAACAGAAGGTAATCAAATGTATTACTAATACTATAAATTTTTTACTGATGATTGGATAGGCAATGATGACAAGGTAAACACAGCACTGTCTTTCCTTGGAAGATGCCACAGGAGACTCCGTCGTCCAAAGACATCTCTTCCAAACCACAAGCGCTCTGTCTTTGCCTGTGACAAATTGAATTATTATAAATATAACAATACAAGATAAATAAAATAAATAATAATTATTATTAAATTAAATGAGGCTTACCTGTGGTGAAGTTTAATTAGAAGTATTGTATTTATGTTGATTGGGAGGCAAGGGTATCATATGAGAATTCACGCACATTCAGCACTTACTCCTTTGTCAATCTGACTTTGTTTTGCACACAATTTATCTTCATCATCATCAAGTTTCCCTTTTTCATGAACCACTAACATATCAGCATCATTTACTGCACCACTATCCTCATCAAAATCAGGATGACTAGATGAACTGGTCCTGAGCCTGAGTCATGTTCTCTTTATTGAATGTCTCGGCTCCAAGTCAGAAAGTTTTCCCATCTTTCGATCCTTCGACCTCACAATGTTCTCTGCAAGCAAACCAAACCTCTTTTGCCACTCAAGCTGTTGTATTAGTTCGGTCACATCCACTTTCGGCACTTCGTTAGAATGCTTTTCTGACTCCGATTCTCCCTCCAATCCGACTGACTGGCAAATCTCTGTCTGGTCTCTTTCCACGGCTGTTCATATGTGATACTTTCAGACTATGGCTAAAAATAACCCTTGTGCTGTCCCTTAACGCTGGCTGAACTGGTTGTAGCCAGATCCGAGATGCTGGCTGTGCATGGGTTTCGCACGGCTGAAAGTTTACTTTTAGTGAAGGAAGTTTCAGCTGTGTTTCACGCACGAACTGACAAGGCAATACACAGCCTAGCCGTATAATCAGTGATGCCAAACATAGGTGGCGTACAGTGACAGATAAAACTGAATCAAGGGGACCGTTAGAAACCAGTAGCAGTAAAAATGTAATTACTTACAATTTTGAAGCTTGTACAGGTCAGGTATATCCAAGAGGAAAATGGATAAAAGTCTTTTCTAAATCACTTGTGTACCGATTCCTAAAGGCGGTAATCAGTACTGTTATACTCATCAGAGACACAGGATAGCATCTCTGTCCCAGACCTGCCTACTGCTACAATTTTGCCGTAGCAGCTACGAAAAATAAAGCTCTGCTACGATGCTACGGCAAACATAAAATTGCTACGGGAAAAAAAAATCCGACTTTTTTTTTAACCCTTTACCGGGCGTTGCGGCAAAGGTCTAAAAAGGCCAAACGCCCAAAAGCGTCCGTATCAACCACTGTTTTATTCTCGCGTTGTTTGAAAGATTGCGAGACTTCCGGCAATTGACTTCCGGTTTATTCTGTTGTGGAAACAATCGACTGCATTTCCACAAGTTTTCTCTTTGATGCGTTCGTTTTTTCGATTTTATTTTCAATTTTTTTTGTGTAAGTGTCTAGAATGGATGGTTTGGATTCTTCGACTGATGAAGGAGAGTTTATAGTCTTCCATTAGACATTGAAGTGGGAAAAATGAACTTTGAGTCGGCAGAAGAGATCGGTAGGCTACCCATATTAGTGCCAGTAGCATGCATGCATCAGATCTTTCAGATGGGCAGGGAAGTGAAGAAGAGGAGGAGGCTTGTTTGGATTTTTTAAAACATTTTTTTTTCAATTTTTGTAAAAACATGGAGTAATTAAAAACAAGACATGACAAGAGAAGAATAAAAAGGTATATAATCAAAAGAGAATTTATTTCTGTTCATTTTGCATTTTATTTCATTTAAATCTAGTACCTAAGATGTGGTGTTTTTACTAACGTACTCCGAAATATCTCTAAAATTATAAGACTTCTTGCCTTAACTTGTCGTGGCGTCCTACATCGACGGTTGTGCATGCTACTGAAAACCTGGCTTTGCTACTGAAAACTGGACCTTTTGCTACTGATTTAAAGAATTGTTGGTAGGCAGGTCTGCTGTCCAGCTAGTCCAGCAGCTTGCTCATGACTGATGCTGAATGCGCGCGAATTCTCATATGATCCCTCTGCCGACCAATCACCAGAGGGAGCAATAATAATAATTATTATGATATTAAAAATATAGGAATAATAAAATAATAATAATAATAATAATAATCAAATTTTAAAATAATAATAATAATAACAATACAGTGGTACCTTGCAAAACGAATGCCCTGCAGAACGATCAATCTGCATAACGCCGCTCCGAATGCTCGCGTGCCTCGCAGAAACAAACTGTACATACGCCGTGAAAACATCGCATTTCCGATTTTTAAAAATGGCTGAATCCGGCCAGTCGCGTGACTCGGATGAAGGCAAGGCGTTTTTGTCCCCAGTTGATTGTCTAGTTCTTGCACTCAAGGACAGACTATCCCACCTGTCTGCACCCACTGATGGAGCTGGAAAATTCCAGCTCTGACTCTGACAACTAAAAACTGGACTGGAAAAGAGAACTATGTGTGTGAACTGTACATGTGTGTGTGTCCTCCTCACCCCACCTCCATTTCACCTTTTCAATGCCTAACATCTTACTTCATCAACACCTAACATTATACCCTGCTTTGGTGAGTGTCTTTACTAGTGTTTTCCCCCCTTAACACTGCCTTGTCTTCATTATTTCTTAATTTCTTTGAATTTTCGCGGCAATGTGGAACGAATTGCATGATTTCCTGTAGAAGTCTATGGGAAACCATGTTTCGCATAACGAACACGCACTGCTGGAACGAATTGTGTTCGTTATAAGAGGTACCACTGTAATAATAACAAAAAATACTGTCCAATACAAATTCTTTGTTCTTTCGCAGCAATGTGGAACAGATTGCATGATTTCCTGTAGAAGTCTATGGGAAACCATGTATCGTATAACATCTTACTTCATCAACACCTAACATTATACCCTGCTTTGGTGAGTGTCTTTACTAGTGTTTTCCCCCCTCAACACTGCCTTGTCTTCATTATTTCCTAATTTCTTTGTTCTTTCGCAGCAATGTGGAACAGATTGCATGATTTCCTGTAGAAGTCTATGGGAAACCATATATCGTATAACGAACATGCACTGCTGGAACGAATTATGTTCGTTATATGAGGTACCACTGTAATAATAACAAAAAATACTGTCTAATACATATCAGTAAAGTTTGACTTCAAACTGCCTGTCACCTGTAAAAAGATAAAGGCCCATGGTCCTTGAACAGCCTGGAGTGTAGTCAGCACGTCCTGCTCTGTAGAACAGGTGACCAGTCGATTGAACAGCACCTCTGTGTCATTCACATCCTCCCCAACCTGCACAGAAGATGCGTGGTATCATTCCCTGCAGAAAACAGTATGACTGAAGGCTTCTACAGTCTTAGGCTTTAAGATACTTCGACTTGTCACTTATTAAGTAATACTATATGCAGTTAAATAAATTCTGCAAATTATTATTTATCTTATTTTCATTCCATTGATTTATTTAACAAATAAAATTGTTTAGAAACAACAACAACAATAATAATAATTTAAAAAATAAATAAATAATAATAATAATAATAAACATTAAAACGTTATTAAAATAAAATAAAAAATTCAACAACAACAAAAAACAAACACATCCAATATTAGGTAGGTTGGGTTTGGGAGCGCCACAGCTGTGCCTACGCCTTCCCCAAAAGAGGCAATCCAGAATTTCCCAATAAAAAAGGACAAAAAAATGTCAAAATTCAAATTAAAAAATCAAATAATTAATAATAACAAATAATAATAATAATAATAATAATAATAATAATAATAATAATAATAATAATAATAATAATAATAATAATAATACAAGAAGTATAAATACAACAAAGTCACTAAAGTAATGCTTCTGTTAACTTAAGAACAAATTTATCTTTATCTAGAGTTCTAAAATATACTAAGTAGCAAAACAATAGCGTGTACATTACAAGCGTACAATCACCTCAAGGCCACCGAATATTTCTCCATTCCACAACAGAACATCACCGTTATTGTTGGTGAGAGGTTGTGGTGTCAGCTGTCCCCTGAGATGAAGCACAAAGCCTGCCAGTAGTGCTGGCATGCCTTCCCACAGCCTACAGTTCACAGTCCTCTCCACATCTGGTCCACGGCGACCAATCAAACTGTTGCATTTAATATGATCCTGAAACAAACCCAACATATGTGATAGACTGAAAACTGACATCACTGCTCTTATAGTGACTAACTTATACAAGGTGTCTTTGAAATGTTCAATGTTTGCTAAGTACTGTGATGGAAGAGTGACAAAGATGTTAATTATGCGTGAATTAGCTAAATTATCATGGCAAAAATATCATTCCTTGGAATTTGATAAACATCAATAAGTTGTGGTAGTATTCTCTCCAGACAATGATATAAACGTTGATATTTCCTCATAACTTCCAGGCCCATCATTTAATATCTGCAATCCAGCTTACATAACATCTTGCTGTCCAAATATTTATCAACCTTTTTTCATTTATTGGCAATACATAAAGAATCTGGCTTTCAGCATGATTTTAATTTTAATCTGTATGTACTACGTAGTATTGCTTTACTTCACAAATTGAATGTATACATATAAACAACTAGTAATTTACTAATACTAGTAATACTAGGAGTAAAGATATGAGACTAGTTTGAAGCCTGTGATAAAACTTAGTTCTGGAATATGCAACATAGTTACTGTCAGAATTATATAAATTAGTAATAAAAATACTTACAATGTTTAACTTTGTTGAAGAATCCACTGGATCCAAACAGCAGATAAAACAGATACCGCACATGATCAAAAAACATGCGAAATACTTAGCCGATGAACAGAAACTGCTTGAAATTTGTTCTTTATGAAGTACTTTGTTTACAACTCGCAGTGAAGCCAAGGAGTCGTGAGTGTGTACAGTGCTAGCTAGACTAAAATCCAGAGAATTCAAGTAGTACTAACTTCAAAACTTTTCTCGACGTTCTGATAGAAAGTACAACAGAACCATGTGGCCTTCGTTTACTTTTGCTTTCCAAGTTGTGTGAATGTCTATTACAAGGCCAAGGGACGTTAATCTGAGCATACTAGGACAACCGGAAACGGTTCATGAGTTTCCTCCTTTAGTTTTGGCATAGCAAGATACTATTTTAACCTCCTGGATGATCGAAACCAAACTAAATCAATTTCACAGGTAATTCTTTATCTTGTGACTAATCGCCTATAGTACTGTAACAATTTTACACGTTTATTCTATGACATTTTATTTGTTTTTGTAATGGTTCTTCTGACTTGGTCGTAGTAGCAGTAGCACAAAAATGATTCTGAAATTATACTATTACTAGTATTACTAATACTAATAGTAATACTGTTCACTATTATTGGCCGTATGCCAGTGGGAACACGTGTTATTTCTGCTTCATGGCCCACAAGTACAATTGCAATATTATTACTTATAATTTCTTTATCATTTTTAGGTTTTACATGCATCTGCGGGTATTTCATAATAAAATTTTCATTTTGAAGGAGAGAAAATGGAAATTGGAATGTGGGTGTGTTGGCGTGGGGGATTGGTGTCTGCTGAAAGAAGATTGTGCCATGTTACTCAGTGTTGTGTAAATTGTATTTTTTTTAGGTAGCAGGGAGTGGTGTGGAGCATTCAGAACAGATGAGCCTACCAAGTCTCTCATTCTCAACAATGGATTGGAAAAACACTATAGCCACCTCTGTGTTGGAGGGATTTCAGAGGTGCTTCAAGCAAAATCTCTATACTGACATTGAAATAGAAGTGGACTGTATCATCTTCAAATGTCACAAAGTGTTTCTCTGTGCAATTTCAGATTTTTTTCATGCCATGTTTCAATCTGGGATGAAGGAAAGTATCAACAGCAGGATCCAGCTGTCAGGCTTGTCATCATCAACATTTCGAGATGTCCTGTCATTTTATTATGAGGGAGATGAACATGTCATCACTCATGATACCATAGAAGAGCTGTTGCGTGCAGCAGGCCTTTTGCAGCTGGAGTGCTTACGTCTGCGATGTGAAGCTTACTATGTAGATCACATCTTTGCAGAAAATGCCTTGGGCATCTGGAAGCTGGCTGTGTGTTTGGGCTGCAAGCAGCTTCAGCAGTCGGCTCGTATTTTCATCCTGCGCCATTTTGCAGCCGTCTGCCAAGAAGCTGAGTTTTTGTCCTTAGAAATTGATGCCTTGTTGGACTTGATCGGTGACAGTGACTTGAAAGTGTCTAGTGAAGACATCGTTTGTGTTTCTGCCATCAAGTGGATAAAGCATGATCTTGCAAGTCGTGCCCAACACTTCGATTCTGTGATCAACTGTATGTGCCTGCATTTGCTGTCTGCTTCCTGTTACAATAACCTAGAGGCCTTCTCCAAGTTTTCTTGTTCCGGCGGCTCCACAGTACTCCCAGAACACCCTCACTGGTCAGGGGGAACATCAGCAGAATTTACGCTAGGCCGTTGCAGTCGTAACTATGAAGAGATGCTGGTGGTTCTAGGGGTTCACAAATCCACCAAGATGCTTCCAGCAGTTCATGCATACAGCTTGAGCCAGTCCTGTTGGTATAAACTGTGTCCACTACCCTTTGACCCAGGGGTAGGATACGCTACATGTGTCCATGACAATCATATCTACATCTCAGGGATCAGTTTAAGGAGAGGTTACATGCTGAAATACGACAGTGACGAGAATCACTGGATAGAAATGCCAGAGATGCCAGAACGACGACGGTACCACGAGCTGGTAGTGATGGGAGATTTCATTTACTCTGTCGGTGGCTGCAACAAACGTGATGGGGCCTCTGATGTTATTTCACGCTACAGTATTGAGGAAGGCATGTGGAAGGTAGTTGGACATTTGCAACTAGGAGTTTACTCTGCCTCAGCTGCTGCTGCAGGAGAATGTATCCTGGTGTTTGGGGGCCGTGCCCAGGGCAGCATACGACGACGAGAGATCCAGGCCTACAACACTCGCACAAAAACTTCCTTTGTGGTTAACAGGTTCTCTACACAGGTGACAGAGAGCAAAGCACTGACTGTGGGTGAGGAAGCCTATGTGGCTTTGACCAACGGTACCATCATGAAGGTCACGGAGGAGGGTGTGCAATACCATCATGCCACACTGCACAACTTTGACCGCTACAATTTTGGCTTCGTGCACTACCCACGAGGCCTGCTTGTGGTGGGTGGGGAAACACGCTACCCATCAGGTAATGGGTCAGGACATTTTGCGGATTTCATTCAGGTGGATATGGTACCTGGTAAGACGGCAGTCATCAGTCATCAGCTCTTCTCCTTCGCCAGTGCTGCCTGTTGCTGCATGCTCATCTTGCGGAGGACTACTTTTCCCAAATTGTCACTGCAGCCACACAGTTCGTGAGTGTCACTCTCTGCCATGATGCAAGTTACAGTGCTCAGACTTCCACAGCATTGTCAATTCCCTCAATTAATTTATTTATTTAATATTTTCATTTTTTGTTAAATTCATGTGTGCAGCAATGTCTCTGGACAGTGCTAGTCTGTGTACTTTGATAATGAATAAATGATGATGATGGTGACTTGTGCAGCGCTTATATATCCATTGTTCACCCTCCAGGTGTATTTTTAAAAAGAAAAAAAGTAGGGAGAAGATTATCCAGGAAAATTCTATAAATGTTTTGCCATATTAATAATTTAATTTGTTATTGTTTTATTCCAATTTAATTTGACGATGAGTAAGCACTTTTTACTTTTGGGGGGTTGACGTTTCTGTCATTTATTGGCTATTTAAATATTCGATCCGTCAGTCAGTGGGTGTGGCTTCAGTTAGATCTTGTATTGGCTGGCGCCTTGAGCAGCTCTTATGCTGGAAACGCTATATATAAAAAAATGATAGGATAGAATTGACAAATTTATTTTAACAATGTTTTAAATTGTTGTTTTTTTTTAAATGTGGAGTGAGTTTCTGGACTGTCTCATGATTAATGTATTCAATTTGTAGTTGTTGTTTTGTTTTTTCTCCAGATAATGTAACTTTTTTGTTGTTGTACTTCCTGACTTTAAATTTAATTTTTATTGTGACATTATTATTATTAATATTATCATTATTTATAATAATAATAATAATAATAATAATTATTATTATTATTACTATTATTATTATTATATTATTACTTGCTATATTTGTGTCCATTTATGCATTGTGTATTTTTATTTTTTTGTTGCTGTTATTTATCTGAGAAATTATGGAAACTTGTAACTTTTTCATAGACTCTGTCTCTGTTTTAATTAAATGTTTATTTATTTATTTTTTTTGGTTAAATGATTGATTTTGCACAGTCTTGCAGATTTTTAACTTAGCTAGTTACAGTAAGATTGGTAGTAATTTTTATGTTTTAGTTTGTCTGTTCCATTACGTAAAATAATTTTAAGTTACTTCGGCCCATTATTATTATGCCAAGAAGATTTAGCCTGACTTATTGCGTGGACTCTGTATTTTATTTTACTTTTTAGACTAATTAAGTTTAAAACAGATCGAGTTTCCATTGTTGGTTCTACTAGTCAATTTACTGCCATTTTTCAGATTAATGGAACTTGGAAACTTGTGTAATAAATGTAACTGTTTTTAATTTTGTTTCTGTTCAGATCTCCATGCGTTTGGTTCAGCTGTGAACAAGAGAACACATGACCTATATATAATAAACTATATTATATATAATGAGTGTTTACAAGAGTAGTGGCAGTGTATCACTGTATGCATAACAATTTTGTGTGGCAGCTACAGTGTTATTCACTGACTTCATTCTTTTATCTATTTTTGATCATTTTTCTGTTCACATATTTCCATGATATTTTTACATAATAATAATATGTTATATATATACATATAATATATAAATTATGTTTCCTGAACATCTTTTGACTTTAGCTGCTTTATATGCATTTTTTCTGTAATTTTGTTCATCATTGAGATTTTTTTTCCCGAAGTTCAAAAGTTTCTTTGTTTTTGTTTACATTTATATGTACTCACAATCACATGTCTTATTATAATTGTTACCATGTTTTGGATTAAATTGTGTTGAATTTTTATAGCATCTTTCTGTGTAACTCTGAAACGCTGAACATTTGGGGAAGGAGGAAGTAAATGGACAAACTTGCTTCTGCTGCAGGATGGTTTAAAAGTAATTCGCTATTGAAAATTGCTTATAACCTTTGAGGCTTTGTAAATAGTACTACATTGGAACAAAACAACATTTAGTGTGGTCCTTACAGTAGTAACATTTAATTGCTGATAGGTTCCTGCTTTCATCTCTCTGTGACGAGAACAGCCCAAAATGGCCCGTCATGGCCTAACACGGTGTGGGTGAGCTGCCACACTTTGTAAGGGGAGACCAGTGGAGCTTGTTTGAGCAGTCTCAGGTGACGGACCATTACAGGCTGATCTCTGATTTTTGACTCACATTCATAGCATACCTCCTTCCCGTCCCCCTTCCCGTCCCCCTTTCCTACACCCCCTCTGCTAAAGAAAAAAAATCCAGATTTTTGCAAACCTGTGCGCTATAAGTCTTAAATAGTCAGAAAAGGACATTGAATTTTTAAAACATGTGTCAGTCTGTGTGCAAAACTTACAAGTGGTAGAATTTCTCAGAACCTATTTCATCTATTGGCAGCAGCTAAACTTGATAGGATGGTGTATACCCATGAGACATCAAAGGTGATTAGTGAATGAATGACTTCACTTAAAGGTCAAGGTCACATAGTCAACAAATGTTAATGTAAAAAATGGCAACTTTTCACAGATTTTCACTTTTATTCTGTGTTATTGAACTTACGATTCTTTGGTGAATGATAGATATCAATGAGACAAACATACTATGCAAATTTGGTAAACCTTACTCCAAGATTTGTATTGGTGCTTTGAAGTGACCTTGACCCTAAACTGTGAGAGAAATAAAGTCGAAACTTGTAATTAGAGATGATAGATTGATTTTTTAATATAAATTCTGTTTTTGCATTGACCTTGGAGGTCAAGGTCATTTTAGGCCTTACAAAAACATTTTTAAAAATTGGTTATCATACAGTGAAGTTGCTGTATCTTTAACCCATGTAGAGAATGCAACAACATTGGGTTATTTGATCAGACATGAGCCTCAGAGGTCATGTGAAGGTCAAGGTCATCCTAAGGTCAAGGTCACTGAAGGTCAGGTCATCCCAAAGTCTCTTTTAGGAGGCGCATAATACTTTTGCTCTAGTTTATTTGATCGTACATGAGTGTATTTGGAGCCGGAGATCTAGGACATCTCAAGGTCAAGAGCATCAAAAGATCAAAGTCGGTATTACTTTGCATTTTAATCACAAGTTTCATTTCGTTTTTTTATGGGCACTTGTTTTTTTGCAAGTTCCATGAGGAGAGTGTGAGTCATATGGGCTTTGCCCTTTTATTTAAATATTCTCCCACGTAAGGATCACAATGCATTTTGTTTCAATAGGGAGTTACTTTTCAACCACCCTCTACTTACTACTACTACTACTACTACTACTGCTACTGCTACTACTATGACTACTTTCTTCACTATTTCTACTACATGTACTGAACTTCTACCACCCTCACAAATATTATGATGTATGTATATGACATATTCTAATTGTTCTTGGTCATGCATGTCAGTGCTTGAAGTTTAACTTACAAGATTTGTAAACTGTCCAGTTCAGTGCATCGCAGTCTATGTATTATATAATTTTGTTATGTGCAATGGTTTATTGATTTAGTGTTGCTGTTTTCCGTTATGTATGGATATTCATATTTTAAGTGTCTGTGTGTGGGGAGGGGATGGGAGGAGAGTTGGGCATGTGTGTGTTGTCAATTGTTCCTCTCAATTTATAATTTTATTTTAATGTATGTAGAAAGTGTAACATTGATTTCTCATCCTTCCCACCCCCTAACCCTCACACCTCCCACTTCCTCCTCCTCCCCTCCCCTCCCCCCTTCCCTATCCCTCACACCCCAACTCCACCCTTCTTCCCCATGTACCTCTTCTCCCTCCATCACATTATAATTACTAAGCACTCTACAATTCACTGAATTCGGTAAGTTGACCCACCTACATCAAGCTTTCACTATTTTCACTGTTCTAGTATAATTTAGTTTAACAATATTAATGTTTTAAGCAAGTCTTTGTTTATGATTGTTGTTATTATTTATTAATTAATTTATGATGAGGGTAATTATTCACACCACCCCCTACCAAAGTCTTTGTTTTCTCCACATAATTTTGATTAGTTTGCAAAATGCAAAAGGTACTAACGTCTGATGTAATTAATTATAACATTATCTGCACACATTTGCTCCAGAGCATGTTATCAGTCCATGCATATCTGTAATTTCTGCTAATCGCTCATTGAAGGAATAAAATATTTCTATATAATTATAAATATATGCTTAATCTGCCAGTTTTGTTTTTAAGGTAGGGGTGTGTGGTGGTGGTGTGTGTATGTGATATATATATATATATATATATATATATATATATATATATATATATATATATATATATATATATATATATATATATATATATATATGTTTGTGTGTGCATGCGTGAACACAAGTGCATATCATGTGGTTTGTATGTCAACAATATCAAGTTCAAATTCATCAAACCCACCACCCCCTCGCCATCTCATTATCACAGTCCCTCCTAATAATGAAATAATCTATGCGACATGCGTGCATGACTCCTTCCATTTAATCACAGTTGAAAGACCACCAGTCATGTACAGAAGTTCCACAAAGAAAATTCCACTAGACAAACGACCAGACAGGATTGTTCTGGAAAGGATGTACACAATTCAATGGCCACACTCTCAAAATCGTCAAGTTGGTGAAGTACCTTGGTGGGATTATGACCGACGATGGGATATGTTATCTACATCATCACTGCTGAGGCAAAGCAGAATTCTCAGCTTCAGAAAGAACCTGGAGATATGCATGGGAAAGTGAAGACGTTTGCCTACAAAGAGCAGGTCAAAGCAATTCTAGAGTGAGCCAACCCTGTGTGGGACCCCATCTCAAACAAGCTGGTTTGACTTCCTTGAGAAAATACAGCACAGCAAGATGTGGTAAGTGCAAGACTACAATCAGATCGCGCAGACAACATGCTTTTGGAGGTCATGTTGCCCACACTGTGTAGAAAGAGAACGACAAGAGATCCTGTTGTACAAGTACAACTTTATATGGCCTCTTTTATATCAACACCCTCGACCTTTCACACCAGCTCTGAACAGAAGAAGATGCTTACAATATGTGCTTCCACAGGACCCAGAAAACTTTCTTTACTTGGACTATACCAGAGTGGAACCATCTTCCAGATTCAGTGGCCAGCTGGTTTCGATTCCTGGCATCATTTGAGCAGTGGTAGTTGCACTTGGCCAGGAGGCAACCACCTGCAACAGTCCTCATTCACAGCGCGTCCACCTTCCCTTTCAGTTTCTTTGTAGCCAAGCCATCATCTTTACTAGGATACATACGTGTTTGTGTTGGTCCATGGTCAATTTAAGTTTCAGCCGGGACATTACCTTTGGTTTTTAGCTTGTTGGGGTCAAAAACCTAAAGTAGTACGATTGCCTGCAGCTCCCTATTGTACTTGAGATCGAGAGGAGAAGGCATCCGTCTAGTCTCAGCCACGCTGTATGCTCACTATATTTGCACCTCCCCCCTTCCTTCCCCCCTCTACCCCCTTCCCAGTCCTTGTAAGACCTTTTCTGTAGTTTTGTCTAGTGCACACTGTGTCTATTTGCTTCTCCAGCCCAACCTTGCCATCCCCACCCCTCTCTCCCTGAAGGGGTGCTGGGGATTTGTATAAATAGTATCCCCACTTTCTGGAAATTTTGTGCTTTAAATTCCCACTGTCATTGTCTCTCTCCTGTGTTCTTTCTCATTCCTACTCTGTTCTATCAATCTACTATACTATCTTCTTCTTTGCTAGACCACTCACCTACCTTTTTTTTTCTTGAAAACTCTTCCAAAACTCCTCATTTGTGGATGTATGTTGGGTCAGCTTGGGAATATTGGATGCTTTCTGTCAAATGATCAATAGGGCTTCCTATGATATTATTTAGCAATGTAGGCATTTTATATGTATGTGTTTTGTTGATATTTTAGAATGATGTTTATATTCTATTTTATTTTTGTTAACTTGGGTTCGATAAATTAGAGTATAGCTTCATCGTTCCCTGTGTGGGATACCTTTATTGTAAAGTGGCCGGCTGGTGGAGTGCCTTTAGTGTTACCACTAGGGTTAATTGTTTCAGCAGATCTTTTATATGGATCATGAGTCCTCTTTCAAACAAGTTGTGGTCTTGATTTTGTGGTCCTGATTGGGCTTTTTGCAGTCCACTGGACCCTGTAATAACTAACTAACCTCACCTCACCTCACTCTTCCTCCATACCTTTGCTAAGAGCCTTCCTCTAAACCACTCCACTCCCCCCTCCAATTCCCCTCTTCCCCCCACCCACCCACCCCACACCTTTGTTGTAACAACAATGGCTGGAAGGAGCAAACTTTGTAGTACAGTACAATAATAGTCCTTTATATTCACGTTTAAAGCTGGTCATAATCATAGGCCTATTTATTTGGAGTAGTATTATATATTTATAAGCCTCTGTCAAAGAAGCTGTCATACTAAAGACCACACAGCGTTGCTGAGAGTCGCCGAGGTTTACCTCTCAATCCTAGTAAGAGGTACTCAGTTACGCTGTGTGACTAAAACTTGTATTAAAAAAACTTGGGGTCATTAAAAAAAAAAAATTAGTTCGCGTTAATAGACATATCAACGGCCGGGCGAGCCGTAGTGGTGAACAACCACCACTGATGTATTGGGGTCATGGAAAGTAGGCCTTAAAATATATAGTTATCAACGATCTGGCGGCGGTGAACAAGCCACCACTGAGGTATTTAACGTTGATGGGTTTCCCGATGTTTTTAAATACTGCAGCTCGTTTTGAAAAACATGGAAAAGTTTGATCATCGTGGCTCGCCCCATTTCTTCCCAGTTGAAAGACCGCCAACGTGTATGCCGGCCCTAACTTCACTCCCCAAGTACAAGGTGATAGGGCTTGCTGAAGGTGAGACGCCAACATACAAAGAGGCCTATGCGTTGCTGAAAACAAACGGATACAGGCGGTTGTTCCGAAACGGAGTGTCGGTGTTCTACCGAAGCCCTATAGAGTCTTGTGTTGCATCAGCCGTTTCAGATAATCTGCGTGAGTCAGTTCCTTCACCAAGCAATTTATTTTTAGAAGCAACCCAGGTGAATTCTGCTGCGGTGTAACAACCGGAACAAACTTTAAGTCTGTGTGTGCAAGTAAACCACGGATTAGAGCAAGAAAGTTTGGTCTATCGACGCTGTTCTATATAGCCATTTAGTAGCGTTGCGTGTAATAATGGAGGCGAACCCACATTACAAGAACTTTGATAGTATCCAGTACAGTTGTTCAGACATTCATTGTGTACCTAGAGGGAAAGTTGTGCCTGCAAACTACAACGATTCCATACCACTTACTTTGGATGCATGGAATGGTGAGATGGATGTCGGAGGCATTCTGGCTGGCACTATTTTCTATAGACTTTTACAAATGTTTGATTTGCTTATTGAATGGATCAGAGCTAAATACGAATTAAGAGAATACTGATAGCATAGTATCCCATTCCCAGGTTGGCGTGCAGGCTTATTTGGCCTTTAATCCTCAGAATAAGTAACTTTGTAACTAGTGGAGTTGTAAGCTTCAGGGTATTTATTTGATATGTTATTAATTAATACTAATTATGATAAAATCCTAAGCCTGTCATGGTCATAATTATTCACAGCCAAGGGAGAATTGCATGGAATTAAAACCATTTGCCAGGCAAATCTGGCTCATGATTGTAAAAATTACAAAAAATTCTAGCGTGAGCAGTATTAGAAATAACTTAATTTCTGAAAGATAGGCATAATTACATTTTCTTCACAAATAGGTATTTGGATTAAAAAAAAAATTAAAAAATATGTTTTACCAAAAAAAAAATTTTTTTTTAATTGTATTTTTAGACCTAACAAGAGAACTTGAGAAAGAGAGAGAAGCAGTGACATTGGATAGGGTGTATTTTTAATGGGTGAGCAGTAGCACCCTTCTTGTCTATATCATTGTTTGGCGCATAGATCAGCTTTGCGGGAGTGAGGTGGGGTGAAGGAGGGTGGGGCGGGCTGCCACCTGCCATTGAAAAGGGTTATTATACGTAACTTACAAATGTTATATTAAACAGCTAATGTTCTGAGCTATCCAATCATATATTTATTTTGCTGGCAGTTTAACTGTACTGAGAAAAAAAATGTCACAAGGATGATGACGAGATAACACGTCTTTAACATTTTTCGTCACACTATTGTATGACGACTTATCTCGTCACAAGCAGTCAAGGGGTTAAGGGGGGTTATTGATGATTTAACACTTAATGATTTTAAAAGCATTTGATGGTATTTTGTACCAAAAGAGATATAATGGGTTGTTTCTGGTAGTTTTGAAGACTTGTAGTTCACTCTTAATATCAGGAAATGCTGAGCCATGTAATAATGTTGCAGTTATATTCTCCACAGGTTAAAACTCCGATTGTTCAAAGTTGTTATTAAGGCCCTGCTTTTACCTCTGGGCTTAATACTTATCCATTTTCCTGTTGTTTTACCAAGAATGCTCAACAGCAAATTTTTTATTATCATTATGAAAAAAATCGTTTTCATTTATCATACATCACTATATTACTTCACTTACTTTTATCCCGTGTTTCAGGTATGGTAATGATGGGGCCTCGGGGTGAATTGCCAAATTCAGTCCATGAGTTTACAGGCTTGTTCCCTAGCCATGAAATGCGACCCTGTCCAGAGACGCTGACACCGTGGCCGTGGGTGGGCACTGAGGACCGCCGGGTTGGCAACGTGCTGTGCGACTTGTACCGTCCTGACGGGTCTCCAGACCTCAACTGTCCCAGGCAGTTGCTCAAGGCTCAGCTAAATGCCCTTCAAAAAGATCATGGACTGCACATCAAGACTGCTTTTGAATACGAGTTTTTTGTCTATAAGGAGAACACCCTGGACCCATTGGGCAGTGGGGGCTGGCAGTCTTTAGACTTGCGAGAGCATGGCAAGCATTTTGCCTTGTTTCGAGAGCTGCAAGGAGTGATAGAGGAAATGGGGGTTGCCATCAGGACTGTGATGCCCGAGTTTGCCCCGGGACAGTGGGAGCTGACCACACCACCTATCGAAGGAGTGGAAGGTGCAGATGCTGCCTTCTATGTGAAGAACGCTGTCAAGAGCTTCCTGAAGACCAAGGGCTATGACGCAACCTTTATGACTAGACCTAAGTTAAAGGGAATCATCAGCAGCGGGCTGCACCTCAACCACTCTCTGTGGCGGTCTGCAGATGCCGCTGATCCACAGGCCCCTATGATGAATGTGCTGGGCAGTGCGCAAGGAGAGAGCGAATTATCAGATGTCACTCGTCACTGGCTGGCTGGTATAACAGCACATGGTCCAGCCCTGGCTGCATTGTCCTGTCCGAGTATTAACTGTTACCGGCGACTACACAGCCTATGCGCTCCCACTGTCAGCAACTGGGCCCTGAACGACCGCAATACCATGATTCGAGTCCGCTCTACACCCGACAACATGTTTCTAGAGCATCGATTGCCCAGTGGGGCTTCCAATCCCTACCTCATTCTGGCTGCCATGATAGCTGCTGGCCGCCTGGGATTGGACAAGAAGCTGCAGTGTCCACCACCCACAGACGCCAATGCGCCACAGCTGCCCAGGAGTCTGGAAGACGCTCTGACCTGTCTGAAGGAGGACAAAGAGCTGGGAGAACTGTTGGACCCTGTCTTTGTAAACAATTACCTGTTTGCCAAGAAAGAGCTGGAGGTTGATGTCTTTTATAAGGCCAACCTCAAAACTGATGAAGAGCAGATTCAGTTTGAAAGGGATCTGTACTTCGTTATATATTAGCATTCATGGAAGCGCAACAGGGACTCATTAGATCAGCAAAAATGTTTCATTATCATTTAACTAATTTACTTCTTGTAGACACAAATATATTACTCGGGTTGGCTTACAAAATTTTATCAGATGTCATCAACAACAGCAATGCCCATCAACATGGACATCAAAGTCTAAGGCCAATCCCTCAACACAGTGCATAGCTTCAAATATGTTTCAGACAATGGGTCCTGACTGGAAGTTCTCTCCAGGATTGCACAAACAACTGTAGCCCTAACAAGGTTGAAGCCCATTTGGAAAGATAGGACCATCAGTCTACATTCCAAGGTAAGGCTGCTGAGCTCCCTTGTCATCTCCCTCTTCCTATACGCTTGCGAAACATGGACCCTCACAGCTGATCTATAACGAAGAATAAAAAGCATGGAGATGAGGTGCTACAGAAGACTCTTGGGCATTTCCTATATCCAGCACATCACTAACAACGAAGTCTGACATATCATCACACAAGCCATTGGACAACACGATGACTTGGTCACAGTGTTGAAGAAACGGAAACTCCGATGGCATGGCCACATCACCAGAGCATCAGGCCTTGCAAAGACCATCTTGCAAGGCACTGTGCAAGGAGGCAGAAGAAGAGAGAGACAGAAATAGAGGTGAGAGGACAACATTCGAGAATGGACTGGCTTTGAGTGAAGCCATGAGGGTTGCTGAGGACAGAAAGATGGAGTATGCTGGTTAAACGATCATCTGTGGTGCCCCAACGAACTTCGAGTTACGGGATAGGATAGGAATAGATAGGCTTACAAATAAAAACTGTTGGATAAATGTCCATCAGTGCATTTCAAGGGAAAATGCATAACACAGATATTAATCATGATCATCTTTATCATCATCATCATCATGTTCATCACCATCAACATTATCATCATCATCATCATAATTATCAGAATAATAATCAGTTTTGCATCCCTGTATCAGGTATGCAGGCCTTGTGAAATTTGCTTTCACTTTCACAAATCAATGGACAATTAAAGTGGAACTATAAAACTTACAAGAATAGTCATAAGAATACCTTTTTTCTTATTCAATGCAACCCGTTTAAGAAATTTGGATGTAATTATAATCAGTGATAATAGTTTGGACAACGCTGACTTTTGAGATGTACCTCACCATCATCACTCTCCATCATCACTTTTTCCAAATATAGGCATATTCCTCCGACACCCATTGCCTGTGTGAAAGCCTAAACCATGTGATATTATTAATGTGAAACCACAAACTCCTTTTATTTAAGAGCCACACATTTTTATTTATTAAAATCTTTTTCAAGTGAAACCATGGTCTGAGACAGACTGACTTGGAACCTTTATGTAGTGGGTGACGACAATAAATTAGTGATATTAGTTTACCCATCTACTTGGAGGGCAAATGTCAACAGCCTATAATGTTAAAACTACTATTGTGCTGCAATATGCTATGTTAATATTTTACCTTGTTGGCTCCCACATAATTAGCAACAACCAATCACACCATGAACATCAAAGTGTCATCTACGCACTTGTATGGTTTCTCTACAGCACCTGTAACATTCAAGTATTGTGACAGCTAAAAACTTTTCTCAAAATCCAATGAATACAGACATGCTTTTTTGTGTGTTAATTTTAGCAGTGATGTAAAAATATGATGAAATCTGAACGTTACAGCCTAGGCAAGACAAGGCAAGAGTTTAGTTCCAGATCCCTTAGGGGGCAAACAGAAAGATAAATATTTCATTTATTTATTTCATCGTTCTTAAACAGCGTTTTTCCAGCTCAAGAACTGCTCAAGGAGCTGGCCGATACAGAATTTAACCTGAGGCGTCTGCTTGCAGCTTTATATATTACAAATGACAAAGTGACAATAAATAATAAATCAAATCGGAGAACAAAAGTAAAACATAAATTCATATTCTGTAGAATCCACCTTAAAAATGGCCCAGCCACTTTGAAGAATATGTTTATTTTTAACTAGATTCACAGATAAACACAAGTATAGGGGAGGTAACTGCTTTTTTTTTTTTGACAAATGTGCAGTTTCATGTTTTATGGTAAAGACTACCTATAGGTGTTTATTTGTGTAAACACTTTTCTAGTTAGCTTGTCAATTTCATGGATGATTTTAGTACTGTTTAGATATTTTTTTTTTTAAGTAAAATTTACGTCCCCGGACACATTAAGCGTATAGGGGACGGGCTTAGATATTAAGATCATCGTTTCATTTTCTTTAATAATAATAATGGTAATGATGGAGTGTACTAAATGTACATATGAACTGACAAATGATAGAAGAGGGCAATGTGTGTTGCTGACTAACTTGATTTGGAGTGCAGTGTGGAGTAATACTTATTATTATGTTGTTGACTAATGTCATGTGGAGTGCAATACAGAATTAGTGCCATTTAGATACATATTTATGAAACTGTGCGTAATGCAAAATTAGTGCAATGTAATGTGCAATAATTATTTATGATAAATTGATGTTACGCGTACCGAAGCAATGCTGCTGTGTAATGACCAAGTCAAAATTTTGTGTTTTCATTATTTTTGTATGTGGAGCATCCATTCCATAGACATGCACCTGACTTTCAATATTTTCACTGAAGATTTCTTTCATCCTGACCTGTTCACTATGAGGATGTTTTAGGGCCGCAAGAATTACACATTTCAACAGATCCTTTTCAATGTCACAGTGTCAATCAGGACAAAAAAGATTGAGTAAAAAAAATCTTTCAAAAGTAGTTTTGATATCAGTCATTAAATTAATTTATGTGCCTATTAATAGAATATCAAGGTTGATTCTAAAAA
Organism: Oncomelania hupensis; assembly: GCA_036898135.1. NCBI lineage: Eukaryota > Metazoa > Mollusca > Gastropoda > Littorinimorpha > Pomatiopsidae > Oncomelania > Oncomelania hupensis. The sequence goes on from CM072516.1 coordinate 44,953,598, forward strand.
TAGCATCTCTGTGAAACTGTATAGCATTGTATGCTTAGACAACAATGACAACAGCACATCTTGTGTGCTTAGACAACAAGGAAGAGACACTTAAAAGTTCAAAGATTATGCTACGTCCGTTTAAGCAACGATCACCCATGATATGATATCATCTTTTAATGTGACGTCAGTGCAGTTTTCCTATAGTGCAGTGCAATAGTCGCACACATTGAAAACAAACATCCCTGATTCAGTGACCCTTTAAAAGACTAATTTTTGACAAAAATTGAATTATTTTGTTTTGTCATCACACAGCAGAGAAGTAGTAATAGTAGCAGTAATGGCAGCAGTGTGAAGACAAAACAGTTTGTTTAGACTTTTCTAAATGTACGTTCTTTTGCCAATATATACTTTCTTGGATCTGACATGCATGCAGTTTTCTTACACATGATATTATTCGTCATAAAAATTGGATCAATGTCGAGTGCATTAAATAGTTTGTACAATATAGATATAATTATTTATGAACGCATGGTGAATGTAACTCGTAAGCCAGTGTATTTGTGTGTACTTGATATGGTTTGATAGTCTGTGATACAGTTTTTACCTTCTGTTTTAACTGTTTACATGTTGGAGTTGTACCTTGTTGTGCCATGTAAGCGATTGGATAAATAAAGCGATTCTGTTTTCTTCTCATGCCTTCTGGTTTTATTTAACTTCTTGTTGATGGTGGTAATTTTTTGTTGCTGTTTGTGTGTTTCGTTTTTAAATTAATACTTGTTTTAGGCATGACACTATGCATTAACCAGTCATGGTTGGTGAATCCCCCAGCGGGGGTGCAGGAGGTTACGTAAAATGTTAAATTCCCACTGTCGCTGTCTTCCTCATTCGTTCTTTCTCCTACTGTGTTCCATATTCTTCTTCGCTAGACCAGTCACTGATCGTTTTTCTTGAAAACTCTTCCGGGACAAAACTAATCATTTGTGTGTCAGGTCTGTTGTATCAGCTTGGGAATTTTGGACACTCTCTGCCATAGGGCTTCCTATGATGTTATTATTTAGCAATGTAGGCATTTGTTATGTATGTGTTTTGTTGATATTGTATAATGTTTGTATTCTATTTTGTTTTGTAAACGGGGGTTCGATAAATTAGAGTATAGCCTCAGCGTCCCCTGCGTGGGATGCCTTTATTTTGTCAGTGACCATGGAGTGCCTTCAATGTTATCACTGGAGTTGTTTCACCAGATCTTTTATGCAGATAAGTGGTGAGTCCTCTTTCAGCGAAGTTGTGGTCCTGATTTGGCTCTTTGCAGTCCGCTGGACCCTGTAAGCAATGAATAACTAACTATGGTTGGTGAATACTGTGTATAGACATAAATCAACCTTCCCATTGTCTTTTTCCTTTGTATCTTTGATTGTCTCCCTTTACAAAAAATCTTGTACGTTGAAAACGGTGCCTATGGACGCTTCAAGATGGATCACACTGTGGCGAAGATTTTGGCAAAAATCATGGTTTTTGTTCAAGTCTTTTGCATATTTCAGTCTGAGGCCTATGCAGGTAATAATTTTTAAAGCTTCATAAGCAGGTGTTTTATCATTCAAGTGGGAATTGAGGATTTGGTCAAAAAAGTTCTAATTTTCTATGTAAGTTAATTCTTTCATGTAATACCATGCATGTTTAGTTTGACACGCAATCACTGAATCCGTTTGTGGATTATTAAATAGGAAACGCCTATTGTTTGCCCACAAAACAAATTAAATTAAAATATAAACCATAAAATAGTTGTATATGTATTACAGTTTAAACAATTCTTTAACTTGGTTTTATGTATATCTTTTTCTAATTCAGGTAACACAAAGTCCATGCAGGTACCACATCAATTTTCACAAATGTTAACAGCCATTTCAGACTTAAACATCGTACACAAGCTGCTGGCAGATTCCCATCACACACCACTCTGTGTCCTTATTTGTATCAATGGTACGTACGTGTGTTTATTAGGTGTGCATGTATTAAAAGAGAAACTATTTTATAATTTTAATGATGACATCGCAAGCTGGAGTTTATTATTGGGGAATTGATCTATGAAAAAGTGTTTATTAAAATTATTATTATTATTATTATTATTATTATTATTATTATTATTATTATTATTATTATTATTATTATTATTATTACTATTGCAAAATAAAAACTTTACAGAATAAAGAATCCTTTATTGTCCCCATAAACATGTTACCAGATTCCTGTGCAGCAACATTCTGTAAAAATTCCCCTGTTGGGGTGCCGGGGGTTTCAGTATAAATAGTATCCTCACTTTCTGGAAATTTAGTGCTTTAAATTCCCACTGCCGCTGTCTTTCTCATTTGCTCTTTCTCATTCCTGCTCTGTTCTATCTATCTGCTATACTATCTTCTTCGCTAGACCAGTCACCTACCTCTTTTCTTGAAAACTTTTCCGGGACAAGACTCCTTATTTGTGTGTGAGGTCTGTTGGATCAGCTTGGGAATATTGGACACTTTCTGCCAGGTGGTCATTAGGGCTTCCTATGATTTTATTATTTAACAATGTAGGCATTTTATATGTATGTGTTTTGTTGATAATTTATAATGTTTGTATTCCATTTTGTTTTTGTAAACAGGCGTTTCGATAAATTAGAGTATAGCCTCAGCAATCCCTGCGTGGGATGTCTTTATTGTAAAGTGACTGGCTGGTGGAGAGCTTTCAGTGTTACCACTAGGGTTGTTTCAGCAGATCTTTTATGCGGATCAGGGGTTGTCTGGTCCTGATTTGGCTCGGAAGAGTCCGCTGGATCTAAAGCAATAATCATGTAATGTAATGTAATGATTGTAAAAAGAGAAACCCATTCTACCCAGTTTAGTTTTTTTTGGATATAATGTTTCAGGCGTAAGATACTAAATATAATTATCGGTTATTTCAGATTCACCATTGGAGAAAAAAGTGTTGAAGTTTTGGTCAAACTTTAGAGCAGTTGATGAAGGAGGAGAGTTTACATCATGGAATCTTGTGGCAGTCAATGGAACACAGGTAGGCGATGGAGTTCATTGTTATTTGTAGATTTAGTCCCAGGGTTGCATCTCTTTTTTTTTTCTCTTCAAAGGCATAAGTGTTTTTATTAATCAGGGGGAATGAAATTGAGGATTTTAACTCGCTCAGCGAACTAGTGACCAAGCCAGTCTTTAGTTGACCAGAGTTCTCACGTAGCCTGTAAACAACTTTCATGCCTAATCAGATTTTGTTGTTGTTGTATTATTATTATAACGGCACATCTTTCTGTTACAGCACTTGAGTGATTCAAGGCACAAAAAAGGGGTATCTATACATAGTAAAGAAGACATCTGGTACCAGGGCCTGTTGTAATGAGAGGCTGCACAATTCAATAAGTCTTGGCAACATTATTAGTCAGTTACAGAAAATAGGAACATGATGAGTGAGATGAGAAGATATCACCTGTCAGGCAAGCTAGAAGCAAGCTTAAGCTAGGTCATCCTCTCACTTTTTACTCACATTTGGTGAGTGGACCAATTCTTCCAAGTTCCAGCACCCCTGTTATTGTTAAAAGTCAAATATTTATATTGCAAGTACAATTCAGCTGTTTATAAAAAATGTATCAAAACTCTAGAATTCTTTAAAATAATTGTCTAAATGTGATAATCAAAAGCAGGACTAAATAAATATGAATATATAAAATTAGTATATCATCAACCCAGCTGCTTGCGCCACACCACCACATAGTTGTATGTTTGTCTTCTAATTTAAAGAAGAATAACACATAACATAACATGTTGTCATTTTAAAAGTATGTATATATACTGATATATTACTGACATTTTTAGCAGCTGTCATTATGTCATGCAGGTAGAACGTTTTCCACGCTATCTTCTACTTGATTCTGTTGCCCCTCGGTCATCAATGCTGAGATGTTTCCTTGGGCCTACCCTGCCCCATGATTATCTGCCAACCAACCACAAAAAGTCCAAACTCAAAGGATGGTTTGAATGGCTGGTAAGTGAAGACGGAGTTAATCTCTTTCATACACACTTGAAAGATTCACATAGGGTATATTATGAAAGCAAGGCAGAATCGTAAACTGAAATATTGTTGGTCGGATCACTTTCTGTTACAGTTAGATGAACTTGGCTGACATAAAATTTAATTAATCAGAGTGATGCCACATTTACATGTAAGTAGGTTTACCTCTTCTTTGTTTTTTGCATTTTCTGACTTCCTAGGAGATTATCATATCTTCAATATATTGAAGTAATTGGCGGTGTGTGTTATTTGCCTTTTTACATATGGGATTGCTAGTAGTTACCAATATCATGAAAATCGTTTACCACATTTGTGTTTGGTACTTGATTTTTGCTCGCAGGCTTCACAGCAAAAACAGTTAACTAGCGCTAATGTGGACACCATTGAAGCTTCAGTGAAACAACACCGTTTCTCACTTGTGGTGTTTCCCACAGTGCAGCAACACCAGGAGTTAGAGCAAGCAATCTTTCAGGTCAGTCACAATCCTCTTTGTTAACCAGTCGCCAACAATCTCTGCATGTTTGTGCAACAGGAGCAAATTTCAACGCAATTTTTCATAGACGGCAAAAGGTCTTGATTTCAATCTTGGTCCTGATTTGGCTCGAAAGAGTCCGCTGGACCTAAAGCAATAATCTTGTATTGTATATTGTATTGATTTCAATCTCACTCTCAATCATGTTAAAAGAGTGTTTTTCCTGTTTTGTGTCTTTTTCTATTTCTACCTCAATTAATCTTGACTCGTATATTCCCTAAAATGTTTATTTATTTGCCATTCTTTAGAATTTAGCATGTGCTCTAATGAAATGGCTATGGTTTCTGTTCACATAATGACTTTGGTCTACTCAATTGATGCTGACTATTGCATTGATTATATGGAATACTGAAATGGAAATGTTGATTTAATTACATTTATAATGTAATAATAATTTCACAAGTATGTTTTGCTATTGTTGACGTTTTTCTGTATGTCTAAAATCACTTAATTTGTTTGAATTGATTTGAACAGATTTTGGTCTTTTGGTGTTCAGGTTGGCAAAACCCTGTCAACAGAAAGTAGTTTGAGCATCATGGTTATTCATCCAGAATCACCCCATATCAGGTGTTTTGACATTCTTTTGAATTAATTTAGTTGGAATGTTTGTTCTTTTCTTTTTGCCCAGTTATTCCTGACTCTCATGTCTGCAACAATGCAAGTCTGTGTATCAATATTTTTGCTAATATGCATGAAATGAGTTCTAAATATGTCAGAAATAATGTTCATTAAAACTCAAACTTGTTTAGTCCTAATTGTATTAAACATGGGATTGTACTTATCAAAGTATGATATAAAGCTCTGTGGTAATATCAGAAACAGAACGCTTATAGTCCCAACAAATGGCAAGGAAAATAATGATGTCAAAATAACATTTTTAAGTCACTGTTATTTGCAGAAGTATTTTGGAGATGTACGCAGTCACCACTACACCCTCAGTGCTACTCATTGACAAAGGTAAGAGTTTAGTTTTAGTGCAATGTGCAGTCCATTCGACTGACCTGGCTAGTGCGTGATAATGTTTTATGCAGGGCTCCCCATTACGCCGAGATCAAGAGTAATAACATCTTAGACACTCAAAATCACGCCTTAGAATAGCCAATCAGGCGTGAGAAGTATGTCTTAAATGTTACAATTGGTGCTGAAAACATGCATGAAAAATCTATCTGCGGCATGAGAAGATGGTGAATGCGATGTTAACTCTTTCCCTGCCAGGCATGTTTCCACGTTTGTGCCAGACATTTCTCTGGCACCGGAAAGAAAGTTCAGTACCTTAGGCATTTAAGCTACTGTTCTTTCAATAATAGTTGTTAAATAGACATATTTCATATCAAATTAAAGGTAAAAGAGTGAAGAATAAGAAAAAAAACCACAAAAATGTTAATTTGATTATATTATTGAAATATGTGTTTTGAAAGCATGTTGATCTTTTTGAAATGATAAAATAAAATAAAAATATTTCTACATACCACAGTGATAAAACAAATCTGGAGGAATAATTCCAATCACTGAATCAGCTTCACACACCAGAAAGAAAATTTATTTAGGATCAAAATACACTTTACAGTTTGAAATTATATTGATTATTAGCACAGAGTTTGACACACTGTCGATTGTGCCCATCACTATGCTTAGTAAAATGCACAATAAACACTCTAAAAACGAATCAATTTGAAGAAAAAATGCGCCTGTCGATCGAGAACGAAAGTAGAAAGAGTTATCTCTCTTTGGTTAAAATAAAACTTGGATTGGACTGCGCAAAAAACCGGAACGAAACGGAATACTGAAATCGACGATATATCGTCGATTGGCACAAACATGGCGTCTCAGATCGACGATATATCGTCGATTGGCAGGGAAAGAGTTAAGGGAGGCAAAATCGCTTTTTTTCTGAGCGAGTGTCCGACAAACAGCTGCTTCTTTCTTACAAGAGTGTTTTCTGTTTAGATTGGCCATGCGACTGAAAAGTTAGCTTGTTGTTATTTATTTTTACCTTCTGCCCTATTAACCAATCACAAAGCTCCTAATTTGTCGAGCTATGCTTAGGAAGTGACGTTATAGTTTGATGTGAGTGTGTGTGTAGGAATCACTGGTATGAATGTGTGCATGATGTTTGTGTGTTGACTTGTGAAAAGTGTGAGCGTACGCTTTTGTCCATCGTTTTTTACCCACTCCTTAAAAGGCTTAACAGGGGGTGAAAAAGAAGCCTTAAAATTGTAAAATGGAAGTGAGACCTCTCCTTAGATTCATTGCAAATGGGGAGCCCTGTTATGATTGGCCATGAACTGATTATTTTACAGTTGTGTTCTTTTTTTGTGTGTGTTTTATTTCAGAAACTAATCAAGATCCAATCCGAACTGTGTACAATATCCATGATGTGATGACGGGTAAACTGGAGGTTGACCTCAGATCTAGGCTTATCCTTGCCCAGCATCTTTATACAGTAGGCATTTGTTGTTTGTTTGTTGTTATTGCTTCATAATGTGATAGGAGTTGGTGTAATAATAATAACAACAATGGATGCTATACGTGCCTTATTTCTCAATCAGACTCACAATGTGGCGATCTATAACCAACATGCTCACTCACATCTTACAGACACTACTACATAACACGACAAACACACCTTTGTCTCTCAAAAATGGGGAGTAAAGGCAAGTCGCCATTATAAGACTTTACGGAAAGAAAATCAAAATTTATTTTTCACAGTTTAGATAGACTGCATCTAATACTATTACTAAAGGGAGGGAGGAACCGGAGCACCCAAAGAAAATGGTCGGTGACCTGAAAGTACCAAAGTCACATTATGTTCATCCCCAATCTTTTGCTCACTGTAGTAAGGTTGATGTTGCTGCTTTCTACATAAAAGACCCAACTTTGAATCCAAAGTTGTGTTACTCAGTATTGTTGACTTAGCTGACGTGATGGCCCTTCACACTTGTTTATATTCCACAGCTACATTAGGTGGAAATTTTAGCAGGATTATCTCCTATTGTGTCCAGATGTTGCTCATTGAAAGATTCATACTAGCGGTTTGTTAGAAGATTGTAGTGCGGAGGCTGCAGACAAACCTTGAGGAAAATTTGAAGAAAAGAAAAAAACTATTTTTTTTAGGTGTTGGAGGTGGTGGGCTGGTTTTTGGTAGGGGTTGGATGGTGGGTTGTTCTATTTCTCTATGGATAAGTAAAACAAGAAAAAAAGGTTGAAGGAGATGAAAACAAGGATGAAGGAGATAAAAGCGCATTGGATTAATAGATTCCCCATATATGTATTTTGCGTCAGGACTTAAAGCCAGTACGTATACATGCCTTTCAGGTTTCTCCTGTGTGTATTTTAGGGCAACTTCCAATCAGATGTATTAGAGGTGAGAGAGAGTGAGACGTATCAGCCCTACCTGGTTGCTTTCTATGCCCATTGGGAGAAGCAAACGGGTGTGTTCCTGGCCATGCTCAGATTGGCTGTAGAGGAGTTTAGGTCACTTGGGGCCAGCATGCGCTTTGGACTGGTGGATGCTGCCAAAGACCCACAAGGCAATTCTTTGTGTTGTTTGTTTATTATTATTATTTATTTATTTATTGGTTTGGTGTTGTGGAATGTAGCTTGCATTGATGTGGTATTAGAAAACAAGCATGTACACCCTTGTGGTAGAACAAAAGTTTTTATCCGTATTTATTTATTTTAACATTCTTACATTTTCCAGCTCAAGAGCTGCTCAAAGTGCTGGTAGATACAGGATCTAACTCAAGCATCAAATAAAATGCTACCTTATGAAATGGTCCCAGGACCAAATCATTAAAACATATTGTATCGTATCTGTTGTAACTTGCTGCCTTAGACACATTGTCTAATGCACAATTCTGAGCAAGAAAGGACCTAGTGCATTAATTTGTTCATTTACCTGTCTAGGACATAAGCATCAGGATCTTTAAAGCCCATTTGATGGAATGCATCTGTGCACAAAATAGACCCTGGTTTACACTCTTATATCATCCAAAGAAGTAGGGGCACTTTGTTTACTTTTGTTCTTTTCTTGCAGTGGTGTCACATCACATGTCACCTACCTGTCTTGGGCATCTGCCATTCTTGGCTCTGTTCTACACAGGTTAGAACCAATTGTGAAAAAGCTACTGTTATTGTTTGTTTTTTTTTTTTTTTTTGTCTCATTGTTGTCCTTTGTGTTGTTGTTGTGGTGGTGGTGGTGGTGGTTGTGGTGGTCTTCTTCTTCTTTTTCTTCTTCTTCTTCTTCGTCTTCTTCTTCGTCGTCTTCTTCTTCTTCTTCTTCTTCTTCTTCTTCTTCTTCTTCTTCTTCTTCTTCTTCTTCTTCTTCTTCTTCTTCTTCTTCTTCTTCTTCTTCTCCTTCTTCTTCCTCTTCTTCTTCTTCTTCTTCTTCTTCTTCTTCTTCTTCTTCTTCTTCTTCTTCTTCTTCTTCTTCTTCTTCTTCTTCTTCTTCTTCTTCTTCTTCTTCTTCATTCTTCTTCATTGATAATGTGTGTTGCTTTCTTACTTTTTTCCACAGGGTGGTTGAAAAGTATCTCCCTATTTAAAAATGCCAAGAACTTTTGTAAATAAAACTGCATGTACATGAAGCAAAACATATTGTGATCCTTACTGTAGTAGAAATGTAATTGTTGTCTCCAATTTTATCTTGCATTGACGAGAGCAGGCTATTCAGGCCTGTCACCTGACACTATGTTAGTGAGCTCATGACATAAGTCATAAGAAGACATAAGTCCAGGCGACGAGCCAATTAATATAGGCTGCTGTCGTTACCGTGAAATGACATCAGAGATATTCAATCAAATTCTAACTCTGATCGCACTACGTTTTGTTTCATGCAAATGCTGTTTTAGTTACGAAAGTTATAAGCAAGTTTCAACAGGCAGTTACTTTTTAATCACCGCCCTGTATATATATGAATGCCATTTTGTATTATACAGCACTTACAGTTTGCTTTGCTCCTGTGTGTTGCAGAGGAAGGAAAGAAAACTGTGGGGAAGACAGAGTTGTTGTTGACACGGCCGACTCCATACTCACTGTACATAGCATTGCAGGAGGCTGGACTTCCTCTCAAAGACGCCCAGCAACACTTGATCTACTATCAGCCCTATGGATATGACAATCACGTTAGTTTTTTGCGCACTCATATTTTACTTTCTTTAATATCTTCTTCTGTGATTGTCTTGTGTAATTTCAGTAATTGTATTGGATGCAGTCATATTATAATTTCAAAATAAAAATTCGATTTTCTTTCTGTCTTCTAATAGTGATCTCCATGCCTTTGCACCACTTGTTTGAGCTATAATGTATATTTGTTGGTATGTTGGAAGTTGTACAAATTTTGCTGGATTTGGAAGTTGTACAAATGTCACTGGATTGGGAAGTTGTACAAATGTAGCTAGATTTGGAAGTTGTAACTATTTCTTGGGGGGAAGGGAATATTTTTCCCCCCATTTACTTTCAGGTGTGTTTGCTGATGGAGGGTCCTCAGGGTGGTATGTGTTCAACTGACAACACAACACAGATATTCACAACACATGATGAGCTGTCTGAGGGATATATAGTAAGCAGCCATTTTGTGCATGTTTGGTACTCAGCATTCTCTTATTTTAAAATTAGTTCCTTTCTACACTGTTTATGTCAGTATGTATTGATTGATTGATTGCTACATGTATTTATGTAATAGTTTATATCTAATGATCACACATAGATTCCTGTCAGTACCTTACTGAAGTATAAGACCCATAGTGGCCAGTCCTCTCACACTGCATGAGAGAGCTCAGCTGACGAATAACGAAATGTTAGATGAAATGTTGCTCTCGTCACTGTCAGATAAATCAGAAGTCAGCAATTGAATTCTTCTACTGTAAGGATCCCAAAGCATTTCATTGTATGCAAATGCAATACTTTTTACAAAAGTTATTGGCAAGTTCCAACCGAGAGTTACTTTTCAACCATCCGGCAGATTAAATTCAAATGTGTTTGAACAGAGTGGTAATAATACAGAAGAAAGTTCAGGGAACACCATTCCAGTCGCTACATCCACTGACATGCTGACTGATACTCAAGGTCCTGATGTCATCCAAATTAAAGTGGTAAGCAGAAAATACTCTTTTTCATATTTTTAACCTAGCATGCAGCTATGTTGACTGACATGTTTGTTTTATTCTCTGTACTTCATTCACATACCACTGCAACCCCATGCATGCAAGTTTTGTGGCAAAAGGGAGAGAATTTATTCTTTGTGTGATGTTGTATGTCTTAGTCAAGTGCAGAAATGTCTTTTGTTTTCTTGTTTGTTGTTGTGGACATTTTTCCTTTAAACATTTTTAACAGTCAGTGTCCCAGATAAACTCCTTGACTAAATAATTATGTTCAAGTTTTGCACACACACACACATTTTTGTAGAAACGACGTTCTGATGACTGTTGTGAATAAAACAGGGAATATTTTGACACATTTTCCATTTTTTTGACATTATTTGGACATTTTCAAATTTTTGAAGCTATCCCTAACCCTTAACCTAACTCTAAGCCTAACACAGCCCTAACCCTAACGGAATATGTTTTGACGTCAGAATAACGGCGTCTGTCAAAAGAAAGTACGTAGAGGTTCAAGTGTATGTCAGAATAAAGGCGTTTCTACCTAGCCACACACACACACACACACACCCGACACCCACCCACCCACACACACACACACACACACACCCACACACACACACACACACACACACACACAAGTATACATGAAGTTAATCAAATACAGCTAGTTATCTGCACAATCTCAAGATTGTATACACAAATTTAATGAAAATAATTTATATTTTGTTCCTGTTATGTCTTCTTCTTATTGAGCACCCACAATCAGTACGTTGATTCATTTGCTGCTGAATACATGTGTATTATATTCTGTGTTGGATAGAGTAAATTGTCACTACTCTTTTGTGCATTTGTGGATTCTTTGTTTTGCTTTGAGCCTGCCTGTCGTATGTATTTGTTTATTAATTGTTACTGTGTTGTATGTGCATGTGCAAGTCGTTATTGTATATCCTATTACATGCCAACATTTCTTTGTATTTTTGTGATTAAAGATGTCTTGACTTGATTTCAATTGCTCTTGTGGTTAATGTTGCTGCTGCTGTTGCAGCGCAGAGTATGTTTAAATGTGATGATAGGTAACATACAAGCATTTTTTATTGATCCTATTTAGTTAAAGTGCCAGAATATCATGGATATTAGTTTATTTGTTGTGACAATGAGTTTACTGGAGAAATTGCCTTGTTGTCACAGTAAAAGATGATTTAATGGACACTCGTTGTTCTAAACCAACCGCTAAGCTTTGAATTTTAGGCGTCTCTTCATTGTTCTGTAAACAAACAACTCTGTCTACTACACACTCTTTCTGTTGCAGTGCAGTTTTTAGCATCAACCTTGATGCTTTTAAAAGGCAGATAATTAAATGAATGAATCGATTTATACCAAAACTGTACCTCCGCAAGAGGATGTAAATTGTTGGGTGTTTTTTTGTGTGTGCCTAATCTTATTTTTTCCAGTGGGGCAACACTCACTGTGAATTTGAGAAGGCTCTGTGATGCTGAAATGGGTGGACTTGGGATTGTAACTGAAGATTTGTTGAAGTCTTCTTCCTGTATTTCAGTTCATCTTCATTCAGCAACCATGTAGGAGCTGTGAACAGAACCTTCCCACCTTTGAGTCTGTTTACGCAGAGCTAGCTGCTGCCAACAGTGAGTTGGTTTTCTTGGGCTGGGAAGTTGTCTGGGGCCACAGGCAGCAAGTGGGCGCCTCGGGCGGCTTGAGTTAGATCCTACATTGACCAGGGACTTCAGCAGCTCTTGAGCTGGACAAAGCACTATAGGAGAACGATAAAATAAAATAAGTTGTTGCATTTTGTTTATGCCTGTCCATGCCAGTAAGCATAAGACAGAGTTAAAAACACTGCTTTCAAGGGTCTTTGAGATGTTCTTCCTGAGTCTATTACTACTAGTAGTAGTAGTAGTAGTAGTAGTAGTAGTAGTAGTAGTAGTAGTAGTAGTAGTAGTAGTTTTAGTAGTAGTAGTAGTATAGTAGTACTAAGTAGTATAGTAGTAGTAGTAGTAGTAGTAGTGTTTGTTATTTACACTCTGCTCCACTCCATTTTTAAATTTGTTTTTTTACCTGTGTAAAACAAAGAAAAAAGGTCAGTTATATTCAAAGATTGGATTTATTCACATTCACATCTGCTTGAGTATATTTGTTCTTTGAATACGTTGGCACAAAAACATTGATGACTGACCTTCCCACAATCAAATCCAGTGATGGGCAAGATAACAATGGACATTTTTACTGGACATCTTAGCAGTATGATTGCTCTGGTGGTTCAGTGTTGAGTTAGGTCCCTTACCCCTTCTCGCCTGGAATAGTTATATATCCCCCGTCTGCCATATCACCAATAGTGGATATAAACGTTAAACCTCAAGATTGTTTCCGTTCCACAGGGAGCCAAATTCTTCACCTTGTGAACTGCAGCCATACGGGCTTGCTGTGTGTGAAGAATGATGTTAAAAGCTTTCCTACCATTTTGGCACGACGTAGCTTCGCACTTCCTGATCAGTGTGCTGGCAACTGTGCCGGCATTAAGCACTGCCATAGCGAAATCACACAGCAGTACCAAGGGGTTTTTACTGTAAGTACTTTTTCATCATCATCATCATCATCATTATCATCATCATCATCATCATCATCATCGTCATTATCGTCATCATCATCATCATCGTCGTCGTCATTATAATCATCATCATCATTATCCATTCATCCATTGTTAATCATCATCAATCATCTTCTTCTTCTCCTCCTCTTCCATGTCCCCCTCTTCCTTTTCTCCTCTTTTCTTCTTTTTTGAGAAGAACTTCTGTGCCTGTTTCCCACGTGTTTAGTTGTTTCTGGATTTGGAAGGATGATTCGCAGGTTTATTTTTCAGTTGATCAGAGTCACATTTTTATCTTCAATAATGTGGCCAGAGGGCCAGAAATGTCCTGCACACTCGATAATAATGCCAGTTGATTTGACTACACTCCGAAGTACAGAAACATATGCTAGCTCTTTCCCTGATAATCTGCATGTGCCAAACAGACAAAAGCTACCTAGATTCACGGGCAGATTAAGTTACCTAAAATGCAACGTTTCAACCTTAGATCAAGCTTGCCAAATGGAACAAAAAGAAGAAATGAAAATTGCGATTGTTGTACTTTGTCATTTCGCTACAGAGGTGGTTTTATGAATAACAAATGAATGTGCTACAGGTTCAAGCAGTCCTGGACTGGATACAGGAAATGTCCAGACCTGCCATTCACCCATTGAATTTCACTCAGCCACATTGGAAACAGGTGAGTTCTAATTCAGTGTGTTCAATTGTTTCTGTCAACATATTGTTTCCCCCTTTTTCACTCTGAACTTCAGTTGTATCCAATGGAAGGTTTTGAGAACAAAAGAACAATTGGTGAAGTTTAGCATCTATACCCACCATTGGCGATAAAGCAGATGGGATTAACCGTTTTAGGAAAAAAGGGTTTAGGGACCTAAAACAGCACTGAACCACCTTCACCACTATCATACTGCTAAGATGGATAGTCAAAAATTACCCATTTAACTTTCTCACCACGGGATTTGAACCTGCGTCACTGCGGGGCAAGATGAACATTACCACTGAGCTATAGCAATGGGTTTTGGAAAGATTATATTACTGGTGGAAAGGTGTTATTATTGGTATACAAATCTACCAAATGAATTTTGTGTGAACTTGCACAGTATGACCCTTTGTTTTAAGGTGGTGATTGCTGCTGTTGCTTCTGCTGCTGCTGCTGTTTTGCATTTGAACAAAACTTTACTGTTGAAGTTTATTTGTTCAATATTTACCTAGACTGTCTTTCCATTCTTTTGTAAAGTACTGAAGATTTGTTTTTTTGGGTTGGGTTGGGTTGTATACAGTATTGGCCTCGTGGCGCAGTGGATAAGTCGCCGGTTTCCTATGCCGAAGGTCGCAGGTTCAATTCCCGCATGGGGCGAATGTATGTGACTTAGGTACGAGACTATTGAGGTCACCGAGGGTTTTCTCCGGGCACTCCGGTTTCCTCCCTCCCTTCAATAATGGTACAGGATGCAGTCAATATAAAAATTTCAAAAATAAAAGTTCGATTTTGTTACGTTGAAACGCGAACGAAAGTATGTCGGAAGCGTGTACGATAGATCTAATCGTTTCGATTTGCAAAGTATTCAATAATGGAGTTTATTTACCTTTGATTTGAGTTTGCATTGTTGTTAGGAGAGGCTTTGTATAACGTTGATAATTTTCGTTAGTCGATATCGTTGTAGAATTTTCTGGATATGTTTGTTTACTATCGATCGAAGTTTCTTGATGGTCGTAGATAATGGAGAACATTCTTTTGGCAGGAAGAGAGATGAATGACGTAAGTCAGTGATGACGATCTTTTATTCGATTGGTGGCAGTGCGTCATTTCTACGGTATTCGAAATCTTTCCGGAAAAGAGAGAGGTTATTTAATCGTGTGCCGAGTTGCTGTTGAGAGATAGTAAAGTTGTTGATAGTGATTTAGAGAGTTGCTGTGAAAGTTGTTGAGTTGAATTGAGAATTGTATGCAGTTGTTGATGTGTGCTGAATAAAAGTGGAAAACTTCATACGTCGACTTTGTGACTTGTATGCAGATTTGAGCGGGTTGCGTGAATAAACGAATCTGAGTTACACAACTATCAGGAATTCAAGCATCGGGGCTGAATCAGATACTGATAGGAAACACCAACATCGAACTGAGTGTAACATTTTGGGGGTCAAGCCGCGATTCACGCCATAGCCAAGGGTTCAACTGCTACAACAAGCGAGTCAACGTTACGAGAGGCAGTCATCGAGGGTAGCCGCCAACGAGTTGCGTCGAGAGGGGCCAACATACTGGGACTACATCACCGATAGGTTCGGGTTGACTGCAAGGGCGTGTAGTCACTGAAGAGTTGCTTCGTGAGCGAACAACCAGTCGGGACTACGTGGCTGCCGCAGGACTACGTCGAGGGACAGTCTCGGAGCTACATCGCCAGTATTAGAGAGAGCGACGTACGGACGTCGAGTCTACTTCAGCACAGGAGCGTATACATCAACACCAGCGTGGTGCAGCGTCGCATACGACGAGGACAGCGGGGCCTGCGTCAACGAAGGCGACTAGTGACAAGCATCAGCGCTACTGCAGAAAGCGTGCTGTTCTAGAACAGTCTAGAAAGGTACAGCACAGTCAAGAACTTTCCAGAAAAAAAAGAACTCTACAGTCAAGAACTTTCTAGAAAAAGAACTTTCCAGAAAAGAACTTTCCAGAAGCATCAAGATGGCTGACTTCTGGCAGAAAGGGATGCAACTGAATCTAAAAGGCAAACAGCTGACGGAGTACGTCAAGTCTCAGGAGAGAATACAAGAAAGAGAAGAACAACGTCAGCGTGAAGAAAGAGAAGATGAGCGACGGCGTGAAGAAAGAGAAATAGAGGAGCAGCGTCGCCGTGAAGAAAGAGAATTAGAAGAGCAGCGTCGCCGAGAAGAAAAAGAAGAGCGGCGTCAAGAAAGAGAGATGGAAGAGAGACGATTAGAAGCTGAGCGTCAATACCAGCTAGAGTTGGCGCGTATCCAGAACAATCAGCATGCGCCACAAGCCACCAACGACCATACGGCTCCAAAATTGCCAGCTTTCGTCGACGGGAAGGACCAGATCGACACCTATCTGGCGAGATTCGAAAGGTTCGCCGAAAGCTCCAATTGGCAACCTCGAGACTGGGCGATTCGACTAAGTGCACTTCTGACAGGGCAAGCGCTCGAAGTTTACACCAGACTGTCGACCGATGACGCCAAAAACTATGACGTCTTGAAAGAGGCCCTACTGCAGTGCTACAACTTTACAGAGAAGGGCTACCGTAAACGCTTCCGTGAATGCCGGCCTAAGTCAGACGAGACGCCAAAGCAGTTTGTGGAGCGCCTGTCGTCATATCTACACAAGTGGGTGGAATTATCAGGCAAAGGGAAGACTTACGAGAGTCTCCATGATCTGATTGTAAGGGAGCAATTACTCAACGCCTGCCCTAAGGACCTCGCGATCCACTTGGAAATACAAAAGTTGCCGACGCTAAAAGACGTTGCTGAAGCTGCTGAAAGATATCTCATCGCTTATGAGAAGACGCTGGGGCCACCCAAGGCGACGAAACCATTTCAGAAAACTGCAAACCATGTGAACCAGATCCAGGGGAGCCAGACGAACCAGAAACAGACGGACTCCACGCCACCTCCCAGGGAAGGGCATTCAAGAGGCTGTTTCACTTGCAACTCTACAGACCACAGAGCGGCTAACTGTCCTCAAAACAAAAGTAGCGGACAGCGGAGCAGTACGGACAACGCAGCGGCGGGCAACCGGCAGAGGCGGTTCTCCAATCAACGGCAAACCAGTAGATCTGACCATCAGGTGTGCGGCGGGAGCGTCATTCTTCCGAGTGAGACCGAGCGCGCAGCTACCCCTGCGGACGTGCAAGAGTGCATGACCGATGGCCAACTTCTCCTTGCCAACGGAAAATCCATCCCCGTCGTCGCTAGCGCAGCTGTGACCGTACAGAACATGCCTGTTTCCAAGGGACGCGTCGGAAATCATGAAGTGACGGTTTTAAGAGACTCTGGCTGCAGTGGGGTCATCGTCAGAGAAGACCTAATCGCTAAAGAACAGTTCACTGGCGATTCAAAATGGACACTTATGGCCGACAGCAAATGTGTGAAAGCGCCAGTTGCAAAAATTCATGTCAACACCCCTTTCTACATAGGCGAAGTCGAAGCGGTTTGCCTGAAGAAGCCGCTGTATGATTTGATGATCGGGAACATCGACGGCGCGAGACGACCCGACGACCCCGATCCAGAGTGGAGTCCTGCCTCAACCCAACGTGTCGAAGTTGTAGAGGAGGATCCATTGCCGTTTCCCGATGGAGACCTTACAGAGCTGCTACGGCATAATGTGGCTACTCCGGCTCAGCCCTGCCGACCAGAGATCGTCGGTGCTGTTACTACCAGGGCCCAGGCCAAGAGAGACAAGACGTCTATGCCACTGAAGGTCGCCGACAACTCTAAAGCTGCCATCGTGGACAGAGATAAGCTGATCCAGCTCCAGGAAGCTGATCGCACTTTAAACAAGTACAGGAACCGCCAAGACCACGTGACCAAAGGCAGTGGTACAGTCTATTTTGAGGTGAAGGCCAAGATCCTGTACCGAATCTTCCAGCACCCGAGGGTCAACGGAGGTAAACCACTACGTCAAGTCTTGGTACCGTTACCCCTAAGGCGCCAAGTGATGGAAGTAGCTCATGACTCTATCATGGGAGGTCACCTAGGCATCAGAAAGACGTCAGACAGAATCCAGGCGGTGTTCTACTGGCCAGGACTTCATGCGGACGTCAGCCGTTTCTGCCGATCATGTGACATTTGCCAGAAGACCATACCTCGAGGAAGGGTCCCGAAAGTGCCTATGCAGAGGATGCCTCTGATCGACCGACCTTTCAAGAGGGTGGCCTTAGACTTAATCGGCGAAATAAGACCTCCGAGTGAAGAAGGTCATCGGTGGGTACTGACTTTAGTGGACTATGCGACTCGGTACCCAGAAGCAGTGCCTCTGAAGAAGATTGACACTGAGACTGTTGCAGAGGCGCTGGTGGACATGTTCAGCAGACTCGGAGTGCCTGAAGAGATCCTGACAGACCTCGGGACGCAGTTCGTCTCTGACTGCATGAAGGAGGTGAACAGACTGCTGAGCATCCGGCATTTGACTACGACACCCTACCATCCGATGTGCAACGGGCTTGTCGAGAAGTTCAATGCTACGCTGAAGTCCACCCTGAAGAAACTGTGCAGCGAGCAGCCCAGACAATGGCATCGCTATATCAACGCCTTACTTTTCGCCTACAGAGAAGTACCGCAGGAGTCCACCGGCTTCTCTCCGTTCGAGCTGCTGTACGGAAGAACCATCCGAGGGCCGATGCACATCCTAAAAGAACTGTGGACGAAAGAAGTAGACACCCCAGAGGTGAAGAACAGCTACCAGTACGTGTTTGAGCTACGGGAGAAGCTGGAGCAGACTCTCGAGATAGCCAGAGAAAACCTGAAGAAGTCCCAGGACTGTGGAAAGCACTATTATGATCGTAGGGCTGTGAACAGGAAGTTTAAACCTGGCAACAAAGTGCTGGTGCTGCTACCTACTGATCACAATAAGTTGCTGATGCAGTGGAAAGGCCCGTACGAAGTGGAGACCGTGGTGGGGATCAACGACTACAAGGTGAAGGTCGGCCAGCATTCCAAGATATACCACGCCAACCTCCTCAAGCTGTACGTGGAAAGGCCATCAGAGACTGTGCATGTGGCAACAGCAGCTGAGATCGACAACAGCTTTGATAGCGAGGAACTGTTGGAACTTGGAGACTTCCACAGCAAAGAAGGCATCGATGATGTTAAGCTAGGACCAAGCTTGACGGAAGGTCAAAAGATGGAGCTCAAGGATCTTATGGGCGAGTTTCCCCACAACTTCAGCGATGTCCCTGGCTCTACAACTTTGGTCGAACACGAAGTCCACCTCACTTCGAATATCCCTGTTCGATCCAAGCCCTTCCCGATCCCCTTCAAGGCCCGTGAATCCTTGAAGAAAGACATCGATGAGATGCTGAAGATGGGCATCATCAGGGAGTCCAGTTCCCCCTACGCGTCCCCTGTCGTGGTCGTGAAGAAGAAGGACGGCAGCAACAGAGTATACATCGACTACAGGAAGGTTAATAAGATCACCGTCTTCGACCCTGAGCCGATGCCTACCGCAGCAGACCTCTTCCGCCAACTATCGGGGAGTAGAATCTTCTCAAAGATTGACCTCAGCAAGGGTTATTGGCAAGTCCCCGTGCGTCAACAGGACATACCAAAGACTGCTTTCATAACTCCTGATGGGACGTACGAGTGCCTAAGGATGCCCTTTGGCATGGTCAACAGCGGAGCTACACTGAAGAGAGGAATGAGGAAGATGCTCAAAGGGATGGACAACGTCGTGTGTTACTGGGACGACCTGCTAGTCCACACCCGCACCTGGGAAGAGCATCTGCAGACCTTGAGGGAGCTGTTTCACCGTCTAACAGAAGCTAACCTGACCGTGAGACCCAGTAAGTGCATTCTGGGGACTGACAACGTCGACTTTATCGGCCATTCGCTGAAAGAAGGACAAAAGGGGCTTCTGCTAGAAAACGTCACCAAAATTCTGAACGCTCCACGTCCCCAAACAAAGAAGCAAGTACGATCTTTCCTGGGATTGGCTGGGTATCATAGGGAGTTCGTACCGAACTACTCAGCCATCACAGCACCTTTGTCGGACCTGGTGCGGAAAGGCTGTCCAAACCAAGTGCAGTGGGGACCGTCTCAGGAGAGGGCATACCAGACTGTGCGCGACCTCCTTTCGAAGGATCCGGTGCTACGACTGCCCGATACTTCCAAGGAATTCGTCTTAAGGACAGATGCAGCGGACGAAGGCATCGGCGCCATACTGATGCAAGAGCACGAAGGGAAACTATTTCCGGTCAGTTACGCCAGCAAGAAGCTGTCCAGGGCTGAGAAAAATTACTCGACCATGGAGAAAGAGTGCCTTGCCATCATATGGGGAATCCGGAAGTTCGAACTGTACCTTCAAGGAGTGAAGTTCGTGCTACAGACTGATCACAAGCCGCTAACTTACTTGAACTCTGCCAAGTTTGTGAACAGTCGCATCATGAGATGGGCTATGTACTTGCAGAACTTTAACATGCGAGTAGAATCTATCAAAGGATCAGACAATGTTGGTGCGGACTTCCTCAGCAGAGTGTGTGAGTAAAAAAACATTGACCGTGTAGATAAACTGTGAACATTGACAATATCCAGACAGATTTGAAGATGAAAACCATTGACTCTGTGTGAATGAGCTGAGAACATTGACAGTGTTCAGACAGTCTGAAATAAGTTTTAATTCTGAACTTTGTTTGTGCATTACGTTTCAACGTTGTTGAAAGAAATTGGGTAAATTTCTTCTTGAGTGGGGGGTTATGTTACGTTGAAACGCGAACGAAAGTATGTCGGAAGCGTGTACGATAGATCTAATCGTTTCGATTTGCAAAGTATTCAATAATGGAGTTTATTTACCTTTGATTTGAGTTTGCATTGTTGTTAGGAGAGGCTTTGTATAACGTTGATAATTTTCGTTAGTCGATATCGTTGTAGAATTTTCTGGATATGTTTGTTTACTATCGATCGAAGTTTCTTGATGGTCGTAGATAATGGAGAACATTCTTTTGGCAGGAAGAGAGATGAATGACGTAAGTCAGTGATGACGATCTTTTATTCGATTGGTGGCAGTGCGTCATTTCTACGGTATTCGAAATCTTTCAGGAAAAGAGAGAGGTTATTTAATCGTGTGCCGAGTTGCTGTTGAGAGATAGTAAAGTTGTTGATAGTGATTTAGAGAGTTGCTGTGAAAGTTGTTGAGTTGAATTGAGAATTGTATGCAGTTGTTGATGTGTGCTGAATAAAAGTGGAAAACTTCATACGTCGACTTTGTGACTTGTATGCAGATTTGAGCGGGTTGCGTGAATAAACGAATCTGAGTTACACAACTATCAGGAATTCAAGCATCGGGGCTGAATCAGATACTGATAGGAAACACCAACATCGAACTGAGTGTAACAGATTTTCTTCCGTATTCTAATAGCGATCTCCCTGCCTTTACACCACCTGTTTGAGTGATGTATGTGTATTTGGTGTGTGTGTGAGGGTAAATGATACAGGTGAGCGTGTATGTTGGTATAGATCGCCGCGCTTTGAGCCTTGGGGAAAGGCGCGTACATAGCATCCTGTATTATTATTATTATTATTGTTGGTTTGTTGTTTTACAAACGTTTTCATCAAAGTGATACGATGATAATGTGTTAAATTGAATTGTATTTCTTTGTGTTGTATTGTATTTTATAGCCTTGTATTACATTGCATTGCATTGTATTATATTGCCTTGTATTGTATTGTATTGTAGAGGGAAAGAGTCCAGCTAGTGGCCACTGTGGTGCCTCTGCAATCAGACTACCTGCCACGAGCAACCCGTGGAGACAAAGGCTATTTCTACAGCACACGCTGCTTCAGTGTTGTCTGTGAGCGTCTCTTTGGTTTGGCGCGGTGTGTGACTGTCTACAGCTCTGACATTCCAGACTCACAGTTCTCCAGCATTGCAGAAGCACAGGATTTTGTAATTACTTCGGTAAGTTTTAAAGTTTTCTCTAATAAAAATTCAACTATTTCAAGCGCACAGTAGAAATAGTCAGCCAGTTTCACAGAGTATTCGTGACTTTCATCAGCATCAACCCCAAGTATTAACTTTTGGCATTACAGTTGACCAGATTCCTAGTATTTACCCATCTACCTACAACGTAGTTCATGTAAACAAGGGGAATATTAATTGTTACAATTAAGACATACAAAATGTATTTGTCCAAGAATTCACATTAGAACATTTGTTTCTGTTCATGCAAAACAAAAATTATAAGAATAAAAATAATAACAATGCTTTATAATACTAGTTCAGTCTTAAATAACGTAACATCGAAAAATGAAAAGATGACTTGCTGATTTTTGAAGCAATGACCAGACATGAAACCGTACACCAAACAATAAAACAAAGACACCAAACTTGACAAGGAAACATTTCAAAACTTTTTTGTTTAATTATACTTGCATTTCTGTGTGAGCTTTCATTTAAGTTTTGCCTGGATACACTAAACAAAGGAAAAGACAAGTAGGGCAAGGTATGTAGAAAACACAGGTCAGATCGAATAGATCTTTCCGGTCACTCCCTTATTCCCCAGAGAATAGCATCTAATTAGGTTTGCTGCCTTGTCACTGCAGTCCCAGCTCTTTGGGCCAGACAAATACTACTTGTGTTTCATACACACTTCTTGTCTCCTCTGTCAAGCAAGTTGCTTGTTGACCTGCTTTGGTTGTCATTTAATGTAGATTGAATTTCGACGGCGAGATGGTTTTAACAGAAGGATAATGCAGATGGGACAAGCTCTGGCTGAGGTTTTGACTGCAGGAACCAAGAACGGGGAACTCAAGTTTCATCTTCCTTCAAGGTAGAATAAGTTTCTTGTCTGCTTTCACGATTAGATATTTGACACATGTGTGCAGTATTGTGAGTCTATGTACTCACCCCCAAATTAAAATGTTTTAGATTTTTGACTCGCATGAATAGCAAAGTGGGTCTATATACTCACTCCCACCCCCACCACCTCTTCCCCCTTCCCCTCCCCCACACAAAAAAAAGGTTCAAGATTTTAGCAAATCTGTGTGAGATGAGATTTAAATAGTCCAAAAATTATATAGAAAAACAAAGTAAATCCGTCCCTCTGTCTGTCTGCCATCTGCCGTCTGTCTGTACAAAACCTTTAAAGTGGCTAAGTACTCAGAGCCTATTTCAACTATCACAACAAAACTTGGTAAGATGGTGTATACCCATGAGACTTCCAAAATTATCAGCAAATGAATGACTTTACTTCAAAGTCAAGGTCACGGGGTCATCAAATGTTAGTTGCAAAATAATGTTAGTCGCAAAATAACAATTTTTCACAAAATTTCAATTTGTTTTCTATGATATTAATATTGAACTTATGATTCTTTGATGCATGATAGATATCAATGTGACACACATACTTTGCAAATTTGGTCAACCTCACTCCAAGGTCAGGGTCACTGGAGGTGTCCAAAGCCAGTTTGTATAGGTACTTTGAAGTCACACTGACCCTAAATTATGAGAGATTTAAAGTCCAAACTTGTTGTATTATCGATAGATTGATCTTTCTTATGTGTTCCGTTTTTGCTTTGATCTTGAAAGTCAAGGTCATTTTAGGCCTTGCAAAAACATTTTTTAAAATAGTCTTCGTACAATCGAGGTCTCCCGATTGATGTCATCATTTCATGCGTATCCTCCTTTGTAGGGCAAAACATCGCTTCCGCTCTACATCCGTGTGCGACCTATTTGATAGAATTTTACTTTTAAAATTTAGAATGGTAAACTGTTGTTGTGTTAAAGATTGTACCAGCAGAAGCTCGTCGAAAGATGGAACCTCTTTTTATAGAATTCCAAAGGTTGTTTCTCACAAAGGTACAAAAATGAGAGAACTTAGTGAAAAGCGCCGTGCTTGTTGGTTGACTGCGATCTTCACAAAGGTGAGTTTGTGATTATTGTTTTAAATTGTATTTTCCTGTCTGTCCTTGATTATGCAAGCACATTTGTAGGCTACTATTTTTCGTAACAGTTGTCCTTTCACTTGGTTCCATGATCAACAAGATGCATGATATTCAAGATCATCATCATCTGTCATCATGTTAGGCCTACTGTCACTAAGTAGGCTAGCCTTTAGGCTACATTTTAGAACACCTTTAAATTCAACATTCATTGATTCATTAAGATGATTAGTTACCAATATTTTAATTATTTTAGTTTGCTTTTGGGTATATTATTTTAAATCATTTGAAGAGCTGCAAGATTTTTTGTTAGCATGTACATGAACAAGGAAAGAGGCCTATGAGCGAGCCGCAGCGAAAACCAACTTCCGCCTCTGTTGTATAGAATTAATTTTACCGTGTGACCGGTTGCTTCCTGAGGTTAAACCTCATGAAACAAATTGTATGATTTAATCGGTAGGTATGATTGGGTTGTGAGCAGCCAGCTGTTTTCTTGCTTTAAATGCCTTCATCGTGTAAAAACTCGTTCTGTGCATGAGGTAATCAACAATGTCTTCATTGTGCAAAGTCGGAAGGTTTTTTGCATCTGTAGTCCACGTTGTTGTTGTTGCATCAATTTTTATTCATCAGATTAACATAAGTTGTACTGATAAACTTATCAGTAGTCAGTACTGATTGTGGATCAGTAGTCCACGCTGTTGGTTCGACTTGGTAGGGATCACAGTACCCTTTACTGCTGCTATCTTACCTATGTACCTATTTCTTTCCATTTCACCCAGGGTATCAACATAATTTTGAGAAACATTTGCAGAAACGAGTGCAGATTGCTTAGTCGCCATTATTTGTTTTGCCCTACAAGGGAGGTACGTATGTAGTCACGTGGTACACACGAATACGCAAATGGGAGACCTTGATAGAATGGCAGTTTATTTAACCCATAGTATGCAACAACATTGGGTTATTTGATCAGACATGCATGAGAGATCACATGACATCATCAAAAGGTCAAGGTCACTGAAGTTCAGGGCCAACCCAAGGTCACAGTTTTTTTTGGCATAATACAACTTTTCCTGAACTTTATTTGATAGTACATTAACCCAGAGGTCAAAGTCATCTTAAGGTCAAGAGCATTGAAAGATCAAATTCAATATTACTTTGCACTTTAATGCCACCATTTCATGTTGGTTTTTCTGGGCAATCATTTTCATGTTAAATATTGCGAGCTCCTTACGGAGCATGTGAGTCATATGGACTTTGCCCTTCTAGTCTAAGTATTATATGCAGCTAGACTTGGTATTGTATCAAACATGCACATTTTTATGGTAACATGTGCTTTATTATTTATCAACATGTGGTTCTTTATCGTTATAAATAACACATGAGCTTTACTTTTTTAACTTTCATTACTAAAACAGTTAATTATGGTACTAGAGTTGTTGTTGTAGTTTTTTTAAATTAACCTTTACTGTATGTTGAAGGCACATTTTGACCCCATACAAATGTATTTTGTTTACATCTTCCACCTCCCTACCCCCTCGCTGCTCCCTCTCACCTACTCCCCAAAACAAATCCTTAATTTTCTTCCATTGCTTTATGTGTATCAAATTTCAAGTCTCAACTTTGATACATTACAAAGTTATTAAGTTTTACTTTGACTGAAAATGGCATACAATGAAATGTTGGGGGGTTTTTGTCAGTCATGTTTGGGTAGATTGGTTGATTATAAACTTTAATGACTTTTTGTGTTGTTTTTGTTTTCTTGGCATGCAAGTTTCAAGCTTGGGTTCAAAGACAAATGTGAGGATGACCATGCCCAGTGCTCACAGTTTATTGAAGCTTTTTCTCGCAATCATCTGCGTCTGCCTGTGACTGCCCTGACCTCCGACCTTCTTGACTCTCACAGAAAGTAATACTTGCTTATTTATTATTATTTCATCTGTCTGTTTGTTCTCCCCTTATTATTATTTATTGTTATTAAATAGTGCTTTTCCAGCTGGGAGCTGCTCAAGAGGTTGGCCTATACAGGATCTAACTCAAGCTGTCTGAGGCGCACACTTGTTGCCTTACACACATCGTCTGACTCCCCAGACAACTGCATAAGCACAATTTGGTGATTTATTTATTTATTGTATTTTATCACTTTTATATAGCGCTGTTCCAGCTCAAGAGCTGCTCAAGGCGTTGGTCGAGAGGGGTGATTGGCGGAAAAGGGATCTTTTTCTTCCCCATTCATTCTTTATTCTTGTTAGCTCCCCGTCTAGAAAGGTCATGGCGAGGGGGTGTAACACAATACATACAGACAGATGAAGACTTCAAGAACTTTCAGATTGGGGAGAAGGGACGAAACGCTTGCTGGATGAATTTAAGTAGGTAGCACTCACACACTTAGGACATGAGCATCAGGGTCTTTAAAATCAGTGCAATTGAATGTGTGCTTGTACAGACTAGACCTCGTCTAAAGAGTATAGAGTATGTGCATCAGTGTCATGTTCATGTTCAGGCCGTCAACCTTACAATGTTGAACTCCTGCCTGCAAAGCTGTCAATGTTCTCACCAATGAGCCGCCATGCTCCCTGCCTCATTACAAAAACTCTGCTTTTTTTCTATGAAGTCATTTATTTTATTTTTTTTATTTTGGGCTTGGGGGTAGGAGTGTCCAATTATGACTGCATTACAGATATGTGTGACTTGTCTTGTGTCCCTATATATCTTCCATTGAAATCTTCTATAATTTATCTTTTTTAAGCTGGCTTGGAACTCTTGAGGAAACGGTTAGTGACATCCATGTAGAGAGAACCATTTAATGTGGTGTGTTTTATCCCTTTGGCTTGCCCAAGTGCCAGTTGCAGAGGCTACAAAAAGTTCAAAACACAGCAGCTCGGATTGTGACAAAAGTTAAGACTCATGAGCATATTACACCAGTTCTTCAGGAACTTCATTGGCTCCCCGTTGAAAAGCGGATTGAACATAAAATACTTTCCCTTGTGTTTGGATGCAAGGAAGGATCAGCACCCAAGTACCTGCAAGAACTCCTCCCTTGGCATGCTCCTGAGCGAAACCTTCGGTCTAGCTCACAGTGCAAGATCTCTGTGCCAAGTGTCGATCGACATAAGAGAAAGAACTTTGGAGCAAAGTCTTTTGAATGTGCAGCTCCTCTCCTGTGGAACAGACTTCCTCTCTCGCTACGTCAGTGTAGCTCCAAAGCAGCCTTCAAGCGTCAGCTGAAGACCCATCTTTTTAATCAGTGACCAAAACAGATTTTTTTTTTTCCCCCAGCGCACCGAGCATGTTTACTTGGCCTGGATGGAATCGCGCTATACAAGTGATCATCATCATCATGGATTTTATAGCTCTGTCTCACCTTCATCTAGGAGGATTTTGCTGCTTGAAAGCCATATAGCTAGGTTATGTCATCTCAGGGTCGTTTTGTTTCAGTTCACTGTTTGACAAGCAGATGCCAGTGTTGTTAGCCCTGGTAGAACCTGACCACAGTTCAGACTTTGTAAAGGTGTGTACAGCTTTGTTTCTATCATACAATACCACATGCAACTGCATTTCATCATGTTATTTATCAAGTATCAATAGACCATGCTCAGAAATATGAAGGGAAACAACTTGACCAGCTTACCCAGATGTTGCGCCCAGAGTTGTCCCACGTTGGGCGGACATTCTTTGCGAACGAAGACAGTTTTTCGCCTATAATTTCTGCTCTGTCTTCCATCAAACCTTCCGGATCAACAGAAAGGTTGATTTCAGTTTCAATCCTGGCTAACTCCACTATAGTTTGGTCTTGCACTGCCCTGCAACCACCATCCCCCTTTCCAGAAGAAAAGCTTGCAGCTCGGGGTAGCTTTCATTGTGTTCTGAGATGACATGCTCCTGATATCCACCCAGATAACTCTAGGTAACTAAAAACAAAACAAAAAGACAAGTTACCTCCCATTTTTTCCTGAATATGGCCTATTGTCTGCTGTTATTTATTTATTTTTATATTTACTGTATTTTATTTTAGTACATGTATTTTATTTATTTTTTTATATATTTCTGTTGTTGTTTTTAGGGTTATTTTTTTGTTGTTGTTGTTGTTTGGGAGGAGGGTGGGGGAGGGAGAAAGTATAATGTAACTGTTATTGTTACACTCTTTATTGGTTGTAGAAAGGGAAATGGAGGGGGGGGGGGGGGGAATAGAGGAGGAGAAATGTTTCAAGTGCTATATAGCTTTGGGTTGTGGGTTAGGTGCTATTTTTTGTTATGTTTGAGTTGATTTGTAATTTTCCTAAGTTTAGTTAACACTGTGACAAATCAAATTTTCCATTGTTGTGAGACATGTACATTTGTTGACTTGACTTGATTAATATCAGTGTGCGTGTGTTTGTGTATGTGTGTGTGTGTGTGTCTGTGTTATTGATGTTCATGTAAATGAGGGTTTACAATATTTATTGACGCTGACATAATTAAGAGTGGAGGGTCACATTATTTGTGTACATGCTGACATTATTGTGCAGATGCTGACATTATTGTGTAGATGCTGACATTATTTGTGTACATGCTGACATTATTGTGCAGATGCTGACATTATTGTGTAGATGCTGGCATTATTTGTGTAGATGCTGACATTATTGTGCAGATGCTGACATTATTGTGTAGATGCTGACATTATTTGTGTAGATGCTGACATTATTTGTGTAGATGCTGACATTATTGTGTAAATGCTGGCATTATTTGTGTAGATGCTGACATTATTGTGCAGATGCTGACATTATTGTGTAGATGCTGACATTATTTGTGTAGATGCTGACATTATTTGTGTAAATGCTGGCATTACTTGTGTAGATGCTGACATTATTCTGCAGATGCTGACATTATTGTGTAGATGCTGACATTATTTGTGTAGATGCTGACATTATTTGTGTAAATACTGGCATTATTTGTGTAGATGCTGACATTATTTGTGTAGATGCTGACATTATTTGTGTAAATGCTGGCATTATTTGTGTAGATGCTGACATTATTTTGCAGATGCTGACATTATTGTGTAGATGCTGACATTATTTGTGTAGATGCTGGAGACTGTGGCTAATGAGCTGTACAGTGAGGTGATGGTGGCAACACTGGATGTCACAGCTTTCGCCGCATGGGCCGGAAGCTTTGTGCCGAAGGGTTACAGCGCCAGACAAGCAGGTCAGTCGCAGTGTACATGTAGCCCAAGCTGGAGAATCTTACATTTAATGATGATGATAAAAAAAAAATTAAATAATAATAATAATAATAATAATAATAATAATATTAAAAATAATAATCTTAAAATAATAATAATAATAATATTAATATTAAAAATAATAATCTTATTAATGACAATAAAAATATAAAAAATAAAATAATGGATGCTATTATCCCCACTATTCCCCCAATTCAACTTTCAGGCTCACAGCATGCATAGCGATCTGTAGCAATATACGCTTTTACATGTTTGACACACTCATATTCCCAGCTAACTCGCATTCATCACTCAAACATGGTGTAAAGGCTGGGAGATTGCTAAGGAAATTAGTTTTGTAATTTTGATATTTAGAGTGACTGCACTAAGTAGTCTACCAGTATTAAGATCTTATTCTGAGATTTCTGTTTCTGTTTATGAGATTTCTTTTCTGAACTGATTTTTATTTCTGGGATTTATGATGCTTGATTTTTGTTTGTGAGGTTTCTGTTTCTGATTCTGAGATTTCTCATGTCTGTTTGTCTCTGAGATTTTGTTTGTGTTTCTGAGATTTCTGTTTGTATTTCTGGGATTTCTCATTTCTCTTTCTGATTGTGAGGTTTGTGATATCTGACTGCTTATGTTTTGCACTTTTCGTATTTCTATTTGTGAGGGGGTGGAGGGATATATAATTGTGTGTCTGTGTGTGTGGGTGTGTGTGTGTTTGTGTTTGGTTAGTATTGTTATTAATTAACATTGTAATGTGATTTGTATCTCACTCTGCGCCATGTATTATAATTTGAAATTATGATGGAATTTTTAACGTGGTCATTGAATTTGTCTTAATGACGGTTTTAATACCGAAATATCAACTTTTAAAACAAACTTCTTGTTGGAGTGTTCGACTTTTATTTGTATCTTCTCATTTTGTTATATTCACTGTGCTGGTGTTACAGAGCGTTCTGACTGGGGAGAGCTGGATGTGTATCCCAGGTTGTGCCTCCTTCACTGGTACGACCGGACCCATGCTGCCTTCTACCCTCCACTGCACTCCTCCCTGCCATCGCTGAAGGAGCGTGACCAGCTTCTGACTCATGATTTGATAGTGCACTTTGTCCAAAGCTTTATGAAAAACCCTGGCAGATTCATCATTGAGACAGAGCGGTTTTAGTGATAGATTGGCAGTGGTAAGACAGAACCGTTTTAGTGACATATATTGTTGAAACAGAGCTTTTGTTAACATTTTGGTTTTGAGACAGAGAAGTTTTATAGTCTCTTTTTATTTATTTATTTAGTTATTTTTGTTTTTTGTATCATTCTTATATTGCACTTTTGCAGCTCAAGAGCTGCTTAAGGCGCTGATATGCGTTATAATAATAATAATAATAATAATAATAATAATAATAATACAGGATTTTGACATTTAGATTGTCTGCTTCCAATATCATTATTATTGATCTAACTCAAGCCGCCTAAGGCTCCCACTGTAATGTGTGTGACTATGTCACATGCTAATTTACAAAGACGAGT
Source organism: Oncomelania hupensis (assembly GCA_036898135.1). Classification (NCBI taxonomy): domain Eukaryota; kingdom Metazoa; phylum Mollusca; class Gastropoda; order Littorinimorpha; family Pomatiopsidae; genus Oncomelania; species Oncomelania hupensis. The sequence goes on from CM072516.1 coordinate 44,984,196, forward strand.
ACTATGGTATTATAACTAACATTGTTCTGGTGAATCATGAAAATTTGTAAAAATTGTGTGTATCATGAGTTTGTGTTAGTTTCATTAAAAATTAAGCATTAATAATAATAATAATAATAATAATAATAATAATAATAATAATAATAATAATAACAATAACAATAATAATGGTACTGAATTCTATACACACTTTTTTCTTCAAACAAACTCATGAGTGCAGCTCAAAAAAAGATGATTATTACAGACGACTGGAAGAAAATCGATGTTTGTGTTCAAAGGGTTTTATCCGGATACCCTGGTTTCCTCCCTCCCTTCATTATTGGTACTGGATGCAGTCTTATCTAAAATTTCAAAAATAACATGCAATTTCCTTTGCACCTTGTCTTTACACCAATGCACGAGTGATGAAAGTGTGTTTGTGGTAACACGTGAGTGTTTATGTTGGTTGCAGATCTCCGCTCCTTGAGTCTGTTTTTATTAGTAGTAGTAGTGGTACAGTGGAACCTCCGGTATACGACCGTCCAAAATATGAGAAAAAAACGGTCTTATAATAGAGGTGGTCTTATACCGGAAACAAGGGGTGGGGGGGGGGGAGGGGGGGTCAGGCTCGGAGGGGTATGTAGTCATAATTTTCACACTCACCAGCATGTATTCTCTGACAAAGGAAACTGTAAAACATGTTTCATTTTTAGCTTTGTCTTTTATTCACAACTTCAAAAATAGAAAACAGTCGAACCACTGCCAGACGCGTTCATCCAAGTCTGTCAGTGCAGAAGCTCTCAGTTTCGATGTTTCCCTTTTCGCCACTTTCTCCACTCTCCCATCGTAGTTTCACAGATTCCTTATCCTTTATGATGAGCTGAATTTGGGTCTTCCCAACGTCTAAACTTCTTGCAATAGACAAACAACTCTCCCCATTTTCACTTCTTTCAATCACTTTCGTTCTCTCTGCCAAACTCAAAACGTTCCTCTTGCGCGACGCCATTTTGACAGCCAGTGTAGGCGAGTAATGTCCCTTATTTGCGAACCGGAAATAGCAGACAACAGCAGGCGTACACTAACATGAGAGAAAAAACGAAAGGTACAGACAGCAAATTAACTGATATCTCTTTTAAATTGCCCTAAGACGGTCGTATAAAGGGCTTAAGACACGGTCGCTGGTCGCATAAACGAGGTTGTCGCATACCAGAGGTCATTTATTATTGGAAGTGAATCCGTCAGAAGTTTTCAGGTCACATAACGGAGGGAGTCATATACCAGAGAGCCGGATACCGGAAGTTCCACTGTATTATCAAATGTTTGTATTATATGTCACGTACTCAGAGTAGCAATATACCTTATAAGAACTGTGGTGGCTGGCATACCCTGATCTGAAAATAATGATGGTTCTCAAATATTACACTATAATTATGTATTTTAAGTATGCAAGGTATTTTTCTTCTGGCTGGTACAGGATTTTGAACCCAAAGTATTTATATGTATATTATGCACTATTGTTCTTACTTCTATTTGTGTGTGTCTGTCTCTGTGTGTGTGTGCGTGGGTGTGGGCATGTAGAAACGACGTTACAGTGACACACTCATGAAACTCCACTTGGTTTCTTTTGACTTTTTTTGGAAGGCTGCCCTATTTTGACGTCAAAATAGGGTTCCGATAGAGTTACAGCTGTTTTAGGCTTAGGGTTAGGTTAAGGGTTTGGGTTAGGGTTAGGGATAGCTTCAAAAATTTGAAAATGTCAACATAATGTCACGAAAATGAAAAGTGTGTCAAAATAATCCCTGTTTTTTTCACAACAGTCATCAGAATGTCGTTTTTACAAAAAGGTGTGTTTGTGTGTGTGCACTTGTATAACCGCACAACTGATGATTTTTTTCATATAAACATGGTAACAAATGGGGTAGTTGAAAAAAAAATGGGAATCAAAAATCTTCCCCATTTTTAAAAACATATTTTCCACTCAAAAACAGTATAGCACAACCGTAAATATAGAGAAATCGCATCTTCAGAATTTGTCGAAAAATGGAGTAGATAAGTGTGTAAATTATACACACCTGTACAGCAAGCTGCGCTAGGAACAAAATCAAGTTTAAAGGGCAGATTACCCCTCATTCATGTACGTCATTCATAAATCTACTTAATTTTATGAAATACAACATTTGATGTGTAAATATCACTGGGAAAAAGACCATTCCCCAATTGTACCCTCTTTTGGTAACATTCCTGATTGATCGGCTTATATATATGTGTGGGTGTGTTTGTCTGTGCAGGGGTGTTTCTGTGCATGTCTGTACCTGTATGTGTCTGTGCATTCATGTATTTTATGTTTGTTACTTACAAATATCAGCTGGTTTCTGAAGTTCAGTATGCATGAAAATAATGTTAACAAAGCCTGTTATTGCAGTGTTGTGTAAATTTGTATTATTTATTATGGGCAGTTCATTTAATGTTCAAAACCTTGCAGATGTAGGTATATTTTGTGCTAACATCATTCATGTGTCCATGTTCGAATGTGTACCTTTTTAACGACTCATATTACAATATGACGTGATACATACTGTACTTACTCAAATATTAAAGGTTAGAATCTATTCATTATTCTGTTGATAGCTGTTTGTATTACTCTGTGATATAATTGAGAGTGTGTGTGAGGGTGGGTGTGTGTGTTTGTGTGTGTGTGTGTGTGTGTGTGTGCATGTGTTTGTGTGGAGGGAGTGGGGTGTTAAATAGAACACAGGCAATTGTTGGGCAAATGTGGTGTGGTTCCAATGCAGGCTTCAAGCACAGGTGCATCTCGTACGTTGAATCTTATAAAGTGGACCCTCGATAGCACAGCTGTATAAGCTATCTACTCCTGCCATACCGTGATTTTATTACGGGCCAGCCCATTTTTTTCCAAGTAGTTTTGCTAGAGTGAATGTATATCACATCATTATCATCATCATCATTGTCATCATCATCATTATCATCAACAATCATCTTGGAAAGAATAAGCGTATGTAATTATAATCATGATCACAAGCATCATCTATCACCATCATGGAAATAATAAGTATAGGTCATTTATCATCATCACCAACGTCATCTTCATCATCATGGAAAGAATAAATGTAGGTCATTATCATCATCAATCATCATTATGGAAAGAATAAGTGTAGGTCATTTATCATTGTCGTCATCGCCGTCGTGATCCTCATGGAAAGAATTAAGTGTAGGTCATTTATTATTGTCGTCGTCGCCGTCGTGATCCTCATGGGACCCCCGTTGGGGTGCCGGGGGTTTCAGTATAAATAGTATCCCCACTTTCTGGAAATTTAGTGCTTTAAATTCCCACTGTCGCTGTCTTTCCCATTTGCTCTTTCTCATTCCTGCTCTGTTCTATCAATCTGCTATACTATCTTCTTCTTCGCTAGACCAGTCACCTACCTTTTTCTTGAAAACTCTTCCATGACAAGACTCCTTATTTGTGTATGAGGTCTGTTGGATCAGCTTGGGAATATTGGACGCTTTCTGCCAGGTGGTCACTAGGGCTTCCTATGATGTTATTATTTAGCAATGTAGGCATTTTATATGTATGTGTTTTGTTGATAATTTATAATGATGTTTGTATTCTATTTTGTTTTTGTAAACGGGGGTTCGATAAATTAGAGTATAGCCTCAGCGTCCCCTGCGTGGGATGTCTTTATTGTAAAGGGACTGGCTGGTGGAGAGCTTTCAGTTTTACCACTACGGTTGTTTCAGCAGATCTTTTATGCGGATCAGGGGTTGTCTGGTCCTGATTTGGCTCGGAAGAGTCCGCTGGACCTAAAGCAATAATCATGTAATGTAATATAATGATCCTCATGGAAAGAATAAGTGTAGGTCATTTATTATTCTCGTCGTCGCCGTCGTGATCCTCATGGAAAAAATAAGTGTAGGCCATTAAAAAAAAGGGTCAAGTGAAGACACGCGTCACAAAGAAACTGTACAGGTTTCTGAGCACTGTTGGATGCTATTAGGGTAAGAGGGGAGCCATGGTGATGGGGTAGTGGTTGGTAGTGTTGAAATAAGCAGCTTAAGTCAGATAGTGCTGATCCCCTCCCTGCTGCGTCACCTGACGGTGCAGCTGCTGCCCAGACTGCTGACGTCATAATTGCATCAAGAAAGGTGATTTGAACACAGAGGTTCTAGGGCCTCTCTTTCAGAGTGGAACACGTGAGGGATTTCATTCAGACAACACTGACAGCTTACTGTGCCTCAGTCCTGGAAACTAGTGTCAACAAAGAGCTATGTGGATTTAAAGTTAGATCAACGTTGCGAAAATCTTTATAAAGTGTCTCATTCACGCCAAGAGATGACTACTTGCTCAACTTATCATTTATAATTTTTGTTGCGTGTCTCTAATATTTGCGAAATTTCTATCTAAATGTAGTGTTCGAGCTTTCTGAAGATAGTTGCGATCAAAATAGATTATCTCCCTTAAAATATATATATGCACAGGCACCTCACACTCACACACACACACACACACACACACCCACACCCACACCCACACACACACAGGTGTGTAGAAACGACGTTGTGATGACTGTCGTGAAACTCTACATACACTATTTTGACACACTTCACATTATTTTGACATTTTTGGATTTTTGGAAGCTATCCCTAACCCTAACCCTTAACCTAAACCTAAGCCTAACACAGCCCTAACCCTAACGGAACACTGTTTTGACGTCAAAATAACGGGGCCGTCAAAAGAAAGTACGTAGAGTTTCAAGTGTATGTCAGAGAAACGTCGTTTCTACCTAGTCACACTCACACACACAAACACAAACAAACAAACAAAAACACACACCCACGTCAGCGAAGCGTTGCATGGGGATTAGTCAGAGGATACAATTCTGTGCCTGTATTCTGAAGTGATGCTCAATGACGTGACTTTTAAGGGTCCCGCTTCCAGCGTCCCTCTCGCCCCAATAACTATTTAAGCTGCTTGGGTACACTCCCATCGGAGAGCTTTCATCAATAATGTGGATTAATAAACTCTATGATCACACTATCCAGTTTTGAAATGTGAAAAACTAAAATGATCTCTGTCTCACTTTAAAGATGCACAGACCGTGCGAGCCTTGGACTATGAACTGACGATGTCTTCATGTCCAGTGCCTGACCAACACGTGAAATTATCAATCGCCTGATTGGGATCGGCAGAGAGGGAGAAAGAGAGAGAGAGAGAGAGAGAGAGAGAGAGAGAGAGAGAGAGAGAGAGAGAGAGAGAGAGAGACCTACAGACAAACAGACAGAGACAGACAGACAGGGACAGACCGATAGAGTTTGTTTTCAATTCATTCTGTGTAAAATAGGTGTGTCATTTTTTTGCGCAGTAAAACAGGTGTGGTATTGTTTATATATTAAAACTCCACGCCTCATGGTCCACACAGCCCGCATGACCAAAACAGCTATCATCCCATATTATACCGGATTGTGTCACTTCAAAATAACCCCGTGATATCGTCGTCATCATCATCACCATCATTATCATCATCATCATCATAATCATCATCATCATCGTCATCATCATCATCATCATCATCATCATCATCATCATCATCATCATCATCATCATCACAAACAGGTCTATAAATGCACACACATACAAATGCACATAAAAACAACACCAACACACACACAAGTACACACAAGCTCTCACACATACGCATACACACATTCACACACACACACACACATATACAAAGATACACACTCATCCAAGCACATGCACGCACACACTCACCACATAAATACACACACGCATTCACACACGCACGCACGCACACACGCAAACACAACACACAAAAAACACACACACTAACAAATACACGCACGCACACACATACACAAAGAATTTTTGGAAAAAGTCCAAGCCGCTTTAAAAAAAAAAATCAACAACAACTCTTCTTATGGTAAATCCAACTCTCCTTTGATAAGCACAGAAGAAAAAACAACCAAAAAAAAAAAAAACAAAAAAAAAAACAGGATTGCTATTAAGATAAAATCTTGTTGTCTTCTATTCATAACATCGTGTTCATGGAGACCAAAATGTGCACATGCTGGGCTGCAGACGTCATCATTGACCTAAACCATTCCCTCCTACTCTACCCCGCACCCTCATCCTCCTTCTCTCATCATCATTGTTCCCATCTCTCCCCTCCCTTCCTCCCCCCATTTCCACCTTAGCAGCCCCACAAATAATTCAAGACTCGTGTGCAAAGAGTTGTGTCCCTTTGAACTATATCACTCCTTGAGCAAATGGGTCAAATCAAAATTCACCAAAATAATTATATTGTGTGATTAGGTATTTATTTGTCGTTGGATCTTGTTAAACCTTCGTGAAACTTGGCATTGCACAATGGATGAAGATATGCGGGTTGCAAATGGGCACCATCATCATCATCATCATCATCATCATCATCATCATCATCATCATCATCATCATCATCATCATCATCATCATCCCCAACAATAAATTTTCAATACATTGAAGTAGTTTTCAGATCACAATAAACTGTTGAAGCCGTTTATTATTTGTTTGCATAATTTTTTTTCCGAGGCGTCTGTGGTGGCTATTGGACCTCCGCGATAGAATTCGTAGGACGTTGGCAAGGGTTAGTTTAAACTGACACTATTGATACAAAACATCGACCTATATGAAGGTTTAGCACCTTTGTCAGACCCCAGAAACCTTCGTCCTTCCCATCCCCTCCACAAAGGGCCCCAAGTTCATACATTTTATTGTCCCATATCCTTTTTAAATTCACAGTGAGGTTTGTCCCGCAAGAAAAATTAATCTTTCAAAAGTTTTTGACACAAATCGATAAATTTATTTGCCTATTTATAGTATCAATGTTGATTGATTCTAAAAGTCTGCGAAAGTGTGTATAGTAGACACAGTTGTTTGGAGACGCCTTATATTCAAAACTTATCGATCTGTTTAAGCCAAGATTACCCTCTACATCTTTTAATGTGAAAATGCATTGCCCCCCCCCCACCCCCCCTATGCATTGTCACACAAAAATCATCAGACACACGTCCGTGATACCCCGGCACTTTAAAGAGAGAATGCATGAATGGAGTCTGTTCATCTCTTTCTGAACTCAGGCTGACACAGCATTAAGGATTTCGGATGCTGGATAATATTTTATGACTGGCGACAATACCAAGCATACTGATGAACATGTCTTCAGAACTAAGGAATAACCTACTCAAATCATTCATCCATTTTAGTCAGCAGTTTACTGGTATCCACGTGCAGTGGTGATCAGACCGTATTTAAGCTGGAAGCCACGACAACATCTTCGCTTGTCAGCCCCACCGTAGTTGAGCTAGCCTTGCTCATAATTTTTAGGGTAGGAATTATTAAGTAGGAACTTCTCGTTAACTTTAATTTTTAACTGTGGCAAACAGCCACTTTTGAATGGTCTGAAAAATTGAACGTATTCGTAGCATTTAGAAGTTATAATTACCTTAGTAATTAAAAGTTCAAAACTTGACAACTTTAGAACCAAAACTTACGAGGAACAATACGGGAATTTGCCAAACCTAACAGAAAGAACCTGTAAAGGAAAAAAAAAATAAATCCACGAGCGAATTCTAGATTCAACATTTTTTTAAAGGTAAGAACGTTTGTGTAAATCATGGTGATTCTCTTGTTGTTGTCGTTGTGATCGTTGTTCTGCTGCTGCTGTTGTTGGTGTTTTTTGTTGTTGTTTTTGTTGTTGTTCGTTTATATTAGTCCGCCGTTGGGGTGCCGGGGGTTTCAGTATAAATAGTATCCCCACTTTTGGAAATTTAGTGCTTTAAATTCCCATGTCTTTCTCATTTGTTCTTTCTCATTCCTGCTCTGTTCTATCAATCTGCTATACTATCTTCTTCTTCGCTAGACCAGTCACCTACCTTTTTTCTTGAAAACTCTTTCGGGACAAGACCCCTTATTTGTGTGTGAGGTCTGTTGGATCAGCTTGGGAATATTGGACGCTTTCTGCCAGGTGGTCACTAGGGATTCCTATGATGTAATTATTTAGCAATGTATAGGCATTTTATATGTATGTGTTTTGTTAATAATTTATAATGATGTTTGTATTCTATTTTGTTTTTGTAAACGGGGGTTCGATAAATTAGAGTATTCACACTTTTCTGCTATCCTATGCACCAACGGGAATCCCCCATGTAAGAGGGGTAACTCTTTCCGTTACCGTGAAACATACTTCCGATTTCTTTCTCCGCGTATTGTTTATCCGAGAGTTTTGAGTGAGTTATTTCCAAATATTCAAGAATATGTCGAATCACATGAGAAAGCGTTGGTGGGAGCATAAAGAGAAAGTGTTGCAGAGAATGCCTGATGGATTTGAAGTCCCAGTTGTTACAGAGTCAAGTTTACAATGGGAAGACAACATGTGTCACTGGCCACCGGTATCGTACCCTCACATACTGACATAATAGTTAGACTGCATGGTCTAATGGTAGTGCTTCGGCTTGCGGATCTGAAGGTCCCGGGTTCGAGCCCTGGCCGGGCCATTGTGTTGTTCCCTGGGAAAGACACTTTACTCCTGTTTTCCTACTCCTTCGGAAAATGAGAGTATAAACCGAGGTCTAGTCTGTGTGTCGCATACATTCCACCATAACGGACTTTAAAGATCCTGACGCTCATGTCCTAGATGGGTGAGTGCCGGTAACAAGAACACACCCAGCATGCACTTGGTCCTTATCCCCCATCCCTGGCTGCCCAGCATTGTGCTCAGTTATCCGGGCGTCAGACCATGCGCCCAAAGGCTGCGGGTGGGCGTCTCGGGCGGTTTGAGTTAGATCCTGTATCGGCCAGCGCTTTGAGCATGAGTAGGTAAAGCGCTATATAAAAAAAGTGATTAAAAGTCAACTACTTCGTGTTTTGTGAAGGTTGCGACGGCGAAGCTATGGAAAACCACAAGAGTCTTCAGGTCCTGTTTCACTTTCGGTCGATGATCGTTCTTTAATCGTTGTATCGCTAGCTCTTCCATCGGACGACTGGCGTTTTCGTGGTGGCTTTCTGCCGATCTTCACTTTGTTGTCGTAACCAAAAAACAGCTGGGGAGATGGATTTTGAATGGTGGGCTCTCGGTCAGTAAAATGAAAGGAACAGACAAAAATTGTCTTCGGTGGACGTTTTAAATGTAGTTTTGACAGCCACTCTCTTATCTGGTCACTATTTAAAGGGGTGTGCAGTTAGTAGGGCTCCTTTGTCCCCTATACGCTTAATGTGTCCGGGGACGTAAATTTTACTTTAAAAAAAAAAAGTAGCTAGGGCTCCTGACACACGCACTCTTCATGAACCATTGGGTAGTGATGAACGCACCTCCGATGTCGCCACAAATACAGGCCTCTACGATTGTTTTTGCATCCTTTCACTGAGCATGTACTTTCTCCACCGTTTTTATACTTATCCCACTCGTTTTCTGGCTCTAACAATCGTCGTTTTCGGCAATTTGCCATAATTATTTAAAAGTCACGCATCAAGCTTTGAGAAAAGCAAAACAAGCCAGACCGGAACTTGGTTTCACTCTACCTCGTTTTGATTTATAATGGCGATACCTACGAGTTTTTATGAGAGGTGCCGGAAAGTTGTGAATAGCCTCAGAGTCCCCTGCGTGGGATGTCTTTATTGTAAAGTGACTGGCTGGTGGAGAGCTTTCAGTTTTACCACTAGGGTTGTTTTAGCAGATCTTTTATGCGGATTAGGGGTTGTCCGGTCCTGATTTGGCTCGGAAGAGTCCGCTGGACCTGAAGCAATAATCATGTAATGTAATGTTCCTACTAGACCATACTAGACCATGATCGGAAATACGATGGGAAACAACTTCGGCTTGCCCGCATGATGCGCCCAGAGTTGTCCTACGTTAGTCTGACATTCCTTGTAAACGAACAGTTTCTCGTTTCTCGCTTGTAATTTCTGCTCTGTCCTCCATCATCCCTGATTCATTTGCAATCCTGGCTAGCTCCGCTAGTTCGACCTTGCACTGCCCTGGATCTGGATCTGGATCTGGATACTGCCGATGATGTTGTTGGCAGAAAACACCACAGGAGCCATAGATGGCTATTAACGTGGTGGTGGTGTGTGCGCGCTAATTAATTTGATGTAAAAAAAAAAAAAAAAAAAAAAAAAAAAAAAAAAAAGAAAAGAAAAAAAAAATTATGCTTCATAGTTTTTTTTGTACTAACTTCATATTGCCTATTGTAGTTCTGATTTTATTTAATTATATTCTTAAAAGGGCTCCTCTTGTGGAAGCCTGGTGATATGTGTACAATTAAAAGTTTAAAATCACTGTTCTATTATGTTGACTCTATAAGAACTTGTCAGCATCCCTGTACCTCCCGATTGCAGAGGAGAATGAGCTAGGTGAGGATAGGTTTATGATGTCATCGGGAAGGCTATTCCATTCCACTACTGTCCTTACGAAGAAGGAGTTTCTGTAGAGATCTGATGATGAGGGTGGTAAGATAAAGCATGTGTTGTTGTTGTTTATCTGCCTCTCTATGATGTTCTGTGTGTCATATCCTTTAAAGGTGGTGGGGCGGATTTTCCGTTTGTTCTTTGCAGCAGTAAGGAAGGTGTTGGGAGGGAGAGCAGTAACTAGTCCTCTGGTTATCTTGTAGAGCATGGTCAGCCTGAGTTGTTGGCGACGTTTTGCAAGTAGTGGGAGGTGGAGCTCGTGAAGCATCCTGCCAATGCATCCTGGGTCCCGGGATCTGTAGTCTCTCATAATGAACCGTGCAGCCTGGCGTTGGATGCGTTCCAGCTTGTCGATGTCTTGTTGGAGGTAAGGATCCCACACCACTGCGGCATACTCGAGAGTGGATCTAACAAGTGCGATGTAGGCTAGGCGTCGGCACTCTTGTGGACAGTTCCGGAGGTTTCGGCGTAGGAAGCCCAGTGTGGATCCAGCTTTCTTGCAGGCGCTTGTGATGTGGTTAGCCCATTTCAGGTCCGCAGAAATTTGGACGCCTAGGTAGGGGGTAGTATCAGTCTGTTGGAGTATAGTGTTTCCAAGGCTATAGAAGTGTTGTGACTTGTGTCTGGTGGAGAGAACGTAGCACTTTTGCGCATTAAATCGCATTCCCCACTGCTTGGCCCATCTCTCTAGGTCTTTGAGGTCTGATTGGAGTGTGATGTGATCCTGGAAGGAGCGGATCTCCCTGTAGAGTAGGCAATCGTCTGCGAAGAGTCGCACTGTTGATTTTACTGTGTCCGGCAGGTCGTTGATGTGGCAGAGGAAGAGTAAAGGACCCATCACTGTGCCTTGGGGGACTCCGGATTCGACAGCTACTTCCTCTGATGCCTCTCCATCCAGGACCACTCTCATCTGGCGCTTGGTCAGGAAGTTTGTGAGCCAGGTGTGGATGGTGCCTCGTATGCCGTAATGATCCAGCTTGTGTAGTAATTTGTTGTGTGGCACAGTGTCAAATGCCTTGCTGAAATCCAGGATGATGATGTCGGTCTGATGGCCTTTGTCATGTGAGGAGAGAATGTCTTGCATAGTAGTGAGTAGTTGGGTTTCGCAAGAGTGGCCTGTTCTGAATCCGTGGTTTCTACTGGTGAGGATGGTGTGTTTTTCGAAGTGGGTATGTAGATGTCGACAGATGATGTGTTCCAGTAGCTTACATGCAACGGATGTTAAAGATACTGGTCTGTAATTTTCTGCTTTGTTTCTATCGCCTTTCTTGAATATTGAGGAGACGTTTGCTGTTAGCCAGTCTGCGGGGAGCTGTCCAGTCTCTAGTGAGGTGTTGTAGATGGCTGCTAATCCTGGGGCAACAGTTTCGGCGCAGTTTTTGAGAATTTGATTAGGGATGTTGTCTGGTCCTGTAGCTTTGTTGGGGTTTAAGTCTTTGAGTAGTTTAACGACGCCTTCTGTAGTAACCGTTAGTTTCTCTACAGCGGGGAAGGGGGTGCCCTTCATCTCTGGCAATGGTGTGTCCTCTCTTTTTGTAAAGACCGACTGGAATTGTTGAAGCAATATCTTTGCCTTGGAAGAACTATCACTATGGAGAGATCCTTCATTGAAGAGCGGGGCAACTCCTGTGTTGTCTTGTCGCCTTGTCTTGACATAGCGCCAAAAGGGTTTGCAGTTGTTGTCTCTTAGCCCGTCCTCAATGATGGTGTTAATGTGGCGCCATTCTGCTTGCCTCATTTTCCTCCTGCATTCCTTCTGATGGAATCTAAAGTTGGTCCAGTTGCCGGTCTTCTTGGCTTGGTTGTATAGTCTCTTTTTATGCTTTAACAGTCTCTTAAGTTTGTAGTTGACCCAGGGTAATGTAAAGTTGATTCGTCGAAGGCTGGTAGGTATGAAGCGTTCAGCTGCTGCTATCAAGTTAAGTTTGAAATGTGTCCACATGTCTTCAACGGGAGTTCCTTCCTTTCTCATTGTCATGATGTTGCCCTGCAACCACTACCACCCTTTCCCGAAGAAAAGCTTGCAGGTCGGAGAAGTTTTCGTGATGCCCTACGCCGGGATAACTCTAGGTAAATAAAAACAAAGCAAAAAGACAAGTTACCTCCCATTTCCGATTAAGGCCTATTTTAGTATTACCTATTATAACGATCATCAGCATCGCTATCGCCATCGCCATCACCACCACCAACGCCAAAGCGACTACCACCAACGCCAAAGCCACCACCTCCACCACCACCACCACCACCACCACCACCATCATCATCATCATCATCATCATCATCATCATCATCATCATCATCATCATCATCATCATCAATTGTAAAACTAACAAGGTTAATTTTCTTTACACTGTTACAGCTTTGAGCTAACAATGTCACGTGTGAGCAAGGCAGTACAACGATTGGTTGGAGGCACAATGCAGCTGGCCAATAGCAGGAGAGCAGTCAGTACGTCAGCAAGAGCGAAACACAGTCTTACCCTTGATGTTAATGTCAAGGTCGGATTTATTTACTTATTTTTAGTTATGTCCTATATTATCCTATCTTATCCCGTAACTCGGAGGTCGTTGGGGCACCACAGATGATCGTTTAACTAGCGTACTCCATCTTTCTCTGTCCTCAGCAACCCTGTTGGCTTTGCTCAGTGGCAAGCCAGTCCACTCTCGAATGTTGTCCTCCCACCTCCTTTTCGGTCTCCCTCTTCTTCTACCTCCTTGCTCTGTGCCTTGCAGGATGGTCTTTGCAAGGCCTGATGATCTGTTGACATGGCCATACCACCGGAGTTCTATTTTCCTATTCTTTCCCGTAGCTCGAAGGTCGTTGGGACACAACAGATGATCGTTTAACCAGCGTACTCCATCTTTCTCTGTCCTCCGCAGCCCTCATTGCCTCGTTCAGTGTCAAGCCAGTCCATTCTCGAATGTTATCCGCCCACCTCTTTTTCGGTCTCCCTCTTCTTCTGCCTCCTTGCACCGGGTTTTGCAGGATGGTCTTTGTAAGGCCTGATGCCCTGGTGAGGTGGCCATATCATCGGAGTTTCCGTTTCTTCACCATTGTAAGCATGTTATCGTGTTGTCCAAGGGCTTGTGTTATGGTCTGTCGGACTTCGTCGTTGGTGATGTGCTGGGTATAGGAACTGCCCAGAAGTCTTCTGTAGCACATCATCTCCAAGCTTTGTATTCGTCGTTGTAGATCTGCTATGAAAGTCCATATTTCGCAAGCGTATAGGAAGATGGAGATGACAAGGGAACGCAGCAGCCTTACCTTGGAATGTAGACTGGTGGTCCTGTCTTTCCAAATGGGCTTCAAACTTGTCAGGGTAGCAGTTGTTTTTGCAATCCTGGAGAGGGCTTCCTGTCGGGACCCATTGTTTGCTACAATGGTTCCTAAATATTTGAAGCTATGCACTGTGTTGAGGGATTGGCCTTGGACTTTGATGTCCATGTTGATGCCATTGGTGTGGTTGGTCATCATTTTGGTCTTCTCAGCACTTATTTTCATTCCATAGGCTCTGGAGGTGGTATCAAACCTATGTACCAGCTGTTCAAGTTCTTGTTCCTCTCCAGCCAATCCATCAATGTCATCCGCAAAACGGAGGTTGGAGATTGCTCTACCCCCTATGCTGACTGTGCCTTCGTGATCTACAAGGGCATCTGACTTGATGCGCTCTAGGAAGATGTTGAAGAGTGTTGGAAAGAGCAGGCATCATTGACACACGCCGATTGTTGTTCTGAACCCGTTCCCGATGGCGCTGTTGTGGAGGACTGCACTGGTAGCTTTGTCAAATACCCTTTTAATGACTTCAATAATTTTAGGGCTGATGTTGTACACTCTAATGGTTGCCCACAGAGCTAAATGGCAGACTAGGTCAAACGCTTTCTTGAAGTTTACAAACACATGATATAGATGTTGTTGGTGCTGTAGGTATTTCTCGCGGGATTATTCTGAGGTTGAAAATCTGTTCAGTTGTACTTCGCCCTGCCCTGAATCCTACTTGTTCTTCAGCTATGATTTGTTCAGGTTGGGGTTTCAACCTATTGAGGATTATTTTCAGGAGGACCTTACTGAGATGGCTAATGAGGCTGATGGTGCGGTAATTTTTACACTCCTGAAGGTTACCCTTTTTCGGAAGAGTGATGACAGCGGCTGTGTCCATGGTGTAGGCCACTCCCCACTCTGCCAGATTTTGTTACAGATAATGGTGAGGGCATCAATTATCGCTTCTCCTCCTGCTTGAAGCAATTCCGCGGGTATGTTGTCCACTCCCGCTGACTTCCCCTTCTTCAGTGGTTGCACTGCTGCCTCAACTTCTTCCCGGAGAATTGGGAGGATTTCTTCTTCTTCTCTGTTCTGGGGACATGCTAGAACTGACGGGTCTCCGTTTGGTGTGTGGTGGTAAAGGTCAGTGCAATACCCTGCACATCTATCCAAGACTTCTTGTTCTTCTGTAAGGCATATGCCAGACTTGCTTTGAATCGTGGAGACCTTGGGCTATCCATTTATTTACTAAATTCACTTCTGCCTCAAGTGTATCGTCTCACCCCCTCAAAGTTTAAATATATGACCTCGTGTTAAACAAACATCATTACAATTTAAAAGAGAAGAAGTGGTTAAAGGATCATAAAAATTGTGCACAATTTTAAAAATTCCGATTAAATTACCCCGCCCTCTCCTATACTCTAAACTGGGCAACCTCAGTGACATCAATCTCTCCTCGTAGGGGAGTCTTGACATTACAAATATCTTCCTGGTGAATCTGCGCTGGACACCCTCGATAAAGTCAACATGCTTCCTTAAGTATGGACATCAGACGGAGTTAGTGTACTCCAAGATGGGACGTATAAGAGCCTTAAAGAGGGGGACCATGATGTCCTTGGATTTATTACTTATGATTCTTATAAGCAGGGCTGAAATTTTGTTGGCTTTCTTAACATTACTCTCAATGTGATTCTCAAAACTCAGTTCTGTATCCACAATCACTCCAAGATCCCTATCAGCTCCAGTCGTTTCTCAATCTTACACCTTTCCTTACCGTCACTCATAAAATAGTCATGCTGATGATTATTTTTGCCCAGATGCAACATTTTTACTAGTAAATTTAAGTAGCCATGTTTCCGTCCATTCAACCAACTTGTCAATGCATTTCTGCATTCTTTACTTAGATTCCTCACTTTCACCCACCTCTGCATATGCTTTTGTGTCGTCAGCAAATTTCTTTATGTCACACTCTACCTTCTCTGGTATGTCATTTATAGAATATATAGTGTCGGCATCCGATTGGTTTTTGTGACCTAAGGGTGAACAATCAGAGATAGTTTTGCATTACTGGGCTATTTTTAAACAAAACCAATTAATAGATGTGAGGAATGTATGAGCTTTTGAGAAGATATTAATGTTTTCTTGTAGGGAACAGTAAGGTGTTGGCTTCCGTTTATTTGGTGTTGATCTGTTTTCAGCAATGTCCATTCCGAGCAACGATGGAGTCCCTGAGCATGGGCCGAGAGAGATCCGCACCCCTACCCACCGTTCCAGAAGAAGGGACTGAGTCCACAGTCAAACCATTTGATGCAGTGCCGGGACCAAAAGGACTTCCCATCATAGGCACTATGTTGGATTACTTCAAAAAAGACGGATTCAAATTCAGTAAAATGTTTGAAGTAAGTAAAAGTCAGTCATTCCATTTAAGTAAAATGTTTGAAGTAGGTAACAGTTCATCAATCAACTAAAATACTGAGCGAGATCTCAGTGCGGGTACAAGGACGATCACGGTGATGAACACGACGACGACGACGACGACGACGACGACGATGATGATGATGATGATGATGATGATGATGATGATGATGATGATGATGATGATGATGATGATGATGATTTGGTTGTTTCCTCTTATTAAGTCCAACTCTGATGATACGGCTCTCGAAGATCTCTTCAACTCTGACTCACACTACTTTCAGAAGGTTCAACGATTTTTCACCTAGTGTAAATAAAAATACTTGCTCTGAATGTTAAAAAAAACAAAAGACGTGTTGATTGACTTCCGTAGACCCCCCCTCCCCATGTTATCCCAAATCTGTTTATTGATGGCGTGAAAGTGGAGCGTGTGAATGAGTACAAATATCTGTGGACCGTTATCGACAACAAACCTAATTTTGATACAATAACCGCGTCCATTCGCAACAAATGTCAAGCAAGAATTTACTGCCTCCAAAAGAACAAGTCCGTCCTCTGCTCTTTTTTTACTGGTGTTTTATTTAATCTGTTCTCATATTTGGTTTTATATCCTGGTATGGTGGCTTGAATGTGAAGAACAAGAATGTGTTTGCCAGAGTGGTAAAGGTGTGCTGGAAAGTAGTGGGTGAGCAGCAGAACAGTCTGAATGAATTGTATAAATGTCGTGTTGTGCAAAATGCTAGGATGATTGTTGGAGACACTACACATATTCTGGCCAAACAGTTTGACGTTCTCCCATCTGGAGGCCGTTTCCGTGTACCCAATTGTTCCACTGTACATGTACGAACCAGATCTAACTTTGACCCCAAATCCATCCAACTATTAAACAAACGTTAAATCTCAGAATGAATAGAAGTGTGTGTGTGTGTGTGTGGGTGGGGGTGGGTGGGTGTGTTTGTGTGTGTGTATTGGATGGTCTTAATTTTGTTTCCCCTCTGTTTTAATTGGGGACTTTGTGCATTTTATTACTTTATTGTTGCCTGTTGCTTCATTATAGTCTAGATGCATTTTTCAACCTTTTAATGAGTGAATGTTTGTAATTACACATTAATTGCAATTTGCTGCAGTACTGTCAGAAAAAAACATGTTTTAATTTCTCTGTTTGGGATAATAAAGTAGAATCTTTTTTTTCGCCAGGCGTACAGAGCGCGGTCACTGGAGTACGGTCCAGTGTACAAAGAGATGTTGGGGCCAGTACAAATGGTAGTCATCAGTGACCCCGCTGAGTACAGCAAGGTAATGAGGTCAGAGGGCAAATACCCCAAACGCCGTGAGATGGAGCCCATGGCTTTCTACAGGACACAAAAAGGAATTGACCTTGGGCTGGTGAACTCGTCAGTAAACAATGACCTTTGTTACCGTTCTCTTAATAATATAAAATAATATAATATATAGAATTCTGTCCCACCACCGTGGCTCAGTGGTAGCACGTAGAGCGTTCACCTGGCACACCGACGGCCCAGGTTCGAATTCCGTGGTGGGCAAAATAAAAATGGCTGTTTTTCAATGTCCATCATAGCAGTGTGATTGCTTTGGTGGTTCAATGTTGATTTAGGTCCCCTTGGATGGTTGGTTATCCCCGACTCCTGCACTGCCAATGGTGGGAGTAGATGTTAAATTTCAATGTTCATTCATTCAAAAAAATTGTTATTTCAAGCTGGTCAGTATAAAATGATAGTGACTATAATTGTACTTATTCAATCCTATACTATCCTATCCCGTAACTCGAAAGTCATTGGATGGGGCACCACAGATGATCGTTTAACCAGCGCATTCCATCTTTCTCTGTCTTCAGCAGCCCTCATGGCGCAAGCCAGACCACTCTTGATTGTTGTCTTTCCACCTCTTTTTTTGTCTACCTCTTCTTCTGCCTCCTTGCACTGTGCCTTGCAGGATGATCTTTGCAAGGCCTGATGCTCTGGTTATGTGACCTTACCGTAATTGTACACATACACTAAATAGGCCTACCGATGTTTGTATAGCTCGCAACGTCCCAGATCCAATAACTGTTCAAGCATAAGGATTGATTTCAACAACAGTTCCAAACACACATTTATTGCAACATTGTGCAATGTGTTACACCATTTACCAATGAGACACCTCTTTGCAAATGAATAATTTAGGCTTACTCATTGAATGTACACTCGCTAATACACGTGAAACGCCATATGAGGCATTGAATCACAGACTCACTTTACCACAAAGCAAAGCAACAATAAAAGAAGAAGAAGAAGAAGAAGAAGAAGAAAGCTTTTTTATAGCGCCATTCCTTAGTTAAAACGAGCTCAAAGCGCACATCTCGTAACCCACCCGTATCCTGATAGGCAATTGTAACAAAGTAATGAGACTAGTTTCATAATAAAGCAGAACAGTAGGGTAAAACAACAAAGAGATAAATAACGCGTAACACCTGCCCTTTAGAAAGTCTCTTTTTTGGGGTCAGAAAAGAACAAGAAGAGAATAAACTGCCTGGGGTGATATTCAGCAAGCAGTAAACCATTGGATAAATCCGCGAAGCAGTGGGTAATTCCGTAAAAGCTTCCTGAAGGTCTCCATCCTTAGGCTGTGAGATCCAGATAAGTAAGTCATAAACACATAAAGAAATGAAGAATGCGAACAAGACCAGGTAAAAAGTGGATTTTTGAGAAAACCCACCGTCGCGGCTGGAGAGAAGATTACATTACATTACATTACATTACATTACATTACATTACATTACATTACATGATTATTGCTTTAGGTCCAGCGGACTCTTCCGAGCCAAATCAGGACCGGACAACCCCGGATCCGCATAAAAGATCTGCTGAAACAACCCTAGTGGTAAAACTGAAAGCTCTCCACCAGCCAGTCACTTTACAATAAAGACATCCCACGCAGGGGACGCTGAGGCTGTACTCTAATTTATCGAACCCCCGTTTACAAAATAAAAATAGAATACAAACATCATTATAAATTATCAACAAAACACATACATATAAAATGCCTACATTGCTAAATAATAACATCATAGGAAGCCCTAGTGACCACCTGGCACAAAGCGTCCAATATTCCCAAGCTGATCCAAAAGACCTCATACACATGAATAAGGAGTCTTATCCCGGAAGAGTTTTCAAGAAAAAAGGTAGATGACTGCATGGTCTAGCGAAGAAGAAGATAGTATAGCAGATTGATAGAACAGAGCAGGAATGAGAAAGAACAAATGAGAAAGACAGCGACAGTGGGAATTTAAAGCACTAAATTTCCAGAAAATGGGGATACTATTTATACTGAAACCCCCGGCACCCCAACGGGGAATGGAGAGGAGATGAGCACCGCTCTCATTAATCTGGCCCAGAGGAAAGATACGCTCAAACGCCTCTCTCCCCAACGATCGAAAGGTTTGGGAAACATCTTTACTTTTAGCTTTATCGTGGTTATTGGATTAGCATACGGCAGCGTTGCCGCTAATTCCAACGCACAATATGGGTGATGAATGTGTTTCTGCCTTTACCAGGCAGGGAGAGGCGTGGCACAGGCAGCGGTCAGCGGTGTCCAAGCATATGCTTAAACTGCAGGCCGTGGCTGAGTTCTGCCAGCCCATGGACGTCGTAGCGGAGGAATTCTCCTCCAAGCTGAACCGCATGACAGACGACCAGGGTGAGGTGCAGGAGCTGGAACACGAGATCTTCAAATGGGCCATGGAATGTAAGCTGCCATTCTCCGTCGTTCTCTGTCTCTGTCTGTCTTACTGTCTTTCTGTCGGTCTTGTATCTTCTTTTCTCTTCTCTTTTCTTCGTCTCTCTCATTCTACCTTGAGAAAATCCTTCTACCCCCCCCCCCCCCACAATCCCACTCTCTCTCTTTCTGTGTGTGTGAGTGAGTGCATGCATCTGCCTGTTTGTCTGTCTATGCATGAATATATGTATGTGTAGTGCCGAATCTATGTAGGCGGTCGATTCCACAAAATTGCCAGCGCGGACTCAGCAATGAGCTACAGATTTCGGGTATTAAGCAACAGTTTTGCGGAATCTGTTTAGCACGCGCTCCTAAAAAAGTTCATATTTCCGCGGAACATGCCATGAACGTGGATTTCACAATGTCATATTATCACAATATCATAACTTCATATTGTTGTAAAGTATAATACATTCATATTTGTTGCAGCTATCGGTACCTTCCTATTCGAGGAGCGCATTGGATGCCTGGAGGACCAACCGTCACAGCAGACACAGGACTTCATCTATCACCTGCGCAGCTACTTCAAGCTGATGCAGCCCCTCATGTACAACATGCCCCTGTACAAACTCTTCCCCACCCCAAAATGGCGGCAGTACGAGTATCACTCTGACCAGGTCATGAAGGTGGGACAGGCCTTTGTTGATAAGGTAAGATTCAATCAATTAGCGTTGATAAAGTAAGATTCAGTCAATTAAGACTTTTTCTCATTATTATTTTCTTATTCTTCGGAATGCGAATCATTGTCGTCACCGTACGGGTTAAATTCGGGTCGTTTTCTCAGCGAAAGCGCGGGAGTTGCAGAGCAGTGCCATCCAGGTGGAGAGGGGACTATGACCTAATGCTGGCATGGAGTGTTTTTTGTGTTTTTTAAAATCTGTACTCATTCATCTAGGACTAGGACATGAGCGTTAAGATCTGTAAAGTCGGTGCGATGGAATGTATGCGCGCACAGCTTATATACTTCAATTTATACTCTCATCCCAAATTATAGGATCTTTGCGCTGCCCAAACATCAGGATGAAGGTAGGCCTATATGTACGATGGGCGGTCACCTCATTTAACGAGTAACTTCATGCATAAAATTGTATTAATTTTGTTTCACCTCTCGGCGGTCCCACGTTTTTGAAAGTCTATCTTTTTGACGCAAGTGTAGTATTGTTTTAAAAGTCATAAAAAGTGTTTTCTTCAACTTCTTCAGTGAGCTTCCAGAATACGTGAAAAGGAAGCAAATCACTTGAGAAGTTACCTTTACTGCAAAATTCAGTCCTCATAATTATTCACATTGCTATTATTATTCATATTTATATGCAGCTTGTTTACATTCAAGATTACAACTCCTTCCCCGCCCCCAGACACATCATTTCAACATGTCTACATCACGTGCTAACATTTGACTTCGTTCTCGAACAGAAAGTTGAAGCACTGAAGAATGGAGAAAGTGGAAATACGTCAGCTTTTCTGAGCGAGCTTCTGACCAATCAGAGCCTATCCTCGAAAGACGTTACCGGTATTGCAGTCGACCTTCTCATGGCTGCTGTAGAGACTGTAAGTGGCGTCATAATCATCATCATCATCATCATCATCATCATCATCATCATCATCATCATCATCATCATCATCATCATCATCATCATCATCATCATCATCATCATCATCATCATCATCATCATCATTATCATCATCATATCACAATTACCACTATCTGTTTCCTAATTATTTTAATTCGATTTGACATGTTAGTCATTGTTTATAGGGTCCAGCGGACTGCATAGAAATGTAGGGCTTACAAATACCATAATCATCAATATTCATAAAAATAAATAAGGTTATGTGTAACCTTATCATCATAATTGATGATGTGTTTGTAGACTTTAAGAACGCGTTTGACCGAGTCTGGCATGCAACTCTGTGGACAACCATGAGAGTGTACAACATTAGCCCTAACATTATTAAAGTCATCAAAAGCCTGTATGACAAGGCTACCAGTGCCATCGGGAACTGGTTCAGAACAACAATCGGCGTGCGTCTAGGATGCCTAATCTCTCCAACACTCTTCAGCATCTTCCTAGAGCGCATCATGTCAGCTGCTCTTGCAGATCGCGAAGGCACGGTCAGCATAAAGGGTAGAACAATCTCCAACCTCCGTTTTGCGGATGACATTGATGGATTGGCTGGAGAGGAAGAACTTGAACAGCTTGTACAGAGGCTCGACACCACCTACAGAGCCTATGGAATGGAAATAAGTGCAGAGAAGACCAAATGATGACCCACAACACCAATGGAATCAGGAAGGACATCAAAGTCTAAGGTCAGTCCTCAACACAGTGCATAGATTCAAATATTTAGGAACCATTGTATCAGACAATGGGTCCCGACAGGAAGTCCACTCCAGGTTCGCACAAACAACTGCTGCCCTGACAAGGTTAAAGACCATTTGGAAAGACAGGACCTTCAGTCTACACTCCATGGTAAGGCTATTGCGCTCCCTTGTCATCTCCATCTTCCTATACGCTTGCGAAACATGGACCCTCACGAATACAAAGCATGAAATGAGGTGCGACAGAAGACTTCTGGGCATTTCCTATATCCAGCACATCACCAACGACCAAGTCCGACAGACCATCACACAAGCCATTTGACAGCACGATGCCATGCTCTCAGTGGTGAAGAAACGGAAACTCAGATAGTATGGCCACGTCACCAGAGCATCAGGCCTTGCAACGACCATCTTGCAAGGCCCAGTGCAAGGAGGTAGAAGAAGAGGGAGACAGAAAGAGAGGTGGGAGGACAACATTCCAGAATGGACTGGCTTGACACTTAGCGAAGCCAGGAGGGTTGCTGAGGACAGATCGAGAAAGATGGAGTACGCTGGTTAAACGATAATCTGTGGTGCCCCAAAGACCTTCGATCGAGTTATGGGATAGGATAGGATAGGATATCATCATAATCATCGATGCACATCGTGATGCATGGTCATCATCATCATCATCATCATCATCATCATCATCATCATCATCATCATCATCATCATCATCATCATTATCATCATTGCTACCATCGTCGTCATCATTGCAATGCGTGTTGTTCCAGGTATCAACGCTGACGACTTGGTGCCTGTACAGCCTGGCCAAGAACGACGACGCACAACAACGGCTGCAGGCAGAGGTCCAAAGCGTGTTGGGCGATGCTGAGCACATCACTCCCGACCACCTTGCCCACATGCCTTACCTCAAGGCAGTTCTCAAGGAGACTTTAAGGTATGTTGGTATCTTTTCTGCCAAATCTTTACTCAGGTATGGCGCCTGTAGCTGATCTTCGATAGCAAATCGGTTTGGAGCGCACATTCTTTCATATCATAGTCTATCATATAGTGCATTATTTAAGATAAATTGATTACATTTTTCTCGTTTCCCTGATCGGCTACAAAGCTCCCTGATAACCTGGGCAATCATGAATATTTTCAACGACAATATCTGACTCAACTGTCGTTCATTAATGTATGAGACCACAAACTATACCAAACAGAATCAGATACCTCGGTACAGACGCTGTCTTTGCATTTACACAAAGCAAGTTTTCTTATTACGTGTACAGGATATACCCGATCACTTACGCAACGAGCCGTATCCTACCCATTGATGTCGAAGTTGCAGGATACAACATTCCAGCTGGGGTGAGTGGACGCCGCAGTCGTTGTTGTTGTTGTTTGTTTTCAATTACATTATGTAAACGTTAGCCGATAGATCTCAAACTGTGATAAGGGTTTGAGCAGAGCAACTGCATGCAGTGTAAAGTTGAAGATTTTGTGCAGCAGCACAGCAGTATTTAACACCGTAACTTGCACAGTGCACTCTCACACTAGTGTGCAATGTGGTTTTGAAAAAAATAGGTCTCCATTGTATTTGTTAGCAGCCATCCTGACCAGACAGCAGCTGTTTACTATTCCCAGTAGTAATAATAGGGTGCTAAGGTGCTGGTTTTCTATGCCAAAGTTCGCGTGTTCGAGCCCATTGTGGGACGAACGTGACTTATGTTCGAGACTTTCCAGGACACCGAGGGTTTTCTCCGGATTCTCAGGTTTCCTCCCTCCCTCCAATAATGGTATCGAATGCAGTCAATCTAAACTTTCAAAAATAAAACTTGATTTCTATTCCGACTTCTGTGTTTTTAGTTCGATTCAAAGAAAGCGCGTGATAGCATCCTGTATTGGCAGTAGTAGTAGGCCTAGTAGTAGTTACATTACATTATTATTGCTTTAGGTCCAGCGGACTCTTCCGAGCCAAATCAGGACCGGACAACCCCCGATCCGCATAAAAGATCTGCTGAAACAACCCTAGTGGTAAAACCGAAAGCTCTCCACCAGCCAGTCAATTTACAATAAAGACATCCCACGCAGGGGACGGCTGAGGCTTCACCCCAACTTATCGAACCCCCGTTTACAAAAACAAAATAGAATACAAACATCATTATAAATTATCAACAAAACACATACATATAAAATGCCTACATTGCTAAATAATAACATCATAGGAAGCCCTAGTGACCACCTGGCAGAAAGCGTCCAATATTCCCAAGCTGATTCAACAGCCCTCACAGCCCTCATACACAAACAAGGAGTCTTGTCCCGGAAGAGTTTTCAAGAAAAAAGGTAGGAGACTGGTCTAGCGAAGAAGACGATAGTATAGCAGATTAATAGAAAAGAGCAGGAATGAGAAAGAGCAAATGAGAAAGACAGCGACAGTGGGAATTTAAAGCACTAAATTTCCAGAAAGTGGGGATAAAATTTATACTGAAACCCCCGGCACCCCAACGGGGGTAGTAGTAGTAGTAGTAGTAGTAGTAGTAGTAGTAGTAGTAGTAGTAGTAGTAGTAGTAGTAGTAGTAGTAGTAGTAGTAGTAGTAGTAGTAGTTGTGTGGACTAAGTCCTAAATTATTGTACTATGATTAGAGATTATAACTCTTCATTGATGGAATTCTGGACGTAGCTGCTCGCTGATCGAACTTTGACAGGATTATCTCCCTTCCCAATGTCGCTCATTATTGGTCGACTCAGCAGCATGCAGTTAATCCCCTTCGCCATTGTTGACAGCCGACAGTAAGGTGGAACGTGGACAGGAGATTATCTCCCGTTCAAATGACCAGCAGCCCAACCATTCTGTAGCCACAGAAAGCATCCCAAATGTGATGTGTCTGTTTTCAGAGCCACGTGCAGGCCAACCTGTTTGGCATGTTTCGTGACGAGAAGCTGTTCCCGGAGCCCGAAAAGTTCAAACCCGAGCGCTGGCTAAAGGAGAACCACATGGACCCCAAGCTCAAGTCCTTGTCCAACATAGTCTGGGGACACGGCGCTCGCATGTGCATTGGTAGGCCTATGTTCTCATCTTCTTCTTCTTTTTCTTCTTCTTCCTTCGTTGGCAACCACGATCTAAGGCTGAGCAGACTGGGTGGTTCGACCTGGTTCGTGACGTCTGTGATCTCAACCTTCAAACAGTTTTGCTGTCTAGCTGTGTCTGATGAGGCCTATAGGGAGTAGCTATAAGCAGTAGTATAGGGAGTAGCTATATAAAATAGCTATAGGGAGTAGCTATAGAAAGTAGTTATAAGGAGTAGCTGTAGGGAGTAGCTATAGAAAGTAGCAATAGGGAGTAGCTGTAGGGAGTAGCTATAGAAAATAGCAATAGGGAGTAGTTATCTCCCTATAGGGAGTACTTATAGAAATTAGCTATAGATAGTAGCTATAGAGAGTAGCTATATGAAGTAGCTATGTGGAGTAGCTATAGGGAGTAGCTATATGAAGTAACTATATGGAGTAGGTATAGGAAGTAGCTTTATGAAGTTGCTATAGGGAGTAGCTATATGAAGTAACTATATGGAGTAGCTATAGGGAGTAGCTATATGAAGCAGCTATAGCTATAGGGAGTAGCTTTAGGAAGTAGTTATAGGGAGTAGCTATAGGTAGTAGCTATAGAAGGTAGCTATAGAAAGTAGCTAGTAGTTATAGAAGGTAGCTATAGAAAGTAGCTATAGGTAGTAGCTATGGAAGGTAGCTATAGAAAGTAGCTATAGGTAGTAGCTATAGAAGGTAGCTATAGAAGGTAGCTAGTAGTTATAGAAGGTAGCTATAGAAAGTAGCTATAGGTAGTAGCTATGGAAGGTAGCTATAGAAAGTAGCTATAGGTAGTAGCTATAGAAGGTAGCTATAGAAAGTAGCTATAGGTAGTAGCTATAGAAGGTAGCTATAGAAAGTAGCTATAGGTAGTAGCTATAGAAGGTAGCTATAGAAAGTAGCTATAGGTAGTAGCTATAGAAGGTAGCTATAGAAAGTAGCTATAGGTAGTAGTTATAGAAGGTAGCTATAGAAAGTAGCTATAGGTAGTAGCTATAGAAGGTAGCTATAGAAAGTAGCTATAGGTAGTAGCTATAGAAGGTAGCTATAGAAAGTAGCTATAGGTAGTAGCTATAGAAGGTAGCTATAGAAAGTAGCTATAGGTAGTAGCTATAGAAGGTAGCTATAGAAAGTAGCTATAGGTAGTAGCTATAGAAGGTAGCTATAGAAAGTAGCTATAGGTAGTAGCTATAGAAGGTAGCTATAGAAAGTAGCTATAGGTAGTAGTTATAGAAGGTAGCTATAGAAAGTAGCTATAGGTAGTAGTTATGGAAGGTAGCTATAGAAAGTAGCTATAGGTAGTAGTTATAGAAGGTAGCTAAAGAAAGTAGCTATAGGTAGTAGTTATGGAAGGTAGCTATAGAAAGTAGCTAGAGGTAGTAGTTATGGAAGGTAGCTATATAAAGTAGCTATAGGTAGTAGCTATAGAAGGTAGCTATAGAAAGTAGCTATAGGTAGTAGTTATAGAAGGTAGCTAAAGAAAGTAGCTATAGGTAGTAGTTATAGAAGGTAGCTAAAGAAAGTAGCTATAGGTAGTAGCTATAGAAGGTAGTAGCTATTTGGAGTAGCTAAAGAAAGTAGCTATAGGGAGTAGCTGTAGAAAGTAGCTATATGGGATAACTACAGAAAGTAGCTGTCACAATTCATATTAACTACATAGGCACATGTGTAGGCTATTATGTAGACATTCGAAGTTCAGATAGGCGCATGCATTTGGATGACGTTATTTGTGTATGACGTAAAGGATTAGTTTGGCATAGGATGTGTGGAGGGATGGAAAAAGCAGTCATCAGAAGTCAGTGGTCTTGTGCTCCGAACAAATTTAGTTTTGAGGGAGCCCAAACAGTGGGTGATGCTGCTGGGACAAACTAAATTGCGCATGGGTGTGTGGTCTGCATCCTGCTAAGGGTGTAGTGGTTAGTTATTCATTGCTTACAGGGTCCAGCGGGCTGCAAAGAGCCGAATCAAATCAAGACCACAACTTGGCTGAGTGAGGGAGGACTCACCCCTCATCCGCATAAAAGATCGGCCGAAACAACCCTAGTGGTAACACTGAAGGCAATCCACCAGCCGGTCACTTTACAATAAAGGCATCCCACGCAGGTGACGCTGAGGCTATACTCTAATTTATCGAACCCCCGTTTACAAAAATAAAGTGGAATACAATCATCATTATAAAATATCAACAAAATACATA
Source organism: Oncomelania hupensis (assembly GCA_036898135.1). Classification (NCBI taxonomy): domain Eukaryota; kingdom Metazoa; phylum Mollusca; class Gastropoda; order Littorinimorpha; family Pomatiopsidae; genus Oncomelania; species Oncomelania hupensis. Next base: position 45,011,688 of record CM072516.1, read on the forward strand.
CATAAAAAATACCTACATTGCTAAATAATAATATCATAGGAAGCCCCAGTGACCATTTGGCAGAAAGCGTCCAATATTCCCAAGCTGATCCAACAGACCTCACACACAAAATAATGAGGAGTTTTGTCCCGGAAGAGTTTTCAAGAAAAAAGGTAGGTGACTGGTCTAGCGAAGAAGAAGATAATATAGTAGATTTATAGAACAGAGTATGAATGAGAAAGAACAAATGAGAAAGACAACGACAGTGGGAATTTAAAGCACTAAATTTCCAGAAAGTGGGGATACTATTTAAACTGAAACCCCCGGCACTCCCACGGGGGGAAAGGATGTAGTAAGACCAAAGAGCTTATTACGGAAAGAGAGGGAACTTCCATTATGTCCTATACAAAAATGCGAGACGCTCTCACGGATTATTTCCCTTTGCTCGGGCTGGCTATATTTCATCATCTGCTATATGAATGATCTGAGCGTGGTAATTTATTGAGCCTATGCCATTGCAAAAGAACATTTTTATGGCAACGTTTGCAAAAACCAAACTTTTAACCATCATTATTATTAACATTCCACTACTGCTGTCTTTTCGTTTGTTTGTTTGTTTGTTTATGTTTACTTATTGACATTTATTATGTGCTTTTATGCTGCTTATGTGTGTATGTCATAGGTTCGTTTTCTGCCCTGGAATTTATTATTTTTTAATCAACGACAGATATTTTAAAATTAAAATATGCATGACTGACTGTTTCATTTATCCGAAACTGTGTAAATCCGTAATCGTGAGAGAGAGAGAGAGAGAGAGAGAGAGAGAGAGAGAGAGAGAGGGAGGGAGAGAGAGAGAGAGAGAGAGAGAGAGAGAGAGAGAAAGAGAGAGAGAGAGAGGGTGGGGTTGGGGGAAGAGAGAGCTCTGTCATTCAATCAATTAATCACAATAAAGCACAATAACAAAATGTTTCACTAATATTGTGAATTTAATTTATATCAGGTGTCCCCCTACCCCCCAACCCTCTCACCTCCCACATCACTGGCTTAATAACATCAGTCACTTCATGTAAAATAATTAATTAATCAGACAGAACAATCAGAACCTAGACTACAACATTCCACGCAATATAGATCTAATGCGCAGAAATTCACAGATCAGAACAAGGACTGAGTTTCTACATTACATTTTTTTTCCCGTTTACACTCAAACGAAAAGGGATTACAACAGATCAAGGACCATTGTTGTGCCTAGGTAAGGGGTTATCTTGCACAGTATTTGATCACGATGAGAAAACAGACTTAGTCTAATTTAACTTGTTATTATAAGCAGTTTGACGAAGCCAAACTGCCAAACTGACAACATCTACTTTTGAAATGTAAGCACAAATATAATAGTCAAACAACTTAGAAACAACGTAAACAGTGAGCGACCTTTTGAACGTAAACTGTCAGCAAGCAAACAGTTTTTGTTTTAGCACATAGAATAGATATAACATGAATCCCTGAAGCCTCTCCCCGATTGTTTTAACAACACTGCAGCGGTCTTGGTTTAGGCCTATGTAAACACACAAAAAAGAAGTTTTTCGATTGCAATTTACCTTTCTTTGTCTCTTGGAAACTTGAAAAAGAACTTGCCATCACAACTTTTCTTGTATCTGGCATTACGGCAATTGATGGCTGTGCAAAAGTCACCGCCCTGTTTTACTCGGTCGCCTTTTGTCTTTCTGCCACGAGCCATTTTTAGCATGTCGACAAGGGAGCGTAACTCGTATCTTCCGTCTCGTGGTTCTGGACCAAGTTCCCCCTCTTTCTCGCTCTTTGGTAAGACCAGCAAACTAGGTGTGAGCAAAATCCAGCTGAAAAGTGAGTGACTAGCCTGTGTATGTGACCCTTCGAAAGGCCAGCGTTGAAGGGGCACAAAAACAGTCGTGTTCATTTTATTCACGCATCATTGGGTGCTTCGAACGGGAGAAGGAGCACCTTCGAACGGGAGGAAGAACACTTCAAAACTGGAGAAGAGGACTTCAAACAGGAGGAGGAGGAAGAGTACTTCAGCCTTGGGAGGTGAACTTCATACCTTGGGGAGGAGACTTCGTACCTTGGGGAGAACTTCAACAGTGAAATTATGTCTGTCACGTCCCCCGAGCGGGTTCTGTGACTTCAGCACATAAAGCGAGTGAATAAGATAAAACTCAAACTCAAGGATAAACTAACACAAATGCCAGAATACAATCACACTCTTTTATTCCACAATAAACATACACGCACAGGATAAATGGGAACTAACCTCCCCTCAACCCCTAAATAGACCCCCGTCCCAATACTAACTAACAATTACCTCCCCTTGTAACGACCCCAAACAGAACTAAACAACAACAGTTTCTTTACAAGTGTGTACAACAAAAATCAAAATCAACAAATCAATTCAAAATGTAAATCTTCAAATAATAAGCAATGGCGTTGAATCATAAACTATTATCTAGGCGAAGCTGTGGCACAGAAGTAATGTCTCAATGTTCTTGTCAAGTAGCTCAGAGAGCTAAACAGTCTCTTTCACAATAAGCGGATGATTCTTCTAACTAAATGAATATGTTTTTAGGTGTGGTGCAATGTGAGTCTGTGTGTGCATGAATTAGGTATGAAAACCTCCTGTAATGGTGTTGCCTCGATACATAGGCAAAACCTGCAGCAGTGGCAGAGATCACCACAACACTATTCTGTCGTAGAGGCAAAGGCACCCCACCAGGCTGGTTAGAACCCAATCAGCGTCAACAACAGCAACATCAGTACAGCATAACAGGCAACATCAGAAGCAAACAGCGTTGAAATAATGCGCAGAAACAAACAGGTAGAAGTAATACGTAGAAGTAATACGTAGAAGTAATACGTAGAAGTAATAGCCCACACCTGTAAGCATATACACAGTCTTAACAATATGCCTACAAAACAGTAAACACTATATAATATAACATAACACGCCGTCCTCCGTCCACCATCTTGACCTGTATAATTATGAATACCATGATAATAATACAAGATACTATACACACATTTCAATAATATAAACCAACCTTTGATGCTAAATAATCCGCATCTTCTATAAACACAAACCTTTATATAAATGTACATAATCATTGCGACCTCACTTCAATCACACAGTCCTGATTCATTCCGCCCCCCTTCATCACCACCGTCACCCCCCAACAATTATAGCACATCACGATTACCTCCCTTCATCCATACTACCTTGCCATACTATACTGTAAACATGCTTCCTTCATAATCATCACTTCATCTTTGTTCAGTACAATACATTCTATCGCTCTCTCATACATACACCCCCACTCTCTCTCTCCCTCTCTACATTCCCCATCGTCGCCTTTGACCCACTTTTATAACAACAACAGCAACGACATTTCCCCATCACATATACAATAAGAAAATCATAAGAAATCATATAAAATCAACAAAATTCATTATACATCCTAAAATACATCCCCTTCCCCACACTCATCACCACTCATACACGTACGCAGTTCTCGAAGCGCGCCACTAAAGAATTGAATGACAGGATTTGCTCACCTTATAGGCCTCGGCTTGTGACACCCTTTTTCCCAACACCACAACACGACACAACACTGTCACAATACAATGGGTTAGTCTTTTTGAGAGTCACTTTCTCTTGCTATTGCACGTTATTTCACTTTCCAAATAACACTTATACTGAGGATGAGGTCACCTTAGCTCTGTCACAGACACTAAGTCTTGGTGGGTGTTCAATCGAGAACTACACACACCTTAAGCATGTAACTCTACACTCGTTGACGAATGGCAGTTAACATCTTCCTTTCGAATTCTAAACATCCTTATCCCGACGAGGGCATAAGACCTTGGGTGGCTATATAAACAATAAACACACCCTTCCAACAGTACCCTACACTACAATGACCTCTGTCACAGGGTTGCTGCCTCGTTAGATTCGATCCTCTCGCAACAGCATCTCAAACCACTCTGCCCTCCAAAAACGCGCCGGCCACCAGCAAAATAGTCGAGCTCTCGTCAGTATGCACATTCTTATTACGCGTATCCCTATTCGGAAATTGGCCTACTCCCTGTCTTCTACGAAACGCACGGACTTTACGAAACTGCACTTTCATACGCAAAAAGTAAATCGGTCACGCTATTCTTGTACAACATATACGGAGAAGTGTAACTTCGTAAAAAGTATAATTCTCCCTGCTATCTGAAAACTCGTGTCGTCACAATGTCTTTAGCCGTGGGAGGAAAACCGTGACTGTGAGAGATCGGTCTCAACTTTGAGAAAGCCTAGTAATAACTTTTTTATTCACGGACAACTCCGAAGTTCATTTATTTTGAAAGGAGAGCAGGTATTTACTGTGGCGTGAAAGGAAGAGTATGACATAGAATGAATGACTCTACGGCGAATACAATCATCGGAATATCTGTGTGACTATTTAAAAGTACACTGTACTATCATCGTATGTGGTTCAAATTTATTTGTGTGCTGAATTTAAAAAAACATTTATGATTATTATAACAATGTGTGCATGCAATAAGTTTGGGAACTAGTGAATGAGTTATGTTTGCATGAAGTTATACGCTATTGTGTTTGTATGTGTATGAAATACGAATCAATTAATAATCAACATGAAAATGAAAAATCCAACAGTTCTGTGTACGTCTTTTATGTCCTCTCTATTGTGACTGTAGCTCTAGGGAGTAGCTATAGAAAGTAGCTCTAGGGAGTAGCTATAGAAAATAGCTATAGGGAGTAGCTATAGAAAGTAGCTCTAGGGAGTAGCTATAGAAAGTAGCTCTAGGGAGTAGCTATAGAAAGTAGCTCTAGGGAGTAGCTATAGAAAGTAGCTCTAGGGAGTAGCTATAGAAAATAGCTATAGGGAGTAGCTATAGAAAGTAGCTATAGGGAGTAGCTATAGAAAGTAGCTCTAGGGAGTAGCTATAGAAAGTAGCTCTAGGGAGTAGCTATAGAAAGTAGCTCTAGGGAGTAGCTATAGAAAGTAGCTCTAGGGAGTAGCTATAGAAAATAGCTATAGGGAGTAGCTATAGAAAGTAGCTCTAGGGAGTAGCTATAGAAAGTAGCTCTAGGGAGTAGCTATAGAAAATAGCTATAGGGAGTAGCTATAGAAAGTAGCTCTAGGGAGTAGCTATAGAAAATAGCTATAGGGAGTAGCTATAGAAAGTAGCTCTAGGGAGTAGCATAGCTATAGAAAGTAGCTCTAGGGAGTAGCTATAGAAAGTAGCTCTAGGGAGTAGCTTTAGGAAATAGCTATAGGGAGTAGCTTTAGAAAATAGCTATAAGGAGTAGCTATAGAAAATAGCTATAGGGAGTAGCTATAGAAAATAGCTATAGGGAGTAGCTATAGAAAGTAGCTCTAGGGAGTAGCATAGCTATAGAAAGTAGCTCTAGGGAGTAGCTATAGAAAGTAGCTCTAGGGAGTAGCTATAGGGAGTAGCTATAGAAAATAGCTATAGGGAGTAGCTTTAGGAAATAGCTATAGGGAGTAGCTTTAGAAAATAGCTATAAGGAGTAGCTATAGAAAATAGCTATAGGGAGTAGCTATAGAAAGTAGCTATAAGGAGTAGCTATAGAAAATAGCTATAGGGAGTAGCTATAGAAAATAGCTATAAGGAGTAGCTATAGAAAATAGCTATAAGGAGTAGCTATAGAAAATAGCTATAGGGAGTAGCTATAGAAAGTAGCTATAGGGAGTAGCTATAGAAAATAGCTATAGGGAGTAGCTATAGAAAATAGCTATAAGGAGTAGCTATAGAAAATAGCTATAGGGAGTAGCTATAGAAAATAGCTATAAGGAGTAGCTATAGAAAATAGCTATAGAAAGTAGCTATAAAGAGTAGCTTTAGGAAATAGCTATAGGGAGTAGCTATAGATAATAGCTATCCTTCCTATCCTATCCTGTCCCGTAACTCGGAGGTCGTAGGGGCACCACAGATGATCGTTTAACCAGCATACTCCATCTTTCTCTGTCCTCGGCAGCCCTGATGGCTTCGTTTAGTGTCAAACCAGTCCATTCTGGAATGTTGTCATCCCACCTCTTTTTCGGTCTCCCTCTTCTTCTACCTCCTTGCTATAATAATAGCTATATAGCTATAGAAAGTAGCTATAGGGAGTAGCTACAGAACATAGCTTTAGGGAGTAGCTATAGAAAATAGCTTTAGGGAGTAGCTATAGAAAATAACCTGTAGCTATAGGGAGTAGCTATATAAAATAGCTATAGGGAGTAGCTATAGAAAATAGCTATAGGGAGTAGCTATAGAAAATAGCTATAGGGAGTAGCTATATAAAATAGCTATAGGGAGTAGCTATAGAAAATAGCTATAGGGAGTAGCTATAGAAAATAGCTATAGGGAGTAGCTATATAAAATAGCTATAGGGAGTAGCTATAGAAAATAGCTATAGGGAGTAGCTATATAAAATAGCTATAGGGAGTAGCTATATAAAATAGCTATAGGGAGTAGCTATAGAAAATAGCTATAGGGAGTAGCTATAGAAAATAGCTATAGGGAGTAGCTATAGAAAATAGCTGTAGGGAGTAGCTATAGAAAATAGCTATAGGGAGTAGCTATAGAAAATAGCTATAGGGAGTAGCTATAGAAAATAGCTATAGGGAGTAGCTATAGAAAATAGCTATAGGGAGTAGCTATATAAAATAGCTATAGGGAGTAGCTATATAAAATAGCTATAGGGAGTAGCTATATAAAATAGCTATAGGGAGTAGCTATAGAAAATAGCTATAGGGAGTAGCTATAGAAAATAGCTATAGGGAGTAGCTATAGAAAATAGCTATAGGGAGTAGCTATAGAAAATAGCTATAGGGAGTAGCTATAGAAAATAGCTATAGGGAGTAGCTATAGAAAATAGCTATAGGGAGTAGCTATAGAAAATAGCTATAGGGAGTAGCTATAGAAAATAGCTATAGGGAGTAGCTATAGAAAATAGCTGTAGGGAGTAGCTATAGAAAATAGCTATTGGGACCGAGTAGCTTTAGAAAGTAGCTATAGGGACTAGCTATAGAAAGTAGCTATAGGGACTAGCTATAAAAAGTAGCTATAGGGAGTAGCTGTAGAAAGTAGCTATAGGCAGTAGATATAAAAAGTAGCTATAGGGAGTAGCTATAGAAAGCAGCTATAGGGAGGGAGTAGGCCCTATCAGACTCCGCTAAACTGTCTGAAGGTTGAGATCATTGAAGTTGCGTATTGGATCGGGTGTCAGATGTTCGACTGAGAAATATATATATAGGTGCCAACTCATGCCTTTGCTTGGATCATCCTCATCATGATTATTATTTATATTCACAGGAAGGCGGTTTGCCGAACAAGAACTCCATCTACTTCTAGCAAAGGTTTGTCGAATTGTACCTTTTATACAACACTATACATGCACGACACCACACAACAATCACTGTAAAGGGTACATGTAGCCTATAGGTAGTCCAGGGATAGGGTGCAGTGGAGTGCGGAGGGCGGCAATGGAATCTAGGTTGTGATGTTCTTGAATGTGAAACATAGTTATGGTAAATCGTGTCAATGTGGGAATCAGATATACAGTTTATATCTTACGGTTTATCATATGAACATCAGTTGAAACAGGTTACTTAATCCATCCTTGGATGTAAGAGAATATAAATAGAGGTCTAATCTGTGCATGCAACCATTCCATAGCACACACTTTAAAGATCCTAAATCTCATGCAGGTGTGCCAACTACATATAAATGTACGCAGCAAGTACTGTAGGACCTCTCTCCCATCTCTGGTCGGCCAGGACTGTGTTCAGTTGCATGCCTGGGGCGACAGACAGTGTGCCTAAGGCAGCAAGTGGGCGCCTTGGCGGTTTGAGTGAGCTCCCCTATGGGCAGCGTCTGGAGCTGGAAAAGCGCTAAATAGAACAAGGAATTAAAATATATAGCATAGTAGGCTCATTCAAATGTACATGTTCTGCAATGCCATGATTATGTTCATGCTCTAATGCTCTATAACATGACACATCTCTGTGTGTGTGTGTGTGGGTGCGCATGCAGTTGGTGCAGAAGTTTCAGATGTCGTACAAGCACGAGGACGTGGAGCCTGTCCTTAACACAGTTATGACCCCTGACCGACCCGTGAGCATCACCTTCACCCCTAGAGACCGCATGGACACCTTACCCCAACTAGTGATGTCAAGTCAGCAGTGAACTGACCAGTGTCACCAGGCACATACATGTGGAAATCCCCAAAGAACATTTAAACATTTTAAACTATTCTATGACCGGAGGTGCATATTTTAAAGTGCGTCTGAAGTCGGGATCAAAATTGCATTTGAAAAAAAGTCTAATCCACGCTAAAAGATGACTATTTGCATACATATTCATACAATATTGTGTGTCTGGTATTTGCGAAAATTCAATATAAAATTCGAGTACGACCATCCATAAGTCGTGTAGGCACACTTACCGCATTTAATTTACATAATTATACAAACGTGAAAAACCTGGAGTTATATTTGCGTGACTAATCCCAATTACAATATCAGTGGCCTTCCTGTGGCTGTTTCTATGTGACTTGGAACTTGGCCTGTTTGATGTATCATTTGACGCGTAATGACTACATAATAAGGAATTTGTGAGGTTACGTTATCATATAGACGGATTAACTTTTTAAACTGCGTACATGCTTATTTGAGAGCTTCCACTTCAATATTGTGGTTCTATAAACCCTCTTATGATCATGCCATCTAGTGTAAAAAAAATATGACTCACACTCATTTTAAAAAGATAACATTTTGTGTGCGCATACTGCTTACAACAGATTGTCCTATTGCAAAGATAGGCTACAAAACAAAAATACATTTGGTGATCAACGATGGAACCAAGGCCATCAGGTTTCCAGGCAATTAAACTATCACTATTATGAAAACACAAATAACCAGCGAAGCGAGAAAATTCAGTGGTAACCCCTTATTGTTCTAAATTCTTATTTTTTGTGCATGAATGCGCGTTGGTAGATATGTGTCGTGCAAGTTGCCAACTTCCCTGAGCAAAGACATGGAGGAACAAAACAGAGTTATCCTCCCCCATCCCTAACCCACCTCTCATCAATTTTTGCCTTTAAATTAAACCCCCAAACTTTACTCTCACCTCTACACATCCGCTCCATGTATACCTCGGGTCCAACAACATTGCTTTTAGAACTGAGCACAAAACTATTTTGTGCGCATGTCCAACAAATGATGAACAATTAATTAGCTTACAACTCTTGTCCGTTTTGCGCATTTGGTCATTTGAGCATACAATGTATATAAACGCGGAAAGCGTCAATGTAAGTCTCAGCGTGTCTCAGCTACGCAGTGTGAACAGTACCACAGGTGCATTAACCAAGTAGAATGGATCTGGATTTGGTACATTGTTAACATACATAAACTGACATCAATCGCAAAATAAAAAATGGATCCTCGATCGCGCAGTGGTTGTTACCACACAGCCATTTGAATTATAAATAGTTTTATGATACATGGGTTGTAAGCTACTACTGCTACCCCTATACTATTAAGGATCCACTTGCTATCGCGGATTCATTCTACTTGGTAGAACTTGACATTACCGTGGGTCCAGCTTTTTGGAATATCAAGATACACAGAAAGAAGGCTGTCACAGATACTTCTTACTTTAGTTTCAGCAAATACTTCGGATGTCCAAAGTAAGAGTGTCTATAGTGACTAAATCCTTTTTAAAAAAAAATTATACACAGGCTTAGTTAAAGGGACAGCCTGAATTTTCAAACTGGACAATAATGTCTGGATGATCTCGTTTTATTATTATATTAAGCTTATTATTATTATTTTTAAGAAAGCTGGAGGTACAGATGGCATAAGAAAAACGTGTAGCATTGAACATTTCACACCTATTGAGAACAGCAACAGACAGACCTAAGTGGCCAAAGGTCTCTGTGACAGCATCCTTCATGTTTCCCCAAATGCCAACACGTTGAGGGATTAATTATATAATTATTATTTCTTGATAAACAAAGCCTCTTTAGAGTCAAACGTTTGTGCCAAACCTACAAAATAAGTTGTCTGGGTTACAGTAATTACCCTGGAGTTAAAGATTGTGTCTATGATACACTCCCTGATAGCATGTTAGATTTAAGTATAACAATATAGGCCTTTTTTTCAACCAAATTCAAAACACAGCAATCTTAAGACATGGAAGTCAGACAAGAAATAAATTTTTAATTTTGAAATGTAGATTTACAGCATTCAATACTATTATTGAAGGAAGGTTGGAAACCGGTGTACCCAGTGAAAATCCTTCAGTGACCTGAAAACATAAGTTCGTTCTTAAGTCCTTAGCCTTTGAAATTGCAATAAATTTCACAGTAGTATTTATTTTCTCATACCCAAGTACCATGCATGGCAGGTTTCTTTTTTGAAACTATATTAGCATAATAAATTGAAGCGTGATCCCATTAATAATGTATTAATTTCCCCTCTACCATTATTTCTGAAAACGTTTTTTTAGTTTACATAAGAGCATTCCTTCCAGCTCATTCCCATTCCTATTATTTCAATTGTTTTGCCTTACTCCATTTGTACTAGGTACCGTGAGTTATCATGTACTGTGAAATACATGCGCTACAAAAATGCTTGCGTTATTATTATTATAAGCTTGGCATTTCTTGTTTAAGATGTTCCTTGACCAACCAGTCTTTCCAACAACATATTGTTACCATTTCCAGTAACTCCAGGCATGAAAGTGGTGGAAGACCAAAAAGGGGGAAACATTTTAGGGTCTGGAGAGCGCAAGTTATAGACTTCGGAGCGTGAACATACACTCAAGAAAATAGCTAATTCACTTTAAACCTGCTATAAATACATAAATAATAATAAACTAATTCACTCATGTTTTAAAATAAGCACATTATCTTACTCAAGTTAGACATACACAAATACAAAAGGAGCTGAGGTTGGAAGGGTGGGAGTGGGTCTGGGGGTACGCTCCTCCCCTCCCCCATCCTCCGAAAAAAATTGAAGCATAGATTAAAATCTGTGTACTCTGGTGCATCCTGGGAATATTTCCATGAATTTACAAAGTCAAAAAAATGTACAATTTTTTTTTTCCTGTAACCAAAGTTGATTTTAATCATTTAACGGGAGGGAGGCGGGGGGAGGGGGTGGAAGAAAAAACAAAACTACACTGTTTTGAACAGCGCAAACGTTCCGCTTGTATTTAACTGATGTCCTACACTACAGTGACTTTCAATCGCCACATATCCTCGGCTGCCATATCACAATTTCTTTTCACATAGCATGCAAAAGGCCTCTCCTTTCTCCTCTAACTTCCTAATAAACATCACCGACTCTTCCTCCATTAATAATTCGATCGAGCCAATCACATCGCCAGCCATTCCTGAGTACTTCGTTTATTCGAAAAGCCTTCCCTCGTTTTACAATAGAAGCCATTTTCACCTGCCTGAGAAGAAGTGAAGGTACAATTTTAGTCTGATTGACTTTAACTAACAGGAGTGCTGTCAGCACAGCATCACTGGGCAAAAGTCTTCAGTCACCGGCCAGGTTCAATAACCATGTGCTCATGGCCAAGCTGAGCCACACTGTACTCGTGGATTTCGGCTGTGGCCAACAGCCTGGAGAGGATTGGGCCAAGTCTTTCTGGCTTAAAACACACTGTTTCATGGCATATGATGATCATCTGTGGTGTCCCGACGACCTTTGAGTTAAGGGATAGGATAGGATAGGACGTTCACTCCATTTGGGGATCCGTTTGAAGATTCTTTCCATAAAGGCCGATCACATACTGAGGAAAGAAATCTGTTTCATTTTTATTTTTTAAATTCTGTGAACAACGTATTTTTGGGGCGGCAAAAATAGGCGGAATTCCGCCTAAAAGAGGTCTTTCAATGCCTGAATTCCTGTCTTTGCATGATAGTATTATGTTCATACTAATTTCAGCTTTAAACTGGATACCTATAGGCACACAGTTAAAACGAAAGTTTCTTTTTTACGGTTAAAGTTCAACTTTATATTGTTAGATCTTATTATATGCATGTTACGTCCATGCGTGAAAATGTAGTTTGTACATGAACAGACTTTAAAATATAAATAGAACCTTTTAAAAAAAAAAGAGTTAAAGCAAAAAGCTGCTGTCAAAGACGACCATTTGTGCTAAATTTTACTATTATTGTAAATCGTTTCCAAATGCGATGGTATTTTTTTCCCACTCTAGGAAGCTAAAGCATTTTTTTCTTTCATAAGAGTACATTTTAATGCTGGCAGGGTCAGTTGACAAGCAAAACACTTTCTTCAATTTTGGATGAGTTTCTCATTAAAGAATTTTGCATCGGTTATTTTTTTGTTTGTTTTGTTTTTGTATAAAAAAACAAAAAAAAATTTGAAGAATTTTGCATCGGTTATTTTCTTATCTGTGGAGCTTTGTATGCAAAAGTAATAATGGGAAACAAGAAAATAATTATGTAGTATAATAGTAGTATTATTAATATATGAATATTTTTGGTATTATTATTAAAACAAAATCATTTGACAAATTCTCATTTTGGAATTCATGCCACAGAAAAATAAAGATCATACACTAATGTTATCATGAATCAATCAGAATGGAATAAAGTAAGGTGTCTGGGTATTGCAATCTGTGTTGTGTTTTGATGTGATGAGATGTGAGGCAGTGAGTGACTGAAAATCATTATCATTCAATCTCTGTTATGTTTTGTTGTGCAATGTCTGTGGGTTGCCTGACTTAACATTATATCATTAAACTTCTTCCATGGTCATATGCTTCTTTGTTACTTGGTTTTTTGTTGTTGTATCAATTTTTATTCATCAGATGGTACAGAATGCAGTCAATATAAAAATTTCAAAAATAAAAATTCGATTTTCTTCCGTCTTTTAATAGCGATCTCCCTGCCTTTACACCACCTGTTTGAATGATGTATGTGTATTTGGTGTGTGTCATGGTAAATGAGACAGGTGAGCCTTGGGGAAAGGCGCGTACATAGCATCCTGTATTATTATTATTATTTATTATTATTAACATAAGTTGTACTGATAAGTTGTTACTTGGTACTTTTAAGTCAAAACTCACACAACGCACACTGCAATTTGATCAGGTGTTTTATTAATTAATTTTGTATAGAAGTCTTGAAGCTGGTACAAACTAACACTTTGTGGAGAAATGTCCAATGATGGAAAAATATCCCAAATGCCTATGTCACAGAAATAAAATTTTAAAATGCAGTGTCTATATCTTGTTAAAAAAAAAAAAGAAGTAAATAATGTAATAAATCTGGAATTAAAAAACTATGACTTCTGACCTGCGAAACAACCGAGATCTAATTGCAGATCCCAACCTGAGTACACAACCAGATTCATCCGTCATAATAAAAGCAGTATCTCACAACCAAGCAGTTGTCTAACTTCAAGATTACTTCAAGATTCAAGAATACTTTATTATCTTAAACAAAGAAATTACTTTTCTACATATGAAAGATTGGGCAGATTAGAAATTTCCTTTCTACACCATTAGCACATTGTCATGAAGTGAATTGGCAAATATTTACATTTGTGTATACATCACATGTTTATAGAATTAGTACGTGAGCGACAGCTGTTGATATATATGCATGTGGAGTATGTATTCGCTTTGCATTGGTACTATATTTCCTAGTTCATTAATATTTTGGTGATGAGACTCAGCTATATAAAGACTGTTTGGAGAACATGTGTCCAGTGGGGCCAGGTAGCTCAGTTGGTAAGAGCGTCTTGCTAGTAACCGAAAGGTCGCTGGTTCGAATCCCGGATTGGTCAACGTGTGATCATATTATTTTCCCCTTTACCAACAACTGGCCCGCTGGTGTCAGTATAAATCGGTCCAGTAGTCACCTATATGCGAAAGTGTCGTGCGACTATAATCTACATACAAACACACATGTGTCCAGGTACATTAATTTAGAGAGAGAGACAGAAGGCTGCTCTCGTATGCACCTGAGTTAGTTCGTTATTCATTGCTTACAGGGTCCAGCAGACTGCAAAGAGCTGAATCAGGACCACAAAATCAAGACCACAACTTCGCTGAAAGAGGACTCACCCCTGATCCGCATAAAAGATCTGCCAAAACAACCATAGTGGTAACACTGAAGGCTCTTTACCAGCCGGTCACTTTACAATAAAGACATCCCACGCAGGGGACGCTGAGGCTATACTCTTAATTCAGCGAACTCCCGTTTACAAAAACAAAATAGAATACACACATCATTATAAAATATCAACAAAACACATACATATAAAACGCCTACATTGCTAAATAATAACATCATAAGAAGCCCCAGTGGCCATTTGGCAGAAAGCCCAACAGACCTTATACACAAATGAGGAGTTTTGTCCTGGAAGAGTTTTCAAGAAAAAAGGTAGGTGACTGGTTAACGAAGAAGATAATAGATTGATAGAACATAGTAGGAATGAGAAAGAACAAAGGAGAAAGACAGCGACAGTGGGAACTTAAAGCACTAAATTTCCAGAAAGTGGGGATACTATTTATACTGAAACCACCTGCGCCCCAATGTAATTGTATGGATGAAATAGGACTAGGATAGAGTGTATTAGTGGAAGGAAAGATAGACTGTGAAAAAAAGGGTGAATGCATATTTTGTGTGACTTGGAAATATTGTGTTACTGTGTAGGCTAATTCTATGTTTCACTGTGGTGATTACGGATTCTGTTCAGGACACGGTAATTTGAGTATTTATATTTATTGATTTGCTTGTAGGAAATATAATATTGAAAATAATTTATAAATGAATAAAATATTTTCATAATTTGATATATGTAATTGTCTGTCAGACTGGGAACGGGATTGCTTCATAGAGAGAGATAAAATTATATTATAGTTCAGCTATTTATTATTTTATTACTCTAGGACTTAGTTTTCTTGAATTTCATTTTAATTATTTTTCTACTACCCTGAGTGAGAAAGAAGAGAACCATAAAATTAGCAAAACGTATATTGGTGTTGTGTTCCAACTGTTATGTATTTTACGTCTTCTGTGTTTCAAGTTTATTTCTTTGTCTCAATTTGTGTAATTGCATAAGAAAGGTCTTTTAATGAATGCGTGTATATGTAAAATTGGAAAGTTAAAATGTTTTCAAACTAATATCAAGTTTAAAGAAATTTTCTGAGAATAAAACTATTTTATAACACGCACCAGGACGTTTATGACACACAACTCAACCCTTCAGAATCATTCAGCATGCCTTCCATCTCAGAGCAGTCTCATAAAACACCTCCCTTGAGCCTTGTTGCTGCCATGGAACATATCATTCCCAAGCTCTTTGGCAAGATCTGACCCATTTTGCTAAAAGTATGGATTTGTTCACACCCAACCTACTGGTTTTTGCCATTTAAAAAAAAGCTGAATAGTTTGTACTATTTGGTTTTGCATCGAAGGATTCATTCAACATGTATCTATATCTGCTTTCATATGGCAGTGCCAATGAGAGAAAAGAAATTCAACAACTCTGTTGTAACCTGAAAATACATATGTATTGAAATCCGTTTTCAATAAATGCAAATGCTAGTTAGCAGAAACTTGAGTAAAATCCTTTGAATATCCAACACGACCAAAGTAGTAAAGAAAATTTATATCCGTTTTCTACTTGAGCAACAGGGTGCAAATGAGCAGGCAAATGAATGTGGCCATTGGTGTACATAGATGTTTTCACAAATAAGATTTTAGTAGTTTAATAAGATTTTAGTAGTTAATATTCAATCACTTTTGTGAACAGACTATAAAGTGAAATAAGCAAAAGATTTTATAAAGCAACTGACAGGTGTTAAGGTGTCACTGACAGGTGTCATGGTGCCACTGATACATGCCACAATTCAATTGACAGGTGTTACAACTGTCACTACCAGGTGATATAATTTGACTGGTTAACAGGTCACAAAATGGTGTCACAATTGGAGAGGTGTTACTGATACATGTCACAGTTCAAATGACAGGTACATGTCACAATACTGCTGACAGGTGCTGCAGCATCACTTGCAGGTGTTGTAGGAGCCGCACTGGCTGCACTTCATGCCCAGCACATGCCACTGAACGTTGGAGTCCTGCAACAGCACAAATACTCTGTGTTGGGAAGTGTTTTGTTTTTGTTATTCGTCTGCCTGAGGAACAAAAGATTATGCTGTGTTCAAATGTGGCTTGTTTGTATTTTTTGTACTGTTTGGTTTTGCATCAAAGGATTCATTCAACGTGTATCTACATTTGCTTTCATAATTTTGCTAAAATTGGAACGTTGCTTTGAAGGATTCATTCAGCATTATCTACATTTCATTTCATCATTTTGCTGAATTTAAATGTTTAAAGTTTGCTGCTTTATTTTATTTTATGTTTCCATATTCAATGGAAAAAATTAAAGTTGATTCAGCCCCGATGCTTGAAATCCTGATAGGTGTAACTCAGATTCGTTTATCCACGCAACCCGTTCAGTCATCAACAAGTCAGGAGTCGTCGTATGAAGTTTTCCACTTTTATTCAGCACACATCAACAACTGCATACCACCGCTCAATCGCTTTTTCCACTCTACAATTCTCAACTTTGAACTTTCCACTTTCTAACAACTTTCTCAACTCTAATACAGCAACTCTCTCTACTTTCAACTCTCTCCCAAAAACCACCTTTTTAAACAGTGCGGCACTATATATATAGAGTCTCTCTAATCTCCAGAAAGAACGAGAATACCCCTGCATAAAACACCACAACCAATCAGAATTAATTTCATCATCACTGTCTCACGTCATACAACCCTATTTGGAATGGAAGCTTCCATGGTTACCACGAGAACTATCCATACGCTTCGATCGATAGTAAACAACTGACTCGAGAAAATTCTCAAATAATATCGACCAACTAAAACACCAACGTTATACAAAGCTTCTTCTAATAACAACGCAAAATCAAATCAAAGATAAATACACTCTATTACTGCATGCGTTGCAAAATAAAATGAACAGATCTATCGCGCGCGTCACACACGCAAGACTACCATCGCACGCGTTTCACACATAATATCGTGCGCATTTCACACTCACCATCATGCGCGTTTCAACGTAACAAAATGTTTAAAGTTTGCTGCTTTATTTTATTTTATGTTTCCATATTCAATGGAAAAAATTAAAGAGGAACTCACGGCCTGGCAGTCTCGACAATGAATGAAGACGAAATGATTCTTGTACTCCTCTGGCATGGATGACCGGGCAATTTCCTCATCCAATTGCTTCCAATGGCTTTTCCCATCCACCATGGACTGGTTACAAGTAGGGCAGGCAATCAACCTAGCAGCACACAAACCTTATATAGAAACGTTTAAAAACGATACAAACTGGAACATTTTCTCCCACCTTTAATAATACGGATTTAGTCAATCTTATACATATGCTTTTAAAGACACTCATATACACACACATACATAGACATGCTTACACTTACATGCCAATGATACTCATTACAGATGTAGACCGGCCAATCAAACTGCTTTTGAGACCACTTTGTCACTCTGACATGCTAATTTCTGCCATAATGCAAAGAACTTCTGCTATTTGCATTCAGTTATCAATATTTTTATTTTTATTAATTTATTTATCATTATTTTTTAATATTACTACTTTTATTATGTGCTTTGTTTTTGTTGTTGTTTTGTGTGTTGTGTGTGTGTGTGCGTGTGTGTGTGTGTGTGTGTGTCCAAAATCACTTAATTTGTGAGCAGACGTTAAATAAGGTGATTGATCTGATCAAGCTTCATACTGTGCTTTTCGAGAAGCCTATATAATTAAAGTGTTCCACTGACCATGCAAAATGAACCATGAAATGATGAGCAGTTTATGGTCCCTTTCAATTAGTTTCTAAAACTTTTTTTTTTTTAATACCCATGATCTGTATCTGATTCTGTTCTGGTGCCCTCCCAGACATTTCAAGGTCAATTTTCGTGCTGAGTGTGCCGCCCTTCCCCTCTTCTCTCTCCCTAGTTCTTATAAACATTTCACTACACACACACACAGAGAAAGAAATGCATTGGCAAAGCTCACTCCCAGTGTAAATCAAGTCTAGATACTGACCCTTTCTCCAGCATTTGCGAAAAGCACTTTCTGCACACAGATAATAATTGCATTGAAGTCAGAATCAACTGCCTATAAAAAACAAATTTGAATTGCATGAACATATAACCAAATGCATGCTACAAAACTGCACTATATAAAAGACCATTAAAAACAAATCAAACGTGGCTCACCCGTGAATGAGATGGCCGCACCTAGTGAAGGTGAGCTCCATGCGAGAAGTGTGAAGATATTCAAAGCACACAGGACACACATCAAAGGCTCCATCTTTCACGCACTGAAATGCACAGGATTGCAGCAAAATAAGCCATATTCAGAGCAGAAATATACAAGGCGGTTGAAAAGTAGCTCCCTATTAAAAATTGCTTATGACACGTGTCAATAGAACTGCATTTGCCTGAAACAACATGTACTGTGTGATCTTTACAGTGGTAGAATTTAAATGCGGATCTCTGATTTTATCTCACAGGACTAGAGTACCTCATAATGGGCCTGACTTAGTCTTATGTCAATGAAGCTTGCTAACGTAGTGTCCGGCAGCAGGCCATTATTATGGAACCTCTCATCTCTATGAGATGAAATCAATTCAATACAATTATTACAATATTTTTATACAATGGCAACTGTAAATAAAATGACACCAGAAACAATCTGGTTTAATAGTATATTTATGACTAGCAGGCAACAAACAATATTCAAACTGTTAGTGCTATTTTGCTCACCTTGTGGTCATCTTTGGCGTGATTGGCAATACACAGACAGCAGCGATCACAGTGAAAGAAGTTCTCTCTACCTCCAACCCTGTTTACATACATACAACACCATTATTGCTATCTGGATTTATCACCTGTCCCCATCTCTAATTGCAAAAAGTATCTATGTGTCTGCTTTTGTTCTCAACCAGTTGATAACTTACACACGTTACATACATTTATCAAACTAAGTAAGTCTACTTTCACACAAAATATATAGTAAAGATCTGGCAGTAACTATTAGCAAATGATATATACACACAAACACACACAACCGTGTAGAAACGCCGTTGTGATGACTTTCATGAAACTCTACATACGTTACTTTGACATTTCTACAAATTTGTCCATTTTTTAAATCTAACCTTAACCCTAACTCTAACCCTAATCCGAACCATAACCCTAAACCTATCCCTAAGCCTAACACAGCCCTAACCCTAACGGAACACTGTTTTCACGTCAAAATTACGGGTTCTGTCAAAAGAAAGTACGTAGAGGTTCAAGTGTATGTCAGAATAACAGCATTTCTACTTAGCCACACACACACACACACACACACACCCACACACACACACACACACACACACACACATATATCAGGTCTATCAGAAAAAATTGTTTAAAAAGATAGGTCTGTTACTTTTTGCCAGATCGAAAAATGATGAAGCCATGTACTTTAAACAATAAATAACAACACTAACCAATTACATATATATTTTTATTTCCTTTAGATTTTTCAAATTGTATACGTCACCCATGAGAGTAAAATGAAATGACATGGACAACAAAATTAAAGAACCATGTAAAATTACATTGCATTTGGACAAGACAGTATTAATTAAGATGTACCTGCATATACCACACTGGTCACAGTGGAACTGTTTCTTGTCGTAACTGTCAAACATGCGGCAGATCTGGCAGTAATAATTAGCAAACTGCACATCACATGATACACACTTGGGTGAAACCTGAAACAATTCAACGTGATAGTCATAATAAATCAACTTTTAAATAGTTCCAGAAAATTAATATTAACTAAAATCAATTAAAACCAAAAAGGATGTTAGCTCATTCTACCTATACTCTGTTTTACTAGTTGTTTGTTTAAATTAAGGTTATGTTAAGGTTTCTCGTCTTGACTATTGCAAGGTTATGTTAAGGTTTCTCGTCTCGACTATTGCAACTCTCTCCTCGCTGGCTCCCCAAAACACATCATTGACAAACTACAATAAGTTCAGAACTCAGCAGCTAGACTAGTATTCCGAGCAAAGAAACGCGATCACATCACACCTCTATTACATTCCCTTCACTGGCTTCCTGTGCAAGCACGCATAGAGTACAAACTCTCTGTTCTCTGTCACAACTTCTTCACAGATTCTTGTCCTTCCTACCTTGCTGATCTACTGTCTGTCTACTCCCCTTCACACACTTTAAGATCTTCTGCTGACACTTGCGCACTCAAGGTTCCCGTCACCCGCACTAAGACATACGGCCAACGTCCATTCGCTTACTCCGCACCCAAGCAGTGGAATTCCCTTCCCTCCCACATCCGCAACATACAATCAACACAGGCATTCAAAAAGGCCCTCAAAACCCACCTCTTCAAACTGCATTAATCAGACTGATTTGTATCCCGCTGCCATTCTCTCCTCTTTTGTCTCTGTCTGATCCGTAAGTGTATACACGGCTGTAAATATTTATGGCTCTCTCTCTTGAAACGTGGTCTGCTAAGGGTGGGTATGAAAAAAAGCCTAAACTAAGAAATCATAACGCTATGGGCTTAATTCGTTGGGACAAGCAAACAGTAGATACTTTAAACTAACGCTATGTGACAGTAAAACGAAAAAAGGTGAAAGGTTTGCATTTGTAGTGTTTGATTTGGGTACAAAATGCACGATTTTCCAACAGTCATTTTGTTACATGTGCTTCAGGCCACTTTACTAAATTATCAACACAACATCACTTTACTTCAAAACACTAAAACAACGATTGTATCGTAATTTGTGATAACTAGGCTTGCAATTAGACTATCGTGGTTATAAAATTTGAGCTCTGTTTAAAATAATAATATAATTCAACTGTTTGGTCTTCGTCGTAACTGTTTGTGTCCACTGTGTGTGTACTTACAAATAGAAGTGCGGATGAATTTCTATGCAAATTAGTGACCCAGTTTTAAGGTAGTTTCACAAAATAAATGTTAGGAGCATTTAGATTGCAAGTAATTGGATCATTATCGAGAAGAGTAAATAAAAAAGAAAACGAAGTTGCGTAACTTGTACATTCGTGTCCCCAAATCACGTTACGACGACGACAATGGAGGGACTATATTTTTGACCTCCGAGTTCACAAATCTTGAATGAACCAGTGGTGTGCGATGCGGAAGGACATTGTGAGTAATTACCGTGTACCAGTTACACGCTGTGCTCCCACGTTTGATGAACAAAGCAATTTCTGCTTGCCGTGTCCACAACTTTGGTCCGCGTTACGAAGAAGATTCAAAAGTGATTTGTTCCAGTCGACGCATTGCAAACCCGTGAAAGTGAAGATTTAGCAGGTAAGTGTAATTGTTCTTTGCAGATTATTGAATCAGAAAGATTAAGCTGTCTTTTTTCAATGATAACCGGGATTATCTGGCTAGTTATTTTTGTGAAAAGTCTCGGATGGCCTTCCTATCGAAACGTGATCGCTTTTTGGACACAATCAAAGTTTATTTTGATTCGCTATTTACGAGTTTCCCACTAAAGGAAACACTTTGGAATTGTTCATTGATGTTTTACGTATCCTGCTTAGTTTTTAAAGTCAGGTTTGGAAAGTAGTAATTGGCTGAAAATGATTTGTGTACCACTTTGTTGCAACATGGACACAAAAACAAGGAGTCCATGTTACAAAAAAAGTACATAGTTTCTTATGAGTTAAAAATTAAATTTTAATTGTTATTTCTTTTTGCTTACATGCATTTTCAAATGCAAAATGATGTATGCTTTCAAAGATTTTGACTTTGCTATGATGCTTAATGAAATGTTAGTTGCATAATGTTTAGTGTGACATAGTTGTAACATGGACACAAATGAAAGGTTGATGTTACTCTTTGGGAGTAGGTGTGCATTAAAGATAATGTTCTCACATGTGCTTTTGCATTTCCTTTGAACAGGATTTACTTGTGTGTGATTATATTTCATTTTTTTTTTTTTTTACATCCATGCTGGAGAGTGAAGATGGTTCACAGTTCAAGAAAAGGCGGCGGCTTCAAGAAAAGCGCAGCAATCCAGCTCAGTCTTCGACTGCTCCTGCAACTCCTTTAGGGGACTCTGTGAGTGTGGTTATTGCTTCGGAGGCTCTCATCACCTCCCTGAGGGACTGTGGGGAGTTTTAAACATAGACCCATGTCCCTGACGAGCTGGGTCACAGTGGAGGACATCATCCAGAGCATGGGCCATCCTTTCATCAACCAGCGGGATCAGCTGAAATTTGCCTAGCTGTTTTTTTCTTCTTACGTTTTCTTCGCCAATTTTCATGCCTCGCTGCGAATAGTTTCACTATTAAACTTCTGTACTTTGTGTACACATTGTGTTTGTTGTTGTTATTAGTCATTTAAAGAGTTGAACAGTAATTGGTGTGCCTCCATATCTGTCTGTCTTCTGTTCTTTTTATCTGTTGTGTCTCTGTTACAACTTTGATGGTGTCCATGTTACGACTGAAATGACAAATCACTAAGTTACCAAATTCATCACAATATATGCCACCTTTCCCTTTTAAGTTTTGCCACAGAAAAGCATATCTGTTGGGCAATCAATTTCAGTAATTGGTGTGCCTCCATATCTGTCTGTTTTCTGTTCTTTTTATCTGTTGTGTCTCTGTTACAACTTTGATGGTGTCCATGTTACGACTGAAATGACAAATCTCTAAGTTACCAAATTCATCACAATATATGCCACCTTTCCCTTTTAAGCTTTGTCACAGGAAAGCATATCTGTTGGGCAATCAATTTAATATTTTATATCTTTTTTTCTGGTAAATTTGGCAATGTGAGGGAAAAGATTCTGACGCGTAAAATTATCAGGTCCACCACATGATTTTACAAAATGCTGTCGAACATCAAATTTCATAAATAAGTGACTAGAATCATCTCAGATTGTGTTAAATACCTTCTTTCATTCTGTTTCATGTACATTTTCCCTGAAATGGCTCTTTAGTGCAATACATTTAACCTCACTTTAGTGTCCGTTGTTACAACCGAGATGTGTCTCTACTGACCTATGAAACCATCATTTTGCCCACAGTGGACAGTCTTCTTGCTCTGGTTTCATTACAGATGGCTAGTAACATCATTTTTTAATCAGAAAAAGTGCTTTGCACTAAAATATTGTGATTTTTATTTTTTGCCTCATATGTAACTGAACTGTGCCACGTTTCAAGAGAAAGAGCCTTATACTGTTTTTCTTCTTGGGTCTAACCGGGCATATACATAGCTGTGAATAGGTTTTTGCTACTCTATTTCTGTCTTTTTTTGTCAGTTATGAATTATGTACATAGTTGTAAATAGTCTATTTCTGTCTTTTTTTTTTGTCATTTGTGTACATAGTTGTAAATAGTTCTTACCTTTACTGTTCCGTCTTTTGGTGTATCGTAGCAAAAGCAATGTTTGATCGAATGCATGTATTTTTATGTAATGACTATGACTGTAAAGCGTGGTGAGTCTGGTCATAGGCTGGAGTACCCGCTATATAAAAATCCGTTATTATTATTATTATATTATTATGAACACTAGATTGGCAAGCCTATACATTTTTAATTTTAAAGTAGAGATAAGGTGCAACATAATAAATTTCACTGAACAACTGTACATGTTAGGTAGTTGGGATTTAATCCCCAAAATGTATCCTATAAAAAGCATGCAAAGATCGTTAAAAACATCTGTCAGTGTTTGTAAAAGAATGGTGTATATGTCGTAAATTAAATCACTTTAAAATGGGAAACAAAAGGGTGCAAAGAGAACATGATTGATTGATTGATTGATTGATTGATTTTTGCTTTAGGTCCAGCGGACTCTTCCGAGCCAAATCAGGACCGGACAACCCCCAATCCGCATAAAAGATCTGCTGAAACAACCCTAGTGGGAAAATTGAATGCCCTCCACCGGCCAGTCACTTCACAATAAAGACATCCCACGCAGGGGACGGCTGAGGCTTTACCCCAACTACTCGAACCCCCGGTTACAAAAACAAAATAGAATACAAACATCATTATAAATCATCAACAAAACACATACATATAAAATGCCTATAGTGCTAAATAATAACATCATAGGAAGCCCTAGTGACCACCCGGCAGAAGCAAAGAGAACAACTGGCATCCTGGGTTAGATCCTGCATTGACAGTGCCTTGAGCAGCTCTTGAGCTGGAAAAGCGCTACATAAGAACATTAAAATAAATTAAATCAAAGAAGTGTCCTACACTCAAAAACAAAGAAAATGAATTCAATTGTAAAAAAACAAAAACAATTTCAAACATCTCCATACATGTAAACAAAAAGTAAAACTTATAATAAAAGTCTGCTGACATCTTGCACAGTCTTGCAAACCAAGCAGACAATCTGTGTCACTTTCTTGCGATCCATCTCGTGAGTTTGTTCAGCTTCATTGTGACATATTCTGCAAGTATACTGTTTCTGGCAGCATGGTGCCTGAAAAAATAAGCAATTGCGGAATCAGAATACATTGACTTATTCATCTTTAAATTCAAATAAATTCCATTCAGTGAATCACTATAAATTTTCTTTGTCTTTGTGAAACAGTCTCTTGGGGACAGTAATACTTGTGAGGATTAGCAACTTCAACAATTGGTAAGATCAGGCCCCTCCCATTGCTTTCGACAAACAGACACTCTGATTTTTGTCCGCATGGCCATGGGTGAGAAATATAATAAATTAATCCAAACTCAAAATGCATGTAGTCGACATACATGTATCATGTATGTAGATGAAAAGAATCTAGATATTTGTTTGGGTTATGCTTAGGTCTGCTAGCTCTAAAACCAAACCCTAGCACTCTTCCTTTGAAGAACGATTTTTCTTGGGGCAATATGGATTTAGTAGTGTTGCTAAAACAAAGTAGCTACTTAAAATTTTTATACTGAAAATTGTATTGAAACATTAAAATAGCAAATGGTAAACAATTTTTTACTTTTTAAAACTAAAAACGCTTACCACTGATATGTATCTTTAAATAGTTTAATCTTGACTCAAAATAAGGAACTGTACACATATCACATATGAAATATTTTGGAGGTGTGGATACCGTTAAAAATTTTAGATAGGGTATAAAACTTGACCTCTTACAATTTTAATTTCTATCATATAAAAACATCATGTGTAAAACGTGTTTAAAAAATAATATTTAATAACAATATAAATAAATAAAAAGAAATAAAAGCACATACAGCTTTGTCAGGACTCAGGTAAACATTAGTCATTACCCACTTCAGCTCATGGTTAAAACTAATCCTGACCCAAAAACCCATCATTTAGCCTTTGGAAAGCAACGATTACCACATCTGTTGTTTCACAAATTATGCAAACCATTGGCAGCAAAGAAGGGGGGTTAGATTCCCTCATTCCACGGATGATAGCATCTAATAAGAATTATCCAAGATGCTTTCAGTCCCATCTCTTTAAGCCAGACCCGAGTCCTGACAAAGCTAGCATAGCATCGTTCGGCATGCAGGCTAAAAAGCCTTCGATCTTAATGAGGGTCCCAAGACCCACCCCCTGGCATCAGTGCCTACCAATTTAGACTTTTTTAGACTCCAATTTGGTGGAGTAGATGCTATCCTTAAATAATTTGTCCAGACTATTCTTGAACACATTAAGTGATCCAGCATCCACAGCCTCGGCAGTCAGGTTATTTCCAAGGGGTTACCACTCTATTAGTAAAATACTTATTAAATTTGCGAGTATTATTAAAAGTTTTAGTAAGTTTAAATTTGTGACCTCGTGTTAAACCAACATCATTAAAATCTGTACGTGGTGGATTTTTTTTCTTTTAATATCATTACTTCTTAATTAATAACCACAGCCTGTTTTATTAACAAAGGTAAGTGGACAAGGCTTAAGTTATAGTATTATACACTATTCCAATTAATAAATATTATATATAATTATAATCTATACATAATTTACTGATTCTTAGACTTCTTCTTCTTCTTCTTCCTGATAAGTAACCACAATCGTCTTGTCGATCACTATGTTACTATTAGGGGTCTGCGCAAATATGAATTTAGGCACTGCTGATGGGTATGTGGGGGTGGGGAAGGAGGGTTGGAGGGGAAAGAGATAGGGGGAGGGGGCGGGGCTGTTGTGGATCAGAGGTGGGCGAAGGCCCTTGACACAAATGTATCAAGAGTTGAGGCCTCTACCACTGACTGTGGTAAGCAGTTCCAGTCCTTAACAGTCCTCGGCAGGATTGATTGATTGATTGATTGTTGCTTTAGGTCCAGCGGACTATTCCGAGCCAAATCAGGACCGGACAACCCCCGATCCGCATAAAAGATCTGCCGAAACAACCCTAGTGAGTAGTGGGAAAACTGAATGCCCTCCACCGGCCAGTCACTTTACAATAAAGACATCCCACGCAGGGGACGGCTGAGGCTTTACCCCAACTAATCGAACCCCCGGTTACAAAAACAAAATAGAATACAAACATCATTATAAATTATCAACAAAACATATATAAAATGCCTACATTGCCAAATAATAACATCATAGGAAGCCCTAGTGACCACCCGGCAGAAAGCGTCCACTATTCCCAAGCTGATCCAACAGACCTCATACACAAATAAGGAGTCTTGTCCCGGAAAAGTTTTCAAGAAAAAAGGTAGGTGACTCAGACTGGTCTAGCGAAGAAGAAGATAGTATAGAAGATTGATAGAACAGAGCAGGACTGAGAAAGATCAAATGAAGAAGACAGCGACAGTGGGAATTTAAAGCACTAAATTTCCAGAAAGTGGGGATACTATTTATACTGAAACCCCCGGCACCCCAACGGGGGTTCCTCGGCAGGAATGAGGCCTGTTGGTATTGGGTCAGTGGGTGCAGCAGTTTATTTGCGACTCATGCGAGTATTGCTGGTTGTGGCTGGACTGGTTAGCTATACTAGAAAACCTTAACTTTCACTTACAATTAAAGCACACTTCCTTAAATAATGTTTGCATCCCAGGTCTCCAGGCAGGTCTACTTCTTCTGGTGGTTCTTGGTTATCCAATATTGAACCATCCGTCTGATCCGATTGTACCCCACCTTCGGCCATTTTTGTGTCGATTATTAATAAGAATACTCTCCCCTGTATTAACGTACATCCAAAGAGATTATTTAAGTATTACATAAAAACGGGATCGCCTAAATAATATCCGGTTTCCGTAGTGTAGTGGTTATCACATCCGCCTAACACGCGGAAGGTCCTGGGTTCAAGCCCCAGCGGAAACACTTTTTTTTTTTTTTTTTTTTAACCCCACTTCATCCCCTCTTGGATTTGTGAACCTGTAACCACTTTCTTGATACTTAATTTTTTTCGATGTTTGGCCAGTTCATCGGTTCTATTGTTGATTACTATTATTATTAACTGTGGCATGCGTGACATTTATCTTGATTAAGTATATACTAAAGTATATAGGGGCCTACTAAAGGTGGCAATTTTAAATAGTCTTTATATTAGTTATTTCCTATTGGTGACATTGGGGATCATTGAGGGATGGCAGATAGCTCCAGTGGGTGTCCAGCCTGTTCTTGAAGGCATTTACTGAAGGGGCTGTCACCACTTCGTCAGGGTGGAAACAACTCTCTGCGAGAAGAAGTTCTGCCTGACGTTGAGTCTGCAGCGTGCCTTTGCAAGCTTCAAACTGTGCCCCCTCGTGTCTCTGCCCTGGAATCGCTCCAGCTGTGGCCTGTCTGTGTCGTAGATGACATGAATGTACTTGTAGACATCGATCATGTCCCCTCTCTTACGACGATGTTCAAGACTGTCACGAACGGACTAGTTTACCCTGCTTACTGTACTATTTAGCCTTGTTTAGTCAATGTGATCTTAGAAAGTTAATGTAGTATATAGCAGACGATTACAGTATAACGGAGGTACACACACAGCGAGTTTGACGCAGGCAGCGTAGTGACGTCAGCACTGTGTGCGTGGAAGCGGAAAGCTTATCCAATGGGACTCAGGCAGAGCGGTTAGAGCCGGTTCTGAATGGGTCAAAACCTAGCATAGATTGGGTCAGTCCTATGAAATACGCCGAAGTCTACACAGCTAGACCGGAGCAGAGAAAAATCTCCACTCATAGACCAGGAAGCAGGACTTTGTGAATCTTAGAATTCCATCAAGTAGCCACGAGCCTGACTTTGTCAAACAGGTAAATGAACATACTCCTGTTGCATCGTGATATATTTATATTATTGTTGAAAGTATGTTTGTGGAATTTGCTATGCATAGATTTGAATTGTTCGTCCAACATTGCGTGACCATGTGGCAAAACACGACCGGTTGCGCAGCCATGTTGTATACAGGTATAATACCTGACGGAACCACTGTGGGTTAACCTATATGTATGTTTGCAGACCAGTGGCTGTACCAGTGAATGTTTATAATATTATTAATTCTTTATGTGTATAATTAGCCACGGTTTATATTTATGTATGTATAGGAAATTAGAGTTGAGATTCCAGTGGACCACGGACATAGCATAATGTTCGTCACTTATGTATAGAGATGTGGAGCTATCACTGAGGGCTACTTTGGCTTTCAGTGAGACGCTCTGCACAGACCTATTATTCAAGGTTGTGCAGAAGTTCGTCTCTTATGTTACAGACGAACAGGCGAGATATAACGTGCGCCCATCTCCACAGAAAACACGAGTTGGCTGTTTAGCCTCTACAGCACAGGACTGAGAGAGCTCCCCTGGAAAACACTCTCCAAGACAACACAGATTGTCAAGGAACCAAACTACACGACGACCCAGCGTGTACCAGAAGCTACCTCATCAAAGGGCTTCAAACCCGCCACACACAAGCTAAGTGCCCAGGAATCAGTGCACTTAAACTGGTAGCAAAAGGACCACAGTAGTCCTCTCTTCAGAACTATAGTAAAACGGACCACAGTAGTCCAATCTACATGAACTCTAGTAGCCAGTGCCCTATGAAGACATAACAGCTGCCTAGACTATCAGCGATCGAATTATTTGCATTGACTTAAGACTTTTTAAGGTAGAGTAGTACATCGAAGATCTTGTATAGAGTAGAAGAAATAAATGTGTGATTTTAACTGTTATCAAGTGGCTGGACTACATATGATTCATAGCCGTGTGAAAGCTAGTGTGACAGTGATCTTTTACCATTTTTCTATCTATCTCTGTATCCCAGCCTTAACACAGACCGAGCTAAATAAATAAATTTATTAAAGTAATTCACCGGGTGACTAACTAGCAGTTCCCATAGAATAAAGCGTGAGGGTTACAGCATTCCATTGTGCAGAGCCCAGTAACACACAAACCCCACGTTACAAAGACTAGGCAGCTTCAGGGCAGCTAGTCGCTCGGGATATGGCTTGTCTTTAATTGAGGCAAGAAGCTTGGTTGCTCTCCTATGCACATCTTCAACCTCACCACAGAGCTTCTTATAAGGTTGGGCTGCCAGACTGAATGGCCGTACTCTAGCATGGGCCTCACCAGGGAATTGTACAGCTGAATGAAGGTGTCCTCTGTCAGGTGGTAGAAGGGTCTGCGGATTACGCCGAGAACTCTGTTGGCCTTTGCGGTAGCTTAGGCAACGTGGTTCTTACAGTTGAGCTGCCTATCTACAAAGACTCCTAGGTCCTTCTCTACCTCACTCTCTGCTAAGGCGATTGTGCAGTCCTCACCACTGGCATTCTTCCCTTTCATGGAATTAGATCACTATCCGTGCTATAACAACAGAAGGTTCCTCCGTCCTGGCCAGTGACTTGAGGTTGGAAGACTTTCGCCCAGTGATGCCGTGCTGAAATCACCCCTGTTAGCCGCCTCTTACGACACACGGGGAAATTTGACTATCTGGACGACACGCGAGCGCATATGCCTGTGACGTCATAGGCGCTCGTGTTTCCAGATACAAGCGCCTGTCTTGGGTCTATTCTATTCACTGCCCGAACCCACTGCATTACATTACATTACATTACATGATTATTGCGTTATGTCCAGCGGACTCTTCCGAGCAAAATCAGGACCGGACAACCCCTGATCCGCATAAAAGATCTGCCTAAACAACCCTAGTGTAGAAATCAGAAACAAAATACACAAAAAACACCAAGAAAAATATAAAATCAAAGACTTTCGGGCTACGCTCTTCTTCAGTGATGAAAAATAAATTTTAAAAAAAAATCCCTATTGGTAAAACTGAATACTCTCCACCACCAATCACTTTACAATAAAGACATCCCACGCAGGGGACGCTGAGGCTATACTCTAATTTATCGAACCCCCGTTTACAAAAACAAAAAAAAATACAAACATCATTATAAATTATCAACAAAACACATACATATAAAATGTCTATACATTTCTAAATAATAACATCATAGCGTCATGCTCATAAGATAATTGCCTAACTCAATTTTCATAGTTTTGAGATAAACGATAAAAACATGTTATTTTTTAAATTGAAAATTCTTTAAAGATTTTTTTTGGGCATATATCTTCACAGAATGAAGTTGCCAATGTATATTGAAGCCAGTTTTGATAAATGTACGTGTGTTCGTTTGCCTGCAAACTGATTTGGGCAGAATGAGCACTAACAAAAGCTGAGATAGGCAAGAAGTGAAACTTCAGATAGGCATAAGAATGTTTTTAAAAGACAAAAACACAAGATAGGCAATATTGAATTTTTTTTCATTTAATCAATAACATAAAGATAAACAAAAAACTTCATGTACTTGCAATGTCAACGGTAAAACATAACAAGCCTAAAGAAACAGCACATAGTTTTTTCATAAACCTACACATCTTCTATGCGCTTGCAAACAAAATGTCAATAGAAAGAATCGTTTTTAATTTAATGTGATCTAACAAACTGTGATGTACTTGCAGCGGTGATGTATTACTTTCCTATCCTATCCTATCCCGTAACTCGGAGATCGTAGGAGCACCACAGATGATCGTTTAACCAGCGTACTTCATCTTTCCCTGTGTTCAGCAACCCTGATTGTTTCGCTCAGTGTCAAACCAGTCCATTCTCGAATGTTGTCCTCCCACCTCTTTTTCGGTCTCACTCTTCTTCTACCTCCTTGCACTGTGCCTTGCAGGATAGTCTTTGCAAGACCTGATGATCTGGTGACGTGGCCATGCCATCGGAGTTTCCGTTTTTTCACCACTGTGAGCAGGTCATCGTGTTGTCCAATATGGCTTGTGTGATGGTCTGTCGGACTTCGTCGTTGGTGATGTGCTGGGTGTAGGAAATGCCCAGAAGTCTTCTGTAGCACCTCATCTCCATGCTTTGTATTCTTCGTTGTAGATCTGCTGTGAGGGTCCATTTTTTGCAAGCGTATAGGAAGATGGAGATGACAAGACAGCGCAGCAGTCTTACCTTGGAATGTAAACTGATGGTCCTGTCTTTCCACATTGGCTTGAACCTGATCGCCAGGGCAGCAGTTGTTTGTGCGATCCTGGAGAGGACTTCCTGTCGGAAGCCATTGTCTATTACTTTGTACTTGACTAAAGGCATCATAGAACACGTCCTCTCCTCATAAAAAGACATAATACACAAACACGTCTTCTGTGTGCTTGCAAAAAAAAAATTTAACACAAATAATTATTTTTAATGTGATCCAAACTAAAGATGCAGTAAAGTGTGTACTTGACTGTTGGCATCTTATCACACTCCCTCTTCCCTTACTTTTACCCTTGTAAAATGCTATTCATTTATTTACTTAACTCAAAGCATCATGGAACATTCGCTCTCCTCTTAAAGGTAATTATTACACTTGCACATCTTCTGTGTGCTTGCAAAACAATTATTTGTATGTGATCCAAACAAAAGGTAATCCACTTGCAGCAGTGAAGTATTACTTTGTACTTGACTCAATGCATCATAGAGCACTCCCTCTCCCCCCCCCCCCCCCTTCTACCTGCACCCAGGCATAGAAAGTCTTTTTCGGACAGGACGTCTCTTTGTGCTTTGTAGAGGTCTATTCAGGGCTGCCATTTCCATCTTAGTGTGAAATGGAACGATTTCAAGTTCTTACAAGACACTAATATCTGTTCCACTTGACCGGGGCTAAACCATGTTAGACGCTCAACGTGAAGCACCTGCAACATTTTTATTTCACATAAAGTGGCAGTAACTTCCTCGGGGTGATCTTCCAGTTGTGGCAAAGTGTGAAGTTGCAACAGTAGTTGAGCTAAGCAGCTCAAGTCTGAGAGGGAAAAGCTCGAATTCCCACTGGCCCTAAACACTTTGATTGCTACCTCCTGCCCATGCACGTGTCTCTTGGACAACTCTTCCGGGACAAAACTGCTCATTTGTGTGTGAGGTCTGTTGGATCAGCTTGGGAATATTGGATGCTTTCTGCCAAATTGGGGCTTCCTATGATGTTATTATTTGGCAATGTAGGCATTTTATATGTATGGGTTTTGTTGATATTGTATAATGATGCTTGTATTCTATTTTGTTTTTGTAAACGGAGGTTCGATAAATTAGAGTATAGCCTCAGCGTCCCATGCGTGGGATGTCTTTATTGTAAAGTGACCGGCTGGTAGATTAATTACCTTCAGTGTTACCACTAGGGTTGTTTCGGCAGATCTTTTAAGCGGATCAGTTGGGAGTCCTCTTTCAGTTCTCTGGTCCTGATTTGGCTCGGAAGAGTCTGCTGGACCTAAAGCAATAACCATGTAATGTAATGTAATGTCGTCTTCCTCACTTGACGAGGAGGACTTCGGCTGGTAGCTTCCCTCGCTTCATCGTCACAGTCGTGGGGATCTATGGACACACGCATACAGACGCATCTATAAATAAATATTCTCGATATTTTATGTAATATAAAACGAGAACAATGGTTAGCAATGGTAAATAGCCAAGTATTTTCAGGGGCGGACGAGGGGGGAGGGGGGGGGGGTTTCCAGCCCAAAAAAAAAAAAAGGAAAAGAAAGAAGAAGGAAAGAAAAAGAGAGAATACAATTATAAAAATAAAAATAAATAAAAATAAACATAAAATAAATAAATAAATACTATATATATATATGTATATATATATATATATATATATATATATATATATATATATATATATATATATATATATATATATATATATATATATATATATATATATATTTATTTATTTATTTTTTTTTTTTTTTTATATACGAGTATTTGACCATATGCATGCCCTCGCAATCTTCTCCCTAAAAAAGTTCAATCATTGCAATCATTCTAAACAATCTCCAGACAAACGCCGTCTTTCGTGCTCCACAAAGAGCAAAGCTGATATTTTCCGTCTTCGGCGACATTCTATTTTTTTTATTTTTTTATTTATTTATTTTATTTTTATTTTTATTTATTTTTTATTTTTTAAGGGGAGTAGGGGGGGGGCGGGGGGGGGGGGGCGCCACGAGCGGAAGAAATGAAAAGAAAGAAAACGATATTCCTAATGGATAATATAATGGATTACGACAGGAGTGCCCAATACGTCGATCGCGATCGACCGGTCCATCGCGAAGGCAGTGTAACCGAGTAGATTGCGTAGCAATAAAAAAAAAATTGACCTCAGCCTATTATATGACTAGGCCTATATACTTGTTTTGCATTTTGGTGGTAGGTAGATCATTTTGGCTTGGTCATTTTAAAAGTACCTCGCATGCTAAAAAAGTCATAGTGTGGGCAACCCTGGCTTACGTTGACGTTTTAGCAAAAAGACAAATAGTCAAAGTTCCGTCTCTTTGCTTGCTTATTCCGACTCGCGACAGCGCCTCAAAATGCCGCGAACGCCGTCGTTGAAGCCCACCGATTCGAAAGGTGTGCAGGGCTGGACCTAAGTTTTTCAGGGGTAGGGGCCCAAATATATTTTAGGGTAGTAGTGAAGGCGCGAAGCGCCTAGTTTGCTAGGGGGGTCCGGGGGCATGCTCCCCCGGAAAATTGTTTGAAAAGGGAGAAAAAATGGTGCAATCTGAGCATGTAAATTGCAAAATTTTGGTGCTATAGTTTGCCACTGATTTTGGGGAGAAATTACCTTTAAAAAAAAGTGTGTGTGTGTGTGTGTGTGTGTGTGTGTGTGTGTGTGCGTGTGTGTGTTAGGAATAAAGTCATAACACAAATATGACTTAGGTCTTTTTTCTTTCTTATTTTTCTTTCTTTCTTTCTTTTTTTTTTTTCAAAAAAGGGTAGGGGCCCGGGGCCCTCGGGCCTCTAGGGCAGGTCCGGCCCTGGTGTGGCAAAGCTCCGTACATATTTTGGGAGCAAAGGAGGTAATTATTATTTTGATAATTTAATCTTAAAAGTAAATAACATATCCTATCCAATAACTCGGAGGTCGTAGGGGCACCACAGATGATCGTTTAACCAACGTACTCCATCTTTCCCTGTCCTCAGCAACCCTGATTGTTTCGCTCAGTGTCAAACCAGTCCAGTCTCGAATGTTGTCATCCCACCTCTTTTTCGGTCTCCCTCTTCTTCTACCTTCTTGCACTGTGCCTTGCAGGATGGTCTTTGCAAGACCTGATGATCTGGTGACGTGGCCATACCCTCGGAGTTTCCGTTTTTTCACCACTGTGAGCAGGTCATCGTGTTGTCCAATGGCTTGTGTGTGTGATGATCGCTTTAACATTTTCCCCACCGCCCTAATGCAAATTTATTTATTTATTTATTTATTTTTTAAACGCTTTGACGATGGCCCGATTCAGGGATTGATTGATTGTTTATCGACCGATTGATTTGATGATTCATTGATGATATTCTTACCTTATTTTCTTACCATTTTTTATTCGAGTTCACTGTTTAACTGTCGGCTGTGAGTGCTCATGATGTGCGTGGTGTGTGTGCGTGTGTGTTTGGTTTATGTTTGTATGGTAGGACATGTGCTTATGAAATCGTGTGATAAACTTTTAAATTTCACAGTTTTTTAAAACTTCTTTATGTATTTATTTATTTTAATAATATGAGCTGCTTCTAAATCTTGTAATTGCCCTATGTGGATAAATAAAGTTGAATTGAATTGAATTGAATTGATGGTCTGTCGGACTTCGTCGTTGGTGATGTGCTGGGTATATAGGAAATGCACAGAAGTCTTCTGTAGCACCTCATCTCCATGCTTTGTATTCTTCGTTGGAGATCGGCTGTGAGGGTCCATGTTTCGCAAGCATATAGGAAGATGGAGATGACAAGGGAGCGCAGCAACCTTATCATAGAATGTAGACTGATTGTCCTGTCTTTCCAAATTGGCTTCAACCTCGCCAGGGCAGCAGTTGTTTGTGCGATCCTGGAGAGGACTTCCTGTCGGGACCCATTGTCTGATACAATGGCTCCTAAATATTTGAAGCTATGCACTGTGTTGAGGGATTGGCCTTGGACTTTGATGTCCGTGTTGATGCCATGGGTGTTGTTGGTCATCATTTTGGTCTTCTCTGCACTTATTTCCATTCAATAGGCTCTGGAGGTGGTGTCAAGCCTCTGTATTAGCCGTTCAAGTTCTTGTTCCTCTCCAGCCAATCCATCAATGTCATCCGCAAAACGAAGGTTGGAGATTGCTCTTCCCCCTATGCTGACTGTGCCTTCGTGGTCTGCAAGGGCATCTGACATGATGCGCTCTAGGAAGATGTTGAAGAGTGTTGGAGAGAGTAGGCATCCCTGACGCACACAGATTGTTGTTCTGAACCAGTTTTCGATGGCGCTGTTGTGGAGGACTGCACTGGTAGCCTTGTCATACAGGCTTTTGATGACTTCAACAAATTTTAGGGCTGATGTTGTACACTCTCATGGTTGCCCACAGAGCTGCATGCCAGACTCGGTCAAACGCCTTTTTGATGTCTACGAACACATGATATAGATGTTGTTGGTGCTGTAGGTATTTCTCACAGATTATTCTGAGGTTGAAAGTCTGTTCAGTGGTACTTCGCCCTGCCCTAAATCCTGCTTGCTCTTCGGCTATGATTTGTTCAGCTTGGGGTTTCAACCTGTTGAGTATTATTTTCAGGTTCCTGGAGGTTACCGTTTTTTGGGAAGAGTGATGACAAGCGACTGGTTCCATGGTGTAGGCCACCCCCCACTCTGCCACATCTTTTTACACATAATGGTGAGTGCGTCGATCATCGCCTCTCCTCCTGCTTGAAGCAGTTCCGCGGGTATGTTGTCCACTCCCGCTGACTTCCCCTTCTTCAGCTAGATAGATAGATAGATATTCAGTGCTTATAGGGTCCAGCGGACTGCCAAGAGCCGAATCAGGACCACAGAAAATTAGGTAAGATCAGACTAAACTGTTAACATTTAAATATGATAAAAGATGTAAATAAAATCAGTCTAATTAAACTCAACCAAGAATACCAAATAAGAGGATAGGACTTAAATGCGATAAAACAAACCCACATCATGTAAAAACTGGAACAAGTGTTGACCATTGCACACTTTAAAAATCTCATTAAAAGGCATTGAACCAAAACATCTTTCTCTTTCATCAACCAAATCAGCACATTCAGACAGAAAATGGCGGACAGAAAGGGATTTGTCACATGCAAAGCACCATGGTGGTTCTTCTCCTTTTAAAAGGAAATTATGAGTGATATAAGTATGTCCAATATGAAGGCGAGCCAAAACAGATTCTTCTTTGCGAGTGGATGCAAAGTTAGGCAAAGAAGCTGACAAATCTGGAAGAATTTGAAATAGTTTGTTATTGATTTGATTAGACCATTCAGTCTGCCACAGCCGTTTACAATAAGATCCAGTCATACAACGCAGGTCAGAGTATGGAACAAACTGGAAAATCTCTGAAGGGAAATCTAGATGTAGAGCGTCTTTAGCCGCTTTGTCCACTGCAATATTGCCGCGGATGCCCATGTGACTAGGTACCCACATAAAAACTATCTTTTTACCCTTAGAAACAAGTTGTGTGTGGAGGTCATGGATCTCAGCCAGAAAATGGTGCGATATCTTTCTAGTGGAAAGAGCTTGGAGAGCTGACAGTGAATCAGACATGATTAAAAACGAGGTTCTTTTGGATTGAAAAGCCTGTTTCAGAGCTAGATGAATTGCCTTAAGCTCAGCTGTAAAAACAGAACAACAATCAGGTAAACGCTGTTGCAATGGCTGATCTAGGTGTCTCCCAGAGACCGACGCAGCAGCAACTGAGTCTCCTTTCTTCGACCCGTCTGTAAAAAGTTTTTCATATCCTTTATACAATGAACATTGTTCGAGATAAAGTTGCTTATAGACAGTTTCAGATGTTTCGGTCTTTTTGAAGGATGTAAGAGCGAAGTTGATAATGGGGTTGAGGAGGTTCCAAGGTGGAAGTACAGTTAGCAATTGATCATCATTAACAGAGTCAACATCTATGCCTGCAGTGTCAAAGTGAGGACGTATTCTGATACCAAAAGGAGGAATTTCTGTCGGTTTGTTGGAGTATTTAAGTGTAAATAACGGGTTTAAAACACAATCATAAGCGGGATTTTCAGGATTTGCTTTAAGTTTGAGGAAATAATTCATGGCGAGCTGGAGCCTGCGGATATCCAAGGGAGGTTCGCCAGCTTCAGCGTAAAGACTTTCCTTCGGTGAAGTGCGAAACGCCCCCAGACAGATCCGAAGACCTTGATGGTGGATTGGATCCAAGGCTTTCAAATAGGCTTTCCTAGCAGAACCATATACGATGCTACCATAATCCAATTTAGAGCGTACTAGAGAACGATAGAGGAGGAGCAAAGTTTGCTTGTCTGCTCCCCAGTCTGTGTGGCTGATAACTTTCAAAACGTTAAGACCTTTTTGGCAGCTGTCCCTCAGGTATTTAATATGCGGCAGAAAAGTAAATTTGCTGTCAAAAATAATGCCCAACAATTTTACTTGTTTAGAAACTTTGATGGGTTGGTCATAAACATGGAGAGAGGGGTTCAAAACCTGGTTCTGTTTGCGATGAAAATGAATGCATTCGGTTTTTGAAAGCGAAAATTGAAAGCCGTTGTCTTCTACCCACCCCTGAATTTTATTTATGCAAAGCTGAAGTTGACGCTCCACCCCAGCCAAGGTTTTACCCTTAGCCGAGATGGAGAAATCATCAACAAACAAGGATTTATCTATGCCATATTTGACGTTTTGAACGATGTTGTTGATCTTAACATTAAACAAAAGAGGAGATAAAATGCTACCCTGAGGGACACCCATCTCCTGCTCAAAAGATTCTGATAAAGTGGAACCAAGTCGGATCTGAAACTTTCTATCGGTTAAAAAGTTTTCTATAAAAATGGGTAAGTTCCCGCAGAAGCCTAGCTGTTCTAGATCTTTTAGAATCCCGAACTTCCAAGTCGTGTCATAAGCCTTTTCTAGATCAAACAACACAGAAACAACATGTTCGCCGTTAACCAACGCGTTTCTGACGAATGACTCGAATCGAACGAGATGATCTGAAGTGCTCCTGTTTTTGCGGAAACCACACTGAGTGACATCAAGAGCATTAATGGATTCTAACTGCCACATCAAACGCTCATAGATCATTCTTTCCATAGTTTTGCACAAACAACTTGTAAGGGCAATAGGCCTGTAGTTGTTTGGGTCAGAGTGATCCTTTCCAGGTTTAGGTATTGGAACAATTACGGCTTCTCGCCAAGATGGGGGAAAGGAACCAGAAGACCAGATATGATTAAACACAGCCAAGAGAATTCTAAGGGAATCTTTAGGTAGGTGCGAAATTAACTGATAATGAATATCATCAGGGCCAGAAGCAGAGTTATTGGATTTCAAGATGGAATCTGTCAATTCTTCCATAGAAAATGGGAGGTTGTATGGTTCACAATTATCGGTGTCAAAAAAACATGATTCTCTTTCTTTTTTATCTTTGATGTTTTGGAATTTGGGGGAATAATGAGCAGATGAAGAATTGTGATGGATGGTAGAGGCTAACAAGTCAGCCACCTGCTTTCTGTCAGTGATAATCTGACCACGTTGTTTCAGACCTTGGATCACGGCTTTGGAGTTTTTTCCTTTAATTCTTTTTATAATTTTCCAAACTGTTTTGGGAGAGGTTTTGGTATGAAGTTTGGAACAGAAGGTTTTCCATGATAGACGCCTTTTTTGTTTAAAGATATATCTAGTTTTAGCTCGTAGTTTCTGATGATTAAGTTTATTTTCAGCTGTAGGATTTCGAAAGAAACTCCGTTGGGCCTGCTTCCTTTGATGATGAAGAGTCTTGCATTCTTCATCAAACCAAGGGGTCTTCGGGGCACTGCTTTTAATAGATGTTTTGGGTATATTTTCGGAAGCACATTCTATTAGGATATTAGAAAATGCCAAAGCTGGATCTTCGGAATTGAGAATGTCAGTTGTAATTCGACAAGCTGCGGAGTGTCCAAATTGGTCCCAATTTGCTTTTTTGAAATTCCAGCGCTTTTGGGGCTCCTCAGATTGATCTTCTAGAAACGTTAGAAAAATTGGAAAATGATCACTCCCACAGAGATCCGTATGGGGTTTCCAATCCAGGTCCAAAAAAAGAGAGGGGTCACAGATGGCCAGGTCTAAATTAGAAAATTTTCCTAAATGGTTACAATACGTAGGGGAACCCGAATTCAAAATACAAAGGTTGAGGTCATCAACAACAATCTCCAAAATTTTGCCTTGGGGGTTCTGATGGTCACTTCCCCATCTGGGGGAGTGGCCATTCAGATCCCCAACAATCAGGAAGGGAGATGGAAGGGTCAATCAAGTTTAGTAAATCAGCTTTGCAAATGGTTTTGGAAGGGGACAAATATAAGGAGCAAACTGTTACAGTTTTTTGGAAAGATACTCGAGCAGCAATCGCCTCCTGGGGTGTGGTCAATGTAACTGGGCTAAATAAAATGTCTGAACGAACACATAAAGCGTTCCCACGAGAAACATTGGACTGCAAGCAAGAGTATCCAGATAACTGAAGTATTTTATCAGGGCTCAGAAGAGTTTCCTGTAGACACAGTAAGCTTGGTCGAGTTTTAGAAAGTAGGAGCAACTGTTCGTAGTTGGCTTTAAGCCCCCTAATGTTCCACTGTATTAAAAAGGTCATAGTAGAAATAAATAAAAGGAGTATGTTACATTTCAATCAATGTTAAAAGTTTCTCCTTAATTATAATAGATTATTTTTTAGCTGTAGATGGAGGTGTTGCCTCCTGTGAAGGTGACTCCTCCATGTCAACTGATTCTACCTCCAGGGAGGCGAAACGGTTCGAATGAGCGTCTTTTTTGGAAGACAATGGTCTTGACTTATTGTCAGTCCTTGAAGAGGACTTCGAACTCGACGAACGCTGTGCGACCCCAGCCGAATGGGTTCGACCCCGATGGGGTGATGTGGAGGGAGGTCGCGAACCAGACGTCCGCCCCTGCCCCGAAGGCGGAACAGGGTGCAGAGGTGTGGCAACGGCTTTCGACGCGGCCGCCGGAGGTGGCACTGTCACAGTGGAAGTCGGCCTGCTTGTGGTCGACCGCTGCTGGTTACTAGGGGCAACTTTAACTCTGTCCTTATTCTCATTATCCAACAGGCGTTTCTCTAGCGATTGTGTTAAGGTTTTCAGAGAACTCAGGAGCGATCCTAAATCAGAATTGTTAGCAACAGAGATCATGGATGAGATGGATTTGAGCATGTCTGGCAAAGTGTCTGTGGAGGCCACTTTAGCAAAACTCGGTTTGTTTGTGTCACATGGGTTGAGAAGCTCATACCGTTTTCTCGCCTCTGGAAAGGAGCATTTGTCTCGGGATCTGATTTTTTGGATCTCAGCCTCCCTAATCCAAGCAGGGCAAGATTTGGAAGATGCAGGATGGTCTCCCTTGCAATTAAAGCACTGTGGAGCATTACCGCACTGTTCACCATGAAAATCCCCCCCGCACCTGAAACAGGTCGGCGTGTTTTTGCATGCCGTGCTACCATGTCCATACCTCTGGCACTTAAAACAGCGTAGTGGCGAAGGAACAAACACGGAAACAGGAATACTTTCATAACACACAATAACTCTTTTTGGAGCTTCAGGGGTGCAAAAGGTCAGAAACAGAGTATTGGTGGGTAGTCTGTTTCCGTCCTTGTCTTTTCGCATGACCCTATGTACCTCAGTCACTCCCTGCTTAGCCAAGCCATCTCTTATTTCGGTCTCAGACAAACCAGCAAACTGGGACGACCTCACAACTCCTTTGGAGGAGTTGAGTGTGCGGTGACAACTCACGCTCACGTTAACACTCTGCTACCTAGCTCCAACTTGGTGCCATCTCTGGATCTCAATTGTTCCGAAGTCTTTTCTGTGGGGCAGTCCACTAAAAAACTACCATCTCGTTGTCGTTTAATATCCTTGATTTGGCGGGATACTCCCTCAAAACCACTTTTCCACGACAAAAGGGGAAATCTTTTGGCTTTCGTTTGTCATCTTAACGATCAGAAAGCGAGGCCATGTTTTGAGAAGGCCAGATTCCTTGGCTGTGTGTCGAGTTTCAGTGTCGCTGTCAGAATCAAGTCCAATATCTTTGTCCCGTCCGTCATAAGTTCGTTTTTGTTTTTTGGTGGATGCCATGTTTTAAGTTTGTTAATTCATCCCCCCTGCTCCCCACCCACCACGGAGTCCAACAAGGGGATGCGTCCAAGCGGAAAATCCAGCAAGGGAACGCACCAGGGCTACAGGGGGGATATACACCCAGACAGTCCCGCACTGCCACTACGGTATTGTTCAAGTTTGACCCATGAGCCGCAGCCTTCTAGCAGAGCTAGGGCAATACACGACCAGCCGCTTGACTGACGCGGGCCACGCCAGCCTCCCGTCTAGGAGAAGTCCGGGCCAAAGAGGTGTGTTAGTGTGAGGGACCGCAGTCCCTCAGTGACCTCAACCTCCAGGATCCCATTCTCCCCCGACACGGGTTGCCCTGCACGGCAAACGCAGGGGGCCAAAAGAAGGCCACAGAGAAAAGGAAGGGTAGACAAAGAAGGAATGATGGGGAAAAGGAAGACAGGGAAAGTCCGGTAAGGCAGAAGAAAGGGAGTCAAAACTGCACAGTATACAGGGAGAATTTATGGGTGAAGAGAATATAGGTGAAAGGACCAATAAGACAGAAACGAGATAAAAGAGAAGAAAAAGGGGTAGGCAACTTGGTCACCCAGCCAGAGAGAGGCTTGGGGTCCACCCCCGGCACGCGGAGCCGAGCCCGTGGGGGCCCTTCTTCAGCGATTGCACTGCTGCCTCAACTTCTTCTCGGAGAATTTCTTCTTTTTCTCTGTTATCTGGACATACTAGAACTGATGGGTCTCCGTTTGGTTTGTGGTTGTAAAGGTCAGAGCAGTACTCTGTCCATCTGTCCAAAACTTCTTGTTCTTCTGTAAGACATAAGCCACATGCTTTGGATCGTGGAGACCTTGGGCTGTTTAACACTTGTCAGCGGCTTCACAGTCTGGTAGGCCTTCTTGCTGTTGCTCTTGTTCAGACTGTTCTCTATTTCCTGGCATTGAGCTTCTATCCAGTTCTCCTTTGCAGTGTGCATGCCTTTTCGGATGTCATTGTTGATTTTTCGGTAGGCATCAGCTCCCTGTCAGGTGTTCCTCTTCTTTTTCATCTCTCTTCGTTTATCACACAGGTCCAAAAGTTCAGGTGTGGTCCACAGCTTCTTCTTTGACCGGTGCTTTCCAAGGATCTCCGTGGCGGCATCTGTCACAGCTAAGTTGAAGGTCATGGTGTTGACATCTACTTCACCAGCTCCCAAAATGAGCAGTGGTGCAAATTGCCCTCCAATTTTGGCCTGCAATATTTCTGTCACCTCCGGGTCTTGCAGTTTGTCCAGGTCGAACTTCAGTCTAGTGCACTTTGCTGTGTTTACTCTCTTCAAGTGAAGCCGGAAAGACATCATCACAAGATTGTGGTCACTTCCGATGTCTGCTCTTGGAAAAGTGCGTGTCCTGCTTGATCTGAGGCGTTTCTTGACCATCATTAACATTTACCGAATAAGTCCCTTTAATAGAATTTTGGAACCCCCCTCCCCCCCCCCCCCCCCCCCCCAAAAAAAAATAAAAAATAACTGATCCGCCCCTGATTTTAACTTTATTTAACGTGTTTGTTTTTTACAGTCAGTCTGCCGTTTAAGACAAAATGCCTATCTCAGCTCTGTCTTAATTTACAAATTGCCGATATCACTCGCTTCACATTGAAGATGATGCTTGGAACAGCATTTATAGCCATTTTCCTACAACACCTAAGAATGACAAGTTCTAAAATTGATTACTTACCTTCATCTTCTGATTGAAGTAGACTATGTTTTGCAACATCTCTAGTGGTAAAACTGAAAGCTCTCCACCAGCCAGTCACTTTACAATAAAGACATCCCATGCAGGGGACGCCAAGGCTGTACTCTAATTTATCAAAACCCCGTTTACAAAAACAAAATAGAATACAAACATCATTATAAATTATCAACAAAACACATACATATAAAATGCCTACATTGCTAAATAATAACATCATAGGAAGCCCTAGTGACCACCTGGCAGAAAACGTCCAATATTCCCAGGCTGATCCAACAGACCTCATACACAAATAAGGAGTCTTGTTCCGGAAGAGTTTTCAAGAAAAAAGGTAGGTGACTGGTCTAGCGAAGAAGAAGATAGTGTAGCAGATTGATAGAACAGAGCAGGAATGAGAAAGAACAAATGAGAAAGACAGCGACAGTGGGAATTTAAAGCACTAAATTTCCAGAAAGTGGGAATACTATTTATACTGAAACCCCTGGCACCCCAACGGGTGGGACCTTGACCTTGCAGTGAAGTAATTCATTCACTGATCATTTATGAGGTCTCCTGGAAATACACCATCTTACCAAGTTTGGTTGTGATAGTTGATATAGGTTCTGAGATGTTAATCCAAGTAATGCAAGTTTCGCACATCCAGATGGCGGACAAACAGACGGAAGGACACACTTTTTTTTAAAAATTATCAATTTTGGACTATTTAGGACTAATTTCCGCAGACTTGCAAAAATCTGGAATTTGTTTTGGTG
The DNA here is from genome assembly GCA_036898135.1 of Oncomelania hupensis. NCBI lineage: Eukaryota > Metazoa > Mollusca > Gastropoda > Littorinimorpha > Pomatiopsidae > Oncomelania > Oncomelania hupensis. The sequence goes on from CM072516.1 coordinate 45,055,786, forward strand.
GGCGAGTACATTGTAATGTGATGCTCAATGCTCCTATAAACGGTACAAACACACTTTAAAGTTTAAAAACATGTAAAATATTAAAATTAAACTGGGTATGCTGAAGTTCTCTCTCTCACTCTCTCCCCCACCCCCTTGTGTAAAAAATCTTAATTGTGTAATACTGAGAGTCATATACTTTTATCACACAACAACAGATCAATTGCAATAATTATAATAATAACAATAACAAAACAATAATAATAAACAATAATAAGGGTATAATATATATAGCGCTTTATCCTAACCATAGATACAAACCACAAATACAAACAAACAATGGAACCCAATTATAAATATAACTCTTTTTAACTTCCATTTGTAACAAATGAACAGGGAAAAAAAAACATAAAAAAACACAATCATACTATTACAATACATCTGTCAACAAGCAAACCAAAATTTAAACTTTTAAGTATAACTGTCAGAAAAATAAATACTCGAATAAACCACTCCAAAACATTTAAAGTGTAAAACACAAAACAACAGGAGTTTCATATCGTAATTTAATTGCATGCCATTAAAAAAAAAAAAAAATCTCTGCAATTCTATACAAACTCCCAAAATGTTATGTCACATTTTACTATTGATCACTGTGCAAATTATAAACAACAAAACGGCTTAAACTTCACACTATTAATAACCTTGTTGCAATTGCATTCTTTAACAATAAATGTGCAAATATTGATATTCAATACCACAATCACTTGACTTGACAACACAGGCAGTCATATAAATAACCATTAATGTAGGTTATAATTTTTTTTTTAATTCTTCCTAATGTAAATGCATGTAACCAAAAAATGCTCTCACTGACATTTCAGGAAAGTTTCAAAGTCATGATTGTTTGCCATAGCATCCTATCCTATCCCGTCCCGTAATCCGGATGTCGTAAGGGCACCACAGATGATCGTTTAACCAGCATACTCCATCTTTCTCTGTCCTCAGCAACCCTCATGGCTTCGCTCATTGTCAAACCAGTCCATTCTCAAATGTTGTCCTCCCACCTCTTTTTGCCTCCCTCTTCTTCTACCTCCTTGCACTGCGCCTTGCAGGATGGTCTTTACAAGGCCTGATGATCTGGTGACGTGGCCATACCATAGGGGTTTCCGTTTCTTCACCACTGTAAGCAGGTCATCGTGTTGTCCAATGGTTTGTGTGATGGTCTGTCGGACTTCGTCGTTGGTGATGTGCTGGGTATATGAAATGCCCAGAAGTCTTCTGTAGCACCTCATCCCCAGCAGGTCATCGTGTTGTCCAATGGTTTATGTGATGGTCTGTCGGACTTCGTCGTTGGTGATGTGCTGGGTATATGAAATGCCCAGAAGTCTTCTGTAGCACCTCATCTCCATGCTTTGTATTTTTCGTTGGAGATCTGCTGTGAGGGTCCATGTTTCGCAAGCGTATAAGAAGATGGAGATGACAAGGGAAAGCAACAGCCTTACCTTGGAATGTAGACCGACCGATGGTCCTGTCTTTCCAAATTACCTTCAACCTTGCCAGGGCAGCAGTTGTTTGTGCGACCCTGGAGAGGACTTCCTGTCGGGACCCATTGTTTGATACAATGGCTCCTAAATATTTGAAGCTATGCACTGTTTTGAGGGATTGGCCTTGAACTCTGATGTCCGTGTTGATGCCATCGGTCATCATTTTGGTCTTCCCTGCACTTATTTCCATTTCATGGGCTCTGGAGGTGGTGTCAAGCCTCTGTACCAGCTGTTAAGTTCTTGTTCCTTCGTGATCTGCAAGATCATAGCATGTGCCATAGCATAGTAAAATTTATAATTGTAATAAACTATTAATTAAAACAAGTTCAAACTGAACTTTGCAACAAGTCTGTATGTGTGTGTGTGCGTGTGTGTGTTCTTATTACTACAGCTGCCCACTCACACCCTGATTAATCAGTATTACATCAAAATTTCCTTTTTCCCATTTGAGCACTGAACAAACTGTACTAACAATGTCTTCCTTAAAGGTGTGATTTTCTTTCATAAAATACAAAAACAACAAAATATGGAGATATCACTTTCATTTACACCTGACTTTTCTTCATCTTGAACGTGAAAGATAAAGGGAGATAATCAGCCAACCAAATAGCTAATAATTCTGTGTAATACTAAGAGTCTCGATTTAATTCCACATTACATTACATGATTATTGCTTTAGGTCCAGCGGACTCTTCCGAGCCAAATCAGGACCAATTTAATTCCACAACAACAGATCATTCAACAATCATCATTTTCTTGTATCGAGTCAATGTATATAACTATTTGATAACAAGGGCATCAAGGAACCTAAAACAGATCAGATCTATAAAAACAAACTGCAAACAAAGTAACCAAAATAGGAACACAATTAATCATATTGACATGTTACATACAAGTTAATATGTTTAAACGTCAGTTATGTACCATGTCAAGACTGGTCAAAATTACTGCATTCAAATGCAACCCATTTAATGAAATGATTGATTGAATCAAATAATTTGCTTCAAATGGAAATATTTAGAATGCAACAAGAAAATTCAACTGAATTTTTTTCCATACAGAAAGTTGCTTATTTAATTTAAAAAATTAGTTTCAAATTGAAATATTTAGAATGCAACATGAAAATCACATGAGAAAATGTCAAATATTGTCAAGGAAATTGAAACCACTGTAGCTTTTAAATATAAACAAAACTTAGGACCCTTTTTTTTTTTAACAACTACTTCATCAGTCAAACATTCGTTTCCAATTATAAAACTCACCTACCAAAACCAACAACTGTGTGGTGTCCAGTACAGTCATATCATCACTTTCTCTGTACACTGAGTAAGGCATATACAGCATTAAGCAGCTCCATTTAATGAGCCACATTTGGACGGAAGATAATCCTGGGAAAAGTTTCACACTAATGTAACCTGCACCGCTGTGTGGGGTATAGAGGTCAAAGGGAGCTAACTTCAGCAAATTCGACCAACATTAAGCGACATTTGGACGGGAGATAACTCAGTGCAGCCCATGCCATAGTGTGGGATAACTGCCGCTAAGCCGACCTTTGTCCGCACACTGACTTAACAGTACACAAAGGTCGCAACAAAAGAGGATTTATGGTGTTTTTCCAAAAGTCCTTAATGCCAATCTTTTGCATGGGATACACTTTGAACAAAATACATCACAATGCATAAACTAATCATCATTATCATCAGATGCTTAAATTACAAGTCACAATCATCCTCATCCTCAGATGGTGAAAACACGCTTGTCCTTGGGGAAGCTGACTGGTTGTACCCCAGCTTCTGCTAGCAAGTCGTTGATGTTCATGTGGTCCGTAGAGTTCTCGTCAATGTGGTGGAAATGAACTTCCTCACCTGCGTAACACAAAGCCAAGCAATATTATTGACAATCTTAGCAAGACATGAAATGATACAGTAAAATGTTACATTGAAGAAGAAAAACAATTTTTTTCTTTATTTTGAGAATGTTTACATCTTTAGACTACATACAAAATAACAAAAATTATATATTAAACAATAATACATGGAGAGAGAGAGAGAGAGAGAGAGAGAGAGAGAGAGAGAGAGAGAGAGAGAGTGTGGGTGTGTGTGGACACTGACCAGGTCCCATGATGAAGGAAGCTCCTTGCTGTTTGGGTTCACCTTGGTACTCCTGGACCTGCATGGCCCTCCACACGCTCTTCATCACCCCCATCAATGCCCCTGACTTGATGTGCTTGCTCTCTGCCACATTCACATAGGGTTCATATCTTTTCATTTATCAAATGCTGGGTTTATTACCATTATGTTGTAAGTTAATTTTAGTAATAATTTGAAGTTTAATTTTCAGATGTCAAGCGCAGCGAGCACACTTAAAGTGTGGTACTGCGCTTAACAAATAACTATTTTATTATTATTATTATTATTATTATTATTGTTATTATTATTATTATTATTATTATTATTATTATTATTATTATTATTATTATTATTATTATTAACATTCATCAACTCAAAATGACATTTTATGGATTACCAAATCTAACGTAACAAGGCTGCTGACAACATCATCATCATCATCACCATCCCCCCCATCACTATCACCACCACACCATCATTACCACCATCTCCATCACCATCACACCGTCACCAACATCATCACACTATTTGACTATTCCTAACTGATTGCAGCTTGGTGTGCCTACTCACTGTCCAGATTGCCAATGGCCAGTTTCTCACGCAGACCCAGTGCCTTGTAGACCTCTCTGTCAGGGTCACAGTACAACGTGTATTGGTAGCTGGTCAGCTTCCTGAAAGGCTGCACACAACACAGGCAGTATGGCATCACACACTGTACTGGCCTACAAAACAACCACGTTCCGTCATAATAGTAGTAATAGTAGCAGCGCAGCAGTAGTAGTAGCAGCAGAAGCAGTAGTAGTAGCAGTAGAAATAGTAGTAGCAGCAGTAGTAATACTGGGCTACTTCTACTGTTGCTAGTAATACTGGGTTACTACTGCTACTACTACTTCTACTACTACTGCTGCTGCTACTTCTACTGCTACTACTACTTAAAATTACGTTACAAATATATACTGATGGATCAGTTTTAGAAAACGGAAATTTTGGAGCAGCATTTTATATTCCTGATTTTAAAATATCCCGACAATATTTTTTACAGAAAGGTAGTACGATTTTTACAACTGAACTAATTGCAATATTAATGAGTCTATCTTTTATAACTGATTTTACTAGTATTCCTTTAAAAATTGCAATATTTTCTTATTCAAAATCAGCTTTATCGGCTTTGTCCTCTTGGTTTAGTAAGGAGCGACAGGAACTGTTAACAGAAATAAAGCTTTTATGTCATCAAATCATTACCAGGGGATCGGATATTTCATTAATTTGGATACCTAGTCATTTAAATATATTAGGAAATGTCATTGTTGACCATTTAGCAAAGAGTGCTGCATCTTCGGACGAATCCATTAAATTATTTGTCAACCTGACAACAAATAAAATTAATAATCAAATAAAACGATGTGCTTGGAATCAATGGAATGAGAAATACAAGCAAGAGGTCATTGAAAAACATTACTTGGATAATTCACCCGTATCAAATAACGTTATATCTATTTCAAAATCTTTTCATATTAACAGTTTATTTCACAGACTAAGGCTAAATGCTTGGCGGGCTCGTTTCATAAATCCTCCAGTTCTTTGTAATTGTGGTATATGTTTTAATGTAAATCACTTAATATTTGAATGTCAACAAAATTATAACCATTTTCAGCCTTAACTCATTAGATTAAATAAATTAAAGCTACCTATGTCAATCTCAAGTATTGTATATCCAGAAGATCATTCTGCTTGGTCATTGAGCTTAATGCTCATAGATTTACTTAGAAGTCATGAATTATTCAATTTTTTCTAAATATCTTCTATTAGTTTAGTAATTGTCTGTTTATTTTTTGTACCTAATTTATTTAATTAAGCATTATTAGTTTCAATAAATATATGTTATTTATTTATTTATTTATTTTTGGATGGAAGGGAGGGAGGGTGGGGGGAATTATTTATGAATTTGTTTTAGTTTTGATTGATTATTGTATCATTTTTCTTTTAGTTTGTTTATGGGAAGTGCGAGGGGGGGGGGTGGATGGAAGGGGGAGGGGAGTAAGGGCCTGGAGGCCTAACTTCAACTTTCTGTAAGACGCAAAATAACATTTATAAGTACTTCATTCTTCACAGGTGAAGTTGAAAGTTTTTATGGTGTTTTTTTTTCTTCCTTTGTGTGTTTCTTAATCAATTAATTGTTACAAGGAAATGAATGTATGTTGTTAAAAGTGTATGTGTATGTTAGTAGTATGATGATTTCTATAGTTTGATTAATTAATTACTTAATTTGGAAAATATCTATGATGTGCGCATGTTAGATTTTGTAAATTGTTTATGTTACATCAGTACAACTTATGTTAATCTGATGAATAAAAATTGATGCAACAACAATAACAACAACAACTACTACTACTACTTCTACAGCTACTACTATTGTTGTCCTGATTCGGTTTTTTGCAGTCCGCTGGATCCTATATATACAATGACTAACTGCCCAACTACTACTACTACACATCTTATTCCTAAATCAGACTCAAAGCGCGGTGATCTTTAACCAACTTACATGCTCAAATATTACAGACACACCTATAACAAACATCCATCACTTGAACATGTGGTGTGTGTCAGTATTTACGTTGAGCCATTCCAATTAATAGTTACATTTGGACCGGCAATAATCCTGTCTACCTTTAAGTTCCGCCTTAATGTAGCAAGCAGGAAAGTCGACTATTGAAACCAACTGTTCCATAATTATACAAGTGCTGTCAGTCATTTGTATTATGTGGGTGTGTGTATTTGTGGTGAAATTTCAAAAACAACTAATATTATTAGGTAGGTAAGTAGGGTTTGAGCATGCCACAGGCTGTGACTACGCCTTCTCCATGGGAGGTGGCCCAGGATTTCCCGATAAAAAGGGACAATAAAGTGTCAAAAATCGAAAGGGCTGGAAGAGACTGCATGAGGTGTGTGTTTGTAGAGGTGTGAATACAGTTGAAAGTATACTGTTGTGAAAATGTGGTTCTAGTAGCTACATCATTTTTTACATTGATCATTCACATTTATGACATTGTCTAACTTTGGCATGAACCAAACTCACAACTTAAATGTGGGTACATGTCAAACTCTCCCTGTTGTTGGGAATGGCACTACATGATAGAGTTCCAAAACAGTCAGGTCAAATTGGAATTTTCTGGTAGGTTCCGTTTTCCTTTTCAGTTTGGCGTCAGACTAGCCCTTACAGTATAGTGAAGGTTAAACACAACACAAACAGTCAAGGTAACTAGCAGTAACAATGTACCTTGATAAATTTGAAGGATGCCGGCCCGATGACAACTAACCTCACGTCTGCTTCCTAGAGATAGAACAAAGATTCAGAATATATTTATTGTCTGCATAAATTAAAAGGAAAATATACTCCAGTTACATTCAGTAATTCACATTGCAAAACAACAAAATACATAACCATAAGAAAATAAATATTCATACTATCAATCAATAACAGCAAATTTCCTTTTCAATGGTTTGACCAAACTTTAGTATCACAGTTCATGATTTACAATACGAGACCTGGAGGTTCAAAGCGACCACAAAAATGTAACAAACCTGCAAATACTCCAATGGAATGATAGCAAGATCTGCAACAGCCAAAGCTCAGGTCATAATCAACATAATTTATGCATTATAAACATTTTTTACATGTAGTAATTTCATTGACAGTGTCTACAGATGGTAATTATCAATCTCTTTTGACATTAATTAGAAATAATATTCAATGAATGAAAATAATGTACTTGCACATCTTCTCGTATAAATACATATTCATACATGTATGTACACACACACAAGCAAATACAAGTACAGGCACACAATAAATAACGATAATAATTAATTGATCTTATATTGCACTTTACCAGCAAAAGAGCTGCTCAAGACAAGGTTAGAGGTTCCCATTTGCAGTCTTAGGTGCATTGTCTAATGCCTCAGACAACTGAGTGCAATCCTGAGTGACTGGGGATCAGGGAGAAGGGACACACACACACTCACACACATATATATATATATATATATATATATATATATATAATATATAGTTGGCACTCATGATAGCATAGATGTGACCTCAGTTTATACTCTAATCCAGAGGAGTACAAGGCACGTTATTTGTTTCAACACTCCAGGTCGTAAACAATGAAATTTCTATAACCACTGCCTGCAATGTTATTACTTGACATTCAATGTTTCAGTAGTTTTACCTTCACTTTCACTACTGACCCAATGCCCCGGCCCATTCTCCTCCTCTCCCTAGCCACACACACAGAATTTGCAATAAAACAGTTGGACTAACAAAGCACAGCACTCAACAGCCTTACTTACTTACCTTCAACATACTCTTTAGTGATGAAATCCAGAAAATGCTGTAAAAGAAGAAAAACACTCCACAATTAACACAGATAAAACAATCTTACAATTTCAAAATAAAACTGAACAAATGGTGTTCCTCAAAGTCAGTGGAGAATCTCTTAAGTACATATTTGATAAAAACATATCCAGACTATATTTGAAAGCTTTGATGTTACTAACTGTGACAAATATGTTCAAAGCAATGCCACTTAATTACAACTAATAATGATGAAATAATTAAACTTGTGTTAACACTTTTCTTCAGGTCAGGTCCTATCGTTACTGAAGTAGCTGTTTATCTTAGTTCATTGCTTTGGGATCATGGATTTTGAGCAGTATTTCATGTCTTAAATGCCTATAAACACTTCAAACTATAAAACTTAAGGCTTTGCAATCTTTCTTCATAACTGTCGAAGTTTGGCTATACAGCCCCCAGGGCTATGAGCCTCTTGTCATTTTTGTATATATTTAAATTATGTTATGTGTAATAAAAGGACAAAGTTCCAAACGTTTTCATGACCTACGATACATTACTGAACACTTATCAGTTATCTGTAGTTAACTTAATAAGATATATAATATGAAAATATGCTCCTACCCGCACAAAAATTAGTATTGTTTTTTGTTTCTTGAAAATGTCTGTGAAGCGGATTTTATTTTCTAACTCATCAAACACAAACAAAGTTCTGAGTTTGTCAAAGTCAAGGTCTGCATCAGGGCGCATTCCTCTGGATATTTTCAAGTCTTTCTCATTACCAGGAGCCACGAGTTCTTTTTGTTTATCGACGCCGTTCTTTTCATCCTCTAAATAGAACGGCGTTTTCTCCGTTTCTGCACCTTCCTTCGGAATGTAAGACATCTTCTCTTCTACCTCTACAAATTTCCTTGACTCCAGTTCAAAAGCTCAAAGCGAAGAACCTCTGAACTGTTATGAACACGTTGTATGACGATGCACATGTACGTCTGTCTGTACTTGACAACCATACATTGTTTGGATGCCTCCGTGAAGTAGAGTGGCGTCCCTTTTCCGGAAATGCCACAATATACTAATAAACGCGCAAAGACGAAAATGAACGATCTAAGGGAGATAACTCTTCCTATAGGCAGGCTAATAAATTTTAAGCTGAAGGGTGAATAAACCGAGGACTACGTCGCAAACCATTAAAAATCAATATATCTTCAGACACCCAAATTATTTTTATCTGTTTGGAAAGTTGCTTCCCTTGGACCGTATCGTCAACATAAAATTTGGTAGAAAGATCAGTTAATTTATTTTCGATATAAGGCAATAAATCTGTTTTGAACAAAAAATGAAATTCGGATCACCCACCGACCGATTGATTGATGTTGCTGATGCTCATGACCTCTCTCTCTCTCTCTCCCCCTCCAAGTTTTTGAACTAGAAATATACTACTACTACTACTACTACTACTACTACTACTACTACTACTACTACTACTACTACTACTACTACTACTACTAATACTAATACTAATAATAATAATAATAATAATAATAATAATAATAATAATAATAATAATAATAATAATAATAATAATAATAATAATAAAACTTGAGGAGTGTGAAAATTACCGCACCATCAGCCTCATCAGCCATCCCAGCAAAGTCCTCCTGAAAATAATACTCAACAGGTTGAAACCCCAAGCTGAACAAATCATAGCTGAAGAACAAGCAGGATTCAGGGCAGGGCGAAGTACAACTGAACAGATTTTCAACCTCAGAATAACCTGCGAGAAATACCTACAGCACCAACAACATCAATATTATGTGTTCGTAGACTTCTTGAGAGTGTACAACATCAGCCTTAACATTATTGAAGTCATCAAAAGCCTGTATGTCAAGGCCACCAGTGCAGTCCTCCACAACAGTGCTATCGGAAACTGGTCCAGAACAACAATCGGTGTGCGTCAGGGATGCCTCCTCTCTCCAACACTTTTCAACATCTTCCTAGAGCGCTTCATGTCAGATGCCCTTGCAAATCACGAAGGCACAGTCAGCATATGGGAAAGAGCAATCTCTAACCTTCGTTTTGCGGATGACATTGATGGATTGGCTGGAGAGGAACAAGAACTTGAACAGCTAATACAGAGGCTTGACACCACCTCCAGAGCCTATATGGAATGGAAATAAGTGCAGAGAAGACCAAAATGATGACCAACAACACCAATGGCATTAACACGGACATCAGAGTCCAAGGCCAATCCCTCAACACAGTGCATAGCTTCAAATATTTAGGAGCCATTGTATCAGACAATGGGTCCCGACAGGAAGTCCTCTCCAGGACCGCACAGCAACTGCTGCCCTGGCGAGGTTAAACCCAATTTGGAAAGACAGGACCACCAGCCTACATTCCAAGGTAAGACTGCTGCGCTCCCTTGTCATCTCCATCTTCCCATACGCTTGCGAAACATGGACCCTCACAGCAGATCTACAAAGAAGAATACAAAGCATTGAGATGAAGTGCTACAGAAGACTTCTGGGTATTTCCTATACCCAGCACATCACCAATGACGAAGTCGGCCTACAGACCATCACACAAGCCATTGGACAACACGACGACCTGCTCACAGTGGTGAAGAAACGGAAACTCCGATGGCATGGCCATGTCACCAGATCATCAGGTCTTGCAAAGACCATCCTGCAAGGCACAGTGCAAGGAGGTAGAAGAAGAGGGAGACCGAAAAAGAGGTGAGAGGACAACATTCGAGAATGGACTGGTTTGACACTGAGCGAAACCATCTGGGTTTGAGGACAGGGAAGGATAGAGTACGTTGGTTAAACGATCATCTGAGGTGCCCCTTCGAGTTACGGGATAGGATAGGATAGGATAGGATAGGATAGGATAGGATAGGAAAGGATAGGATAGGATAGGATTGGATAGTAAATGTGTGTGTATGTGTGTGTGTGTGTGTGTGTCTGTGTGTGAGAAGTCGAAGTCAAAGTCGAAGTTGAAACCTTTAATAGGATAATAGCATTAGGTCCTACGGACCAGTCTTATAATTTATCTAGTCCTTAATAAACAAAGTAAAATAATTAACATTGGCCTAACATTAATTTGAAACTAACATATATCTTAAGCATGGTAAGAAATACATAAGAATATTAATGTACCTAAATACACATACTCCCTCCTTCCTCCCCCTCCAGAACCCCTTCCCTCACAGATACACACACACACACACACACACACACACTCTCTCTCTCTCTCTCTCTCTCTCTGTCTCTCTGTCTCTCTCTCTCTCTCTCTCTCTCTCTCTCTCTCTCTCTCTCTCTCTCTCTCTCTCTCTCTCTCTCTCTCTCTCTCTCTCTCTCTCTCTTGGTTTGATTATGACTGTCTTCTCGCAAGGCGTAACGTGCGTCAGCTGTTAAGGAAATTTCGTAAATCGTTAGAATCTGCTGATAGGCACACTTATTGCAAAGTAAGACGAGAATACAAATACATGTTACATAATAAAAAGAAATTGTATAATGACGTTTTGTTTAATAATCTTATGAATGCTGTTAAGAACCAAAAGGACTTTTGGTAGCAAATGAAGAACCTGTCTAATATTAAAGTTCAACAGAACAATATAACAGTGGACGATTGGTTTCAGCATTTTAAATGTATCCTAGAAAAAGATGATTTTATTGATTGTGTTGGTGTTGATGATGATGTTGAAAATAATGATGACGGTGGTGGTGATGATGATGAATATAATAATAATGTACTTGATAGACCTATATCCAAAGATGAAGTTATTCTTGCAATTAGAAAACTTAAAAATAAAAAAGCTGCTGGACCTGATAAATTAATTGGTGAATTTTTCAAATTTTCTGGTGATACAGTAGTTGAATTTCTGGTAAAATTATTTAATACATTGTTTGATACAGGTAGTTATCCTGAAAATTGGTGTAAATCAATAATTTTGCCGTTATTTAAGAAAGGTGACATAAATGATCCGAATAATTATAGAGGAATTTCTCTATGTGATGTTAGCAGTAAATTATATGGTTCTATTATTAACAGTAGGCTTCAAGATTGGATAAAGTTAAATAACATAACGGGTGAATACCAAGCAGGATTTAAACAAGATTACTCTACTATGGACCATATTTTTACACTGCTTGCTGCTGTGCAAAAACAATTCTCAAGTAATCGCAAATTATACGTTGCCTTTATTGACTTCGAAAAGGCTTTTGACAGTATTTCTAGAAAATTACTTTGGCCGATTTTGATAAAGAATGGTATAAAGGGTAAGCTGTATCGATGTGTTAAAAATATGTACTCACATGTCAAGGCTCAGATCAGATGTGGTGCTACGTTTTCTGATTTTATTAACTGCACAAAGGGCGTGAAGCAGGGAGATGTATGTAGTCCTATTTTGTTTTCTCTTTTTATAAACGAGCTAGCTCTTGAAATTATTAGTAATGGTAAACATGGTGTTGCTTTATCTGCTGAAGTCATTGAGTTATTTATTTTGCTTTTTGCAGATGATATTGCCTTAATGGCTGAAACAGTTGTTGGTCTACAGTCGCAGTTAAATAATTTATATTCTGCTGCGGCAAAATTACAGTTGAAATTCAATATGGGCAAGAGCAGTATTGTTGTTTTTCGTAAGGGTGGGTATTTAGCAGCTCGTGAAAAATGGTATTTTGGTGCTCAGAAAATGGAAGTAGTAAATTCATACAAATATCTTGGTTTATATTTTTCCACTAAGTTGAGTTTTAATTTTGCTTGTCATGACCTGGTTTCTAGAGCAAAACGAGCTGTATTAAGTATTTTAAGTAGTCTATTTAAATTTGATAAAGCGTCTGTCCATGTTTTTATTAAATTGTTTGATGCACAGGTTCAACCTATTGTTCAATATGGTGCTGAAGTATGGGGTCTGACTTATTCAACAGTTGTGGAAAAAGTGCATTTGTTTGCTCTGAAACGATTTCTTGGTGTTGACAGACGTACTCCCAATGATTTAGTATATGGGGAATTTGGACGTTATCCAATCTATTTAAATTCCTATGTACGTTGTATAAGCTTTTGGCTAAAATTAACTAGAATGAATACAGACAGACTGCCTTATAAAGCATATGTGATGTTGCAAAACTTAGATAGCAAAGGTAAAAGCACATGGGCAACAAATATTAGATTATGTCTGAGTCATTATGGCTTTCATTATGTCTGGCTATATCAGGGTGTTGGATGTGTAAAGTCTTTTTTGTCTTGTTTCAAACAGAGAATCATTGACTGCCGTTGGCAAGACTGGAATAACCATATTCAAACTAGTGATAGGTTTGAGGCTTATCGCACATTTAAAACAACGTTTTTAGAAGAAATGTATATTTCTGTAGCAGTTAATAGGCATGTTTTGAAGGCTCTTGTAAAATTTAGAATTGGCGTATCCAGCATTGCTGTACATTCTCATAGATACAGTACTATCATTGTGAATAATGTGTGTCGTTTATGTACGTCTTCTGTAGAAGATGAAGTTCACTTTGTACTGTGTTGCTCGGCTCTTCAAGATTTAAGACACGATTTTATTCCTCCAAAGTTTTTTAGACACCCATTGAAATTTAAACTTGCATTGCTGTTGGCATCAAGGAACGTGAACACTCTGTGTAATTTGGCAATATATTTGTATAAAGCCTTAAGACGACTAGATCACGCTAGCTCATGATTGTAATGATTGTGTACATATCTGACTTTGTGTGCGTAATATTTGTAACTTGTAGTATTGTTTGTTTTTGTAAACGCCCCCGTTCCATAACGGGCGTTGGCCTTTCTTGGAAATAAATAAATTCTAATTCTAATTCTAATTCTAATTCTCTCTCTCTCTCTCTCTCTCTCTCTCTCTCTCTCTCTCTCTCTCTCTCTCTCTCTCTCTCTCTATCTCTCTCTCTCTCTCTCATTGTAAAATCACAAATTGTGTATAGAGGTAAAATGCAATAGAACACGCATCCTGCAAGCAATAATTTGTGCATAACCAAGTTAAAGATAGAGAGACACACATACACAACTCATTGTTTTGTTTTATTTTTTGTCTTGTTTTAGTTCATGAGCTGAGTACATTCACATGTTACTCGCCACTCTCATTTACAACTTCCGGTCGTGGAAGCAGGAATAGTCATGTCTTGGGCGTGAGTTAGCACTCCAGGAACACAAAATCGCACTCTGAAAAAAATAAACAAATCAATCAACCAATATGTTAGTTATCTAATCAGTAGGTTAAATGATCACTCAATTATTAAAAAGTTTAGCACTCATGAACCACTACATCGTCATCGTCATCAGCCCTGTAGCCGACGTTAACATCATTGTGGTTGTAATCATCCTCAATCATGAGCATTCTCATCAGCATCGTTGTCATAACCATCACCACCATCATCGTCATTACCATCATCGTCGTCGTTGTCACTACCACTCATCTTCCTAGATTGCGATGTGTTTTGCGTTTGTTTTGCGTTTGTTTTGAAGAGTCTTGCAGTCACAAAATACACCAATGAGCCAGCTGCGTTCCAAATAAGTTAAGAGAAATAAATAAATAAATAAATAAATAAATAAATTAAAGCAATGAACGCACGTTCTGCCACTTTCCCCAGACAAGACATCCACGGCCTCAATGCTCAAGGTGTTGGACCCTCCACCGAGCCAGCTCCATCCAAATGTGCCGGCATACTTCTGGTACCTTATGGTCATGCTCTGAATGAGCCCCACCTCCGTCGCTGATACCACCACCCCCACCATGTCTGATTTAGCAGTCAACGCTTGATCATTAGACCTTGAACACACAACATAATCATTATCAGTGACAGCGAAAACAATTTTAGTGTGATAATCATCATCATCATCATCATCATCATCATCATCATCATCATCATCATCATCATCATCATCATCATCATCATCATCATCATTATTATTACCATCATCATCATCGTCATCAAACCAGCCCCAAATGCAGATTTCACGAGCTGCTTAGCCGAAACGTCCATATGAAGAAGAAAATGGAATAAAACAGAGGTCTGCTAGCATTCAACATTTACAATAATGAGAAACAAATATGTACGTAAGCTAGCAGAATATTATTTGTACAAAAACAAGCAAAACCATACAATGCAAATTTGGAAGCTAAGCTCTTCGTCAGACGGATAAAACACAAAACACAAAACAAAACAATACTTCCCAAGTCCAAGTCCAAGAAAGAATGAAATAATATTTAGACAGGAGCAATAATAATAGGTGAGTAAAGGTAAAAATATTCTGCGATCCAATTGGTCAATCTTACAGGTCCGCCCAGAGCCTGCTCAAATCTTCAACTCCCCACCTCTCATAGCCTACACTCCAGACTGAAAACCGAGAGCAACCAACCTCAAAGTGCTGTCCCTTTCTCCTGTGGCAAGAAGAACTGCTCTACTTGCCCATTTATGTGCAAACAGACATGTGTGGCTCAAACTTCACAATACGAAGGACCTTCACATGCCAAACAGTGAATGTTATCTATTTCCTTCAGTGTATATTGTATATTTGTACACAATGGAAACAGTCCGGTCATCGCCAAATGTAAATCATCGTCGATGGTTCTGCGCATGCGTGAACATCCGGAGGTCTTTTGTCGGAAACGGAAGTCAGGATAATATATAAACTAGACATCGTATGCGGTAATCCGCCATATTCTAATAAGCTCAAGCTAAGCATGGATTCTGTGAACTTCCGGTTGCAAAGTAACGCGAGAGAAGACATGGAAAAAAGCGGGAAACTGCGCTTTATAAATAAAATTAAATAAAATTAAATAAAATTATTATTATTATTATTATTATTATTATTATTATTATTATTATTATTATTATTATTATTATTATTATTATTATGAATAGATGAATAGAGTCATTGTAGTTAAAAATATTTGTCTAACGCTCTCAACATTGTACAACTGTATTCTCAATTTCCTTGGCACCCGATTGTAAACGAATATAATTTATTTAAGAACTATTTAAAAGCAGCGGTGCACTGAATGTAAACAAACGGGAGGAACTGGCTCTGTGCACACAAAAAAACCACGAAAATTATTGGCTAGGTTTCGTTTCTTATGCTTGTAGAAATGCTTTGGGAACGTCATAATGGCCTACGTAATTCATTTGGGAACATTTCAAAATAACGGCGCTCCGAAATGTAAACAAGTGATAGGTACTGGATCCGTGCACCAAAAATCAGAAATTATTGGCTAGGTTTCGTTTTTTTATGCTAGTCAAATGCTTGGGGAACGTCTTAAAGGCTTACTTTGCACTGGGTATAAGTGCAATCTTGTTTATTCTACTCGGAACATTTTACGATATCTGGGCATTCTTCGATGCCTTACACAAACTATGATCATGCGCATAACTTGACAGAAATGACGTCCGGAAGTTCACGCATGCGTAGAACCATCGCAATGATTTACATTTGACGATGCCACGCCGAATCGATTTGACGAACATTTGTCAGACATCCGACACAACCGTCACTTCAACGAAACCGCCTACAGTGGCCTACATTTACGTGTCAGGGGTCTTTGGCGCATGAACACCAAGGATGAGAAAGCCAGTGGCTTTGCCGACAAGAATAAGCAACCTGTTATTGAGACACCCTTTGCTGATATTCCCTTGTCAGATTTCATACCAACTAAAGATGATTATTGCTGCCTCTAAACCAACATCGTCTGATGTGGATCCAGCAAGATTGTGGAGTGCCTGGATATTCTTCTCCATGTTATGAATCGCATCATACTTTGTAGTCTTCAGTCGGCTGTGGTCCCTAAGCTTTTAAAAAAGGCAGTCATCCAGCCTCTGCTGAAGAAGAAGGGTCTTGACCCTAATCAGAGCAAGAATTTTCGTCTTGTGGCAAATCTACCATATGTGTCAAAGTTTCTTGTAAAAGATAATAAAGTTGTCTTATCTTAAAGTTGCTGGAAAGGGTGGTCTCAAAACAGCTTTTACAACATTTGAACAGCCATTATCTGTTTGACAAATATCGGCCAGCATACAGACCTGGTCATAGCTGTGAAACAGCTCTTCTCAGATTAATGAATGTTGTTTTGTGCAGTGCTGACTGACAGTGGAGACCATGTTTTCTCGTCTTATTAGACCACAATGCGCGGCATTTGATGTTGTTGATCACGATCTTCTCCTTTCACATCTTCTGAAAGAGACAGGCATCTGTGGGAATGTTCGTCAGTGGGTTTTTTCCTACCTCACAGATCGAAGCCAGCGTGTTTTTGTTGGACAAGCAGCATCTCATGATGTCCCTCTTGTAATGTCCAGGTTCTGTCTTGGGCCCCCTGTTCTTCTCAGTATAAACAACCCATCTGGAAGCAATCATTAAAAGCTATGGTGTTGATCGGAAGCTGTTCGCTGAAGACTCAGAACTTTATAAGAGTTTCCACCCAAATGAAAACTCTGCAACAGCCGCAGTGCAGGCAGTTGACAGTGTATCGATCAAGGTCAAGACATGCATCCAATCGCCGCAAACTAAATAAAGACAAAACAGAGGCTAGTCGCCGAAAGGTGTCACTAGAATCTGCCAAGGTTGCTTATTCAGAGATTCCATTATCGCCCAAAGGGAGGACCCTAGGGCATATCACTAACAGTGGCTTGACAATGGTTCTCCATGTGAGTTCTGTTTTAAGGTCTTGTTTCTTCCAGCTGCGTACCCTTGGAAAGCTGCCTTCCTACTTGAATTTTAAACAAGACTGCCAATGCCGTTGCAGTATCCATGATCTTGTCAAGGTTAGATTATGCAAATGGTGGCGTCCTTAGAGACTCCAAAAAGTGCAAAATACTGTAGCATGTATTGTATCAAAAACAAAGAAATCACACCAAAATATACCAGTCTTGAGAGACTTGCATTGGCTTCCAGTTCAAAATAGAATAGACCACAAAGTATTATCTCTGGTATATGCTTACATTGATGGCACTGCACCTGCCTACCTACAAGAGCTCATCTCTCGGTATGCTCCATCTCAGGAACTACGCTCGGCCTCAAAGTTCCGGCTTCGGGTGGCTAATGTTGAAAGGCACAGCAAAATAAAATCTCGGTGCTAGATGATTTGAATGTGCTGCAACCTGGCTGTGGAATGGTCTTCCTTAGTTTCTGCGGACATGTGACACAAAGGAGTCATTCAAGCATCGGCTGAAGACTTACCTGTTTTGAGCTTTGACAATTTTCTAGCACTGTTTCTCCCCTATATTTTGTCTTGTCTTTATCCCGTGTTTTTCTATGTGCCCTGAGCATGCTGTGACAGCATGGATTATCAGCACTTTACAAGTCACTATCAAAATCAAATGAAATAAAAATCGATTTTACACATAGCCTATATTTGATTGCAAACTCTCTTTGAAGAGGACTCTTAGTTGCCAAATCTTCTATCTATATTTATAATTGAGTAGCTTTGTGAGGTGTATTTGTGTGACTGTGCTGTATCTTTTGAAATGCTACACCAAGCCATAGATTAACGCGCATGCGCGGGTATACTGCTAGTAAATAAATAAGTGTGTCACTCACTCTGTGATCTGCATCAGGCCTGTGGTTCCCCATGTTCCTTGCAAACTCACGTGGATCGACCCTTTAGTGCTGGAAGTTGCGTGGACCGTTACGGAATAGTGAAAACCTGCACACACAAGACAAACAGCATTTTAAAAAAAATGTCTTATCTCGATGAAACAAAGAAACAAGATCATTTAATTTTATTCTTATTATTATTATTTCATTGTGTCTTACTTTGATGAAAAAGAAATTAAAAACAAACAAAATTATTTATTTTACTATTTGCTTTTTTAAATTTAATTTGGGCAATTGTTGGTTATTTGGATAATAATTATTTGAAAGCATGGTGTTGGTAGTGTGAGTGTGTGTGGGTGGGAAAATCTGATTGCCTTCTCAGCGAATGTACGGCGGCCGCAGTTCAACAGCACCCGGCACTCCACACAAAAAATTATTTATTTTTATTGCTGAGAAGTATGAAGAATTTTTTAAGAACAGACAGTAAAGCGCCGAAGACAAAAAACTACTCGTTGTTTTCAAATAATATTACCAACTATGTTTGTGGAAGAATCCAAAAAGGACGGCTTAAAGCGGTTTACAGCGTGTCCTTTTGCTTAAGATGATCAACGGCAGAGACTAGTGGAGAGGTGGGGTAAGCTTCGGCTAGTCCCAGCTGCGCAGTGTGGCACATACCTACACGCCTATTCACGAACACTACTGACCACAGTAAGGAGCTGATGCTCTCGTGTTGAGGTAGCGAGGTCCTCTGGCAGCGTACTGGTCAGCGTAAAGCCCCAGCTCTGAGCAACCACCAGGCTCGCAGTCCAGACACTGGCCTAGCTGGAAGTACGTCTACTCATACACAAACACACGCAAGCGGACACACGCACACACAAACGCACACACATACAGATACAGACACACAAATACACACACACACATACAATAAGTTCTCACATATAACCTTGCGGTACAAATCTGTTTCTAATACGGTCAAGTCTTCGCTGTCAGCATTTTGAAACTACTCCACGAGAATGCTGCGTATCTTGCAGAACAAGCTGTCACAACATTTTATTAAATCAAGTAACTGTTAAATTGAAGATTATTATTAATGTTATTATTATTATTATAGAGGATTTTTATAGCGCACTTATCTCGCCGTACTTGACCAGACTCTAGGCGCTGGCCGATACAGGATCTAACTCAAACCGCCCGAGATGCCCACCCGCAGCCTTTGGGCGCATGGTCTGACGCCCGGACAACTGAGCACTATCCTGGGCAGCCAGGGATGGGGGGTGAAGGACCAATGCTGGGTGTGTTCTTGTTACCGCCACCCACCCGTCACAGGATCTTTAAAGTCCGTTATGGTGGAATGTACGCGACACACAGACTAGACCTCGGTTTATACTCTCATTCGAAAGAGTAGGAAACGGGAGTAAAGTGTCTTTCCCAGGGCCACAACAATAGGGCCAGGACAGGGCTCGAACCCGGGACCTTCCGATCCGCAAGCCAAAGCACTACCATTAGACCACCGTGCCTCTCAGAGATCATCATCATCATCATCATCATCATCATCATCATCATCATCATCATCATCATCATCATCATCATCATCATTAAGGACATTCATATAGAGCTTCTTTTTTTTCCTAAATCGGTTTTAAGTACAATTCTCAGGGGGGAAAAAACCAACTGAAATTATTTCAAGAATGAAGAAACATCGACATTAAAAATAATGAGCCAGAAAGAAACACAGCTTTTAAACTGTAGTTTGGTTATTCATTCATACAATTTAACAAAATATTAAAGAAAAACAGACTTGTTTAATGGGCACAAATCTAATTCTGATACGTCCAGTCTGTGACTCACCGTTTGAAATCAACTTCCGCGAATGGAACCTGTTATAGAGAGTCACCGAATGGTGCATACAGCTTATCTCAGAGTGACGATGGACTGTGTGCCCCGTCAACAATGTTAGCGACCAAAAAACAATGGAATACGAACCTGGTTGAGGCATGGGTAGCCAGTGAATGAGCACTCGCTGGTGATGGATTCTAGGAAAACGTCGTGAGATCGTGCGTGACTACATCCGATGCTGGCTGTAACAGAGTGTCGATAGTCGATAGTACGGTAGATTGCTGGCCTGGACTACAGGCACCCGTATTTGAATGCGACCGCCCTCTCGAGAATAGAGTAAAGCGCCTGTGGATCTAACTGATATATAACTACAATAAAATCGTTTAAAGGTACCTTTTTATCTTTTCACTCACAAATATGGGTAAAAGGTTACACGGCGTACCTTTAAAACAGGGGAAGCAACTCCTTGTTAGAACCGAAATCCTATCCTATCCTATCCTATCCTATCCTATCCTATCCTATCCTATCCTATCCTATCCTATCTAGAAACTCGAAGGTCGTAGGGGCACCACAGATGCTCGTTTACACAGCGTACTCCATGTTTCTCTGTCCTCAGCAACCCTTATGTCAAGCCAGTCCATTCTCGAATGTTGTCCTCCCACCTCTTTTTCTGTCTCCCTCTTCTTCTGCCTCCGTGCATCGTGCCTTGCAGGACGATCTTTGCAAGGCCTGATGCTCTGGTGACGTGACCATACCATCGGAGTTTCCGTTTCTTCACCACTGTGAGCATGTCATCGTGTTGCTAAATGCTTTGTATAATGGTCTGTCGGACTTCATCGTTGGTGATGTGCTGGGTATAGGAAATACCCAGAAGTCTTCTTTAGCACCTCATCTCCATGCTTTGTATTCTTCTGTGTAGATCTGCTGTGGGGGTCCATGTTTCGCAAGCGTATAGAAAGATGAAGATGACAAGGGAGTGCAGCAGCCTTACCTTGGAATGTAAACTGATGGTCCTGTCTTTCCAAATGGGCTTCAACCCTGTCAGGGCAGCAGTTGTTTGTGCGATCTTGGGGAGGACTTCCTGTTGGGACCCATTTTCTGATACATTGGCTCCTAAATAATTATTTGAAGCTATGCACTGTGTTGAGGGATTGGCATTGGACTTTGATGTCCGTGTTGATGCCATTGGTGTTGTTGGTCATCATTTTGGTCTTCTCTGCACTTATTTCCATTCCATAGGCTCTGGAGGTGGTGTCAAGCCTCTATACCAGCTGTTCAAGTTCTTGTTTCTCTCTTCAGCTAATCCATCAATGTCAGCCGCAAAACGGAGGTCTTGTGGTCAGCTGGAAGCCCGGGAAATCTAGACTACAAGAGGCTTACTCTGGCGTGGGTGGGTGTTACTGGCTAAACTTCAGCAGACTGAGGTCACTGCCTATCTGAGCCAGAGTCAGCGTACATATGCTTAGCCCACAATTGACTTGCGTCGTCTGCTGTACGTCAACTTTAATTTACACAGGCTAAAGCAGGCTGACTTATTTAAGGCGAGAAGCCGTAGTGCTGTGTTAAACTGGTCCTCTTATGACAGTATAGGCCACTTCCCACTCTGCCAGATCCTGTTACAGATAATGGTGAGGGCGTCAATCATCGCTTCTCATCCTACTTGAAGCAATTCCGCGGGTATGTTGTCCACTCCCGCTGACTTCCCTTTCTTCAGCGAATGCACTGCTGCCTCAACTTCTTATCGGAGAATTGGGAGGATTTCTACTTCCTTCTCTGTTCTGGGCATATGCTAGAACTAATGGGTCTCCTTTGGTGTGTGGTTGTAAAGGTCAGAGCAGTACTCTGTCCATCTTTTCAAGACTTCTTGTTCTTCTGTAAGGCATATGCCAGACTTGCTTTGGATCGTGGAGGCCTCGGGTTGTTTAACACTTGTCAGCAGCTTCACAGTCTGGTTGGCCTTCTTGCTGTTGAACCGAAATTGAAAATTCAAACTTTATCGACTGCTTTGAGCAACGAAAGCCCACTTTATCATTGTTTAAATGTAAACACTACGTGAATTTTAGAATAAACCCGTTTTTGCCAAAAGTAACAAAGCCTTCAAATTCGGGCCTTTTAAGCAAAGTTCCTTTGATAAGAAAGTAATTTTGGGTTCGCCAAATTACTTCTACTTATAAAGCAACAAATACAATAGGGAACTATATATATTTTAAAAGTAATAAAAAAGAAGAAACACTTTTTTTTAAAGAAAAGAGAGAATGCTGCACTGGCGGATATAAGAATCGGGTTTCTCTAAGTTAATGAGAGGTAGATCCTATAGATTTTTACAAAAGTCGACATTCTGTAATGACGTGTAATACTATGTTTCATCATCACCATCATCCTTGGTGACAGGTTCGCATAAATCAAGATCTATCGCAATGACCCAGAGCGTTTTACAGTGTGCTACATTCTGCAGTTTAACCTACCCTCAGGCAGCTGGAGTTTATTTGTACACTTGTAGATAGATATTAAAAAAGGCATGGTTTAAGTCACTCACAACCACTAAAAATGGCCGAGATGCCGTCCTTGCAGCCTGGTTGGGTCCGCCCACCATTAACGTAGAAGTCCACGTGGCCGGTCGCGGTGAACATGCCTGCTCCGCCGGCGATGAGCTCCTTGGCGTTGGTGTGGATGGTGTCCACAAACATGGCGTCCGTCTTGTCCACGATGACGTAGTTGTTGTAGTTCTCAAAGTTGGGCCCTGCTGGGTCCATAGCTGCAAGAGGGAAATGTTAGATATATTTAGACGCCTATCTACTGCATTGACGATGTTTAGGCTGGAGTTTACATACTTTACCTGTAGCTCATTGGGAAAATGCTGATCTGGCGTGCAGGAGAACATGGGTTGGAGTATCTACTGTGACGGGAGATCTTCTTCACAGAAGTCCACATTATGTGATACCTCTCTACACGAAAATCCACGTTATTTCGTGTCGCCGATGTTATTTAATCGTTCTTATATTACCGGACATTTAGGAATCCTGCTACAATGAAGGTAAGATTAGTTCCACTCCGCTTATATTCAAAACCGTTTATTTTTTTTTTTTTAAATCCTGTCGTGGTCCAGGTTGTTCTTTGCCTTTGTTGAAAAAAAGGGTTAAAAATACACAGATCAGATAAATCCAAATTTCAAGTATACATGTATTTTAGGTCCCAGTGCAGCTTAAAATAATCTGCTCTTCAATGTATTGAAACTTCTGGACTTTTCATTTATGTAGGCTACTTCGAATGAGAGTTAGTATAAACCGAGGTCTAGGCTGCGCATGTAAGGAATTCTTTCCCAAAGACTTCTACAGATCCTGACGATAGTGTCCTAGATCAGTGGCACTGCTATAGGCGGTTGCTGGGCATTCATTGAGAATGGTGTCGGATAGTGCAGTGGTTGGAGCACTCGCTACTGTGTCGAAAGTGAAGCACCGTCCGGTGCGGTTAGCACTTGGATGGGTGACCGCTAAGGCGTGAAGCGACAAATAACAACGCCCCCAGTTGACTCAACTGTGATTGAGTACCTACTCTCTTGAGGGTGGGGAAGGTAAAGCAGCGAGGGAGAGAGTTGGGCATCACCCTCATTACGCTGGCCCAAGATAAGTGTGATCTCCAACATCACGCTCCCCTACGGCCACAAGGCTATGGGACTACCTTTACCTTTTTACCATTGAGAAGGCAGCCCAAGTTTGTAGCCCCCATGGGTAACGAATATTATCCGAAATGAAAATATACAAATAAGAAAAATGAAATAAACAAGTACATAAATGAATAAACAAACAATAAATAAATACATTAATAAATGAATACATAAATTCATACATAAATACATAAACACATTAATAAATAAAATAATATATTAATAAACCTGTTGAGATAATATTGCTTTCTTCTGCTTACCTGTGATTCTCCCCACTTTGCTTCCCAGCTGCCGCCCGACATCGCCACTGATGTGAGCCCCCAGGCTGTGGCCAATCAGATGCACGCTTTTCAGGTCAAGGCCAGTCTCATTGACCAGTCTCTCAAGGACTAAGCGGATCTGTTTGGCCACCAACCGGGTGTTAGCTACTGCCATTTCATACATGCCATTGGCTCCCGGTCCCCAGCCCACGATCATCACGTTGCTGTCCTCCTGTCACGCAAAGAAGAAGACCGGTATGAGGAAGAGGAGGGGAAGAAAGAAGAAGTAAAAGAAGGACTTTGATGATGATGATGATGATGATGATGATGATGATGATGATGATGATGATGATGATGATGATGATGATGATGATGATGATGATGATGATGATGATGATGATGATGATGATGATGATGACGACGATGGAGAAGAAGAAGAACAACAACATCATCATCAATTTTTATTCATTAGATTAACTTAGGTGTTACTGATGATAAACAAACATATTTCATGCACACATAATTATATACACTGTAGAAACACCGATTTTTTTGCGATTATTTTAATTAACGTCCCCGGACACAGAGCGTAAAGGGGACAAAATAGAAACACCAATTATGAACTATCTATTTGTAGCCGGGCTGGGCTACCCTGAATTTCTGACCGTTACGATGCTTAGGGCTCACTCTGTTCTCTGTTATGTTTAAACTGGCTGTATGCAATAATTTGATATATACTTTTCAGATCCCTTAAAGCAGATAATCTCTATTAGAATATATAAACGTTATTTGTAATTTATGTAGCAGTTATACAGGAGAGCGCGATGTTTAGAATAGCGCGATGCCTATTACGGTGATAAAGAC